>CM042063.1:43582500-44782500 GCA_023525745.1 Arctium lappa
GGTCGAAAGAAGAAATCGAACGCTAGTCGAGGCTGCTCGTACTATGCTAAGTCAATCAGACTTACCTCTATTTTTGTGGGCAGAAGCTGTATCGACCGCGTGCTACACACATAATCGCTCCATGGTACATCGAAGATTCAAGAAGACTCCTTATGCGTTAATCAACAATCGAACACCGACAATCAAATATTTCCATATA
Source organism: Arctium lappa (assembly GCA_023525745.1). NCBI lineage: Eukaryota > Viridiplantae > Streptophyta > Magnoliopsida > Asterales > Asteraceae > Arctium > Arctium lappa. Next base: position 43,582,700 of record CM042063.1, read on the forward strand.
TTTGGGTGTAAGTGTTTCGTTCTAAATGATAGGGAGAGTCTAAATAAGTTCAGTGTTAAGGCAGATGAAGGAATCTTCATTGGCTAGTCCTCAACATCAACTGCATACCGTATCTATCTGAAGAAGTCAAAGACGGTGATTGAAAGCATCAACGTCACGTTTGATGAAGAGTTGGCTTCCGAACATCAAAGTTCAGAACCCGCTATAATAGGAATACTAGCTTCTGGGCAACTCTGTCCAGAACCTGTGTCTCAACAGAATAAATCAGATGAAGCATCAACGTCAACTAATAATATATCTGATTTAGACTTATTATTTGAATTGTTTTATGATGAATTTCTTGGATCTAATGTAAAGAAATCTGTTATGGTTGACAGGATGGAAGACTTAACGACTACTCATCCAACCAGATCAGATGTTCCTATTGAATCCAACGCCCCAATTCAACAAGAAGTTCCAATTCAAATGCCAACTCCAACAGTTGAAGAAGTGACAAATGATAAAGAGACAGAAGTAGTTGAAACAGTAGGAGATACTTTTCAGATCAATCTACAGCCAGATCAAGTTGTACCTGCTGAGCCTTTTAAACCTGCCCCTTCAACTGAAATCATAATTCCTCCTGAACAAACAGAAGAAGGTACAAGTGGATTTGTAGATGATACAACCGACATACAATCATCTAATCCACTGCCTCATGAACATAAATGGACCAAAGAGCACCCACTAAGCCAGATTATTGGCGATCCATCAAAACCGGTGCAAACTAGGTCAGCATCAATGAACATGTGCATGCATGACTCCTTTCTGAGCAAGTTCGAGCCAACACGTGTATCAAAGGCACTTGCTGATCCAGAATGGGTGATCTCAATGCAAGAAGAGCTGAATCAGTTTGATGCACTTTAAGTCTGGAGACTCGTACCAAAGCCTAAAGGTAAAACAATTATAGGTACAAAGTGGGTTTTCAAGATAAAGAAAGACGAAGAGGGTACCGTTATCCGAAACAAGGCAAGACTAGTAGCCAAATGATACAGACAAGAGGAAGGAATCAACTATGACGAGACATATGCTTCTGTGGTGCGATTAGAGGCAATCAGAATGTTTCTAGCCTACGCAGCCCACAAGAACTTCACGGTCTTTCAAATGGACGTGAAGACAGCATTCCTGAATGGAATTCTGAAGGAGGAAGTCTACGTCTCTCAGCCAGAGGGTTTTGTCAATCAAGAGAAGCCGAATCACGTTTACATTCTCAACAAAGGACTCTACGGTCTGAAACAAGCACCTCGAGCCTGGTATGATGTCCTTTCCACTTTTCTAGTCAAGTCTGGGTTTTCAAAACGAACGGTGGATACCACTTTGTTTATCAAAAAGGAAAAAGGCGATATCATTTTAACTCAAATCTATGTAGATGATATTATCTTTGGCTCTACAAATACTAAGTACTGTAAGAATTTTGCAAACCTTATGGTGTCTAGATTTCAGATGAACATGATGGGAGAGATGAATTTCTTTCTCGGTTTACAAGTAAAACAATGTTCATCGGGTATTTTTATCAATTAATCAAAATACGTTAGGGATATTCTTCGGAAGTTCCAAATGGAAAATTCAAAACGATTGGTACTAAAATTGGCACCGATCCTTCGGGAAAGGCTGTTGATGTTAGGACTTATCGAGGGATGATAGGTTCTTTAATGTATCTTACTTCTAGTAGGCCAGATATAATGTTTTCAACATGCTTATGTGCAAGATATCAGGCCAATCCTAAAAAAATCCATATGTCTACTGTGAAGCGCATATTTCGGTATCTAAAGGGCACTGCAGATCTTGGTCTGTGGTATCCTAAAGATACTAGTTTTGAACTAATAGCCTACACATATGCAGATCATGAAGGTTGTATGTTAGACAGGAAGAGCACGTCGGGACATGTACAGTTCCTCGGTGACAAACTAGTAAGTTGGGCATCGAAGAAGCAACTTTGTGTTTCAACCTCCACGGCCGAAGCAGAATATGTAGCTGCTGCTAGCTGCTGTTCTCGGGTCTTATGGATGAGAACTCAATTGCGCGACTATGGTTTCCACTTCAACAAGATCCCGATATACTGTGACTCCAAGAGCGCCATCGCAATATCAGCGAATCCTGTTCAGCACACCAAAACTAAGCACATAGACGTCAAGTATCATTTTATTAAAGATCATGTTGAAAAAGGAACAATTGAACTTTTCTTTGTAAAAACTGATTATCAGCTTGTTGATTTGTTTACCAAACCTTTAGACGAAAAGAGGTTTAACTTTCTTGTCTCTAAGCTTGGTATGCTAAATCTAAAGATTTAATCAGTAGTTACCTATCAAAGTTTTGTAATTGTATACTTTTTCATCATTTCTTCATTTCCGCAAGATATCTGCACTTCTATATTCTGTTCATGAACCAAGGGGGAGTATGAGAAGAAATTGACATGTGGTCAATCTTATTTTGAGGGCGAGCTAATAAGATTTCTGCATTTACCTTTTATGTCAAATTGTTGTAATGCAATATTTTAGGGGGAGCTCTTCAAGTCAAAGGAGTTTGGATATGACTTCTGATTATTTCTGATCAGAACTCATACTTTAATAGTTTTACTGCTTTTTGTCTTTTCAATTTAAGTGAATAAATTTTACTTTGACTTGACATAAGACTTTTGCAGAAATTTTGAGAGATGCTTACCAGTTCATATGTTTATGACTTAAAGCTTAGCTTCATGAGATGTAAGATCGCACGTAAAGGTACAATCCTTTATCTTAATCTCATAAATGGTTGAACGAAGGACAACTTTCAATCAATGGAAAACATTGTTTTTAATGTTCAAACCACTTCCCGATTTTTCAAACAGATTTTATATTTTGGGAGTGTATTTTAAATGTTTTCATGATCTAAATTGTGCTTTAACTGAAATAGTTAAACCAATCTGAGCATCACGTGCATCATAGGAAAACAAGAATCATTGTGCTAGGAATTAACACAACTTCTATGGACTCACCTTAACCTGTGATTTCTACCCATGAAGTTAAATCCTTAGTGATTGAGTGTGCAAATCGAAAAGAAATGAGTGTGATTAGAGAAAGCAAAATGTTTAAAAGAAAGAGCGTGTGAGAACAGAGTTAAAAGAATATCACAACTTTGCACCAACTTTTTCTGAGCCGGGCAGCCACATTACTAGTGATTCACAATTCTTTGGTGATCATTATTGAAACAGGCAACTAGCCCATGCCAACTCTTGATCAAACCTCACCATCTACTCATTTTCTTAATCTGGATATTGAAAAGAAGGAAGTCTGCCCCACCTTCGCACTTCAATCATGCACATTTAGTCTGTGTTTAACTTACTGTTGTCTCAGTGGTTTACATAATTTTGAGCCTATAAGCAATCATCAAGTGCTTAATTCTTTCTATCACAAGCACGAACACACAAGGAATTAGTTTCTTTGTCATAATGTTTATAGAAATAACCTTTGTGGTGTTTCGATGATTAAATGGAAGCCCTGGGGGAGTCAACATCAAACAGCTCCTTTCCATTGTGTATTTGTTACACACAGTGACTTAGTGTTATTGACAGGCATGTTAACTGATTCATTAGTTGATTCAGGTGTTACATGACTATTTTGTCTGGATTTGCAAAGATCTGGATGAATATCTATTGAATTGATGGATCAGTGGCTCCAAGTGGTTGACATTTCTTACAAAAGGTTTTGATGAAGTTGTTGCACTTATCATCAAAAAGGGGGAGAATGTCTACACAAGAAATGGCAAAGATCACATGTTTCAAGAATCACGTCCAAGATTGAAATCTTAAAAAGCATGTATTCTGAAGACATGCTGATTTCAGAGCTAGAGAAAGAGATTGCATCTTCTGAGCTGAACAAGAAGACTGAATTGCTAAAATCATTTTCGTAATGATCTTGATCCAAAGGGGGGGATTGTTAAGACACAGTCTCATTGGATTCAAGATCATCCAAACTGAAGATCGCAATCTGAAGCTAAAGCCGAAACGTCGACTCTCGATATTAAAGTCTATGTCGTTTGTAATAAATGTCAATGTAATTGTTTGTTATTATATTAGTTAAGTTAATATCTAGTTTGTTAGATATTAGTTAACTTAGTTAGTTATATTATTTAGTTTATCACAAATAATATCTAGATATTATGTTAGGTAGTGTGTTTGACACACTATGTTAGATATTAGTTGTGTCTCTCAACAACTCACACACATGAGATTAACACAAACACACACTTAAGGTGTAAAAACTAGAGAGAACACACAAGAGCTTCAAAGATCAATCCTGTAACCGTTGTTATAATCAATATAGGTTGGTAATCGTTATTGTGTTGTTGTTTCTATAAAATTTGATAGTATTGTTGGACCGACAATTTTGAATAATGAGATTGAGAGAAAAGAGTGAGGAGGTTCATGGTGGGATTAAAATTGGATTAAAATGACATTTTAATCAAAAGATGGGCGAGTTTTTAAGTGTTTTTTGGGAAAGAAGAACTCACAAACAACCCTTACCGAGCCTTTGTCGTGACTTATCACCCTCCAACCCATGCCAAAGTGGCGTTACCCACTGCTTTGTGTCGTTTGTACGCGGCCCAAGCAAAATAGCCCATCGCGAACCTTTGTTGTGAGTTGATCTCTCCTAACCTACGCAAAACCTACCAATCCCTTTCCCCTCTCTCGATCGATCAAACAAACAACCCTTTACGTGGATTTTTCGTACCTTAGCTCTCGCCTAACCCACGACCAACCTACCTGCATTCCCCCTAAAACGATCAACCAAACAGCCCTTCACAGACCTTGGCCGTGAGTTCCACAACCCCATCTCACACCCAACCTGCGCGACCACATATCCCTTTGTATAAGCCATTGACCAACAGCCCCTAACGGACGTTGTCCGTGACTTACCTCTTCCTAACCTACAGAAAACCTACCTGAGCACACCTCCCTTCCCTCTTCTCGATTTCCAGTAAACAAACAACCCTCTCCGAACCTTCCTTGTGAGTTACTCCCTCCCCATCCCACACCCAACCCACGCGACCCCCTCCGTCCCCTCTCTCACCTCTCTTCTCAATCTCAACTATAATCCTTCAAATCACAATCCAAGGTATGCCTCTCAACTTGATTTCTTCTTGTTTATGCTTTCCCTTTCCTATTTTTAGGGTTGAATTGGATTTTTCTCAAACCTTTGTTGTCTTCTTTTTTTAATTTCCACTTTGTGGAATACTTAAACCTAGGGTTTTGTTTTTTAAAAAAAGCTACTCATGTGAGAATTTGCTAGATGTTGATCTTGTGGGCAATTATGTGTGTTCTTTCTATCATGGCAATCATGCTTATACTTGTCCTTTCAACTTGTGTCCATGCCATGTGTAGTTCTTGTGGATTGTGGTGGGTGTTCAACCAAGTTTTTATATGAACATAGTTGGGAATGTGATTTTAAAGTCCTAATTTTTGCCTATTTTTTCACCACTAAATAAGCAGATGAGGTGTATATGTGCTAATTTCATGATGCCATGAGTAGCACATTGCTTTGATTGGAGAATGAATCATGTATGCGCTAAATGCTAGCTTTCTAGGATATACGAATGCTATTGGTTTATTTTGTCCCATATCCTAGCTTGCTTAACATTCATTAACTTGATTGCTCGTATGATTATGAGGAGTTTTATGGGAAGAGCGTGTGCCACTTTTTCTTGCTTGGTGTACCACATTTTGTTCCTACAGTGTTGTTATGCTTGGTACTATGATAGTGTGGAGAATGATTTCACTTTCTAATAAGCATATTTATTTCCCACCATGTTCACACTCACCTGCACATGGTCATCCACACTCTTATACTCTTTCAAAGTCGAGGGTTGTACATCATTCAAACCTATGTCCCAACATAGGTTTGGGGTCGTCAATCTTTGACCCATTTTTCGTCTTTACCAAGAGTAAACCTAGACCACGGTCTAGGTTTGGGGTGACCATCAATTCTCACTGTGTACTAATACTTCCATTGAATTGCAGGAAACACCCGAAACTCGATCCACTGCCACCACACCCTCAAGATGGAGAGGAAGAAGATGCTAGAGTACAAACACATATTCCACGAGGTAGAGTTCACGGACGAGGAGGATGCACAATCCGATGAGGATGATACTGATTATGAGCCAGAGGCATCTTCCTCTCGCCGCCCCACTTGATGCCCATTCTTGACTTTTTTTTTTGTGAACTTGGTACTTGTTATTGTCTATTAATTTGAATTTGGATAACTGTAATCATGTAGACATAATCTCCGCATCATCTCACACGAATTCGGGTAAAACATCTACTATCTTTTTTATGTTGCATAAATTTGTCATCTTATTGCATGTACAACTTGTTAACAAACTCAAGCCAAGCTTGCACATTGGGGACAATGTGCCGGTAAGGTTTGGGGTTGTAGAACTAGGCAATCGGGCATACTATCGGGTATTCGATGGTATTGCACGTTAATTGCGTAATTATCAGTTTATCACAGGTTTGTCAAGCATATCATAAATGTTAAAAAAAAAATTAAGATAGTAGACACCGGAATTCATGAAGCACCTAGGCATTTAGATAACTTTACATTGTTCTGAGAATCTAGGAACGGAGATATAGTCCTAAAAATAATCAGGAAATTGCACGAATAGGGGACATTAGTGGAGACCACCCGAGAGAAATTTGAACCCAATAACGTACAACTTATTGCGAGAGAATCATGCACTTAAATCTTATACACTTACTCGGATTCTTCATCGTGATTATAGTTTGATCTCACTATAATATTGCATTGAGTAGCAAAGACGACCATAATGATATTAAGTGTCAATTTCTATCTTATCTGAATTACAGACCTTAAGAGATGATTCCAGGCTTTATATGTTAAATAAATATTTAATTCTATTATCTTGCTTACCTTTCTATTGTGTGCACCTAAGCCTTTTTGCAGCCATACAGTGATTAAATTCTTTCTTAACCCATTTATCTAACCCCAGCCTGATTGACAGCATACCCGCATCCGAACATGTGTCAGGTAATGAACGACTGGTAGGGAACAACAGGAAGGGGAAGAAAAGTCAAAAGAGATATTGAAAGTGGGTTCTAGAAAGAATGATAAAACCAAAAGGAGTCTAATAGCTGCAAAAAAAAAAGAGCAGCAACAATAAAGGTTGTGAAATTAGAAAAATGAATAAAGAAAAAAGAAAAAAGAAAGACATGAAAAGAAACATCAATGTAAAGGAACATGGTGGGAAATATAGTGAAAAGAGAGAAACTTTCCAAAAGGGATGTGATGAATCTGGTTGTTCATTTAATGACACATTGAGGAATTTGATTCGTTTACCATATTTTCTCAGCCATAAGCCTAGCCCCATTACAACCTTTACAAAGGCCTGGATGATCTTTTGGAAAGTGTAGGAGGATAGACAGAATAACACTAATAGTCCTAGTCTTGTTACTTGATTCCTTCTGAGATCACTTCTTTGTACATTTTTCTTATTTAGTTTGTTCATGCTAATATCTTGTGCATTTTTGTACATAAACTCCAACGTCATGAACAACATTTGTGACAACCTAGGGTTCAAGAGTAAAGATATTATCCTGTGACGTAGGGTCGAGGCGAAATCCTCCCCGAAAGTGTGAGGACTTAGTTGTGATTAGGTATGGTGTCACTGTTCTTAGTTCGATTTTCAATGTTTATGACTCTAATACCTTTGTTGGATAATGAATACCGGTTGTTTCATCCACTTATATTTTTATTGCTTGATACTCATGATTGCTACCGACACATATACCCGTGGTCCAGTTTGTTTATAATTGCATGCTTGGTTTAAGTTTGTGTTTTTATTGAAACTAATTTGCTTGGGGACAAGCAACGCTCGGTTTGGGGTTATTGATAACACCAATTTTTGGTGTTATTTTCATATCATTAATCGGGTAAAAGTGCTTAATTCCAAGTGAAATTAGCGGAGTTTTATAACTTAAATCAAGTGTTTCAGGATTATGCATCATGTAATGAGAGAGCCAAAATTGACTGCGAAAAGTTGGTTTTCCGAACGATAATCGAGCATAACGTCCGTCAAGTTCCAAGCCTGAAAAATGGTCGGTGAAAAAGTGAAGTTAAGAAGAAAATCAATTTCAAAAGTGGGCCAAAATTAGTGGCTGGAGTGACTTTCATGTGGGTTGCTGAAGCTGAACCCACTTGCAAACCACCAGAATGGAAATTAGGGTAACTTTCATGTGAGTTGCGGATGCTGAACTCATGGACAACCTACGAGAAAGGGGATGCACGTTTTTATACTTATCTTTTAGGGTTTTTTGCCCACTTTTCATTCCACATGCAATTGGGCGACTAAGGAGAAAGAGCAGATGACCTTGGGTGATTTTAGCAAGAGGTGAACACCGAATTGAAGCTTGGAAATGATTGGGGAAGCGATTCTTACTCCGATTTCTTCCATTTTTTCGTCGGCATTACATAAAGAAAGGGAGTTTTTCAATCTTTGATTCTTTGAGAGAACTTTTCTTAGATCTATGACTTCTTCTACTACTTTATTGTTTAATACCCCCAACATGAACTAATTTTTAGATGTTGGGGGTTGGTTTGATTTTGGATAGTGTGTTTATTTGATTTATTTTTATCTGTATTCGTTAAATCATTCTTAAAAATTCAACCTTTTGGATCGTTCAGTTAATATTGAATATAGTAATTGTGATACTCAGTTCCTAGTTCCCTTGGTTCGATACTCGTACTTCCAAGTACATATTACTTGATTCGACCCGTACGCTTGCGGTTAGATTAGGGGGTGTAAACCCACCTATCAGAGAGCCCCACGGCGATAGTGACAAGCGTCACAGTCGCCGGTCACAATCGTAGAATATGTACCGAGACCACATCCTTACCGACGACAATGCCATGCGACTGTGCCATTGGCACTATCGCCGGGCACAGTCGCTTCAGACGTACCGAGCCCCAAAACCTGCTCCAAACCAAGCCTCGATCAAAATTTGAAATGGAAGCATACGTATGGGTCGTGAGCCTTAACTTAAGAATTATGAACAAAATCAAGAATAAAACTAAAGTTTTAGATTAAGGTTCTACAAAAACTTGGGGTGTTACAATCTTAGATATAGCATTTCATTAATTTATGAACAATTTTAATCGTCGAATATTTTATGTGTCAATTTACAATAATACGTACATTATAAAAAATCAATATACTCATCCTATATATTAACTCCCTTCTAAATACATGTGTTTGACAACCGTTAGGACGTGCTCGGTTTGCAAACTACATATTATGAAGAGGACAAAAAAGAAATAGTTTCATATTTGGCGTGAAATAGGACAAAAATAAGGTGAGAAATGACAAGACAAAAACTCATTTTCATTGGATAAAACTAGAGTTTTTTGTTTTACCCAAAAAGATGGAACGACATCGGACAAAAGAACAAAATTAATAGTTTACCCTCCTAACATAACAAAATCTAAACATTATTATTGTTATTATTATTATTATTATTATTATTATTATTATTATTATTATTATTATTATTATTATTATTATTATTATTATTATTATTATTATTATTATTATTATTATATGGGGCGCCTTCTTTTGAGATCCATGCAATTTGTGAGATTCATGAGATCCAATATAAATCAAAAATCATATTAAGTTAAAGGTTAAATTAGGAAATTAGTAATTTTGGTAATGTTGTTAATTTTGAATTAAAATTTTAAATAAAGATTATTGTGGATATTTTACAAATTTCCTCTCACATCTCTCCTCTCTCCTCTTATCAACAACAAAATCTAAAGAATAAAACTAAATCAAACAAATAACCTAACATATATCACCATGTAATACAATATTGTGATCACCTTGTGAACACAAAAACACCAAAAAAAACTACATATTCCTAAAAATATTAATGTGTAAAGGCTTTGATACATATTATGAACAAATCAATAATCAAATTTTAACACCCGTCAAGCATCTTTAGTGAACCCAGAACCAAAAGCCTATAGTATCATGATATGAACCACCATCAAACATTAAACATTATGACCACCTATGTAACACCCGTGTTTTCGCTATGTTCATATTTTGGTCTTTTCCTCATTACCCAATTAGTAGTGAGATTGGGAGCTTTCGGGTCGAAATCGGATGAAGAAGGGGGTCCGGGGTTGTATCGGCGACATTGGCCAGCGAGTATGACCTATGTCATAATCGCTTGGCATAATCGCCAAGACCAAACAGGGGCTGGGGTGATGGTGCGACATTGACCAACGATTGAGACACATGTCACTGTCATGACCGGTCATAGTCGCATGACGCAGTCCCCCTCGGCCTCCAGACCCTTAAATGGTCACCAATCCGATTCTACTTCGTTTGTCTTGGTGAGGAGCTCATTGAATGCGATTTTGGAGGTCATAAAGGTAGGGTTTTCATCTCCCTTCCTTGATTACTTGTAGAAGGGATCCTCATTTATGACTGTTGGGTTTGATTTAGGTTGGTGGTTGTGTTTCAAGCTCAAGGCTATCTCTCCTTCTCTTCCAAGTATCATCACCTAGGATTTGTTAATAACCCTTACAAGGTGAGTATCCCTACTTTCTTTTACTACATTATGTTAGAGTCTTCATTATCTAAACTCTCATCTAGGTTCCTATGTATGTTTTGGGGAACTTGTATTATGATAACCTAAATCAAGAAATTCGGGATGTAGGGTTTCTTAACCCAAGATAAATAACTTGATAGATATGTTTTACAACAAGAATTATAGATTGTAGTTTCCCAACTTATTTGGTATTAAACCCTCACCTTATGGGATTTTGGTAAAACCCAAAGTGAAACTAGGGTTTAGTAAGATTTCATGTATGGGCTCGATTAATAAAAGACTTGACCTTGGAATATGATGTATGAAATTACTATTGGCATGATATGTTATGAAGTACCCAAATAATGGGAGTTAAGAACCTCGTAAATATCCTTATATATGTGATTTGTTTTCTCTAAGGCTTACATGCATGATTAATGAATTATGTGTTAGCATGTTTTGGTATTTGGTCTTACTGCAATGGATTCATAGGCACAGTGTTCCTATGTCCCCGTTTTGGACATTGGGTTCACCACTTTGGCACGGAATAGGCATCGGGCCACCATGATAAATAAGGTGTGAACCTATACGGTCGGGCAGCGTCTCTGGGCAGTAAGGTGTAATTCCCTTGTGCTAGAGTTTCCCGTTTTGGAACTCTCAAGAATAGACCTAGAGGGGTTGACTTGATGTTTTCAAGCAATAGACTTAGAGGAGTTGAGCTCATTATGTGATTGGTGTTATTTGTACCATATTTAATCACTAATGGTTTATTTGATTTATTGGTTTTAGCTCTCGGCTATATCCTCCGTGTGACTTCAAATGGGTTTAGTATTTTCATTCTCATTGTCTGGTTCTCACTAGGCTTTAGCCTAACACTTGTTATTTGTTGTCATGTTTGACAGGTCATCTTAGCGGTGGGGCACGTCGGGACTGAGGGAACGACCTTGGGGTTGTGAGTGGTCTTTTTGGGAAATATAGTGACCAACATACCTTGACTTTTGAAGATATACATTTTTGGAAGGATTGCGACACCCGACCATAATCTAGTTAACCAAATTTAGATTAGTATGTTCTCGTTTTATGCTTCATCTTTTGAGTTTGTAAATGCCTTGCTAAATACCCCGTTATGGGATGATACACTTGGGATTGAATAGTTTTACCTTTACTATTTCGATTTAAATTATCCCCTATCTTAGGGTGACAGGTTTCTCTATTTTCAAACATTATATTGCCGAAATTTCAATTTTTATTTCCGCCTAAATTTTAGAATGTTACAACCTATTGTTTAAACATTGTGATAAACTTATGAACACAACGTGACATAAATACGCCAAGAACAAAAAAAACTAAAAATCACTTAAAACATTGTAAAAAGACTTGGATACACACTGTGAATAATTAATTAATATTTTTATGGAAGAGTTATAAATTTCCTATTTAAAGGAGTTTGACGGATGCCGAGTCTACCAAATAATAGATAACCAACTAAACCCTTATCAACAGTTAAAATTGCGACAGTGGTAAGTCGGGTCGAATCCACAAGGACTCGGTTCAACTTATTATGACCGGACAATTCACACACAAATACGAATTATAAAATTAAATTGCAAAGGGGGGGGGGGGGTGGATTGATTTTAATCTAACATACGAATCAACGAAATTATAAAAATGCAATCAAAATTAAAAATCCAACATTAGTTCATTCTCGATGATGATACTAACACCTATCATTGATTTCGTAAATGTAAAAGTTTGGACAAGTTTAAGCCGATTATGGTTACCAACAAGCTCTGACAACCTTAGTTTTCACCAAAATGGACATTAGCTAAAATAAGCTCTTTAGCTAAATCTTAACTACAAATGAAACAAAGAACAAGCTCTCAATGTTCCAGGTGTGATTAACATTAACGAAAAGGAAAACACCGACTCAAAGAATTAAGCACATAAGCTCGGCTTAATTATCACTTTGATTGAAAGATTCCAAGAACTCAATTTTAAAAACCTTATCGAAATCAAAAGAGTTCCATTGGTTACTATATCAAAATCAAAGACAATTACGTATCTATGGATTTTGACTAACGAAAATTCACAAGAACATCAAGTAATTGGCCAAATCAATTAACATTCAAATGAAAATGACATTTAATCTAGAAATCAAACAAATAAACTTGTCCCAAACAATTACAACGAAATCTCAAAGTGAAAAGCACAAAATCTAAAACTAACCAATGTTGGAATGTAGAAATTAACCACACATGGCTAAACTAGGGCTAACAAATTGAAATTGCTAGAAATTACCCAAGATGATGATGAAATTGCTCCCAAATCGACACCTTGGCTGTTGCGTTTTTGGTCTCTTTACTCTCAAAAATCGATTACCCCCTCAAACGACAGTTATGAAGAGTATTTATACTTCCCAAGATGATAACCGTTCAAAAAATAAGAAAAAAAACCCACGATAGACTAGTGCGGAGACGAAATTGAAGGTCGGGCAGTGTTAGGCCCGGTTGGAGGCGCGACTCTGGATGCACGGGTCTCGAACAGTGGTCGGTGCGGTTGTAGGCGCGACTCCAGGCGCGGTGAAGATCGCGCCGTGCTCTGGATGCTTCTCCTGCTTCCTCCTTCTCGTTCTCGATCTGATTGCAAAAAGGGAGAGATGGGCTTTGCTTTAGGCCTTTTCTTTCTTCTCTTATTTGGGCGTGCACAATATAAAATAAATACTTAAGTAGGCCTATTTTAGGGATAAAATGATTTAGTGAAATTGGTTTTTTTAAATCCATTTAAAACACAAAATTAAAGCCATCAAAATATCCACACACTTAGAATTTTGACCATCCTCGGGCAAATACTAAGAATTTGCGCAATACACAACTCATGAGTTGATTTCGAGTTTTCGTAAATATCCATAGCATTTCATGAGAACATGGTTTGACTAGCATAGCAATAACTAACAAACAAGGTAAACCCAAAATGAAGATAAGCTAATTTCACATACTCCTCACGAAGGGTATAAAACTAGTATGTCCGCCCAATTCACTCCAAAAAGGGTTAGTGTTTACACTCTTTGCATCAAATTCACATGCACGTACACTACCATAAGCTTGTACTAGGTCTCGATTCTCCATTGTTAATGGTCAACACTAAGTGCGGATCAAAAGGTCTTTTTAACCGGGTTGTAACTTGGCTAAGGGTCAAGGTGGGGAAAATATGGTTAAGTGACTAAAAGTGGGACTTTGGAAATAAAACCGTGCACAATAGTGTTTACTCCTCTACTTTACACACCTAAGCAATGAGATTTTTTTGCTTCATTTCGAGCTCTTATTTAGCTAGGCACATTACGGAGACAATGGTATTTCTTTTCAATAGTGGTCTCCCAATTATTCTCTCTTTTTTTATATACATATTCTTTTTTTCTTTTTCTTTTTTGCTTTTTCTTTGTGCCCCTTTCTTTTCTTTTTCTTTTGCTTTGGCTATATTTCTTTCTTTTTTCAGCTTACAAGGAGTCTAACTAATAAAAATGCACAAGTTCATTCCCAAAAGTCCGGTAGGAGAAGTGTTTGTCTAAGGGGTTAATATGTGGTGTAAAGACAACAAAATTGGGTAATTAGGCTCAAAGTGGGTGATCAAAAAGGAATACATAAATAAGGGTTGCCTTTTAGGCTAAATGGTTTAAAAATAACATCAAAGATGGCCTTTTTCATTTCCACACTAGTATTTCCTAATTACAATCTTGAAGAGTCCTAACACAAGTTCTAGAGTGAAATGAACATGGAAGATGCAATGCACACACAAAGGAAGTAAGATTGAAAATAGTGTTCAATCATGGCTCAAAAATCTTACAGGTGCATATTTAGTCTAAAAAATTAGCAAATCTCACAAGGGTCGTCTCAAGTTTGTCAATCAAAACTATTCATGCAAACCACATAATCATTCATGTCATGGTGTTCATGTAATGACAAGAAAAGCAAACAACTCATGTGTATCACTCAAAATTTTGCCCAAAAATAGCCAAAATTCGAAAAATTTAGCCTCATTCATGCAATCTCCACACTTGTTCCATCCCCACACTTAAACCATATATTGTCCTCAATATATGCATGATGTAGCACAATCTAAAAGCAATTAAATGAACAAAGGGAACAAGAAATCTCCCCTGATTTGATGACGTGTGCGCGATATACGGTTCTTAATGTAGGTGGGTGCCTCCGTGCACTTGGGGGGGGGGGTATGATCCAAGCTTGAAAGTGGTACAATCTGGAAACAATCACTCACCAACAAAAACAACTACCCTAGGAATGGAAATAAAGCAGTAAAATTGGGTTACCTCCCAATCAACGCCTTTTTTTAACGTCGTTGGCTCGACACTATCCCAACCTAAACAATTACGGGTGGTGGCTCAAGATCCATAACATCAATGCCTTTAGACTGAAAACCTTCATAAAAATGTTTCAGTCTATGCTCGTTCACTTTAAATGACTTACCCGTCTTTGGGCTTTCAATATCTACTACTCCATGAGCATACACTTTAAGACCAACCCATCGTGATCTAAGCTTACCAGGAAATAGCTTTAGGCGTGAATGAAAAAGTAAAACCTTTTGTCCGACCATAAACTCTTTCCGGGAGATGAGCTTGTCGTGAAAAGCTTTGGTCCGTTCTTTGTAGATCTTGGAGCTCACGTATGTGTCATTCCTGATCTCTTCAAGCTCTTGCAACTGTAGCTTCCTTAAAACTCCCGCTTCATCCATCCTCATATTGCACTTTTTGACCGCCTAGTAAGCCCTGTGCTCTATCTCAACAGGGAGATGACATGGTTTACTATAAGCTAACTGGAAAAGGGACATACCTATAGGTGTTTTGTAGGTTGTGCGGTAGGCCCACAAAGCATCGTCCAATCGCTCGTTCCAATCCTTACGGTTAGGATTCACAGTCTTCTCAAGTATTGATTTGATCTCCCAATTAGAGACCTCGACTTGCCCATTGGATTGGGGATGGTACGCGGTTGAAATCTGGTGGGTCACATGATACTTCTTGAAAAGGGCCTCAATCACCTTATTGCAAAAGTGCATCCCCTGATCACTTATAATGGCCTTCGGTGTCCCTAACCTGGTGAAAATGTGAGATCTAAGAAAAGATGAAACAGTACGAGCATCGTCAGTGCGGGTGGCCTTGGCCTCCACCCATTTGGAAACATAATCGATGCACAATAAAACATAGGTGAAACCGGAAGAGACGGGAAATGGTCCCATGAAATCTATGCCCCACACATCAAAGATTTCACAACCCAAAATTGGGTTTTGGGGCATTTGATTACGTGGTCCGATATTCCCCGTCCTTTGGCACCTATTACAACTCTTGCAAAACAGATATGCGTCTTTAAAAATGGAAGGCCAAAACAGTCCACAATCTAAGACTTTATGGGTCATACGTTTTGGACCAAAATGCCCCCCACAAGCACATTCGTGAAAAAATCGGAGTACACTTTGTACTTCATGTTGGGGGACACATCGCCTGATGATTTGATCAGAACAATGCTTCCAAAGGTAAGGATCATCCCAAACATAAAACTTAGCATGACTTTTAATTCTACCCTTTTCAGTCCTAGTCAACGTACCTGGTAAGGTGTTTGTCACCAAATAATTTACTATATCGGCATACCAGGGTGTGGTCTCTTGTATGGCCAGAAGGTGCTCGTCGGGAAACTCATCCTTCAAGGTAGAAGGATCTTCACCATTCAACAGTAGACTTAAGTGATCTTAAGTGATCAGCTACTAAATTCTCCGATCCACTCTTATCCCGGATTTCAATTGAACTCTTGTAGAAGCAACATCCAACGAATAAGGCGTGATTTGGCGTATTTCTTCTTCATTAAGTACTTAAGAGCTGCATGATCAGAAAAAATTATCACTTTAGTACCAAGTAGATATGAACGAAATTTCTCTAAAGCAAATACTATGGCTAAAAGCTCATTCTCGGTCGTTGAATGGTTGCTTTGAGCACTATGCAACGCGTGATAAGCATAGTATATAACATGTGGGTCCCTACCAAACTTATATCCCAAAATAGCCTCGACTGCGTAATTACTCGCATCGCACATGATCTCAAAAGGAAGATCCCAATTTGGGGGCTGAATGATTGGGGCAGAAGTTAACTTATCTTTCAACTCATCGAATGCCTTCTTGCACGCTCCATCAAAGTGGAAGTCCACGTCCTTTTGTAGTAAGCAACATAGTGGTCGAGTAATCTTCGAAAAGTCCTTTATGAACCTTCGATAGAAACCTGCATGACCAAGGAAAGACCGGACTTCCCTAACACAAGTAGGGTAAGGTAGAGTTTTAATATATCTATTTTAGATTTGTCTACCTCTATGACCCAAAATAAGACCACGACTAACCATAAAATGACATTTCTCATAATTTAAAACAAGGTTAGTCTCGATGCATCTTTTTTAAATCTTGGTCAAATTGTTCAAACACTCATCAAAAAAATTACCATAAACAGTGAAATCATACATAAACACCTCAATAATATTTTCAACATATTCAGAGAATATACTTACCATGCATCGTTGAAAAGTAGCAGGTGCGTTACTGTAACACCCCGAATTTTAGACCTCTTTGTAAAATAATTACTTTAAGTTTTTGTTTAAGAGTTCTCATTCTTGGTATTTGAATCTGGGTGAAAACGGGTCGAATCGTCGGATTTCAGAGTTGGAAGGGGGCTCGGCGACTGTGCCCGCGATAGTGACAATGTCACTATCGCATGGGCATTATCGCGAGGGAGTTTGAGGCCACGGTACATATGGTGCGATTGTGACCGACGATAGTGCCAGGGTCACAATCGCGATGTCAAGGTCGCGAGAGGGGGGAGAGGTCTTGGTACAGTTGCCACGACTGTGCCCGCGATTTGTGCCAAGGGCACTATCGCGTGGGCACTATCGCGCGCGGTGTCCATACGACCAAACTCTCATTTAATGCCATTTTTAGGGTTTAGTTCATTAGTTGAAGTTACATCTCCTTGAAGACGTTTTCACACACTAAAGGTGCGATTTTCACACACTCTTCCCTTCCTCTCTCTTCATTAAATGTTAGGTGGGTAAATCATTAATGGTTAATGATCCTTAGGGTTTTGAGTTCATAGGAGTTACTCTTTCAAGATCAAAGGGTGGAAGTCTCAATCCCATTCATTCCTCACTTCTAGGATTTGTTCATTTAACTTCTAAGTAAGTTTTCTGAACTTATGTACATGCATACTTGCACTATTACTTGTTTATATGAAATATATGAAATGCATGATGTTGACCTAAAAACTAGGGTTTTACTTATCTTCAATAAATAAGATTTTTGGGGTTAGTGGAAGTGTTTAAACATGTGGAAGAGTGCTATTTACAAGTATTATAGAAAAAGGACAATTCATGGTGTAGGTCTACATCTCTACATAATGAAATGTCAAATGCCTAAATTCTTATCAGCAGTTGGGGTCACTATACTAGTTGGGGATTTGTATGTGGTTAAATGAGTTGTAGTTTCTTATGGTGAATATGTATCACGCATGATCACACTATTTGGTCCAATAATATCTTTGCATGAAGATTGTCATCTATAATTGTTCATAACTCTTGTTGGGAGTCTTATATCTGTTTCCTTGTGCACGAGGATTTAGATGGTATGCATGAGTATTGCATGGTTATTGCCGTTAGGCATTTTGAGTAGACAATAGGGGGCGCAAGTCCCTTAGTTGTACACTCGGCTAGATTGGATAGGCACCCTTGCCTGTAAGACCTTGAGGTGTAACCCGATGGGGTAAGCACTAGAGGCAGAGAGGGTTTGAGGATTGTGATGTCCGGCGTGGCATGGGAACTAGAACCGGGCTGGACGGCGAAATCCAATCTAGATCGCGGGTTACCCCGCTTTATATGGAAGATATTTGTGTATTAATTGTACAGAAAATTACAATGTCCCGATTTGGGAGGTTTGGCATTGACCTTAATGCATTGGGAACCGGTAACATCTAATTATTGTTCTTGTTTACATTATAATTGGTATCGGCATAACAACCAATAGGCTTCATGTTTAATTATTGTTCTAATCTAATTATTGTTCTAACACTTGTGTTCATGTTTAAATGGTTCACAGGTTCTGTTAGCGGTGCGAGTAGGATGTCTTGATCTGTCGGGATCGCACCTAGGATTCCTCCTTGGACAGGGCATTTTTGGGAAAAAGAGAAAGAGCGTTTTGAAGTCATAGTGACACCCACTTTAATCCAGTTGATAATTATTCTAGATTGAATAGGTTGTCATGTATATGTCTTATTTATTCCGCTGCTTCATTTTAGAACTACCCCGACTCTGTTGGGTTTTAGTCAATATGTTTACAGGTTTTGGATTCATCTTATTTTAGGCGTTATATTGCAGAAATTTTAAGTTTTATTTTACCCAAATTTTTAGCGTGTTACAAGTTGGTATCAGAGCTCTAGTTTAAGTGAACTAGGTATGTAGACACGATGCCTAGACTTAAGCTGAGACTATTAAGCTATGAACTGTGAGCTTTGGGTAGAATTTCTAAGATGGGACGACCCTAGAGTCGACAGAAACTACGTCATTGAGAATTGTAAAAGTGGTAGCGAGAATTTTTATGTAGTGTATGTTCATAATTTCAATTAGCTACTGTTGTTATGAATATATGATTACGTGAACGTACTTGAATTACTATGATTATGATGATCAATGGACTGTACAAGTATGTTTCTTGTGTATTTTAGTGTTGCTTATTTCCATTTCCTTACTTCTTGTGTGGCAGATCCGAAATGGTAAATACTCGGAGTCGCCCACTGAACGAGGGAGAGATGCCTGAGGATATTTCATCTAACCCGAACCCCGTGGTTCGAGTGGCAAATGTGGTTCCTCCCGGCATGCCGCCGATATTTACCGGACCAGAGGAAATCATACCTAGAGTGGAACTAGCATCCACAAATCCGGTCATTCAGGATGCAAACCCGCAAGCTGACATGGTGGCCAGTGTTATGCAAATGGTAACATCGGCCATGGAAAAACAACAAGAAAAAATGTTAGAAGACAGAGATGCCAGTCTTCGGAGGCCAGAGGTGGTGGCAGAGAACGCGGTAGCTGGCTCGGGTGGTACCGGGGGCAAGAACCGTACTGAGGGAGTGGTGGTCTTAGAGACAGGGAAAACTGGAAAGGGTTGCTCGTATAAGTCCTTCATGGCGTGTAAACCGCCAGAGTTCGTCGGGGCCGATGATCCCGTAGCTTGCATGAAATGGTTGAGGGAAATTGAGCAAGCCTTCAGGGCTTGTGGATGTGATGAGAATCAGAAGGTGAATTTTGGTTCCCAAATGCTTCGGGGTGCGGCTTTAATATGGTGGGACGTCCACACCGCAACCATAGGGGAAGCCGTGTTAGCAAAGATGTCATGGGCCACCTTCAAGAAGAAGGTTATGGAAGAATACTGTAATAAAAATGAGATGGATCTGATCGAGGAAGAGTTCCGAGCGCTAAAGAAAGGGGATCTGACGGTGAGGGAATATACCCGTCTTTTCATGGAGAAGCTGAATCTTGTGGGGCATGTGGCCCCGACCGAGAAGAAACATATAAAGGCCTATCTGAAATGCCTACCCGCGGACATGGGAAACCGAGTCCAAAACTCGAAAGCTACAAATCTACGAGAGATCATCGAGGAAGCCAAAGTATTGGAAAGAGTCTACGCTAGAGACAAGGAAGAGAAGTCGAAGGCCGCAGAAAAGAGGAAAAGTGAAGTGCCGCTGAGTTCATTCAAGCGACCGAAGTTCCAACCGAACGTTAGAAACTTTGATGATCGTCGGGAGACAAATTTGTGTCCTAAGAGCAAGAGCAAGCATTTTGGTCCTTGCAACTCCATCCCCCGACAAGTCACGTGCTACAAGTGTAATAAGTCGGGTCACACAAGTCTGCGTTGTCCCATGTCGGGGACACTTTGTTTCGAATGCAAGGAGCCAGGGCACATTAGGAGGGATTGCCCCAAGCTAAGGGGTGGAGTTAGAGGAGGAAACCCACCAATTCAACCAAAGAGGGAAGTCGTCCCTAAAGCTCAAGGGAGGGCCTTCCAAATGACAAGAGAGGAAGCGAAGGAAACCACTGACGTGGTGTCGGGTACGTTCTTAATCAACTCACTTTCTGCTAAGGTGTTATTTGATTATGGTGCGAATTTCTCTTTTGTGTCCCTTGACTTTTGCAAAAAACTGAACGTGCCCACTAGTACTCTTATCGATGCCTTAGTAGTAGAGATAGCAAATGGGGAACAAGTGATCTTACGGGAAGTGTTGGAAAAATGCCAGCTAGAGATTAGTGCGGAGTTGTTCGTTGTGGACCTACTCCCTATGGAAATCGGGAGTTTCGATGTAGTGATCGGAATGGACTGGTTGTCTCATCACAAGGCGGAGATCTTTTGTTCAAAGAAGATGATCAGATTACCGACTTCAAGCGGGAGGTTTGTATTTGTCTACGGGGAGAAGCGTAAGGGTGAAGTGGCTCTTATTTCTTCCATCAAGGCAAGTAAGTGTCTTGCGAAGAATTGTCCTTCATTCATTGCCTACGTGTTGGATGCCAAAGCAGAGAAGAAAAAGATTGAAGATGTTCGAGTCGTTAGTGAGTACCCAGACGTCTTTCCTGATGATCTTCCGGGGTTGCCACCCGACCGCCAGGTGGAGTTCCGAATCGATTTAATCCCTGGGGCAGTGCCGATTGCCCGTGCACCGTATCGTCTTACTCCGACCGAAATGCAAGAAATGATGTCACAACTTCAAGAGTTGTTGGAGAAGGGATTCGTGAGGCCGATTTCCTCGCCTTGGGGAGCTCCGGTACTCTTCGTCAAGAAGAAGGATGGATCGATGCGGATGTGCATCGACTATCGGGAGTTGAACAAGGTAACCATAAACAAGTATCCATTACCCCGAATTGACGATCTCTTCGATCAACTGCAAGGTGCCGGATGTTTCTCAAAGATCGACCTTCGATCGGGTTATCATCAAGTTAGATTTAGAGGAGAAGACATTTCCAAGACCGCCTTTAGAACCCGTTATAGTCACTACGAGTTCTTGGTTATGCCCTTCGGGCTAACCAACGCGCCGGCGGTATTCATGGATTTGATGAACCATGTTTGTCGGCCTTTCCTAGACAAGTTGGTCATAGTATTCATCGATGATATCTTGGTGTACTCGAAGAATGATGAAGAACATGAGCGACATCTCCGAGAAGTGTTAGAGGTGTTAAGGGACGAGAAGCTCTACGCCAAATTCTCCAAGTGTGAATTTTGGCTAAGAGAGGTTCAGTTTTTGGGTCATGTGGTGTCAAGTGAAGGAGTAAAGGTGGACCCATCAAAGATTGAGGCTATGATGAATCGGGAACCGCCAAAAAGTCCTACGGAAATCCGGAGTTTCTTAGGTCTAGCCGGTTACTATAGAAGATTTATCCAAGATTTTTCCAAGATCGCCTCACCATTGACATCTTTGACAAGGAAGAACGTGAAGTTCCTTTGGACCGAGAAGCAAGAGCAAGCCTTTCGGGCCCTCCAAAGGAAATTGTGTGAAGCGCCAATCTTATCTCTACCCGAGGGAACAGAAGACTTTGTAGTCTACAGCGATGCGTCTAAGATGGGTTTAGGGTGTGTCTTGATGCAAAGGGGTAAGGTAATAGCTTATGCATCTAGGCAATTGAAGGAGCATGAAAAGAACTACCCAACTCACGATCTCGAGCTAGCGTCCGTGGTGTTCGCTTTGAAGTTATGGCGACACTACCTTTACGGGACGAGGTGTACCCTTTTTACCGACTACAAAAGCCTGAGGTACGTCTTCGATCAGAAAGAGTTGAATATGCGACAAAGGAGATGGCTCGAACTACTCAAGGATTATGACTGTGAACTTCAATACCATCCCGGAAAAGCAAATGTGGTCGCGGATGCCTTGAGCCGGAAGGAGTACAGTCGTGGAGTTCAAGCCACCTTTGCAAGGGTATTTGTAGTCTCAAGCCTAATCGATAAAATCAAAGCATCACAGTCGGAAGCCCTTCTTGAAGTCAACCTCAAAGGTGAAATTATGGTGAAGCAACATCTCCAATTGACCGAGGATGGAAGAGGTTTGAAGTTATATCAACGTCGAATTTGGGTGCCAAAGATTGGAGGATGTCGGGAGCTACTATTGGAGGACGCGCACAAGTCCAAGTACTCTATACATCCGGGAAACACTAAGATGTATCGTGATTTAAAGCTCAATTATTGGTGGCCAGTGATGAAACTAGACGTGGCTAGTTATGTGGAGCAATGCATAACTTGCCTACAAGTGAAGGCGGAGCACCAACGACCATACGGTAGTCTCCAATCCTTGTAAAAACCGGAGTGGAAATGGGAGCACATCACCATGGACTTTGTAACCAAGCTACCGAGAACTTTAAAAAACCACGATACCATTTGGGTAATAGTGGATCGTTTGACCAAGAGCGCGCATTTCTTGTCCATGCGAGAGACCCTACCGATGGACAAGCTGGCCAAACTTTACATTGATGAGGTAGTCTCGAGGCATGGAGTGCCACTTTCTAGTGTGTCCAACCGCGATAGCCTCTTTACATCACACTTTTGGGATAGTTTACAGAAGGAGTTGAGCACAAGAGTTAAGTTGAGTACCGCATATCACCCACAGACAGACTGTCAGAGCGAGAGGACCATCCAGACCCTCAAAGACATGTTTAGGTCGTGTGTTATCGATTTCGGGGGAAATTGGGATGCACACCTTCCACTAGTGGAGTTCGCCTACAACAACAGTTATCACTCAAGTATTGGCATGGCGCCATTCGAGGCATTGTATGAAAGGAAGTGTAGGACACCCGTGTATTGGTTGGAAGCGGGTGAGAAACAGTTTGTCGGACCGGAGATCGTTCAAGAGACGGCCGACAAAGTGAAGGTCATCAGAGAGCGTTTGAAAGCGTCACAAGATAGGCAGAAGAGCTACGCGGACAAGAAGAGAAGACCGGTCGAGTTCCAAGTGGGGGAGCGGGTAATGTTGAAAGTGTCACCGTGGAAAGGATTGATAAGGTTCGGAAAGCGTGGGAAACTCAGTCCCTGCTTCCTTGGGCCTTTCACTATCCTTGAACGTATTGGTCTACAAGCCTACAAGTTGGATCTCCCGCCAGAGATGGACGGAATTCACCCCACCTTTCATGTGTGCTACTTGCGGAAATGCCTAGACAAAGAAGAGAGTGTCATCCCACTTTCGGAAATCAGAGTGGACAACAATCGATGTATAGAGGAACCCGAATCTATCCTCGAAAGGAAGACAAAGAGGCTACGACACAAAGAAGTGGTCATGGTAAAGATTCAATGGAAGCACCATCGCAGAACCAACGTAACTTGGGAATCGGAAGAAGATATGAGGAGGCGATACCCTCATTTGTTTGGTTAGATTGGATTTCGAGGACGAAATCCATTCTAAGGGGTGGAGGATTGTAACACCCCGAATTTTAGACCACTTTGTAAAATAATTACTTTAAGTTTTTGTTTAAGAGTTCTCATTCTTGGTATTTGAATCTGGGTGAAAACGGGTCGAATCGTCGGATTTCAGAGTTGGAAGGGGGCTCGGCGACTGTGCCTGCGATAGTGACAATGTCACTATCGCATGGGCATTATCGCGAGGGAGTTTGAGGCTACGGTACATATGGTGCGATTGTGACCGGCGATAGTGTCAGGGTCACAATCGCGATGTCAAGATCGCGAGAGGGGGGAGAGGTCTCGGTACAGTTGTCGCGACTGTATCCGCGATTGTGCCAAGGGCACTATCACGTGAGCACTATCGCGCGCGGTGTCTAGACGACCAAACTCACATTTAATGCCATTTTTAGGGTTTAGTTCATTAGTTGAAGTTGCAGCTCCTTGAAGACGTTTTCACACACTAAAGGTGCGATTTTCACACACTCTTCCCTTCCTCTCTCTTCATTAAATGTTAGGTGGGTAAATCATTAATCGTTAATGATCCTTAGGATTTTGAGTTCATCGGAGTTACTCTTTCAAGATCAAATGGTGGAAGTCTCAATCCCATTCATTCCTCACTTCTAGGATTTGTTCATTTAACTTCTAAGTAAGTTTTCTTAACTTATGTACATGCATACTTGCACTATTACTTGTTTATATGAAATATATGAAATGCATGATGTTGACCTAAAAACTAGGGTTTTACTTATCTTCAATAAATAAGATTTTTGGGGTTGGTAGAAGTGTTTAAACATGTGGAAGAGTGCTATTTACAAGTATTATAGAAAAGGGACAATTCATGGTGTAGGTCTACATCTCTACATAATGAAATGTCAAATGCCTAAATTCTTATCAGCAGTTGGGGTCACTATACTAGTTGGGGATTTGTATGTGGTTAAATGAGTTGTAGTTTCTTATGGTGAATATGTATCACGCATGATCACACTATTTGGGTCAATAATATCTTTGCATGAAGATTGTCATCTATAATTATTCATAACTCTTGTTGGGAGTCTTATATCTATTTCCTTGTGCACGAGGATTTATATGGTATGCATGAGTATTGCATGGTTATTGCCATTGGGCATTTTGAGTAGACAATAGGGGGTACAAGTCCCTTAGTTGTACACTCGGCTAGATTGGATAGGCACCCTTGCCTGTAAGACCTTAAGGTGTAACCCGATGGGGTAAGCACTAGAGGCAGAGAGGGTTTGAGGATTGTGATGTCCGGCGTGGCATGGGAACTAGAACCGGGTTGGACGGTGAAATCCAATCTAGATCGCGGGTTACCCCGCTTTATATGGAAGATATTTGTGTATTAATTGTACAGGAAATTACAATGTCCCGATTTGGGAGGTTTGGCATTGACCTCAATGCATTGGGAACCGGTAACATCTAATTATTGTTCTTGTTTACATTATAATTGGTATCGGCATAGCAACCAATAGGCTTCGTTCTAACACTTGTGTTCATGTTTAAATGGTTCACAGGTTCCGTTAGCGGTGCAAGTAGGATGTCTTGATCTATCGGGATCGCACCTAGGATTCCTCCTTGGACCGGGCATTTTTGGGAAAAAGAGAAAGAGCGTTTTGAAGTCATAGTGACACCCACTTTAATCCAGTTGATAATTATTCTAGATTGAATATGTTGTCATGTATATGTCTTATTTATTCCGCTGCTTCATTTTAGAACTACCCCGACTCTGTTGGGTTTTAGTCAATATGTTTACAGGTTTTGGATTCGCCTTATTTTAGGCGTTATATTGCAGAAATTTTAAGTTTTATTTTACCTAAATTTTTAGCGTGTTACAGTTACAAAGTCTGAAAACCATACGCCTATAGGCAAACGTATCGAATGGGCATGTAAAAGTAGTCTTCTCCTGATCCTCCGGTGCTACCGCGATTTGGTGGAAACCTGAATAGCCATCAAGACAACAATAGTGAGATGTGCCCTCTAACCGCTCAAGCATTTGGTCAATAAAAGGTAGCAGAAAGTGATCTTTACGAGTAGACGAGTTTAACCTCCTATAGTCGATACATACTCTCCATCAATTTTGGACTCGAGTAGGCACCGACTCACATTTGATGTTCTTTACTACAGTTAAACCCGTCTTTTTGGGTACTACCTGAACGGGACTCACCCATTTGCTATCAGAGATTAAGTATATAATACCTGCATCAAGAAGTTTGAGAATCTACTTTTTCACTGCCTCTATCATTGGTGGATTTAGGTGGCGTTGGGCTTCTCGAAATAGCTTGTAGTCGTCTTCCATCAAGATCTTGTGCATACAAATTGAGGGACTCAACCCTTTGATGTCGGCTATAGTCCAACTGATTGCCTCTTTGTGCTCCTCAAGTACACTCACCAACTTCTGCTCTTCATCGCTTGAAAACTCAGTGGAAATGATCACCGGTAAAGTATTCTCCTTGCCTAGATAGGCATACTTTAGGTGGCTTGGCAACTCCTTCAACTCAAGTACGGGGGTCTGCACAATAGAAGGAAACAACTTTGTGTAAGAACAAGGTAAATTAACATTTGATACCTCAAACTTCTTGTGTCGGTCGGATTCCATAGCTAAGACCGTTTCCTTGAGCTCGAGCACTAAGTCATACTCCTTCGTCAATAGATTAACCATCTTTGCATCTAGGTGCCTTGTGATTGCCACCTCCAATAGATCACGGTTAGTCAAGTCATACAAGTCATGAGTAATGGGATTTAAAACATCAACAAAATTAATAGAAGACACATCACTAGGATATCTCATGGCATCATAGATATTAAACTTAATAATTTCACCATCAAACTCCATAGTTAATGTACCATCATGAACATCAATCTTAGTCTTTGATGTTTTCAGAAAGGGTCTTCCCAACAATATCGAAGGAGACTTGGAGGTATTATGTTCCTCCATGTCTATGACATAGAAATCGTCCGAGAAGACCAACTCATTAACTTGAACCAAAACGTCCTCAAGGACCCCCTTGGATACACATTGGACCTATCGGATAGTTGTATAAAAACTCCCGTCCTCTTAAGAGGTCCCACATTCAATGATGAATATATTGAATAAGGCATGACATTTATAGACGCTCCTAAATCTAGCATGGCTTTATCAATCAAAACATTCCCTAACTTACAAGGGATAGTGAACATATATGGATCCTTGCATTTAGGGGGCATCTTATCTCTTTGAAGAACGGCGGAGACGTTTTCGCCCATACTTACCTTCTCGTTCCCAACCAACTTCCGTTTGTTCGTGCACAACTCCTTCAAAAATTTGGCATAGCAAGGTACTCTTTTAATAGCATCTAGGAGTGGAATGTTTACCTCAACACGGCAAAAAGTTTCCATAATCTCCTTGTCTTCTTACTCTTTCTTCGATTGCTTAAATCTTTTCGGGAATGGGGGTCGGATGACCACTTCGGGTGTTGGTCCTTTGTCCTCAACCTTTTCTTCAACTTTGCCCTCGCTTGATTTGGCTCCAACAATCTCGACTTCCTTTTCTTCATTCCTTCCGCTCTTCTTAACCTTGGGCTCTAGACTTGTCACTATCTTATTTCGCAAGGTAATAGCACTAACATTAGCCTTCGGAGGAGTTTCTGTTTGAGACGGTAACTTACCTTGATTTTTGATACGATTGAGTGAAACTGCCATTTGACCGATTTGTGCCTCCAAATTCTTGTTTTAAGCCACCAAGTTCTAAATATTAGTTTTTGTCTCCTATTGAAATTGTTGGGCATTAGTGGCAAGAGACTTAAAAATGTCTTCTAAAGACATACCTGAACTACTTGAAGCTTGTTTGTTAGGCTGAAATTGCGGTTTTTATTGGAATGGTTGCTGAAATTGCCTTTGTTGAAATTGTTGTGGAGGTCTCGGGGCGCCAAAATTAGAGTTGTAGAACCTTTGTTGCGGCTGCTGGCCCGGAAAACCTCCAATGGCATTAACTTCTTCGGGTGTAACCAAGACATCCTCTTTAAATTGTGGACACACGTTCGTAGGATGCTTCACCTCCCTGCATATTCCACATGCCTTGACCTGTTCTTTGCCCACAACTAATTGCTTAACGAGGTTAGTCAAATCAAATAAACTACTTTCAAGGCTAGCCACATTTACCTCATTAGCCTTTTAGGGCTCTCTCCTCATATCACCTCTAACACTAAAATGTTGAGAGTTCTCAGCCATAGTGGTGATTAAGGCCCTTACTTGAGTTGGGGTTTTATTGAAGATTGCCCCTCCACTAGCGGCATCTATCATTTTCCTTTCCATAGGAAGGAGACCCTCATAAAAATATTGTAGAAGAAGTTGCTCAGAAATCCCATGTTGTGGGCAACTAACGCAAAGATGCTTGAATCTCTCCCAATATTCATGGAGAGTTTTTACATCTCTTTGTTTTATGCCACAAATTTCTCTATGGAGTGTGGCGGGTCGGGAGGCGGGGAAGAATTTATCCAAGAATAATCTCACCATTTGGTTCCAAGTCGTTACCGAACCGGGCGGTAACGAGTAGAGCCAATCCTTAGCCCGGTCTTTTAAAGAAAAAGGGAATGCCTTTAACTTTATCAGATCTTCCGTAACCTCATTGGGCTTCATACTCAAGCATACAACATGGAATTCCTTGAGGTGCTTGTTAGGGTCCTCATTCTCCAAACCGTGATAGGTGGGTAGGAGATGGACTAAACCAGTTTTTAAAACAAAATTTTCATTACCTTGAGGATACCTGATACATATGGGAACTTGGGTGACATCGTGTGTTGCCAACTCTCGGAGAGTCAGCTCATCTTCGTCCTCCATCTTCACTTCCGACTCTTTTTCTTTCTCTTCCTCATATTCCGTCTTCGGCTCCTCAACTTCTGTTTTTTGGGTTTTCTTCTTTCTCTTCGTCCGAATCGCTTGACAGGTTAATATCTTTCCAGATATTTACCCCTGGTGACGAAGGTCCCTCACCTAACTTCTTCCGAAGCTTGGCTTGTTTCCTTAGTCTTTTCGCGGTCCGTTCGATTTCAGAGTTTATTGGAATAGGGGTACCTGTACGTGAAGATCTAGGCATAAACCGTTAGAAATATCGAGTCCCCGGCAACGGTGCCAAAAAATTGACGGATGCCAAGTCCACCAAATAATAGATAACCAACTAAACCCTTATCAGCAGTTAAAATTGCGATAGTGGTAAGTCGGGTCGAATCCACAGGGACTCGGTTCAACTTATTATGACCGAACAATTCACACACAAATACGAATTATAAAATTAAATTGCAAAAGGGGGGGGGTGGATTGATTTTAAACTAACATACGAATCAACGAAATTATAAAAATGCAATCAAAATTAAAAATCCAACATTAGTTCATTCTCGATGATGATACTAACACCTATCATTGATTTCGTAAATGTAAAAGTTTGGACAAGTTTAAGCCGTCTATGGTTACCAACAAGCTCTGACAACCTTAGTTTTCACCAAAATGGACATTAGCTAAAATAAGCTCTTTAGCTAAATTTTAACTACAAATGAAACAAAGAACAAGCTCTCAATGTTCCAAGTGTGATTAGCATTAACGAAAAGGAAAACACCGACTCAAAGAATTAAGCACATAAGCTCGACTTAATTATCACTTTGATTGGAAGATTCCAAGAACTCAATTTTAAAAATCTTATCGAAATCAAAAGAGTTCCATTGGTTACTATATCAAAATCAAAGACAATTACGTATCTATGGATTTTGACTAACGAAAATTCACAAGAACATCAAGTAATTGGCCAAATCAATTAACATTCAAATGAAAATGACATTTAATCTAGAAATCAAACAAATAAACTTGTCCCAAACAATTACAACGAAATCTCAAAGTGAAAAGCATCAAAATCTAAAACTAACCAATGTTGGAATGTAGAAATTAGCCACACATGGCTAAACTAGGGCTAAGAAATTGAAATTGCAAGAAATTACCCAAGATGATGATGAAATTGCTCCCAAATCGACCCCTTGGTTGCTGCGTTTTTGGTCTATTTACTCTCAAAAATCGATTACCCCCTCAAACGATAGTTATGAAGAGTATTTATACTTCCCAAGATGATAATCGTTCAAAAAATAAGAAAAACCCCACAATAGACTCGCGCGGAGACGAAATTGAAGGACGGGCAGTGTTAGGCGCGGTTGGAGGCGCAGCTCTGGACGTGCGGAGACTCGTGCGGAGATCTGGATGGTCTCGAACAGTGGCCGGCGCGGTGGAGGTCGCGCCGTGCTCTGGATGCTTCTCCCGCTTCCTTCTTCTCGTTCTCGATATGATTGCAAAAAGAGAGAGATGGGCTTTGCTTTAGGCCTTTTCTTTCTTCTCTTATTTGGGCATGCACAATATAGAATAAATACTTAAGTAGGCCTATTTTAAGGATAAAATAATTTAGGAAATTTGTTTTTTAAAACCCATTTAAAACACAAAATTAAAGTCATCAGAGTTATGAGTTTTCTATTTATGGAAGGAATAAAATTATAAATGTATTTATGAGCTATATATTTTGTTACTAAATTAAATTACCTTTTTATATTTATTCAATAAATAACAAGTGGCTCATATTGAATATAACGATCTCATAAATTCTAAATTCTTATTTGATTAAACCTCATATATATATATATATATATATATATATATATATATATATATATATATATATATATATATATATATATATACTAGGTTTGACCTTGCACATTACACAGGGTAATTTAAAAAAAATCATGCCAGAAAACTTATTGAATGATCATCGAAAGTACGATGCTATTTTTCCAATCTTTTTTCCCTTTAGAGTTGTTTTTTTTTTTTTTTTTTTTGCAAATGGTTGCAAAAGATCCTTGTTTTAGACAGTATTCACAAAGGATGTTTTGCAAAAAATTAATAAAAAATATGAATAAATATTAAAAATTTATAATACAAAATTTATAATAGAACGTAAATGAATTTAAATATCTATATCGATCGTATATATTTATATTTTATAATAATATCAATCAAATTTTTTTATATAATTATAACCAAATCAACTATTATGAAAGATTACTTTAAAGTGAATTGATGGGAAGTATAACAATTTGACTTTGAAAATATCATTACCTAACCATATGTTGATAACTGATATTATGTAGTTCAATTAAAATTAGAGGAAATAATATTATCATGATTAAGAAATTATAAATAATTAAATATACTATATACTAAAATATTTGCATATTTATATTTTTGAAAAACGTTCAAACTCATAATCCAAAAGTCTATTGATAAGTGATATCTTTTTTTTCCTAGTAATTAAATCTCTTATGATAATTCTAAGGGTGTTTCGTTGACAAAATGAAATTTGATAGAATTGTAATTCGTCGAAGGAATTCGACTTTGAGATAAAAGTTGATATGAAATTGCAAAAAGAAAATCACAACAAATTAGGGATTATTTATATCAAATCTCATACTAATTTCAATAAATCTCATACTAATCACGACACATTAATTTGTATATATTTATGATATTTAATAATATAATTAAATACAAAATATTGGGCCCATTTCGAAGGTGTTGACAAAGCGATTACAATAGTATAATTTGTAAAAAATAGAAATGTTTTAATGCATTTAATTCATATACATTATTTATGTTTATATAATAAGAGTCTAAAATGAAAAATAAAAAAGTAAGGGATAAAATTAAACTATATACCTAATTATAAGAGTAGTAAATATAACGTATGAGTAAATGTGAATGTGTTAATTGAACTTATAAAGTAAATTGCGTCCAGATACATGTTTAGACTTGAAAATATTGAAGTCCACTCACCAGAAGACGACACATGACATGCTAGTTACTTATTTATTATATGTATATATATATATATATATATATATATATATATATATATATATACTAGAAGTGTACTCGCGCAATGCAGCTAGATACATCACGATTTTAATGTTTCATTTTATTTTCTGTTTTTTGTCGATTTACATTACGATTTTGGATGGTTGTGAAAGAATGATAATGATTTTTTTATATAAATTTGTTTAATTTAGACTTAATAATATAATGTAATTTATTTTGTTTTAATAATATAAATTTTTTTATAAAATATTCTATAAGATTTTTTAATTATATTTTAGGTTTTTTATATCTAAAATATGCTGAGAGTTATTTTAGGGGAGTTAAAGTGGGAAATGATTTTAGGGGAGTTAAAATGGTTAGAGATAATAATTGAAAATTAATGAATAGCATTAAATGTAGTACATACAGCTTTTATGACTGTTTTTTAAGTAATTAGCATTAAATAGCGGTACATTAAGCTTTAAGACTTGTTTTTAAGAATTTTTTATGTAATCTTTATAATATAGTATAGATATTGTAATATAATATTTCATATGTATATACATATAAATTATAAAATAGTATATTATTATATAATATTTGTAATATAAATTATAGAGTAAATTATAAATTTGGTCCTTGTGGTTTCTTGTTTATAACACTTTTGGTCCCTACAGTTTTGAAATTATGGTTTTGCCATTGAGGTATGCAAAAACGACTGGATTTGGTCCCTGACTTTAATTGTTGTTAGAACACCCCGTTAAGTGAGGGGCATTATAGTATTTTTCTTATCTTTTTCTCGTTTTTCTTCAATCGGAGAAGTATATATGTGTATATATATATATACATATATATATACATATATATATACATATATATATATATATATATATATATATATATATATTTAGGGTATGGTTCAAGTGAAAACCTCAAATAATCGAAAAACTAAAGAACAACCTAATAGGCCTAGATTAAACTCAATCCAAAGGACATTAATAATTATCAATTAAAGACTTTTAATTTAATAAAAAGGGTATTATAGGAAATTAGCACCTATTAAAGATAAGGAAAGATAATAATAAAAGAAACAAATCGTAGCCTAAAATATAGGAAAATCTGTTTGATGGTTTATTGGAATCAATTGAGAAGATTAATATCAAAACTTCCGATTCATATGGTTGATGGTTTAGGAGTAGAAATGGAGAAGATTCATATCAAAAATTTCAGTGCATATTAACCTGCAACCAATCGATTAAATTATTGAAATGGAATCAGTGGTAGAAAACGTAAACGGAGAATCCGCTAATGGAGGAAATCTGGGCAGAGATGGATTCAATGATGATGAAGACGTTGATTGTGATTTAGAGGGTAACGATTTACAATCCGGTAATCATTCTAAACCATTATTTAAATGGCAATTAACGATTTACAAACGTTTAGTATGATGATTGAATTCTGATTCAATCACCGTGACCTAATTTTTGAGTTTTATAATTGCCATAGTCGAAATTAATGGTTGCAGGTCGTATATGCACAAATGCATATACAAGTGAAACTAAGAATGTTTGTTCTTATGAGTTTACTTTTGTTATTGAACTATCGAAGATAATAGTCTATTGTTAGTATGTAGTATATCATGAGTTTGAGTGACGAAGTGATTGAAATGGGTCATATTAGGAGTAATTTAAGATTCTGCATGTATGCATTTGTGAATGCAAGTATAAAATAGTTGGAAAACATGCACAAGTGCATGTTATGAACTAATAACATGTTACACAGGTGCATGTTATAAATAGATTATCCTGTGATGCACAAGTGCATGTCACGCACAAGTGCATGTTGTGAACAAGCGAATGTAATGCACAAGTGCATAACTGAAATGAATGGATTTGTGGAAAACATGTACAAGTGTGTGTTATGAACTAATAACCTGTTACAGGTGCATGTTATAAATATATTATCATGTGATGCACAAGTGAATATCACGCACAAGTGTGATCCAATGAATGGATTTGTGATCCAATGTGCATATGAGGTAGTATACTATTTGCATTATGCAGATGTGTGAAGGTATGAAATTGTGAATGAATACTCATTTTAATTAACTACCTATCTAAATATGCAGGATGAGCAATTAAAATCAGTACTCCAAGAGGATTAACGTTTTGGATACCAAGGGTGGAGGATTGTGTTATACCTAAAGTTGGGTGGGTGTATGAGTCAATTGATAAAGCCATTGAGTTATATCTAAAGTTGTGTTCAGTATTTGTTTGAGACTTTTCATATAATTTTTTAGAGTGAAAACGAAGATTTATAATTGTTTCATACATTTCTCAGTGTTATAAATGAGTTGACTTTCTATAATTGTTGGCGTTTGTTTGTACCCAGATGTTATGTGTTTAATATATATTCAATTGTGAATCTTAGTCCGATTATGCATTATATGATATACACAAATAGCATTTGATAGATTAGTGCACATGTTATGCACAAGTGCATGAATGTTAGGCACAAATCAATTGGCCATCCTACCAACGACGGGCTCTATCTCATATTTTGATTACATTGAGTATGCAAAAGATGACATTGTAGACTAGTGTTTGACACACATATAAGTGCCCATAATCGAATTAGTGCATGTTATGCCTGTAATAGAATTCCTTCCATGACACTAACACGTAATAGAAATCATTTAAAGTTAAAACCATGATTGAAGTGAAAAATTATAACCGATTCATAAGATCAACATCAATCAAATTGTTTAAGTATCAACACCCAACAAACAAAAATACAAAAAACCATAATCCAAACAACCAAACAACCAAAAACTTGTCCATACTCCTAACAATTTCTTGGGGAACATTCGGCTTCTAATAATTGGATGATTGACCTCCTCTAAGTCCCCTTCATCTACAAGTACTCTTGCTCATTTCATGGCCTTGGGAACTGTTTCCTTCTCACCTTCCCTATGTCTTCGTTTGTTCGTGATCATATCCTTGTCGGGATTCCCAACAGCCAAGGATGTACTTGTTAAACCTGTTACAAAATTGATTAATTTGATGATCCATGTGCATACCGAACATAATCAGTAATGATTTGGCGTCTTTCTATCTCATAGACACATTTTTTTGTGTGACATAACTATATGCACAAGTGCATACTGGAACAAATATATATATATGTATGTATAATGAATAAGATACATGATGGATTTTCAAAAAACCCCACTAAATACAGAATAAAGTTCCATATTTTGACAGAATACAAGACCCAAATCAAGCATTTCAATCAAACCTAACATTTTTCAAAATAACTTATCAACGGAACACATAGGTTGTTTGTTTATTTGAGGTTTTCCCTAACTATATGCACAAATGCATACTGGAACAAGCATAAACCAAAAGATGGATTTGACACATACATTAAATACTATTTGAACATAAATGTTTAAAGATACTAACCTTTACTAACTACATTCTCCGACAGATCATAGCTCTTAATTAACCTAGGACTTCTCCTAGGTAAACCTGGAAAAAAAACGATGTTATGATATATGGGAAGAAAGTATGATGAAAAATAGGTCAATCAAGGAAAGTAACACAAAAATATACCTTCTTCAGCCATTGATCGAATCTGGCTTCTCTAATTGTCTGAAAATCGGATTTGTGTCCTACAACTGAACCAAAATTGAATCCATTTTAACAATATCATAATTCAAACTAGGATTTGTGCCCTAAAACTGCAAGATATATGATCCAGTCACATCTGCAAATCGATTACTGCTCATAAAATCGCAATCGAGATTAAGCATGAAACCAAAATCGACCCAAATATAAATAGATATACGGGGTTTTGAGGTTACCTTGTAGGATCGATTAAGGAATGTAGATAGATTGTTAGCCTAATTCCATCCAAAAACTAGCAACCGATTTGAGCCGGAAACCAAATTCGAATGTAATATAAATCGACAGAAGGGGTTTTGATATTACCTTCTTGGATAGAATGCAGGTTGTGACTGGATTGTATCCCTAATTCCACAGTAAGTCGATTCAATGGAGCTGAAGAAGCGATGTTGATTTGGAGCAGGACTGAAAAACCCTTCACGAGAAGCGATGAGCGACTGTGGGATGGAGATTTTGATGGAGTTTGTGACTGGATTGTAACCCTAATTCCACATAAAATCGATTCCTTCTAACTGATGAAGCGATGTTGATTTGGAGGAAGATGGAGATTTTGATCGACAAATATGGTGTAGATAGCTATCGATTTTGAGAGAGAAAGATTTAGAGAATCAATTATGGAGATAAAATTGGTTTTTAAAAAAGGGGTGAAATTTTATTCCAATTCTACCCTCTAATGCAGTGTAACATGTTATAAAATATACCCTAATCTTCTTTTTATTTACAAAATTGCCATTGAGATAACAACCATTGGATTATCACATCCTATGGTTATAAGGGTATTCTTTAGTTTTTCGATTATTTGAGGTTTTTCCTTGAACCTATCTATCTCTCTCTCTCTCTCTCTCTCTCTCTATATATATATATATATATATATATATATAAGTTACTTATTTGGTCCTTCTAGTTTACATATAAAAGTAAGTTACATTTTTTAATAAACTACAAATTTGGTCCCTGAGTATATTTTTTGAAGCAAAAATATGAGAAATTGGAAAAAGACCTAATTGCCCCTCACTTAACGGATTCTTCTAACGACCGTTATAGAGATGGACCAAATCCGGTCGTTTTTGCATACCTCAATGGCGAAACTGTAATTTCAAAAGTATAGGAACCAAAAGTGTTATAAATAAGAAACCACATGGACCAAATTTGTAATTTACTCTAAATTATAATGTATACTAGAGTAAATTACGGATTTGGTCCCTCAGGTTTGGCGTTTGTTACGGAATAGGTCCTTTAACTTCAAAAATTACATGATGATCCTCCCACTATGCATTTTGTTATGGATTTGGTCCCTCGAGCCAACAGTCGTCTATTCCTCCGTTAACCACGAGGGTATTATGGTCATTTTTATATTTTTTATTTCTTTTAACATTTTTTAAACAAGAAACACCAATTCCGTAAAATGAAACTCATGTTTTTGTGGTGTGGTGGTAAAGGTTTGGGGAGTTCATAGCGCTCAACCCGGGTTCAAGCCCCACTCGCAGCACTTGTGGCCACTGAGGATAAACTCAGGGCTGCACGCTTTAGCAGCTGGGCTAAAGACCCTAATTGTCGGGGATTAGTCTGGGTCATAGGCCCAGGATACCCTTTCCAAAAAAAAACATCATGAACACCAAGAACAAACCCAAATCAAGCTCATTGAAAAAACCAAAAACCTAAATATTATTATTATTCAAACACCTAAATCAAACCCGAATTTAAAAAACCTAAATAAAACCTAGATTTAAAAATCAAAAACCTAAATAAATTTCAGATTTAAACATAATCAAACTCACTTAAAAGAGGAGAGAGAAGAGAGAGAGAGAGAGATCTTGAATATTCATCTTTTACATGATGAATACCAAGAACACCAAGTTTAAAAACCCAAATCAAACTAATGTTAAAAAACTAAAAACCCAAATCAAACTCATATTAAAAAACTAAAAACCTAAATCAAACACATTAAAAAACCAAAAACATAAATCAAACCCAAATTTAAAAAACCTAAATCAAACCTAGATTTATAACTAAATCAAACTCATATCCAATAACCAAAATTAAACCCACTTAAAATAGAAAAGAGATGAAGAGAGAGAGAGAGAGAGCTCCGCAGACGGGGCTTCGCCGGAGAAGACCACCTCGTCGGAGCCTCGGCGCCGGAGAAGACGAAGTCGCCGGAGGGATTTTCGAAGAGCGATAGAGATAGATCGATATCTTCTCTCTTAGTATCTCTCTCTCTCTCTCTCTCTCTCTCTATCTATCTATCTCAGATATGTTTTTAGTTTGAGTTTTGGATTTTGAAATCTAGATTTGATCTAGGTTTTTAGACTTGGTATGATTTAGGTTTTTTTTTAATTTGGGTTTGATTTAGGATTTTGGTCTTTGAATATGGGTTTGATTTAGGATTTTTGATTGTTAACATGAGTTTGATTTGGGTTTTTTGAATCTTGGTGTTCTTGGTGTTCTTGAGGTAGGGGATGAGTATTCAAGTAAAGTAATAAAAAAAATGAAAAAATTAATAAAATAAGTAAAATGACCATAATACCCCTCCTGCTTAACGGAGGAAATAGACAGCCGTTGGCTCGAGGGACTAAATCCAGAACAAAATTATACCCAGAGGGACCAAATCCATAACAAGATGCATAGTGGGAGGACCATCATGTAATTTTTAAAGTTAAAGGACCCATTCCGTAACATACGCCAAACCTAAGGGACCAAATCCGTAAATTACTCTATATACTATATACATATTTATTTTAGAGTAAACTACAAATTTGGTCCCTGAGGTTTACCAAAAAATACGAAAGTGGTCCCTGAACTTCAATAAGTGCAGATTTCATCCCTGGGTTTCGATTTTGCTATGAAAGTAGTCCCTCGTGGCATTAGCTCCGTTAAATCGTCGGTTAAGTCAGGGGTAATTTCGTCCTTTTACACGTTTCTTGAATCTTCATCTTCAACCTCATGAACACGAAGAACACGATGAATGTTCATCTTCTACCTCAAGAACACCAACAATTTAGAACTCAAATTAAACTCAAAAACCAAAAATTTTAATCAACCCCAAAGTTTAGAAACCTAAATCAAAAATCAAAAGGAAAGAGGGAGAGATAGAGAGAGAGATCTGAGAGAGAGATCGAAAGAGAGATACAGATCTGAGAGAGAGAAGAGAGAGATCGAGAGAGATACAGATCTGTATCTCAGATCTGTTCCCATATGTATGTATATATGCACCATGGTTGTTAGTTATAAGATACCCATAAAAAAATATGTATGCATTTCATTTCAATGGGTTTAAGGTTGATGGGTTTGTCTTATCATATCTTGGTACAGAGAGAGATCAAGATACAGAGATCGAGAGAGAGAACAGATCTGAGATACAGAGAGAGAGAGAGAGAGAGAGAGAGAAGACGCAGACTGCTCGCCGGAGAAGACGACCTCACCGGAGAAGGAGACCTCGCCGGAGAAAACGACCACGCCGGAGAGGGGTTTAACAGTTTTCAAACCTGTATGTCGATTTCTCTCTCTCTCTCTCTCTCTCTCTATATATATATATATATATATATATATATATATATCGATCTCGATCTCAAATCTATATCTCAAGTCTCTCTTTCTTCTCTCACTCAGATTTGTATCTCTCTCTCTCTCTCAAATCTATATCTCAAGTCTCTCTCTCGATCTCTCTCTTCTCTCTCTCTCAGTTGGGTTTGATTAAAAGTTTTGGTTTTTGAGTTTGATTTGGGTTTTAAATTGTTGGTGTTCTTAAGGTAGAAGATGAACATTCATCGTGTTCTTCGTGTTCATGAGGTTGAAGATGAAGATTTAAGAAGCATATAAAAGAACGAAATTACCCCTGACTTAACGGACGATTTAACAGAGCTAACGCCATGAGGGACTACTTTCATAGCAAAATCGAAACCTCAGGGATGAAATCTGCACTTATTGAAGTTTAGGGACCACTTTTGTATTTTTGGTAAACCTCAGGGACCAAATTTGTAGTTTACTCTTTATTTTATATAATTTTAAATTATAAAAAAATTAGAAAAAAATTATAATTATTTATGTACCGTATACATAATATATATAGAGAGATAAGTTCATACGAGAATGGTAACGATTTAAAGAAATAAAGTGACAATTCTGGACCAATCATAATTAAGAAATTAATAATTAATTTTTTAAATAAAAAAGTTTATAAAAGGGTATTTTGGTCTTTTTTTTACTCATGATTATTTTAGGATAATCCTTTGTTTTAGGATAATCTTCTAACTCCCAAATATAAACGATTTCCTAATTATTAGCTCTATCTCTCTATCTCTCCTCTCTCGATTTAAACCTAAAACCCTCGAGTTCTTCTGATAATCGAAGACGGCGAAGTTCGCAAAGTCGCCGGAAAATCGAAGACGGCAGCGGGTATTGAAGAAAAACCAGTCATAAATCCTTCTTCTCTAGTGAAATATTCTTGTAAATGCGACCTCCGGCAGCCACCTCCACCGCCATCGTCAACAGAAGAAGCATTATCACCGGAAGCACCATTGTTCCGGCGTTTGCCACCGACCTCCTCCTCCGCCTCGGTTGCCGTAGGCGGTATCATGTTCACATCGATCCCCTTTAGGAACGATCTCTTCTCCACTCTAAACGCATCACCGTTGTTCCGATCTGCATGTAACAGATCCGGTCAGAAAATCAGATCTAAGATCTAAAAATGTTAAAGTGTTTTTTTTTAAATCCAGAATCATCTATGGTTCAAATGGTTTTAGTTGTGTTTTGTTCATTCTATAATCATATATTTAAGTTGAATAACGAATTGACATTTCATGTCTTCCAGATTTCATATGGTTATTACTAACAGGATCACCTGTGATGTTGTATTGTACATTGATGGTAATTACTTATTTTAGTTTGTCTTCTTTCAGATGCATTAAATTTACAATGATAATACAATAGATCACTTGTGATTACCTTGATAAACCAATTTTGAATTCATTATACCAAGGTTCATTTGTGATTACACCATGATAAACGAATTTTGAATTCATTATACTCGCAGATCACTTGTGATTAACATGATAAACCAATTTTGAATTCATTATAGCAGCGAATCACTTATGATTACCATGATAAACGAATTTTGAATTTTATAGCAGCCGATCACTTGTGATTAACATGATAAACCAAATTTGAATTCATTATAACAGCGAATCACTTGTGCTTACCATGATAAATGAATTTTGAATTTATTTTCAGAAAAAATGGGGAGAGATTGAGACATGTTGAGATAAATTAGGAAGGGATTTTTTTATTTGAATTAAATATTATAATCCCTGTTTTTTGGAAGTTAATACTATCCTAATATATCCATAACATAATATGACTTTATTGCCCTTTTACTCTTAATTTTAGAAACTATTATTTTTGGAATTAATTTAAAAAATTATTGGTTGAGAATCGTCCCTTTATTCTTTTAAATACACTATGTTCTCGTTTGAACTCACCCCTATATATATATATATATATATATATATATGAATATAAATTATGAGGAGCGATCAAATACAAACTACCTCTATTTATACAAACTTATAAGGAGAATCGATGAAATCGTCGATGATCGCCTTAAGATGTTGAACATCCGAATGATATTGGTATGACTGAAAGTTGAGAATCGTGATTTCGGGGTATTAAGTGCCGGCCAAATCCATGCACGACATTTATTTCTAAAATGAGTTTGCATTATTTGTTTCTCATGTTTTCAAAACATAAAGTGAGCTATATTACGAAATTTTGGTAAAGTGTTTAGCATTCATCGAATCTTAAACCGTGAGTTTAAACATGCACGAAATTGTTTCGCCGTTCGTGGTTGCAAATATTTTATTTATTGGAAATCTCTTCATCCTCGTTTTGTGCCTAACTCTATTTTTGGATATTATAAGATCCGTATTTTAATGTCATTTTGGGTATTGGACAAGTAACTATAGAATTCTTAACCGTGACATTGGATCTCCTCCATGTATGTTAAGGTTTTAAAGGAAAAGTTGTCCCCATGTTCTTGAGTCGGAATTTTCTGGAGGATTTGGTTTGTGTGAGTCGTGTTTAAGTTTACGAGTATAGTTTTGCGGCGTGTTGGAGTACGTGAGTGTATTTTGAGATGCGTGGGTTTTAAATTTATTGCGTGTAAATTTACACGTTTATTGGGCGTCGTGTCTCATCAAAGTTTTGTTGAAAATGGTCACCTTACCTTACGTTGTGGTTTTAGAATTTTGACATTTTAGACTTATTGTCGTCTTATACTTTTATGTTGGGAAATGAAAGTTTTGACACCGCCTGGTTTAGCGTTAATGAATTTTGTGAAAATTCAGTTGGTTTTGAGGTGTCTTACTTTATGACAGATGAGTCGCGTAATAAAAAAAATTGGGAATGTGTAGACTTGCATTAATGTGTGCATCAACTTATGAGTTTGTTTAACACTTTGTCTCATACGAGTCTGCACCGGTGTTTTGCAACCAACAGAGGCGTTTTGAAAATTTTATTGTCGCATGATTGCATTGTGAGTTTTACACAAGTATGTGTGTACACTTTCTGGGTTGAATTTGATTTTACACTCGCGTGAGTAAGTATGTGAAAGATTTATGTTGTCTCATATTAAACTTTTAATCCATACATGTTCAGTTGTTGATTTTACTATTATAACTTTTCCGTAATGCATTAAATGAGTATCAATTTACATGTCGTTATAGTTATCGCTTTGGACACGTGCGTCTTATCTGCGCGGCCTAACATTTGAACTCGATTTAAAATTCTACTTACGTCCCTGTAGGGTTATTAAATTAGGAAAAAATAAACGGACGTACATGGGCCTTGTTGGAGGATTTTATCCTCCGACGTTTACGTTTTTAAAGGATAAGATTTTAAAGTTGAAGTTGTGAAATTTTCCTTTGGGAGTTGTGCAAACTTTTATTGCACATGTTTTTGTGCAGCTCAAAGTTTAAATCTGATTTGATGTTTAGTAACGTCCCTATCGTTTTACCGAGTTTTGGGGAAATAAACTACTGCATATGAAACTTGTTGAGGATTTTATGCCGCAACATTTTTGGGTTAAAGAGGAAAACTTTAAAGTAAAAAAAAAATTGTGAAGTTCCCTTTTTTGGGATTGTGCAAATATTTATCACACATGTTGGGATGCATGAATTTATTTTCATGCTAATAGTGTAGATTTTGTTACATACCTTTTGTTACCGTTTTATTTGTGTAAGCATTGATCAAATGAGTTTATAAATGGTTTATATGTGTAGAGTGGGCAACCAGTTTTGAAACCTATCGATGAATAATAGTGTATTTTCATCGTGCGGTTAATTGTTATAAAACTTATGTATTTGAAAGTTTTATAAAAGTTTAAATTGGCATATTATTTGAAAACCTTGAACTCATTAGGCTTATAAATTTAAACCCCTGTCGTGGAAGGAGTTGTAATTAAAGGACTAGAGAAGTCTTTGACAGTTGAAGCGTTGGATGATCCTTCTTGCGGTCTATCTTGAATTTGGGTTTCAAATTTTGAATCGGTTCACGTTTGAATAGTTGAGTAAATAGATTCATGCCTTCCCCG
This sequence comes from Arctium lappa, assembly GCA_023525745.1. Taxonomy (NCBI): domain Eukaryota; kingdom Viridiplantae; phylum Streptophyta; class Magnoliopsida; order Asterales; family Asteraceae; genus Arctium; species Arctium lappa. Next base: position 43,625,937 of record CM042063.1, read on the forward strand.
TTATCTTAGGAGTGACCTTTATGCTTCTGTAGGCCTGCGAGAAGATGCCTTGAGTGATTATCGGCATCTGGTTGGGTTCGATTTAATGAATTACTGTCGAATGGACATCATGGTGTATGTTGATGTTGTATTGTCTTAGTAGGTTCCGTGATTTACGTAATTATGGTGGTCTGTTTGTTGAGAATGTAGGATTGGGAATCTTAGTACCCTGTTAGGTGTCAACTTTAACACGACGATACTTCTGAAATGAAGTTTTGGGCGGAATGTCCACGTTTTCGATATCACCATTTTGGCTTTAGGCGTCAACTTGTCTTCTGAAAGTCATTGAATCTTGGAATGTTCGAAAGTTGTAACACCCTGGATTTTCAATACATTTATATCTTTGTTAATTTCGTGTTTAACTCATAATCGTTATCATCGTATTCAGTATAACGTACGGGTTTATGGTTTCGGTGAATTGTGAAGTTCCAGTAAGTTCCGCGACTTGCTCGCGACTTAGAGTCGCGGCATAAGTCGCGATGTTCACTGTTGTGTTATGGGTTTTGGTATGTCGCGAGTTGCATGGGGAGTAGTAGTCGCGGCATAACCCGCAACGTTCACTGTTGGGTTGTGTTATTGGGCATTCCGCGAGTTGCACCGCGACTTGAAGTCGCAGCATAACCCGCGACAGTGCCTGGACCGACTTAAGGGTTTTAAAACCCAAAATATCTCATTTGAGATTCATATTCTGAAATCTCAATCTCTCTCTTCTCTCTCTCTAAAAATCATTCTCTCTTTTATCTCTCTCTCTCTCTCTCTCTCTAAGAGTTAGTAGTTTATATCAAGTGTTTGATCCGAGGTTCCGGTGTAGAAAGCTTCGTCTTGTCTAAAGGGTCGATATCTGGTTCTTCGGGGTTTTTGTATAAACCTATTGGGTGAGTTCCTACTACCTTTCTAAAACTTTATACATGTCAAAGGGTTACATTTTGAACTCCTATGTATCTCCATGATTTCAGATTTAAGATTTATACATTTTGGATATAAGTTAACTTTTGGGAGATTTTAGGGTTCCGATCATTTTATGATGGATTCTATATTATTTGAAGTAAAATGATGTTTTACTTACACATTATGTGGACATGTGAAAGAATGTTTATGAACTCATTTTGATGATTTTCATTCTTACCAGAAGTTGAACTGGAAATGACATTTTGCTTATAAAATGTGTTTATACCATATGACTATCTATGGTTGGTCACATAAGTTGTTGTGACAAGTTTGTACCATTACTAGCGGATCCCTAGGTCTTGAGTCGACTTATATTTCATTATTTGAGGTTACCAAGTAATGTAAATATGGAACTACATGTGCATTAAATTGTGAGGTTCTGGCCGTTAACAACTATAGAACTACATGTGCATTAAATTGTGAGGTTCTGGCCGTTAACAAAATATGGAACTACATGTGCATTAAATTGTGAGGTTCTATATAGTAACCAAAACGAAGAACTACATGTGCATTAAATTGTGAGGTTCGGGAAAGAGGGTTTATGACCTTGTTTTAAATGAATTTTATCCTTATCAACCGTTAGTTTGGAAACGCTCATTTGAAAAGATTCCCGTTTGGATGAACATATTTACGTCTTTTGATATTAATAAACTGTATGTTCTCACTAGGCTTTAAGCCTAACACTTTTTCTCAAATGATATGTATAACAGGTTTCCTTTAGCGGTGGGTTGCCAAGGGTTTTGAGAGACGGGCTTAGTCTCGAGGCATTTTGAGATGACTAAGTATTGATAGCTGGGCATCTGTTAAGTCCCATTCTTTTGATGAATTTTGAATTGTCAACTGATGTAATCTAAGTAGTTATATTTAGATTAGTTGTTGATGAACCCTATATCAGTGCAGGTTTTGTTGTAAAGTCTTAATGACTGATACCTTTTGGAGATTTATTTCAGTACAAATGTCATGTTGCCCATTTTGAGAAGTTTCAATTTACTCTGAAATTTAGGATGTTACAAGTTGGTATCAGAGCTCTAGTTTAAGTGATCTAGGCATGAATGTAAGATGTCTAGACTTAGACTGAGGGTGTTAAGTATTGATTTGTGAGTTGGGTAGAACTTCTAAGATGAGTTAGTCTGGGAGTCGACGAAAATTGTAGTTGTCGAACGTTGTGGCAATGGTGACAAGAACTTTTATGTATTGTATATTCATAATTCCACTTAGCTAATGTTATTATGAGGATATTTATACGTAACTGTGCTTGAAATTCCATTACTGTGACAATTGATAACGTGATAGTACGTTTTGTGTTATCCTGAGAATCAACCTCTTACTCTTTCTCTTGCTTGTGTAGCAATCATCCGTTAGTATGGTGAACACTCGTGGTCGTCCGTTGGGTGACGGAGATCTACGCGATGTTAGTTCGCGTGAGCCTAATCCCGTGGTGAGAACGTCCGCAGTCGTTCCTCCGGGCATGCCACCAATATTCACTGGGGGAGTGGAGCCAGAGCCAAGAGTGGAGTTGGCGTCCACAAATCCCGTTGTTTCAGTGGCAAATCCTCAAGCTGATATGATGGCCAGTGTCATGCAAATGGTGACGTCGGCCATGGAGAAACAGCAAGAGACTTTCCTGAAGATGTTAGAGGATCGAGATCCGAGCTCCAAGAGGCCTGAGGCTGTGGCAGAAAATGTGGTAGTTGGCTCTGGAGGTGTCGAGAACAGAGTCAGATCTGAAGAGCATAGGGTCATTGGTACATCGAAGGATGGGAAGAGTTGTTCCTACAAATCCTTTCTGGGTTGTAGACCACCAGAGTTTTCGGGTTCCGAAGACCCGATTGCATGTATCAAGTGGATCCGAGTGGTCGAACAGACCTTTGGTTCATCTGAGTGTGGTGATGACCAGCGGGTGAGATTCGGTACACAACTGCTCAGGGATACCGCACTGACATGGTGGAATGTAATCCAATCTACTCTCTCTCCTACCGTTCTGGCCCAACTAACTTGGGGCGAGTTCAAGGTAAAACTGCTGGAGGAGTATTGTAATGAGATGGCTATGGATCGGATCGAGGCAGAATTTCGAACTCTCGTAAAAGGGAATTTGACGGTGAGGGAGTATACCCGTCAATTCATGGACACGCTGGGATTAGTGGGGCATGTGGCCTCCACTGAGAAAGAGAAAATTAAGGCCTATCTGAAAGGTTTACCGTCGGACATGATGACGATGGTCCGAAACTCGAAGGCCTCTAACCTTCGGGAAACCATTGAGGAAGCGCAGTTTATGGAAGAGGTTTACGCGAAGAGTAAACCAGAGAAGGCGGTGGTAGTTACTGAAAAGAGAAAGTGGGAGAGCAATTCTGCTCATCCCAGGAGATTCCGACCTTTTGTCGGAAATCGAAACTTCAGCAGTCAGCAGGAAGCTAGATGGTGTCAAAAATTCCGAACCAAGCACCACGGTAACTGTAATACCCCTTCTCAGTCTTGTTATAAGTGTGGAAAGTCTGATCACATCACCCGTGACTGTCCGATCAGAGGAATTGTCTGCTATGAGTGCAAGACACCAGGGCACGTAAAAAGAGATTGCCCAAAGCTAGTGTCGAGTAGCGCGACGGCAAAAAGGGAGAACCCTCCTAGAGTTCCGGGTCGAGCATTTCAGATGACGGCTGAAGAGGCCAAGGCATCCGCTGATGTGGTATCGGGTACATTTCTTATAAACTCTGTACCTGCTCGTGTTTTATTCGATACGGGTGCCAGTTTCTCTTTCATATCTGAGTTGTTCCGTCAAAAGATTGTTATGCCCACTACTAGTCTTGAGGATGCATTAGTAGTAGAGATAGCTGATGGTAGTCAAGTTCTGATCCGTAATGTTCTGAAGAAGTGTACTCTCGGAATCGAAGGGAGAGAATTCTCGATTGATTTACTACCAATGTTAATCGGAGGTTTCGATGTGGTAGTCGGTATGGATTGGTTAGCGAACAATCATGCCGAGATCATGTGTTCTAAAAAGTTAATTCGACTTCCCAATCCCTGTGGTGAAGTCGTCATGATCTATGGAGAGAAAAGAAAAGGTGATGTGGCAATAATCACGATGGCTAAGGCACGCAAGTGCTTAGTAAAAGGATGTTCATCTTTCCTAGCCTACGTGATCGACACCAAATTAGAAAAGTCAAAGTTGGTCGACGTGAAGATTGTGCGCGAGTATCCAGACGTCTTTCCTGATAACTTGCCTGGATTACCACCTGATCGTCGAGTAGAATTTCGAATTGATCTTGTGCCAGGAGCAGCTCCTATCGCTAGAGCTCCTTATCGACTAGCGCCGTCAGAGATGCAAGAAATGATGGCACAACTCCAAGAACTTTTGGAGAAGGGTTTCATCAGACCAAGCTCGTCACCTTGGGGAGCTCCGGTCCTATTCGTCAAAAAGAAAGATGGCACGATGAGAATGTGCATCGATTATCGAGAGTTGAACAAAGCAACCGTGAAGAACAAATATCCACTTCCGAGAATAGACGACTTGTTCGATCAACTTCAAGGAGCGGGATGTTTTTCTAAAATTGACTTACGTTCAGGTTATCATCAAGTGAAAGTAAGGGAAGAAGATGTTTCGAAGACAGCTTTCAGAACGTGTTACGGCCATTACGAGTTTCTCGTAATGCCTTTTGGCCTAATGAACGCACCAGCAATATTTATGGACTTGATGAATAGGGTGTGTCGACCGTTCCTCGACAAGTCGGTCATTGTATTCATTGATGACATACTCGTGTACTCTAAAAGCAAGTTGGAGCACGAACAACACCTTCGCGAAGTTCTCGAGGTGTTGAGAAAAGAAAGATTGTACGCCAAGTTTTCCAAGTGTGAATTCTGGCTTGAAGAAGTTCAGTTTCTGGGTCACGTTGTCACTCGGGACGGAGTGAAAGTGGATCCTTCCAAGATTGAAGCGATGATGAACTGGGAACCTCCCAAGAGTCCGTCCGAGATCCGAAGTTTCTTGGGTCTGGCAGGTTATTACCGGAGATTCATTCAAGACTTTTCAAAGATCGCATCATCATTGACAGTTTTGGATCGAAAGAACGTGAAGTTTGTGTGGACCGAAAAGCAAGAGAAGGCTTTCCGTGTCCTTCAAAAGAAGTTATGTGAAGCTCCGATCTTATCATTACCTGAAGGGTCAGAAGACTTTGTGGTCTATAGCGACGCTTCGAAGATGGGTTTAGGTTGTGTGTTGATGCAGCGAGGCAAAGTAATCGCTTACGCCTCGAGGCAGCTTAAGATACACGAAAAGAACTATCCTACCCACGATTTGGAGTTAGCAGCGGTGGTGTTTGCCCTGAAACTTTGGCGACATTACCTCTATGGCACCAAATGTACACTCTATACTGACCACAAGAGTCTAAAGTATGTTTTTGATCAAAAGGAGTTGAATATGAGACAACGACGGTGGCTCGAGTTACTTAAAGATTACGATTGCGAGTTGCTTTACCACCCTGGTAAGGCAAACGTGGTAGCCGATGCGTTAAGTCGGAAGGACTATAGCGGTTGTATTCGGGCTACCCATTCGAGAATCGAGCTAGTGTCTAGTCTTATTGAAAAGATCAAGGCGTCGCAAGTTGAAGCGTTGTTGGAAGAGAATCTTAAAGAGGAAGTCATGACGAAGCAACGTCTACTCCTAACGGAAGACAGTCGTGGGGTAAAACTGTTCAACGGTCGTGTATGGGTTCCCAATGTTGGTGGTAACCGTGATCTTTTGCTTGAAGATGCTCACAAGTCCAAATATTCCATTCATCCGGGAAGTACGAAGATGTACAGGGACTTGAAGTTGCATTATTGGTGGCCGGTAATGAAACTCGACGTGGCGCGTTATGTGGAGCGTTGCGTTACGTGCTCGCAAGTTAAGGCCGAACATCAACGACCGTATGGGAGTCTGCAGTCTTTAGAGATTCCCGAGTGGAAATGGGAGCATATCACCATGGACTTCGTGACAAAGTTACCAAAAACTCTTCGAGGTCACGATACCATTTGGGTGATAGTGGATAGATTGACGAAGAGCGCTCACTTCTTGGCCATGCGCGAGACATTACCGATGGATAAGCTAGCAAAATTGTACATCGATGAAGTAGTCTCGAGGCACGGCATTCCATTGTCGATCTGTCGGATCGCGACAGTCGGTTTACTTCGAACTTTTGGGAGGGGTTTCAAAAAGAGCTTGGTACTCGAGTTAAGTTGAGTACGGCTTACCATCCACAAACCGACGGGCAAAGCGAGAGAACGATCCAGACGTTGGAAGACATGTTGAGGTCTTGTGTCATCGACTTCGGGGGTAACTGGGACTCTCACCTACCTTTAGTAGAGTTCGCTTACAACAATAGTTACCATTCGAGTATTGGAATGGCACCTTTTGAAGCATTGTACGGGCGAAAGTGCCGAACTCCCGTGTGTTGGCTTGAAGCGGGAGAAAAGCAGTTCGCTGGACCTGAAATCGTGCAAGAGACGGCCGATAAGGTCAAATGTATACGTGAAAGATTGAAAGCGGCGCAGGATCGGCAGAAGAGTTATGCCGATAAGAAGAAGCGACCGATGGAATTCCAAGTGGGCGATCGTGTGTTGCTTAAGGTATCACCGTGGAAGGGTATTATACGGTTCGGAAAGCGTGGGAAGCTGAGTCCCCGTTTCCTCGGACCTTTCAAAGTGCTCAAACGGGTAGGTTTGCAAGCTTACCAATTGGAACTACCGCCCGAGTTAAGTAGAATCCACAACACGTTTCATATTTGTTACCTTCGAAAATGTTTGGCGGAAGAGGAAAGCGTTATTCCTCTCTCCGAATTGACAGTTGACGAGGGTAACCGTTGTGTGGAAGAACCCGACGCTATCTTGGAGAGAAAATCTAAGAAATTGCGTCACAAAGAAGTCACGTTGGTCAAGGTGCAGTGGAAGCATCACCGGGGAGCAAATGTGACGTGGGAATCCGAAGAGGATATGAAGCGAAGATATCCTCACCTTTTTGTATAAATGTGGATTTCGGGGACGAAATCATTCCCAAGTTGGGGAGGATTGTAACACCCTGGATTTTCAATACATTTATATCTTTGTTAATTTCGTGTTTAACTCATAATCGTTATCATCGTATTCAGTATAACGTACGGGTTTATGGTTTCGGTGAATTGTGAAGTTCCAGTAAGTTCCACGACTTGCTCGCGACTTAGAGTCGCGGCATAAGTCGCGATGTTCACTGTTGTGTTATGGGTTTTGGTATGTCGCGAGTTGCATGGGGAGTAGTAGTCGCGACATAACCCGCAACGTTCACTGTTGGGTTGTGTTATTGGGCATTCCGCGAGTTGCACCGCGACTTGAAGTCGCAGCATAACCCGCGACAGTGCCTGGACCGACTTAAGGGTTTTAAAACCCAAAATATCTCATTTGAGATTCATATTCTGAAATCTCAATCTCTCTCTTCTCTCTCTCTAAAAATCATTCTCTCTTTTATCTCTCTCTCTCTCTCTCTCTCTAAGAGTTAGTAGTTTATATCAAGTGTTTGATCCGAGGTTCCGGTGTAGAAAGCTTCGTCTTGTCTAAAGGGTCGATATCTGGTTCTTCGGGGTTTTTGTATAAACCTATTGGGTGAGTTCCTACTACCTTTCTAAAACTTTATACATGTCAAAGGGTTACATTTTGAACTCCTATGTATCTCCATGATTTCAGATTTAAGATTTATACATTTTGGATATAAGTTAACTTTTGGGAGATTTTAGGGTTCCGATCATTTTATGATGGATTCTATATTATTTGAAGTAAAATGATGTTTTACTTACACATTATGTGGACATGTGAAAGAATGTTTATGAACTCATTTTGATGATTTTCATTCTTACCAGAAGTTGAACTGGAAATGACATTTTGCTTATAAAATGTGTTTATACCATATGACTATCTATGGTTGGTCACATAAGTTGTTGTGACAAGTTTGTACCATTACTAGCGGATCCCTAGGTCTTGAGTCGACTTATATTTCATTATTTGAGGTTACCAAGTAATGTAAATATGGAACTACATGTGCATTAAATTGTGAGGTTCTGGCCGTTAACAACTATAGAACTACATGTGCATTAAATTGTGAGGTTCTGGCCGTTAACAAAATATGGAACTACATGTGCATTAAATTGTGAGGTTCTATATAGTAACCAAAACGAAGAACTACATGTGCATTAAATTGTGAGGTTCGGGAAAGAGGGTTTATGACCTTGTTTTAAATGAATTTTATCCTTATCAACCGTTAGTTTGGAAACGCTCATTTGAAAAGATTCCCGTTTGGATGAACATATTTACGTCTTTTGATATTAATAAACTGTATGTTCTCACTAGGCTTTAAGCCTAACACTTTTTCTCAAATGATATGTATAACAGGTTTCCTTTAGCGGTGGGTTGCCAAGGGTTTTGAGAGACGGGCTTAGTCTCGAGGCATTTTGAGATGACTAAGTATTGATAGCTGGGCATCTGTTAAGTCCCATTCTTTTGATGAATTTTGAATTGTCTACTGATGTAATCTAAGTAGTTATATTTAGATTAGTTGTTGATGAACCCTATATCAGTGCAGGTTTTGTTGTAAAGTCTTAATGACTGATACCTTTTGGAGATTTATTTCAGTACAAATGTCATGTTGCCCATTTTGAGAAGTTTCAATTTACTCTGAAATTTAGGATGTTACAAGTTGGTATCAGAGCTCTAGTTTAAGTGATCTAGGCATGAATGTAAGATGTCTAGACTTAGACTGAGGGTGTTAAGTATTGATTTGTGAGTTGGGTAGAACTTCTAAGATGAACTTCTAAGATGCCTGAAAAGATTTTTAGTTTTGAAATAGCGAGGGTTAGACCATAGGTCTAGTGAGATCCCTCTAACAGATAAGCAACAAAATACTTTCTAGAATTTAAAAACAACATTTAATAATTTCACATAGGTAAAACACGCTACGGACCACACGACCTTCAAAGACGATGTGTCTAACTCGCGCTGCCTTAATGTTGGGACACACCCCCAACGACATAAACGGGCCACGCTCCCCGGCACGAGTAGGCGGGCCACACTCCTCGACTTATGTCACATATTCCACAAATAATGTATGCATACATTTAAACATCGACAAAATATATAACACACTTAAAACATATCATTATAAACTTGACATCATAAATAAATCAACATTTGAAAGTCAATCATCGCATGCTTTCGTTCATAAAGGATTTAGTTCAGAAAACTCACCTGGTGTCCTTTGCTTTAAGCTTTACGTCTACCTTATAATCCGAACCGAACCTATAAAACAAGGCATCGTCCGGTAAATTCCCGATACATTCTATTTTAGCGAAATTTGACATTAACACCCTCATCCCAACATCAACGATCCTTTGACCGAACTTAACCCGCTAGATCTATCTCGAGACGAAATACCCAAATCCTTAGATAATTAAATAGATTAAATACATAATAAAATTGTGGGCCGACCACCTAACAGCCCATCACTATAAAACTCTCACTAATTGGGCCAAAAGAGACCCATTTTCTCTCCACGTGGGCTTCGGCCCACCTTCCTCAAATTACGACCGGGGTGTGATATCACCGACCGATGTAACAATTTCGACCGAGGCCTGCTAATTCCTAACACGACCGGGGTGCTAAAGCCCGGGTCTCGACAGGAGCCAAACAAAACCGAAACGACCGGTGCGTGAGTGACCGGTGTGGAGGTTCGACCGGGGTCTCTCCCCCTAGCGACCGGTGTGGAGGTTCGACCGAGGTCTCCCCCCTAGCGACCAGTGTTTCTTGATTTCACAGAACTTCGGTCGATTCGATGGACGAACTCTCAGAAACCAACCTTCGGTGAATCGATAAAGGATTACACCTCCCCGAACGATAATATGACTAAAAGAACTACATACACTTAGACATTAGAAATTCTTAATCCCAACCTTCATACTCTCAAATTATTCATCCCCACCCCCAACCTCAGGTCGATGACAAACCCCAAATCCAAACCACTACTGAAAATAAACAATTAGAGATAAAGATATAAGATTAACAGATGATTTACCTCAAAGAGAATACAAAATCCCACTTGAAACCTTGAAAAGTCTTCCTTCCCTCTCGGTCTCACCAAATCGCCAAGAACCACACTTCTTCAAAGCGGTCGCACACACACACAAGAATGTTATTCCTTCTAGAGTTAAAGACCCTCTTTCCTAACTTTATTGTTCTTTACTATCATTGCAACAAACAAGCTTATGTCGTTTGAGTTTTAAATAATATAATACAAAACTATTACCAATATTATTGCACAAAGTCATAACAACAAACGATTAAAAATATATGCAATTAACCACTTATGAAAATACATTCGTTTTTCACATTGTATTTCATTAACTGTTAACAGAGATTACGTTTCATTTTAACTCGGTTCAATATTCCAACAAAAAATTTATCCTCCCGTGCAATGCACGGGCCCAACACTAGTATATATATATATCAAAATTAATAAAATAGGATATTATTGTATGGCTTGATTCTTTAAATTTTTAAAAAAATTAATTATATTAAATATGATTTAATTTTATTATTTTATGTAATGGTGGAAAAAGTTATAGTTTTATTGTTTTAATGTAATTAAATTTTAATTTAAACAAACTAGATCATAAAATTACATCTTATTTTATTTAGAGCGAATAAAATAAGATATGTTTTTATAACTTTATTTATTAAATTAAAACTTTAATTATGTTAAAGGCGATACAATTTTATTGTTCTTTACTATCATTGCAACAAAAAAGCTTATTATCGATATTTTAACATCAAAATCATTGAAAACCATTGAGAAATTAACTCTAATTTTATCATCTTAAAATTAGAGGTTCCAATTTTCATATTGTTTTTCAATAAAAAAAAAACTTAAAACAAACCGTTTAGATTTTAACGAAATAAAATATTTAAGTTGCGAATATTTTAACTCACAGCCACAAAGGCAAAACATAGAGCATCATATGTCAGGTAACACCAACATGAAAACATGTTAGCATTTAGAAAATAGCGAAGATAAACTACAACATCCATCAATAGAAAGATACGACATCATCTTATCATTATTCGGTACTTCTTCCGTCCCAAAATAAATGTTCATAATAAAAAAAGGCACGCAGTTTTAGAAATGTGTAATTATTAGTTTATTACACTTGTTAATTTTATTATGAGTTAAAATATTCGTAACTTAAATATTTTATTTCGTTAAAATCTAAACAGTTGATTTTTAATTTTTGACTGAAAAACAATATGATAATTGGAACCTCTAATTTTAAGATGATAAAATTAGAGTTCATTTATCAGGTTTTCAATTATTTTGGTGTCAAAATATTGATAATAAGCTTGTTTGTTATGATGATAGTAAAAGAACAATAAAACTATATCGCCTTTAACATAATTAAAGTTCTAATTTAATAAATTAAATCATAAAAAACATATCTTATTTTATTCGTTCTAAATAAAATAAGATATAATTTTATGATCTAGTTTGTTTAAATTAAAATTTTAATTACATTAAAACAATAAAACCATATTTTTTCCACCATTACAATAAAATAATAAAATTAAATCATATTTAATATAATTAATTTTTTTTAAAATTTAAAGAATCAAGGCATACAATAACATCATATTTTATTTATTTTGATATATATATATATATATATATATATGTGTGTGTGTGTGTGTTAAAAATATATTTTTTATTTTTCTTATCATAATAAGACACAAATTAGGCAAAATGACTAAAATGGTCCATGATTTAATGGAGTTAACGGATGCGTTAGTCAGAAGGACCATGACCAAGATAAATTGAATACCACAGGGACCAAATCCACAATAAACATACTATAGGGACCGTAGTCAAAGAAAGTAACTAAGCACGGGGACCAAATCCACAATTCACTCTAAATTATAATTACTTTTTACAATAAAACTATTTTAACAACAATTTTGGGCAATTTGATCATTTTAATAATTTTGTCATGTAGTATTCAAGCCATATCAAACAAAGTATAACTAATAAAGGGTTGTTTGGCAGTTACTTAATGGTTTAGGTGTTGTTTGTTTTTTAAGAGATCTAAAGCCTGAATTCTTATTTTAGTTATGATTAATAAGAGTTGGTGTGTAAAAATGTCTGAACGATTCAGACTTGAGAGTCATTAAGAGGTTTAAAAAAAAAAAAACTTAGTGTATAATGATTAAGAGGTTTTTATGATATGGTGTAAAATGAAATATGATTGTTTGATAATTGTTCATAATGAAATCAGAGCTCTTAATGGTTAAGGGAGGGTCAGGATACAAATTATTAAGAAGATTTTGGAACCATTAAGAGACAATCATTTTTTTACCAAACAAGATTTACTTCTTGGCGATTCAGATGTTGCCTCTTAATAGAACCATTAAGAAGTAAATAAACAATCTCTAAGTCATGTCATGTGATGTCCAATTTAGTCTTGTTCTATCTAATTCACGTATTTAGGAGCCATAATTGTGGTAACTTTCATGTCCAACATACAATTTTTTATTTAAGATATAATATGATATTTGTTGGAGTTATTTATATTTAATAAATTATAAAATAAATTAAATCTCATGATTCAACCTATAATAAAAGGTAAGAGACAAAGATTTAGTCTGATGGATGAAAGTAATAATGAATTGAAAATGATAAAGGCAAAAATCATAATATCAAAATCACATTTTTTAACAAATCACCTAAAAAAACATAATCTACTCTAAATTTTATTAAAAATAAGAAATATCATGTGTTTAAAAAGTAGAGTTGGTTTCCGGTAAAAACAATATCTATCGTGAGAAAGATAATAAGAGATCTCCATCCTTGATTCAATCATAATTGAAGATCAATTGAAAATTCTTTTTTAAGCTAATTTATTAGTTATTTTGGGAATTAATCTAAATAATTAGATCAATGCTAATTTAAAATGATCAAGGGTTCAAATTCTTTCTTAGAACATCTCCAACAGATTTCTGTAATTTTTCTAAAATAGTGAATTAAAAATGAAGATCTCTAAATAAAATCATATTTCACTCCAACAGATTCTCTATTTTAAAGATTTTAGCATTTATTATACTATTGAAATATTATACAGTTTTATCATCCCAATATATTTTTGAAAAAAAAAACTTTATGTAAAATAATAATAGTTTAATCTTATTGGTGTAAATGAATTAAAAAATAATTTCTTTTATCTACCATCAAGTTTTAGAGAATTCTCTTAACTTAATTTTTTTTTTTTTGGTTTTTCTATTTTAGAGAACACTTTAGCAAATATGTTGAGCAAAATAGAGAACAAATTTTCTATTTTCCCTATTTTAAAAAATATGTTAAAGATATTCTTATAATTTTCACCTTAACTCTTATTGTTACATGACATTTAAGGCATTGGTATTTGGTATCAGTCTCTAAATTGGGATTGATAATAAAATATGTCTTGGCATTGTGCTCCATAATCTTCACTTGTAAATTGTAATTGTAAATATATAATTGGTGGAATAGTATTTTTTAGACCAACAATTTTTATCTTAGAAATATATATATATATATATATATATATATATATATATATATATATATATATATATATATATAACAGTAATCAAATGAGAACCACAAAAATGTTGAGAATCTTAACAACAAATTTCAACCATCTAATCAATCTAATCTAACAACCTTAATTAATGTTTCATTTATAATTAAGGAAAGACGTTATGGTAAAAAAAATCTTGATTATTTTTCACTTCCCTTTTTATAGATATCAAAATTTAGAATTAATTATTATTTTATTTTTAGTCAATCTTATACGATGTAATTTATATGTAATAATAATATATTTTAAGTTTTTATTGGTAATAATCTTTTACATTTCATTAATTGATTGTATTATTAATTTAATTTTTTACTCACTTATTTTGTCAGATATACATTATTTAATGGTAACGTATAGAAAAACGTATATCTTTATAAAATATATTTAACTATTTTAAATATAAAAATATCACATGGGAAAAGAAAATATAGTAAATATAAAGATATTGTAATTAAAACTTCACATGTGAAACAATATAACGTCGTTAAAATAAAACAATAAAATGTTGTTTCACAAGGTGAAACAATGTAGTGTTGTTTCACATTTGAAAACAATAGTTGACGTTAAATGTGATGTGAAACACTAAAATGTTGTTTCATATTGTGAAACAACACAATGTTATTAATGTGAAACGATGTATTGTTGTTTCACATGGTGAAACAATGTAGTATTCTTTAATATTGTAAAATAATATAATATAGCTAAAGTGAAACAATGTAGTGTTGTTTTTCAATTTGAAAACAAAACAAAAGTTGACATGAAATGTGATGTGAAACATTAAAGTGTTGTTTTATATTGTGAAACAACACAATGTTGTTAATGTGAAACAATGTACTGTTGTTTCACAATGTGAAAAGAAACCAAAATGACGTGAAATTAAATCACTTTTATTGTTTCATGTAAAAATTGCAATTATTAAAGACATGAAAAAAAATATATAATGATACTCGTGTTAAATTAAAGAAAATAAAATGTTCGTTTTTTATATAATTTTTTTGATTTAAAATTTTAGTGTAATTAATATATTTTGATTTAAAAAGGAGGTGTGTTTAATTTAAATTATATAATTTCAATAAGAGATTTACTTTTATCTATATCATTTTAAGAGTTATGTTTGTATGTAAATGACACCATATATGCAAAATGTTATCTCCCAACTCTCACCATTGATTAATCTTGATTGTGGTTGAAATTGGTTCTTATAGTTCTCAACATTTTTATGGTTCTCACTTGATTTGACCCATATATATATATAAAGGTGGGTTTATACGAGAACGATATATATATTTAAGAAAACATGAAAACAACTGAGTACATACAAAATCATATATGATTCACGCGACCATGTGCGCGACTTAAGTCCGATTTTTCGGGTTAGTATAAAATCACATATGATTTTATACATGATCTGCTGTTTTTTGTTGTTTTCTAGTTTTCTTAAATAGTTAGCGTTATCGTTTGAACCTTCATATATATATATATATATATATATATATATATATATATATATAGTGGAAGGATATTTTGCAACCCTTAAAAAGGTTGCAACCTTTGCAACCCACATCTTAACCGTTGGATTCATGATCGACGGTTATTTTATTTTATTTTAATTAAAAATATTGGGCCCCATATCTATTGTAACCGCCGATCATGAATCCGACGGTTAAGATGTGGGTTGCAAGGTTTGTAACCTTTTTAAGGGTTGCAAATTAAACAAACCCTATATATATATATATATGATTATATATGAAAGTATGTGGTTCAAATGAGAATTCTTAAAATTTTAACATAATTGTGAAAAAAATAAATCAAATATCTTAATTTATTTCCTATTTTTTTATAATATTTTTTTGATATTGATAACTATCGATTTTTTATCCATTTTCCTACCTTTAAATCATTAGTGATTTTATAATCTATAAACCGAATTAAATCTTATTTATCTAAGGCTAGGTTTGGGAAACTAGCTAATAAGTTAACTGATAAAAAAGTCATATTTGGCAAAAACTAGTTTATAAACATGTAAATTTACCAAAAAAATGACATTTAGAAAAAATAATCAATTACAATATTTAAAAATATAATTAAAACAAATTTATAGTAATATAATATATTAATTAATACAAATAAGGTAGTAAATAATATAATATGTAATTTAAAAGAATTTAAAATTTATTATTATATATATTATAAATTTTGAATTTTAAACGAAATTTTAAAAAAAAATCTACATTAACTTATGATTTTAAGTAACCGTTACATATAATATGGAAAAAATAATCAAATAATAACTTCAAAAATAATAATAATTGATAACTAAAATATATTGATCAATATTAAAAAATGATATAATTATCAATAATTCTAAATAATTAAAAATTAATATCAATATATAATTAAAATTTATGTTATAATTTTCAGATAATATTAATTAATAATAATAAATTTTAATAATTAATATTTATTTATAATTAATAGTTAGTATATAATAATAAATATTAATGAGGGCATAATTGTAATACTCACAAAAATCTTCTAATAAGCTACTACAATTAGTTTATCAAAAAACTAGCTTATATACATCCAAACATGTACCTAGAAATTAAGCTAGCTTAATTTTGTCAAATGATGCCTAAATCTCATATGAGAACACGAACATCGATGTTTTTTATTGGTCATATGTGAACATGTGAATAATAATATAGATTCACATGTGAATGTTGATACATGTACGTGAACCACTTTAAAATTTATAACATAGATTCAAAATCAGTTTAAGATTCATATGTGAACATGTAAATCTTAATTATAATTTGTACATGAACCAATTTATAATTTATAATCGAGATTCGGAATAAGTTTATGATTCATATGTGAATCTTATATATATATATATATATATATATATATATATATATATATATATATATATGGGTGAGTTCAAATGAAAACTCATCTTTCATTATGCACATGAGAACAAATCTTAACCATTGATTAAAACTTAGAAAACTAATCAATGGTTAACACATAATAAGGTTAATTGGAAAGTGATTAAGAACAAAATTGTAATTTTGAATCAACGTCTACCTTCTTTGACTTTTTATTTTTATTTTTAATTAAAAAAAATTACCCCCTTAAACTTTAAAATAATTTATCTTAAAATTTAATAATATTTTAATCAAACAAATTACATAAAAAAACGAGAATTTTGTGCTCTTCGATATGACATCCATCTCGATATAGTTTTTTTTTCGTTTTAACCATTTTTTACGTGAAATTCTATATATGTGTTATATTCATTATGAATATGCATGCACGTATTCAGGTGTCCACATTCAGTATGAATAACAAAGGTGAACGTTCATTCACTATTCATGATGAATAATACAATATACATGATGAATAATACAACATGCATGATTTTTTCGTTTTAACTGTTTTTTACGTGAAGTTCTATATATGTGTTATATTCATTATGAATATGCATGCACGTCCTCGGATGTCCACATTCCGTATGAATAACAAAGATGAACGTTCATTCAATATTCATGATGAATAATACAGTATTCAAGATGAATAATACACGAATCCATGATTTATGTATTATTTATCATGAATCGTGTATTATTCACCCTGAATGATACATTATTCATGATGAATAATATATGAATGATCCGTGAAGGTGTAGACACATGGCGTACTCTCTTTTGTTTCCCAATTCACAACCGAAATTTGGTTTAATTCATTATGAATATGTATGTGCATCCCCGGATGTCCCACATTCAGTATGAATAACAAATGTGAATGTTCATTCATTATTCATGATGAATAATATAGTATTCATGATGAATAATATAGTATTCAGGATGAATTACATAACATTCATGATGAATAATACACGAATTCATGAATCGTGAATTATTCACCCTGAATGTTGTTTTATTCATCCTGAATGATACATTATTAATGATGAATAACACATGAATGACCTGTGAAGATGTGGAAACGTGACGCACTCTCTTTTGTTCCCCGATTCACAACAGAATTACTCGATAGGTTCACGATTCGTCTTGATGGGTGTTGAGTTACGGTGCTGAAGAAACGTGATGCCTCACGACATTGAAGAAAGTGTTGAAGAAGGTGATGTCGAGTTACATACTTATGGTGTCGAGGTGTTGTACAAATTTGAACGTACATAAATATTCATAATGAATATAACACATATATAACATTTCACGTAAAAAAAACGGTTAAAACGACAAAAAAAACTATATCGAGATGGATGTCATATTGAAGAGCACGAAATTCTCGTTTTTTTGATGTTTTTTGTTTGATTAAAATATTAGTAATATTTAAGATAATTTATTTTAAACTTTAATTGGGTAAAAAGTTTTTAATTAAAAAAGAAAATAAAAAGTCAAATATGGTAGGCATGACTTTAAATTTTCTTCCATTTTTACCCCTAAGCATTTTAAAATTAAAAACTCTATTTAATATGAGTTGTTGGATCAAAATAGATCGAGTGACTGAGATTTGTCCTCACGTGCACAATGAAAAATGAGTTTTCATTTGAACTTCTCTCTCTCTCTCTCTCTCTCTCTCTCTCTCTATATATATATATATATATATATATATATATATATATACTATATATTAAAATTCTATTACGGTTATTGAAAAAGGGTAGTTTTTGGAAAAATATTACATTTACCACCCTTATAATTAATTATTTAATTTACTTTATATCCCTTATTTTTTTATTTTTCATTTTACACCTTTATCATATTAACACACATAATTGTATATGAACAAAAATACAATGAAAAAATACGTTTCTTTTTTTACAAATTATACCATTATAATCGTCTCGTCAATACCTTCAAAACGAGCCCAATATTGAATATTTTTTAATTTAACCGTACTATTAAATATCGTGAATATCTACGAATTAAATTGTTTTATATCCATACATTTTTTTTTCAGCGTTAGCACATTAAAAATACATAATCGTAAAATATATTAAAAATACGTTTCATTCTTATTATAAATAAATCACGGTAATCTCTACTATATTATAAAAATTCTAATACATTTTTTAGAAACCTTTGAAAGCCAAAAAAAATTTTCCAATGTTTCACTTCCTAATTCAATTAAATGTTACGTTTATCACCCTTACAATTAGTTATTTAATTTATTTTATATTTCTTGTTTTCTTATTTTTTATTTTACATACCTATCATGTTAACATAAATAATCATATACGAACAAGAATGGAATAAACAATACGTTTTTTCTTTTTACAAAATATATATCGTCTCATCAATATCTTTAAAACGAGCACAATATTAATATTTTTTTAATTTAACCTTACTATTAAATATCATGAATATTTACGAACTAATTTGTTTTCTATCCATACGTTTTACTTTTTTCCACCGTTAGCACATTAAAAATACATAATCGTAAAATACGTTTCATTCTTATTATAAAACATATCATTATAATTTTTTTCGTCAATAATTGTAATATAAATTAATTATTGAATATTTTTATGGGTTTATGATTTCATAAGTTGTGATTCTTAGGTCATGGTTGATTGTTGATGACATGTCTATAAGAAAATAAAATTAATTGTTCGTTATTTACTTATATTCCACTGTATCGCGCGGGTATATGACTAGTATATATATATATATATATATATATATATATATATATATATATATATATATATATATATATATATATATCATGAATCTTAAATTAAAGATAATGAAATTCATGTTTTTGGTATAATTTATTAAAATAAATTATTGATTATATTTTACATAATTTAATTTAAAAGAAAATGGGTAATCTAATTTTAATTTAAAAAAGAAAGTGGGTAAATTTGTAATAAGAAAAAGGAAGTGGATTAGTGATTTAATTAATCAAAAGTTTCAAAATGCCCTTCAACTTCCTCATGTTATTTAAACTAGTCATAATTTTTCCTTTAAATCTTGGTCATTGAAAAATTTTACCTAACGGTTGAGATATTTTTCACCTCTAAAAAATTTTGGGATTCTCATTCGAACCCTCCCTTAATATACCAAACCATTATAAATACAACTTTACTTACTTATAAGTCGATATCCCGAAGCCCTAAAACATAATAAACGTCCATTACCATTTTCTCTCGGTTTCTCTCTAATCATCGTCGCTCTCCTTACATAGTCAGGCTATTCTGTCGTCACGTCGATGTATGTGCATTTCTTTTTCTTGTTTTATTTACTTTGATTATTATTATATAGATAGCAAGGGTAAGTAATGCTTGATCAGTTTTAGATTAGACAGATCTATTAGTTTTATTGTCGGTGTGTTGTTATCAGTTGCACTTATTTATGTATTACCAATTGAGCTTTCGATCATAATTATATGCTTGACTCATATTTACCAAATTAACAAACTTCTATTTGGTACAAAAGAGTTGATCAACTTTCTTTTATTTTTGACAGAAAATCGGATAAAAAGTATTTACCCTATTGAATCTATCGTCTGAAGGTGAGATTCCAAAGGTATTTTCTACAATTGATTATACTGATCTATTAGATTATATAGCTAAACTTTGGAGGCTATAAATGTTGAAATGAATGTCCCAAAGTTTCATTTTTATGTTCGGAATTTAAGGAATTTATGTCTTAATATAGGGTTTGATTTGGGCGATTCGGATTGATTTGGTTTTGTATCACAAATTTTTAAAAACGAATTTGTACTAATTTATTATTTATGTTCATATGTTATTGATATATATATATATATATATATTGTTTGATTTAGCGTTTTGATTTTACTCTTAGATTTATGGATTCTTGATGTTCATATGTTATTGATGAAGATGAACGAAATTTCATACGTTCTTGATGAAATGGGTTTTTTTAGAAATCAGGTCGAGTGTAAAAAGATAGAATTGCCCCCTCATGTGAGAGGCACATGAAGCTCTAACAAAGCTCAAGTTAACGGTGTGAAGTTTAGGAGCCAATTTTTGTTGGAAAGTAAAAGTTATGGACCACTCACGTACTTAATGCGTTTGAGGGACTCATTCCACAATTTAGGTATATCAGAGGGACCAAGAATGTAATTCACTTTAGAAAATAATATATGTTTATATACCATGTACTACAATTTTACTTATAAGTTGATTCCCAAAACCCTAAAACATAATAAACGTGTTTTATCTTTTTTTTTTTTTTTTTTTTTCTCTTTCTCATTTTAATCAGTGCCGCTCTCTGCTTACCTAGCTATGTTATTCTGTTGTTACATTGATGTATGTATATTTATATTGTATATCTATTTCTTTTTCTGGTTTTATTTACAGATCGTGAACATTTGATAAATTTTAGTTTAGAAAAATTTGATGGTATTATTGTCGTTGTATTTTTACCAACTATTTCTTATCTATGTATTTATTAAGCCTCCAATCGTAATTATGTGTTTGGTTCATATATTTACCAAACTAACACATTTCTTTAATTTTGGCAGAAAATTTGACAAAAAAATATTTACTCTATTGAATCAATAGCAAGATAGGAGGCTCCAAAGGTATATTTCGTCATTGATTTTACTGATTTATACGGAAGCTATAAATTGTTCCAATGAACGCCCTAAAATTTCTTCTCTGTTTAAAGGGAATGTATATCCTTTTTTGGTTTAGATTTTGATAAGTGAACATGAATGTGACTGATGTCGTTAGGACGACGTCTAACCGAAAAGACCTTTCTCTAACCTTTTTCTTGTAACGTTGGATTGGGTACATTACTATGTGCGGATTGTGTTTTATAAGATCCCTTTAAATTTATTCTTGTACTCACATTAATAGTGTTAGAATATGTAAGTGATCCCTTTAAATATTTTTCTAAAAGAACCATTATAGAGATATGAGAGATTTATGCATATATACATATTTGATGGTCAGTGTCTGGATTATATATAGGTTTTAAAAACTTAGGGGCCGTTTACCAAATTCTTAACGAGTAAGCGCTTACCGGCAAGCGATTCACCTTAATTTACCTTATCGTGTAACATCATTGGCTATAAAAATGGATCATTGGTAAGCACCTTAAACCCGTAAGAGTCATTTCCAACACTTACCGCGTAAGACCCTCGGTCCTTGCCTTCCCTCTTTCCGGGTAAGCTTACCGGTCCTTGCTATGCTCAATCAATAAGGTAAATGATATCGGTAAGCGCTTATCAGGTAAGCGTTTAGTAAACGGCCCCTTAATTTCTCATAAGTACTCTATCAACTCATTGATTTGCATGTTCTTTGTTTCCATTTTTCCTCTTTGTGAATCTTTGAGTGTTTGTACAAAATGGGTATTTCTTTGTTTCACAAAATTCTCAACAAAAACTCATTTGTTTCACAAGATTCTAACTTTTGATGGGTTTATGGTTCAATTAGGTTTTCTGTTGAAAGATGGCACCCATAAGACGAAACAAAGGCAAAGAAAAGATGGAGATCAATGACAAGATCGAATGTAGGCCTTTTGGAGAGAGTTCTGGTGATCAGAGGGTTGTGTTCAATAAGCGGCTTTCTGGTATGTTTTCTTGAAACCGTCTAAAACTTTTACATTTTTGATACAATCATACCAGTAATATGATCAAATATGACAAACTTTGTGTTGGTTCTTATATGAAGTAACAGTAATTTTTCCTTCAAGGCTCCAATTAGTATAATAAACTTTTAATTCTTGCTATTTTGTACTATTTTAACATATAAAAAGGGTTTTAGCTTATGTAACATCGGTTGATTTTGATGTGACGTTTTATTTGTGTAATAAAGAGTTACACAATAATTTGACAACTTATCATCAACACCCTCAATAGTTGTCAAGTTATATCTAGTTATTAAACTAAATATAAATCAAGAGATTGCTTAATAAACACTTACCGTCTTTTACCTTGTAACTAAACCTTTACTGAATTTTACCGGATATGAGACACTTGTCCTGTGAAAAATAATGATCTAAACGAACAATCTTACTGTCTCATTTTACTCAACGAGAATCTTACCCGGTAAGAGACTTTTATATCATATTATTTGAAGCATGAGAATTTTACCCAATAAGTTTAGTGAGGGTGAATGGGTGATGACTCTTACCCGATAAGTATTTATCCAATTTATGTCGGTAAACGGGTAAGTGGTACTAACCTGGTTAGAATAATGTTGTTTACCCACAATGTTGCCGACCGAGATGTTGTTCCGCTAAGGATGAGTGTCTCGCTTACTCGGTTACCTTTTGCTCAATTTGTGTCTGTAAACAACCACTAAAACAAATCTCGTTACATTATTTGACGCAGTTTGTGTTATGCTCTGATTTTCCAATGTTTTGTGTGTGTTTGTGCAGTTCTTGTATCTCCTTCAAAATATGTGGACCATTTTCAGTCCCTCTTTAAGGTTTCTAGGAAAACCTTCAGTTACATTATATCGATCGTAAGGGAGCCCATGATGTCGCAAGCTACCAACTTTTCGTTCTTGGACGGGAGACAAATGTCCCTAAATGATCAAGTTGCCATCGCCTTAAGGCGACTGAGCTCGGTTGACTCGATGGTCAACATTGCGAGTTTATTCGGTACCAACCGCTTGACCGCCTTCGACGTCACCTGGCTGTTTGTGGAGGCGATGGAAGAAAGTGGTGTCCACCGGCACCACCTCCGGTGGCCGTCGGACACGGCTCGGATCAAATCAAGGTTCGAGAGGATTGGCGGTCTGCCGAACTGCTGTGGAGCGATCGAGACTGCCCATCTCACTATGTATCCGCAATCGTCTGAACATGGAACCGGTGTGTGGGTTGACCGTGGGAACAATAACAGCATGATATTGCAGGTGATGGTAGACCCTGGGTTGCGAATCATCGATTTGGTTGCGGGATGGCCTGGATGTTTGACCAACGACGTTGTGCTTCAGAAATCGACGTTTTTTGATTTAGCACAGAAAGGAGAGAAGCTGAATAACAAAATCGAGCTTTCTGATGGAACAAAAGTTAGAGAATATATAGTTGGAGGCTCGGGTTTTCAGCTCCTGCCATGGCTGATAACTCCATACCCTGATGAAGAACTGTCGGAAGACCGATATGAGTTCAACAAGAGGCATTTGGCAACTAGATTGGTGGCGAATAGGGTGTTGAAGAGGTTGAAGGAAGTTTGGGCGGTGATCGATGGCGGAATGTGGCGGCCAGGTTGTGATAAGTTACCGAGAATCATTCTCACGTGTTGTATCCTGCATAACATTATGATTGACATGGAAGAAGAAGAGATTCTGGATGAGCCAACCGAACTTTGTGAACCTGACCTCGGGTATCCGCCGGAGAAAAGTGAATTGGCCGATGAAGAGGGTGTGATCGTGAGAGACAAGCTGTGTCTCTACTTGGCTGGAAAACTTCCGGCTTGAGTTTGATTCAAGAAATGACATTAGACCATCCAAATATGTCAGTTTTTGTTTTTCCTGTTTGCCTATGAAGACTAACCTTTGGTTGTGTTTTGCGATACATATAAAATGGTATGGTGTTTGGTTTTTAACCAAAGGTATTTTGCTCTAAATAGGTAGAATTCATATGATCATGCAAAAAGTGGTTTCGAGTTCTTTGCCTTTATCAACTCCTAACTTTCTTGCCCCTAAGATGTATGTCACTAGTCAGCTATTGCCTATATCAACTCTCGACTTTCTTGCCCCGAAGATGCATGTTACTAATCAGCTATTGCAGAATTTCCTTTAGGAAAATTTACATAAATAGTCAATCTGCCAAAGGGGTTTCACTTTTTAGCCATTTTCAGAACTCATTTCACTTTGTAGCCAATCCTTACCCATATGCGTAAGGATTGGTTTTCGGCAAAAAGAAAAAGTGGAATCCTTACCCAGAAACTTTACGCATATGCGTAAGGATTTTTTTGCTAAAAACCAATCCTTATATATGCCTAAGCCTTCTGCGCAAGGATTGGCTACAAAGTGAATTTGGGTCAAGAATAGGCTAAAAAGTGAAAACCACCTATCAGCTTTCGCTATTTTTGTAAATTTCCCTTACCTTTATCAACTCTTGACTTTCCTGCCCCTAAGATAAACGTCACTAGTCAGCTATTGCCTTTATCAACTCCAGGCTTTCCTGTCCCTAAGACATATGTCACAAGTCTAACCATTAAACTCGGTGAGTTCATGGTTTCGTGCAACAAAGCACCGGCTGAAAGTATTGCTCCTTAAAAACTAGTTTGGAAGCCAGGGATGCATCAGCTTTCTTGACCTTATTTTCTCTTAAGCCGGCTGAAAAGTAGGCATTTTTGGGTGTTTTGGGCTTTCGTTCATATCATATCTCATGAAAAGTACAAAATTTTTAAAAGATATTGGGTAAGGTAGTTGGGATAGCTAAGACATTGACAGCACCATCATATATATGCACCCTGATGGCGTGTCGAATCCGGTTCAGTTACTAATAGAAAGATTACACACTGCATTAAGTAACACATGGACATCATTAGTTTAATACTGTACAAGATTGTCTTTTGATTACCTCCAAACTTGGTCACACCATGATCTGAAATCTAAACCATCGGAACTGGTGATTCTAGTGCAGCCTCAGGACTCCTGACCTCTTGGGATCGGTTTAGAAATTCTTCTTGGGATAAAGACGTCACAAAGCCAGCCTCAGATTCATTCCTGGCAATAAGCAGAATCGATATTATATGGAGTTCTTCATGATATGATTCCATCCCGATAATTTTACTACGAAACAGCTTCTGAATTCAGTAATTAAGTTCGGCAACAGAAGCAAGCGAAGGAATTTTTACATGTAAAACAAGGATCACCTCAGATGAGTAAGAGCACATTTCCATCTTACACTAAATAAGTTTCTTGTCTCGGGAACAAAACGTGAAATGCAGAAAAATAACCTTTGAAGGTCGTATTTCTAAGGGTTCATTTGGTATGTGGACGGGATTGGAGATGAGGAGCGAGAGTGGGGTAGAGGGGTGAAAGAATTCTGGAAGGTTTTTGGGTTTTAATTTGACACAGGTTGTTTAGTAATCTACCAATCCTCTCTCATCTCCCTGATCTTCGTTCCACCTATTTTGGTGGAACAGAGAGAATGCATTTTTGTCTCATTCAATTCTTGTCCTGTCCTGGTCTAATGTTGCTTCAAACGTTGGATAAGTTTTTTTATACTCATGTCCCATCCTGTCCCCGGTACCAAATGCACATGAGGGGACAGGACAAGGCAAAAACTTGTCCCACCTTCTAAACGAGGACATGACCTAAGTGGGACAAAAATGCTTTTTTTTTTTCTCTTCCACCAAATTAGGTGGAACAAAAATCGGTGAGACAAAATTACTAAACTAGCCATGTGAATTTTAAACCCTAAAACTTCCAGAATTCCTTCACTGTCTAATAGCAAGTTTTTGTAATTAAGAAAATTGAAAAGATGGTATGAATCCGACAGGATGAGGATGGAGTTACTAAAGTTCTCCAAATGTCTCTCGCTCGATCCAAAACTTAGAGCCCAATAACCAATTTTTGCTAGATTGTAGACTGTCACAATCGAGGATCTTGTATCGTTTATAGTAAATGAGCATGCCAAACTGAAAAAATACCTGTGCTACCCTGAAATTGGTGAATTATGTTTGTTGTTATCAATGGCCAACATGAATCTCTTGCCCCATCGTTGCATCAGAGAATCTGGAACCAATTCATCACCAACGAAAGCATTCCAAGTTTCCCCTGCGCTACTACCAATAACCCAATTGATCTTGCTTGGAGGACTGCTAAATGATGAAGCTTGCTCTTTTCTAGAAATGCTTTTCTTCCATGAATCATATGATCCATGGTTCTGAAAAAAAAAGTAAGCCATTGTAAGCCATGGGTGCAATAGACCAAACCAAACATGCCTAGCATATCCCGTCCAAAGGTGTACGCAAATCTGACTTCCACCGCATTGTGCATAGTGTGGAAAAAAATTGCAGAAAAAGAACTTTGAAAATGAGAAAGACGGTGCTGAAAATTGAAAGATGAATACAAGTCAATTTGTAAATTCAACCTTTATAGAACTGCGTAATTTAAAAGCCTTGGAAAGGGGCAAATGATTTTCTATCAGTTCTTCTAGTACAACCGATAATGGCGAATTTTCTTCCAGTTCTGCTAGGTGCTTTTGGGCAGCTATCAAAGATCGGAACTTCTGACCAGTCCCTGGTTCATAATAATACTGCAACATAAAAGAAAATTTATCTAATTCCGGTACTTGATTCATAAGAAATATAATAAGACAAGAGGAAAAGAACTCCCTAGAGTTAGAGATGACTCCCAACAAATGCAAGGTATAATCCTTAGAATTTCACTATTGCAGTATTTGAAATTGGATTCTATTCTAATCCCGTGTTTGGTTTACAAGAAAGTCCGGGATGGAAATCCCACAAACATTGAATTTAGAAATCCCACGGGGGTAGTTGGTATTTCATGGGATTTCATAGGATTTGTTGGTAACAATGTTCTAAAATATGTTAAAAACATTCATTTTGTTATAATCAATTAATAAAAGGTAATTTAATTATTTTTATAATTATTAATATTTTGTTTTTACAAAATTAAAAAAATGGAACTCAATTCCGTTCCGAATCCTACAAACCGAACACACCAAAGTTTCCAATTCCTTCAAATTCCAGATCCTTCCAAATCCAAATCCATCCATGAAATCCAAATCCCTCGAAAACATTCCTCAAACCAAACTCCCATAAATGTTAGACAAGTGTCATATAACTCTCTATAAGTATCTTATGTTACTTTGTTAATTAAAGGCTGGTGACATAAAACATAAAATAAATATTACATGTAACTAAAAAATGGTATATTACCCTGTCGACATGACCTCCTGTCTTTCTGGGCACCTCCTCCACTATCCAACCATCAGGAAGTATAAAGGGGGAGGTGGATGGAAAGCTTGTGGGAGTTACATTTACCAATTGATATTCATTATATTTATCCTCTTCGAAATCTAGCATCTGCAATCACCAATAGAATTCAGCATGAGTATTACCACCAAGGTTAGAAAAATGCAAGTTTTGTTGGATTATCGACATGCATTGGATCCAACTTTTTAATAATCAGCTAGGAAAAAAGTGAACAAAAGAACATAATATCAGTTATAAATACCAACCAACTCAAAATTTAACGAGAACACATTTAAGTCCTGAACCAAGGAAAATCACTTTCTCCAAACTTTTACAATCGCAACAAGAACGAGGATATCCACTATTTTGAGTTCTCCCTATTTAGAACTAACTATTCCTTGTTGCACAACTAAAAGCTTACCTTTCCACCAGAGACGATCTTCTTTCGACTGCCACAATTCTCCAAAAGCTAAAAAACACAAATAAATAAGATGCCTTAGTAGATAAAGTCACATTTATAACTTTAGGAGTATGTAATCATATTTATAATCAAATATTATAAGTGGGTGAAGAAAGAAGCTATGAATCTCACCTTCTTATGGTAGTTTAGCCTCTTGGCACTTGATCTAGTAGGTGTACATCCGTCTGTAAGGTATCTCTCAACACCTTTCAGGGATCGAAACTTTCGTCCAGTTTCCGGATCATGGTAGTACTACAGAATAGTATTACAAATATCTAATTAAATGTGGATGCTAATTGCAATACTTGTATCATTAAAAATGTTCAGTTTTTTAGTACTTATCAAGCATTCTATCATAAACAATCCCTCATCGTCTCAACATGTACATCTCTGTTAAACTCATTTTGTGTAAATGTTTTCCGGGGGGCCAATTTTCCATCCCCGCAATCACCATAAACTTTATTATTCTCAGAAGATGATGGATGGAGTAGTAAAAAGGGAGGAACAGTACTGAATTGAAAAAAGCATTCAGATCATTTGGAAGTTTGTTTTTCTAAAATAGTGTCCTATGTATTAAAACCTTGAAACAATTTTATAAAGTTCACCATCGACCATAAGAAGAGTTTTATGCTGTTCACAGAGCCATTGTTTCCTTGGCCATTTGTATCTCAACGCTAAAACTTCAAAATATATCTATATAATGTTTTTTCACAGTCTAATACTACCTCACAATTTTCAACCTAGAAGATTACACAATCAGAAGAATCTTTAACACTAGATAAGATAGAGTTAGAGAGAAAGCAAACAAGTAACTTTGACTGTTTCACATTTTCTTAAAGGATAATTGCATTTTCCCCAAAAACTAAGCAGTTATCATGAACCAAATCCATTGTTCTTATCATCTGTTCAGCATATCACCTTGTCAATAGTCCAACCAGACTTGCGTGGAACCTTTTCCACAAACCAATCTTCAGGTAGAGTAAACTTTGAGGTGCCACATTTACGTATCAGAGTCATCTGCAAAGCATGGGTATCAGCATATAGGGGCCTTCCATATATTGTTGCCAAACAACTTTAGCATAGAGAGCTCATACAAGGCATATTCCCCTTCCAAGTAACTTTGGCATGAAGGAATCAAGCAGCAAAAGAGCACAAGGTGGAATACCCCAAGACTTAAAGTGTTGATACCACAAGGTCCCAATTGCAAACTTATTTGACACAAACAAAATAGGTGATATTAAACCAACAACAGAATGTGGAACAAATTGGACCGAATTAAAATGAAAAAACAGAATGTGTGATAAGCAAATAAAGAAAGTACACAAGTTAACATGGTTTTTCGGTGGTGTAGGTCCACACACAAAAGGAGGAAATTTTACTGATGGAGAATACCTAAAACTCGAAGATAAATTACCAACCGGAAACACAAAATTGTGTTTGAACTATTTATGAAATCTCTCTCACAAACTATTACTACTCTTTAAATTCGTGCATGCTCAGATGGGAACCCATGGGGTCTATTTATCCTAAGCATATGCATATCCAAGAATCCCAAGTTGATCGGAACACAGAAGAAATCGAATTTCCGGACTCATCGTGGCACACAGCCAAGCTTGATTATAGCGTACCGCCGTGTCAACGGCGTGTGGCCGCACTTGATTATAACATGCGGCAGTGCCAGATTTCCCAAACCTTACTGTTTTTACAATTTCAAAGAGCACGGCTGTGCCAAGTGTTTTCCTCATATCGTGTTTCGTTGTTTTGTATCACAATCAACATAAAGTACCCAAAGACGAAGAAACAGATAAAGCTTACATTTTCTCCAGAGGTGCTCATCTTCCGATCCCTCGAATTCTGTAAAAATACCAAAAATAAAAGCTCATTACACCTCTGAGAGCTTAATAGGAGAAACCAATTTCTTGTTGAAACTTGATCACCAAAATAAACATCACCTTAATTCTATAGTCAAGTCTCAAAGGTCTAGATCTAGTAGCTTTATATTCTTCAACATTCAAGTATCTCTTAACCTCATTTCTGGATCGAAATTTCCGCCCTGTTTCAGGTTCAATATAGTACTGCACAATATGATAACAATACATAATGACATCAATTTCAACCTACTTTAGACATGCAGATAACAATACATAATGACATCAATTTCAACCTACTTTAGACATGCAGAAAACATTAGAAACCAGAAAAATAAGGCTCTCTCCGAGTTTTAAGCTCGTGAAATAAACTACTAGGTGATAAAGCCAAAATCGATTAAGCTAATAGGTTTTATACCTCACTTTTAAAATGAAAATTGATCAAAACTAAATTTCAACCAAAATTTTGCTAAACATCCAACAAAATAGAAAGAAAAAAACACACACACAATACGCCTATAGAGGCCTCATGCATGCGACTAATTCTAACCGGAAGATGAAAAAAAGAGGAAAAACTGAACTCTGGATGAAGAACAAACGCAATTAATCATGTATATAGTTATTCAATTAAATTGCATTTTCACATAAGAGTCATGTAGAGTATGTTCGGAGATACCTTGTCGACGCGGAGGCCGTCGGAGCGAGGAACCTGGTGGACGAGCCAGCCGTCAGGGAGGGAAAACGGTGAGGAGAATGGAGTGATCGAAGACGAATCGGAATTGGAAACGGACTGTGAAATAGGAGTTACAACGTCGACAATAGCAAGTTGACGTTGGAAGGCGTAATCGTCGCCGTCGGTCACCGGCTCCGCCATTCGTCGGAAAACACTCGTCGTCGGAACACAGTAGGACTAGGCAATAGCAATAGCATTGTTCATTTGTCAGTTATTGGGTTTCTTGCATTTTATAGTTTATAGCTTTATATATATATATCAGCGGTTTCAGTTTCAACTTTCAACACAGCCTTATTAATTTGGGCCAAATAATATCTATTGGGCTCCTATGTTGGGCCTTTAATAAGACATGTTTAGATGCTGGTTTTAAAATTAAGTTTTTGTTTGTTTTTAAATAGGTGTTGAAGTATGAAAGGAGAATTAACAAGACTGTTTGTTTTTATAAACTAATAAATGTTTGAATCTGTTTAAGAGCTTTTTCAGGCAACTTGTTGAAACCAATAGGGGTTGTTTACCACACGCTTATCAGGTAAACGCTTGCCAGCAAAATCACATCCTTATTTACTTTATCGGTTAGCAATCTTGGTCATTAGAATGGATTGTTTGTAAGTGTCTCATACCCGGTAAGCGTTAACCGAGTAAGAGTTTTTTTCCTTACTCACTGACCAAGAACTTCAAGTGTTGTCATGCTCTCATGAATTAAGATTTTCGGTTCTTACTATGCTCGTCTAGTTAGGTAGGTAAGTGACCCGGTAAACGTTTCAACGGTTTTCGTTCCTCAACTTTGTTTTAACAGATTTGTCTTTCAAGTTTGACACCTTGTAATGATTTTTGTCCCTCATCCTAACGGTCATTAACTTTTTCCATTAAGTCTAATTTAATGAGTGGTTCAATTACCTATGCATTCAACATCTATATATATTATTATTTTTTCTTTATATATATATAGGTTCATACGAGAATGATAACGATTTAAAGGAATAAAGGGACAATTCTGGACCAATCATAATTAAGAAATTAATAATGGTTTATTTTAATAAAAAAGGGTATAAATGTCATTTTTTATTAGTAATTTTTATTTTAAGAAATTAGTAAAATCAAGTCCTAAATTAATGGGATTCTCAATTCATCCCGATCCATATTTCACTCAACCCTTCAATCCTCTTCACCCTTCAATCCTCCATCAATCTCGCCGGCGGGAATGGTGAATTTGTCGTCTCCAACG
Source organism: Arctium lappa (assembly GCA_023525745.1). Classification (NCBI taxonomy): domain Eukaryota; kingdom Viridiplantae; phylum Streptophyta; class Magnoliopsida; order Asterales; family Asteraceae; genus Arctium; species Arctium lappa. The sequence continues at coordinate 43,657,759 of CM042063.1, forward strand.
TCGTCTTCTTCGCCACAGCCGCTGCAAAACCACCGTAAAAGGAGCTCATCCTCCTCTGGAAACCGTACCGGTCGGGACCACCGCGGCAGCTGCGGCGGTGATGGTGGGTTTAAGATACATAACTCAACCACCAACAACACTTCAGAAACTACTTACTGACTCGATTCCGTTCCTCCATTTTCCGTTGCGACGGTTGTGACTGTCAGCGGCGGTGGGTTATACTCACCACCACCGCACCACCACCACCACCACCACCAACATGTGGTGTTATCCGGTGGTAAAGAAGATGTTCTTCCAAATCTCGTCGGACGGGTGGAAATCGAAGAATTACAACAACACTAATCATCATCATCATCATTCAGGTGAATTCGAGAAACCTACTGTTGCGCTCCTTCGATGCCGCCGGTGGCCGGTGCTGTTGATTACAGTGTTGCGATGCTGCCGCCGGTGGTCGGTGCTCCTGAATACGGTGTTGCTTTGCTGCCGCCGGTTGCCGGTGCTGCTTATACTATGTGCCAATTACTATAGTGGCCACAATTTTTTCATATGTATATTAATTATGTATAGTTCGTATTTGAACTAATCAACTTTTCTTCCTATTTAGTACAAATCATATATGATTTTGGAGTTAAGTATAAATTTGTTGTTAAGTATTTAGAACAAAATCACATATGATTTTGGTGTTAAGTGTTATAGTCTAGTTATTTAGTACGAAATCATATATGATTTTGGTGTTAAGTATTTAGAACAAAATCACATGTGATTTTGGTGTCAAATATTATATCCAAGTTATTTAGTACGAAATCACTTGTGATTAACATGATAAACTAATTTTGAATTTATTATAGCAGCGAATCACTTATGATTACCATGATAAACGAATTTTGAATTTTATAGCAGCAGATCACTTGTGATTAATATGATAAACCAAATTTGAATTCATTATAGCAGTGAATCACTTGTGCTTACCATGATAAACGAATTTTGAATTTATTTTCAGAAAAATGGGGAGAGATTGAGACGTGTTGAGATAAATTAGGAAGTGATTTCTTTTTTTTTTTTATTTGAATTAAATACTATAATCTTTTTTTTTGGAAGTTAATACTGTCCTAAATTATCCATAACGTAATATGACTTTATTGCCCTTTTACTCTTAATTTTAGAAACTATTATTTTTGGAATTAATTTAAAAAATGATTGGCTGAGAATTGTCATTTTATTCTTTTAAACACATTATGTTCTCGTTTGAACCCACCCCTATATATATATATATATATATGTGTGTGTGTGTGTGTGTGTGTGTGTGTTTTATTACTTTTATTTATTTTGTAATTTTGTAACTTTTGATTTTATTATAATTTTGTAAAATATATTCTTCTTTATGTTAGTCAAATTCCATTAAATGCAATAAAATCCGATTACAAAAATATAAATAAAAGTGAGTAAGATCAATTAACTCATTCAGTCACAAGATACATAAATTGGGTACATTAATGACTTAATGATAACCATTATGTGAAATTAGATATGGCGGAAGGATACCTGTTTCTTACTATTATAGCACATTTTTTCCATTACAGTTATCTGTGTGCTGTTGGATGGTCTACACCGTATTCAGATCGAATACAGAAGTATATGCGACTTTTACGTGTTAATTGTACTATAAATAATGTTATTTTAGAATAACCGAATATAATATAAATTATTTTATGTTTTATTTATATGTTAAATAGCAATGTTTATGTTTTATTTTTATAATTATTATAATTATCAGAAAATAGTACAACATTTATATTTATAAGTATTTATTTATTTTTAAATAAAAGTAAAAAGTAAAAGAAAAAAAAATCAACTAAAATATATAGTTGAATATATAAAAGAAAATATATATTTATTAATAATATAATATAAATAAATAATCAAGGAAAAAAAAGAAAAATAGAAATAATAGTAAAACAAAAGACAACAAAGTGACAAAAAAAAAACAAAAGAAAAATAATGATTTTTTAACCTTATGGGTGCTATTGTCCTACCCTTTAGAGCATCTCCAATGCAAGGTTTTTATAAACAAAAAGTGTAATAGCTTATAGGAACTAGCATTGTGGAGACTGGATAGTTCTTATAAGAACCTAAAGCTCTCTAGGTGCTTAAACAAGAACATTGGTTCTTACCATGAAATATGTGAGATTTAACATCATGTTTATTTTTTTATTTTTTTTCTTGACTTTATAATAATTATTAATATTATTTATATAAATATTACAATATATTTATTTATTTATTATATATATACATATATATAGGGTTGTTTCATTTGCAACCCTTAAAAAGATTGGAAACTTTGCAACCCACATCTTAACCGTCGGATTCATGATCGGCGGTTACAATAGATATGGGACCCAATATTTTTAATTAAAAAAAACAGAAAAATAAAAATAAAATAACCGTCGATCATGAATCCAACGGTTAAAATGTGGGTTGCAACATTTTTCAGGGTTGCAAAATATCCTTCCACTATATATATATATATATATATATATAATATCATATATATATTACGTTAATGGATATATCTAATAAGAACTACATATATATATATATATATGTATATATAATATCGTATATATAATACCATATATATATATATAAGAAGAGGTTCTTATAAAAACTACCATTGTGGGCTTTTATGTGAATTTTTAATTTGATGAGGTGGAAATGATGTGGCACCAAAAAGTACAAAAAAGAGGTTCTTATATCAAATTAAAAATTTACATAAAAGCCAACAATGGTAGTTCTTATAAAAACTTATTTTTGTGGGTCCAATGCATTTTTTTCAACTTCAATAATTATTATTTATAAATGAATATTTGATTTCAATAAATTTTTTGATATTTTATCATAATTTACATAAAAATTTATTAAATGTTAAATTATGATATCAAAATAATTATATAATAATTTATTAAATATCAAATTATAATATCAACGTTGATATTATAAAATGATTATATATATATATATATATATATATATATATATATATATATATATATTAATATTATACACACATATACGATTATATATATATATATATATATATATATTAAAATTAACTAAAACATAAACATAAATTTTCATTACGATCATAGAAGTGCAATATAACAAACATATTAATCTTAATAAGTGGATAGATCACTCGTAATCACGATTGAGCCAAATATGTTCAACCAAGTCAGCACGAAGTTGATGATGCATTTCATTTGATCGCATCTCAGAATTTACCTTTACAATACCTTCACAACAAAAACACTGTGAAAGCTTACCTTTACAATACTTTCACAGTCTTTTACTGTGAAGGTTTAGTGTTATTTTTGTGGTTTCACGGGTCTCACGGAAATAGTCTGGTCTCACATGATCTCAAGTCTACATATATATGTATATATATAATAAATAAATAAATATGTTGTAATATTTATATAAATAATATATATAATATTAATAATTATTTTGAAGTCAAGAAAAAAAATAAAAAAATAAACATGATGTCAAATCTCACACATTTCATAGTAAGAATCAAGGTTCTTGTTTAAGCACTAGAGGGCTTTAGGTTCTTATAAGAACTCTCCACAATGCTAGTTCTTATAAGTCATTGCACTTTTTGCTTATAAGAACCTTGTATTGGAGATGCTCTAAGAACCTCCATTGGAGATGCTCTTAATATTATTCAGTGTTATAATTGGAATACGTGTCAAACAAAGCCTTAGAGCATCTCCAACAGCTTTGCTAAAATAGAAAAAATTTAGTTTTTGTTCTCTGAATCTCTCCAACAACTTTGCTATCTTGTTTGCTATAATAGAAAAAACTTGAAAATTTTCCAAGTTTAGAAAATTCTCTAAAACTCGATGGTAGGAGAAATAAATGATTATTTTATTCAATCCCACCAATGAGATTCAATTTTTACCATTTTATATTAAGTTTTTTTAAAAGTATATTGGAATTATAAATTAGAAAATATTATAATAATATAAGTTGTTTCAAAATCAAAATCTCTAAAATAGCAAATCTATTGGAGTTGAATATAATATTTTTTAGAGATTTCCACTTTTGTTTCTCTATTTTAGAGAAATTATAACAAAGAGAGCATCTCCAACAACATTGCTAAAATAGAAAAAAAAAAATGGTTTTTGCTTTACTATATTATAAAGCATTTAAGCTAAACTCTTAAAAACTAATTTTTATGCATTAGGTACCACTTATTAATGCATATTACTTAAAATCTAAAAGTACAAATTGATTAAACATAAGTACAGCTTATAAAAGTTCAATGTTTGAATTCGTGTAACTAACTGCAGATAAACACTTATTTTTATTTTCTAAAATTTTTAATTATTGATATAACTAACCGATAAATATAAAAAAAATCGATAAAACACCTTATTTTTATTTTTTTATTGAAGTATGTTATCTTTTTAATTTTAAATATAAAATATCTTAAATATAGTTATCATTTAAATTAAACATTTTTTAACCCGTAACAATTTTTATTATTATTATTTTTTATAAAAAACCATAATTAAACTAAACTAAAATATATTTTTGTTTTAAATCTAGGTTTCTCAAAATCGTAAAATAAAATAAAAAAAGACTAACAAAAAGTATGAATAATGATCGAGGGTTCGAGTTCTAGATTTCAGAAACTCGTTGCATTTCGATGGTACATTTCTAGTATATATATATATATATATATACACACACACACAATCACAGGGACGACAACCACAAGGGTTGTGGCATACTGGTTAAGATCATGGGGGATGTGTTGGAATATCTCATCTGTCCAGGGTTCGAATTCAAGCGTACACAACAATTGTGGCCACTGAGGTTTAATCAGAGTTGATGTCTTACAGTCATAATTTGCCGAGGGATTAGTCTATGCATAGCCTAGGACACCCTTCCAAAAAAAATCACAGGGACGATAACCCTCGTCAGCCAAAACTCCATCGTCAGCCAAACTCGAACACAGGGACGATCTCCACTACCACTAATCAAACCCATCGGTGGAAACAAATCTTTCTCTTTTTCTTTAATCTCTCTTTACAAATTACAACAAATCTTTTTCTTTCTTTTTAATCTCTCTCTCTGAGATCATGATCCAAAACCCAAAGTCAAGCATGGAGATAGCTCATCCATATCCCACTCTTAGAGGGGTTTGTTTCGCAGAATGTTTTTGGATGGAATGGAATATGTCAAATGAATTTGACTTTTATGGAATTGGAATGGAATGTTGTCAGGTTTGACCACCTATTTGGTTGACAGAATTGGAATGAAATCTGTTAAATGAATTGGAATTTTTCTGTTTGGTTCACAGATTGTAGCTTCAGAATTTGAATGAAATTTTGGTAAATGACCAAAATACCCTTTTTGATTATTTTAATTTTTTAAACAAAAATTACTTTAATAAAATAGTCATTAAATAGTTTAATTTTTAACAAAAATTGTTTTTTATTATTTTAACACATGAATGATGCCGAGAGAGTGAGGAGAGAGAGGGAGAGGGAGAGAGAGAGAGGAGAGAGGAGAGGAGAGAGAGGAGGAGAGAGGAGAGAGAGAGAGGGGGAGAGAGAGGAGAGAGGGAGAGAGAGGAGAGAGGGAGAGAGAGGAGACGGTGGAGGAGAGAGAGGATTGTTGATCCAAACTCTCTCAGTGATTTGATAAAGACCCTCTTCTATACTTAGTGAAAATTACGTTTTAATATGTATTAGTGTTTCACCATCAGCGATCAGACTGAGTCTGTTCAGTTATCACTGATAGTCTTTCTTATAAACATTTCTATGTATTAGTGTTTCACTATCAGTGATTAGACTGAGTCTGTTCAGTTATCACTGATAGTTCCTGAAGTAAACAACCAACGTAATCCCTGAAGACAAGTCTCGCGTCAACATATGTTCATAGCTGAAACGAAGACGATGTTGCTGGACAAAGAGAAGTCTTCTAGTGACCTGATGCGGATATCAGTGAAGCAAAGACAACTCTACAAATACGCGAAGGAACATGAGGAAAAGCTTCAGCGATAGCTGAACCTCTTTATCTCTGCAAGAAGAGATACTCAGCGATCAATCGATCACAAAGCTTATGCCTCAAGTTTCCTTTTGTCTATCCTTGCACAAACTAGTACTATGTGTCAGAACAGACATGTCTCTGCCACCATACGTACAACAACTCTGTCAACTACACCGTTCATGCCCCGACCGAAAGCATGTCTCCCAAAATTCAGACTCCCAAAGCCAATCTGTGAACGCCACGTGTAAAGTACCCTGTCATGCATTTAATGCATAGGGTATAAATAGGAAGTTCACCCCTTCATCTGAAGGTGTGCTCAATCCTTGAACTCCATATAGAAACCATTGTTTTCTATCTCTCTTAATTCCCCATTCTCTGAATTTCTTGTGCAATCATCTTAGTGTTTCTTAAGTTTGTTTAGATTAAGTCTGTCTTAATCTTATTCCGCAACAAACTTGTAAATTGTATTTTTGATTTATCAATAAACAATTTATTAAACTTTAATTTCTGTGTTTGTATTCAACCCCCCCCTTCTACAAACTTGTTAAGCACCTCCGGGACCAACAAGTGGTATCAGAGCAGTTTGTTTAAACTAATAAACAAGATCTTGCTGTATACTCTTCCTTGCTATTCTAAAATGACACTAAACACAAACACAAACTACTATGATAATGGTTCACTTTCTAAACCTCCTCGATTTAGCAGAGATAACTTTTTTCTATGGAAAAATCGAATGATGCTATTTCTTGAAGGTGCGGATCCTACTTTACCTGAATATATAGAAAACGGACCCTATGAACCTGTTAGAATTATAGCTACGGTTCCTGCTACTACCACCACTGAAGCTGTCCCTGAACGATATGTCGTTAAGGAAATAAGACAGTGGAGTGATGAAGATAAAAAGAAGGTAGGCATAGATGCAAGAGCAAAGACCATTATCTCAATGGCTCTGCCTGATGAAGTTTTCCATTCCATCATGCATCTGAAAACTTCTAAAGAAATGTGGGAAACCATATGTGTTCAATACGAGGGCACCACTGAAATCCAAGAGACTCGAAAGATTAACTTGGTAAGACAGTATGAAAGTTTTATCGCTGGTAAGAATGAATCTCTTTCTGACATTCATCAGCGGTTTAACTGCCTAATCATTGACCTAAGAACTGTTGGAAGGACCTATTCTAATTCTGAGGTCCTAACAAAATTCTTAGAAAGTCTTCCTGAAAGCTGGGACAGTTATTCAATATGTCTTAAGCTGACAAAAGACTTACATACTCTCTCTTTAAGCACTCTGTATGGAATATTGCTCAACTATGAGCAATCAAATCTTCTGAAGAAGAATCTTGTAAAAGATTCTAAAGACTCCAAAAGTACTCCTGTTGCTTTAGTCTCTTCAGAGATAATTCCATCTCAGCGATCTACTCTCACCATCACTGAGTTAGATTTTGAATCTGAGGATCTATCAGACCCTGATCTTTCAGAGTTTGATGAGTCCTTAGCACTCTTGACAAACTCTTTTAAGAGATTTGCAAGAAAGAGTAACTTCCGAAGAAGTAAACCTCTCTCTCTTACTGAAAAGCCAAAATCAACTCCGGTTGATAAGGCTACTGCCACTTGCTATAACTGCGAAAAAATTGGACATTTTGCTAGTGAGTGCAGGTCGAAAAAGGTCTTCAAACCTTCTACCTCAAGAAGATCCAGTGATGACAAATACCATAAGCTGAAGAACAAATATCAAAAGCTGAAAAGCTATCAGCAAAAAGGTAAAGGTCTCATCGCTGAATAACATGACTGGGCTGAATCAGAAGAATCATCTTCTGATGATGAAGAAGTCGCTAATCTTTGCCTCATGGTTGAGATTAAAGAAGAAGTGGAAGAACCATCTGAACCTTCTATGAGCTACATATCATCTCAGGTATCTATCTCTACAAATCCCTCTCTGCCTGAAGCTGAGAGAAGTCGTGCTGTTGATGTGAATAAAAATGACAAAACTCAAGCTGAGAATAAAAATGTTCTTCTGAATAAAAATGACAAAACTCAAGCTGAGAATAAAAATGTTCATTTAACTCAAGAGCTAGAGAGATGTCATGAAAAGATCAGTGACCTAAATCTTTTAGAAGAAAAGTTGAAAGATCAAGTCATTATAAATGAAATCATCAGCATTGAACGTGAACAAGCCATTGTTGCTCTAAAAGCAGAAAAGGCTCATGTTGAAAAATGGTGCAAATCATCAACAAAGATCTCTGAGATAATAAAAGCTCAAACTCCTGAAAGTGATAGAACTGGAACTTAAGTTTGGAACTTTTGTCACCTCCTTTGACACTTCTTACAATCAATTCTATCTCTGTTCTTCAAATCCCATTCCTGAAGAAAAATCCAAAGACACTAAGTCTACGGATAAAGGAAAGTCCATTCTCCTTCCTCAGAAGGCAACCAGGAAAGCAAAGCTGAAAGTTCCTTCTAAACCTTCAGCTAAGCAATCCTCTAGCTCTGTGATAGAAATATTTGATCTCTGTCCTCCAAAGCTAAAGATTGACCTTAAACCACTGAGATCTGAAGAAATGAAAATTAGTCCCAGATCTCAAGAGAAAAGTCTTCTTGGACCGGGCCCTGCTCATCTTAAACTTGCAAAACCTTCTACTTCTGGTCCTAAAACCATTTTCAGATACAGAAAATGTTATCACTGTGGTTTTACTGATCATATTGCAAGCAAATGTCCAACTGCCACTAAATCTGATAAAATAGCTAAAGTGAAGAAAAATGCCTCTAAAGCTGAGAAGGTCACCAAGGTTGAAAAATCAACCAAGGTGAAAAATACCACTAAGGTTAAGAAATTAACCAAAGTGAAGATTACCACTGAAGCTGAATCTTCATCTGCTAAGAAAACAGCTGAACCTTCCTTATTCACTAACTCTGAAGGACCCATTGAAAAGTGGGTACCAAACAACGCTTAATCTTCCTTATGTGTACAGGGATCAAAGGGCATCTGGTATCTCGATAGTGGATGTCTCTTCATATGACTGGTCAAAGAAACCTGCTCACTGAATACAAGGAAGAAAGAGGTCCCTCTGTGACCTTTGGTGGAAATGGAAAAGGATTTACCCGAGGGTTTGGTGTCCTTAGCAATGGGACAACTACCTTTCGAAGAGTCGCTTATGTAGATGGACTGAAGCACAACCTTCTAAGCATCAGTCAGCTATGTGACAAAGATTACGAAGTTCGCTTTTCTAAGAAAGCATGTTCAGTGGTAGATGAAAAAGGAAAACTTGCTCTCAGTGGTCATCGCAGAGAAAATGTCTATGTAATAGATATGGACTCTACTATCACTGATAACTTATGTTTTCTCTCTAAGGCCTCTTCTGATGTCAACTGGCTATGGCATAAAAGACTCTCTCATCTAAATTTCAAAACCATGAATTCTCTCTCATCTAAGGAACTGGTTTCTGGTCTTCCTCAACACTCATATGCTAAAGAATCTCTCTGCTCAGCATGTGAAAAAGGAAAACAAACAAAAGCTAATTTCAAGTCGAAACAAGTTTTCTCAGTGACAAGCCCTCTTCAGCTCTTGCATATGGATCTGTTTGACCCTGTCAACATCCAATCAATAGCTGGAAAGAAATATACACTTGTCATTGTAGATGAATATTCTCGCTACACCTGGGTTATCTTTCTTCGCTGTAAGAGTGATACTCCAGAAGAACTGATATCTTTTGTGAAAAAGATGGAAGTGCTAAACAATCTTACTGTTCGCTCAATAAGAAGTGATCATGGAACTGAATTCAAAAACAGTTCCCTGAACAATTTCTTTGAGAACAAGGGAATCTCTCACAACTTCTCTTCAGTAAGAACACCTCAGCAAAACGGAGTCGCTGAAAGAAGAAACAAAACAATCATAGAAGATGCTAGATCAATGCTCAGCGATTCTCATCTCCGTACTCAATTTTGGGCAGAAGCTGTAAATACAGCATGTTTCACTCAAAACAGATCGCTGATAATAAAGCGATTTGGTAAGACAGCTTATGAACTTTTTCTTGGAAGGAAGCCTTCTATCAGTTTTCTTCATATCTTTGGTTGTCAGTGCTTTATCTTAAACAACAGAGATCAACTTGGAAAGTTCGACCCAAAAGCTGATGATGGAATATTTCTAGGATATTCCTCCATCTCCAAAGCCTACAGAGTTTTTGTTGGTCCCGAAGGTGCTTAACAAGTTTGTAGAAGGGGGGGTTGAATACAAACACATAATTTAAAGTTTAATAAATTGTTTATTGATAAATCAAAATACAATTTACAAGTTTGTTGCGGAATAAGATTAAGACAGACTCAATCTAAACAAACTTAAGAAACACTAAGATAATTGCACAAGAAATTCAGAGAGTGGGAGATTAAGAGATATAGAAAACAATGGTTTCTATATGGAGTTCAAGGATTGAGCACACCTTCAGATGAAGGGGTGAACTTCCTATTTATACCCTATGCATTAAATGCATGGCAGGATACTTTACACGTGGCGTTCACAGATTGGCTTTGGGAGTCTGACTTTTGGGAGACATGTTTTCGGCCGGGTCATGAACAGTGTAGTTGACAGAGTTGTTGTACGAATGGTTGCAGAGACTTGTCCGTTCTGACACATTGTACTAGGTTGTGCAAGGATAGACAAAAGGAAACTTGAGGCATAAGCTTTGTGATCGATTGATCGCTGAGTATCTCTAAGTTCAGAGATAAAGAGGTTCAGCTATCGCTGAAGCTTTTTCTCATGTTCCTTCGCGTATAAGTAGAGTTGTCTTTGCTTCACTGATATCCGCATCAGGTCACTAGTAGACTTCTCTTTGTTCAGCAGCATCGTCTTCGATTCAGCTATGAACATATGTTGACGCGAGACCTGTCTTCAGGGATTACGTTGGCTGTTTACTTTAGGAACTATCAGTGATAACTGAACAGACTCAGTCTGATCAATGATAGTGAAACACTAATACATAGAAATATTTATAAGAAAGGCTATCAGCGATAACTGAACAGACTCAGTCTGATCGCTGATGGTGAAACACTAATACATATTAAAACGTAATATTCACTAAGTATAGAAGAGGGTCGTTATCAAATCACTGAGAGAGTTTGGATCAACAATCTCCCCCTATTTGATAATGACAAAGTAACTGAAGAAAATTACTTTATAATTCAAAATGATGGAATAATCAGGACTCGTAACATACATGTCCCAATTACTATTTTGAGGGATCTTTTACAGTACTGATGGAGTTAGGTACTTTACTGAAATTTTCATTAAACCAAGAAAAGAATTATAGGGAATGAAAATTACAAGTACAAGTGAATAACTAACTACTGTAAGTACAACTAATAGATTACAGAAAAGAAAACTAATCTATCAGCTATCTAAAGAAGACTTAGGAGGATTGATCATATACTAAGGTATTTCTTCTCCTTTCTGTCTTCGTTCCAAAGATTCTTGGCTGATAATTTCTTTAATTTTCTCAGCAGCAGGGAAGAAGTCACACCATAAGCATAAGAGATCCTTGAGATGATTCAGAGGACAGATAGGAATCTCAGAGACTCTTTGAAATCTGAGTTCCTCATCATCATCTCTGAAGAATATTCCATAGGGATTGTCAATTACTTGACTAGCTTGGAAAGGACCACCAGGAGGCAGAGATAAATCCAGAACTGAAAGATCGGGAGAAGGACCAAACAGTGCATCTCTTGAAAATTTGATAGAAGTTTCATTCCTGATGATGGCGACGTCTTCAGAGGAGGAGGACCCAATTATTCTCTTGAGTTTCTTGGGATTGGGAGGGATAGGAGATGGAAGATTCAGTACAGAAGTAACTCTGTTGATGAGAGCTTTAAGAAGTCCTTCAACGTAGCCTCTGTATGTAGATTTCGATTTCTTCAGCGCATCCCAGAATTATATCCACTCTGTAAACCCGAAGCCTTCAAGTTTGGAAACGTACATAGCTTTCTGAGTTCCATCCTCTCTGGTAATCTCCATGGTCACTGAGAGTTGATCCTTCTTCTTGCGACCAGAGATAGTCACGGCTGTTATTGGAAGAAGATCAGAGCGATAATCCATCTTCTGTTTACACCATTCGATAGACTTATCGTTGATCTCTTGTTCTTTCGAGCGTTCCTCTTCAATTTCTTTCAGCAGTGCAGCTTGAACTTCCACAGGCTTTCTTTTCAGCTTTTTGTCATTAACTTGAGAAGATTGAATCTTTAAAGCGAGTTGGGCATCTCGTCTGCATTCAGCGAACAGTTTCTCAGCTTTGGCAGATTCTTCTCGTTCAGCATCAGTGAGGAAGTCGAGCTCTGAGAAGGATGTTTGAAGATGAATTTTCAGCCGTTGACTTTCTAGTTGAGCGATCATTTCAACTCTTTTCTTCATCACTTTCTCTGACCATTGAGATGGTTGAGAAGGCCTTCCTGGATGGACCAGGGAATCTTCTTCTTCTTCTTCATCAATCTCAGCGATAGAGATTGGGATTATGTCTTCAGCGATAGTAGCTGGAATTATTTGTTCAGAACCCTTAAGCAGGGGAGAGAACTATCTGGTCAGAAAATGAAAAAAATAGATTATTTTTAGGAAAGAAGAGAGATAAAGGCTAGAAAGAAACAGGGGTTGGATTTTTATAGAAAGATAAGGGAACAAGAGTAAGGCATACCTGAGAAGGATTCTCCTCAGGTAGTGAGATCATCTTCAGGGTTCCCTTGGCAGATACACCTTTGCTTTGGGAAGGGGTTCCTGAAGATGTTTCTTGTCTCCCCCCTGCTTGGATAACTTCTTTCGAAGCTATTGCTGATGATGTGGCGGCTGAAGAACACCAGAGAGATGGATCTTCATCGTCATCATCATCATCAACTTGATGAGAATCATCCTCTTGATCTTCAAGATCAAGGTCTTCATCATCGTCTTCATCCTCTTCTTCATCATCGATTATTTCAGCGATGGTGGGAAGGGCTTTATCAGCAGCTATCTCCCCCTCAACCTGAGAGGGAGTTTCCTTCAGTGGTTCAGCAATGACTTCAACCTCCGTGTTTTCTTCAGCATTCTTCTCCCCCTCTTTGTCATTATCACCGAGAGAGAGAGAGATCTTTGTTAGGAGATGAAGTTGTTGCGGTAGCCAACTTCTGGACTTCAGCTTCCAGACCTGTGAGTCGTCCTTCAAGTGCAGGGATGTCGGACGTAGCTAGATGAATGAATTCCACAACTACGGTCAGGGCTGAACGATCATCTTCTGTAAATGATGGAGCAGGAACTGGAGCTGGTTCATTTAGCTTGTCAAGGACTTGCTGAAGAGTAGCAGTGCAGGAGTCAATCTTTGCAGACAGGTCATCATACTGTTGCTTGGATTCTTTCCTGACTTTGTCAATCGCTTCCTGAAGAGTAGCGATCTGAGAAAGATACTCTGAGAAAGGTCAGCTTTGGAGGCGCAGGTGGCAGTCAGTGTCTTCAGCGCATCACCAGCTGTTTGAACAACACTGGTGGTGGTGTTGAGAGAAGCAGAAAGAGAATCCACCTTTGTACTCAAACTGTTGACATTGGTGTCAACAGTCGCCAGACTAGGACCTAAAATATAAGTTAGTTGTTGAGAAACAGGCTTATATGGAGAGGTGAGAGTAGTGTATAGGGTTATAGGATTACCTGAATTATCAAACATTTTGTAGAATTGCATGGATTCCTCAAACGAATGATGTTCAGGTCCTATGGGTCCAAACTGAGGAGTAGGGATATAAGGAGGGTTAGAGACCAAAGAAATAGGAGGACTAGAGATGGGGATAGAAGATGTAGGGATAGGGGTAGTTACCTCAGGTTGTGTTACTGTTGTTGTGACAGCGACCGAGATCGCTGGCACGGTTGAAGTGGTTGGAGCTGAGGATGTGGAGGAGAGACCCACGAAAGCATCTAAGGAAGTTTGTAGAGGAACATCCGTAGGTATAGAGCTAGAAGTAGCTTTCTCCTTGGTTATCTTGGCCTTCTTCGAAGGACCAAGGGAGCCAGTTGATGGTCGTTTTGAAGGGGTAGCGGCAGGGATAGCAGAAGAAGGAACCTTCTGCGTGGCCGCTGAAGACGAAGAATGTAGGAGAGAGAGACGAGAGCGAAGTTGAGAGATACTTACCTCGTTGGGGAGCGTCTTGACCTCCAGTGATCTCTGACCCACTTTCGGAAAAGATGCATCCGAGTTGGTGGGGTAAGTGGTAGGGTAGAGAAACTTCAGGTACGCGCAGATGAAGCGTACGTAGGGAACTTTGGGATCCCTCTCGGTCTTCTCTATCTTTGACTTCAGGTCGTCAAAGATAGCTGTTGCGTAGTCGAAGTTACGTCCAGTGATCACTGAGTAAGCCATCTGGACCTGAATCTTGCTGGATTGGTCCAGCGACCCACTCTTCCCACTCATACACTGAATGATGTGTGAGAAGACGTAGTTGAGCTGGGAAGGCATCAGTGCCTTCTTCACGAGAGTCAGCTTCTTGTTTGGAATAGTAGTCCTTGGTTTGGGTTCCCAATCGTATTCCATGGCATCCAAGAATTGGATGAGTTCAGTGTCAGTTGGCAATGAGTCATATCCATTTCTGGGCTTGTCAGGGAATCGAAGAGCTTTCCTCAGGCCTAGGGCAGTCATCATCCCTGAGCCTAGTTGAGTGCTGAAGGAGATAGCAGGAACCTGTTCACCCTTCTTGTTGGTGAGAGAGGTTTCTTCAGCGGTAAACCAGAATTGCTGGAGTAGAGCTTTCGAAGGTGTGGGATCCACCGTGATAGCATAGGCAATGCAGGATTGCCTTAGAAATTGTGCAACTTCCACCAGATGTGGGTACTTGACACCATCAAAGTCAAGGCGAGCAAGATGGTTGTTCTTTGGAAGTTCAGAATCAGTGATGGCGAACTTGACATTCTTAGAGGCGACAAGTGCAGATTGAGACATTCTGAGAGTAAACAAATAGATGAATAGAAGAACAAGAACAAGATAGGATACAATTTTAAAGATTAAAAAGTTGTTCTTAAGATAGGATACAAGAACAAGAAGAAAAACCAAAGATTTTGAATGAAGAACAATCAAAATAAAACGGTTTTTAAAGAATAAAATCAAAAATGAAAGTGATTTTATGTGATAAGAATCTTATAAACCCATAATGGTAGACCATAAATGGAGTTTTATGTAAAAAGATTTAAGATAAGAAATCAAGAATAACCTGTGGATCTTTGAAGAGGATGATGCAAAGGCTTGGGAATGCTAGAATGCTTGAGAGAGAATTCTTGCTTAGAAAATATTTCCAGAAAGCGTAAATTGATAGAATAGAAAAGCATTCCTTTTATATGTGTGAGAGAGAAGAGAGAATGTGAGAGAAGCGGGAAAACAAATGCACATCATGACATGGACACGTCCCACGAAGTTGATTGGATAGAAGAGCAATGGACGAACGTGTCAGAAAAAAGGCATGTCGTGGATTGTCGGTTCAAATGACGTCATAGTTTAAGAAATAGACTGTTCATTTGTCCGTTTTGAATTTATCACTGAAGAAAAATCAGCAATAGAATTTTCTTTTTGAAAGTATCCCTGATGAAAAGATAGGGATATATTTTCTTTTAAATGGATCACTGAATATAAATATCAGTGATAAATTTAATTTTAAAAAGCTTTTAATCATTTGAAGAAAGATTCAGTGATTAAGATTTGTACTTTTTTTTTTAAATCTTAACTGAATGAAGATTCAGTTGTAGGGATTGAGAAAATATACCTGAGAGTCAGAATTTTTATCAGAGAGAATGATGAAAGGGGAACTTTTGATTACTGACGCAATACATGAACGCTGAAGAATTATTCTTCAAGGTTCAGCATTCCAAGCTCACTGATGAGAAAGTTGAACCTTGTCTCATCAAGAGGTTTGGTGAATATATCAGCAAGCTGAAAGTCAGTAGGGATAAAGTGAAGTTCAATATCGCCATTCATCACATGATCTCTGATAAAGTGATATCTGATCTCTATGTGTTTTGTCTTTGAATGTAGCACTGGATTATTTGCTATAGCGATAGCACTAGTGCTGTCGCAATAGATAGGAATCTTTGACAACTGAAGGTCATAATCTAATAGTTGATTTCTCATCCATAAGATTTGAGAACAACAGCTTCCAGCGGCTACGTATTCAGCTTCAGCTGTGGAAGTGGACACAGAATTTTGCTTCTTGCTTGTCCAACTTACCAGCTTTCCTCCCAAGAGTTGACATCCACCAGTGGTACTCTTTCTGTCAAGTTTACATCCTGCAAAATCACTATCAGAATAACCAGTTAGATCGAACCTTGAGTCTTTGGGATACCAAAGACCGAGGTTAGGAGTTCCTTTCAGATATCTGAAAATTCGCTTTACAGCGATCAGATGGGATTCCTTGGGTTCAGATTGATAGTGTGCACATAAACAAGTAGAGTACATGATGTCAGGTCGGCTTGCTATGAGATACAGCAGAGAGCCTATCATTCCTCTATAGGCAGTGACATTAACAGGTTTTCCAGAAGGATCTTTGTTAAGTGTCAGGGGTGGTGCCATAGGAGTTTTCATCGCTGAAGTTTGAGTAAGATCAAACTTCTTCAGCATATCTTTAACATACTTACCTTGGTTGATAAAAGTACCTTTGTCAGATTGTTTAATCTGAAGACCAAGAAAATATGTCAGCTCACCCATCATACTCATTTTATATTCTTTCTTCATTCTTTCAGCTAAGCGAGTACACAGAGATGGGTTAGTAGAACCAAATATTATGTCGTCGACATATATTTGTACAAGAATTATATGACCTTTCATTTTTCTGAAAAATAACGTATTATCAATCTTGCCACGTTCAAAATTTTCAGAGATAAGAAAAGATGAGAGAGTGTCATACGAAGCACGAGGGGCTTGTTTTAGACCATAGAGAGACTTATCCAATTTATAAACATAATTTGGATGCTTAGGGTCATAGAACCCTGGTGGTTGTTCTACATAGACTTCTTCATTCAGCTTTCCATTTAGGAACGCTGATTTTACGTCCATTTGATACACAATGAAATCTTTATAGACTGCATAAGCTAAGAATAGTCGAATTGCTTCGAGCCTGGCCACAGGGGCAAAGGTTTCATCATAGTCTATGCCTTCCTCTTGTCTGTATCCCTGAGCAACAAGTCGAGCCTTGTTGCGGGTTACAGTTCCATGTTCATCTAACTTGTTTCTAAACACCCATTTGGTGCCTATTACAGTTTTATCAGATGGTCTAGGAACGAGATTCCAAACTTTGTTACGAGTAAACTCAGTCAGCTCTTCTTGCATAGCGCTGACCCAGTTTGGATCTCTGAGGGCATCATCAGTCTTCTTTGGTTCTATTAAAGAGAGAAAGTTTACAAAGAGACAGATATTACCTGAGTTTCATCGTGTCTGAATACCTGCATCTGGATCACCAAGAATTTGATCTATTGGGTGATCTTTGGTCCATCGCTGAGCTGGAACATTATTGCTTAACTCAGAGGTTGGATCAACAATTGGAATGTTTACTGATGAGGATGATTGAGGTTCATCAGCGATTAACTGTTGAGTAGATTCACTGGAGAGGTTTTCAGGCGAAGGCAGATTTGATGGTAGGAGTGTGTTTAGAGGTTCAGCTGAAACCCATGAGGTGGATTCAGCGGTAGGATGTATAATGTTTAGATCATCATCAGCGGCTGGAGGATCTGAATGCTGATGGTTTGGAAAAGAAGGTTCAGTTTCTCTGTAGTGAGAAAGCATCCAAGCATTTAACTCTTCATTGTCAGCGATTGGTTTGGAGTTCGCTGAGCGAGTTTCATCAAAAGTGACGTGAATTGTTTCTTCTACGGTTTGTCTTCTCTTGTTGAAGACTCTGTAGGCTTTGGAGATGGAGGAATATCCTAGAAATATTCCATCATCAGCTTTTGGGTAGAACTTTCCAAGTTGATCTCTGTTGTTTAAGATAAAGCACTGACAACCAAAGATATGAAGAAAGCTGATAGAAGGCTTTCTTCCAACAAAAAGTTCATAAGCTGTCTTCCCAAATCGCTTTATTATCAGCGATCTGTTTTGAGTAAAACATGCAGTGTTTACAGCTTCAGCCCAAAATTGAGTAGGGAGATGAGAATCGCTGAGCATTGATCTAGCAGCTTCTATGATCGTTCTGTTTCTTCTTTCAGCGACTCCGTTTTGCTGAGGTGTTCTTACTGAAGAGAAGTTGTGAGAGATTCCCTTGTTCTCAAAGAAATTGTTCCGGGAACTGTTCTTGAATTCAGTTCCATGATCACTTCTTATTGAACGAACAGTAAGATTGTTCAGCACTTCCATCTTTTTCACAAAAGATATTAGTTCTTCTAAGGTATCACTTTTACAGCGAAGAAAGATAACCCAGGTGTAGCGAGAATATTCATCTACAATGACAAGTGTATATTTCTTTCCAGCTATTGATTGGATGTTGACAGGGCCAAACAGATCCATATGTAAGAGCTGAAGAGGACTTGTCACTGAGGAAACTTGTTTTGACTTAAAACTTGCTTTTGTTTGTTTTCCTTTTTCACATGCTGAGCAGAGAGATTCTTTAGCATATGAGTGCTGAGGAAGACCAGAAACTAGTTCCTTAGATGAGAGAGAATTCAGGGTTTTGAAGTTTAGATGAGCGAGCCTTTTATGCCATAGCCAGTTGACATCAGAAGAGGCCTTAGAGAGAAAACATAAGTTATCAGTGATAGTAGAGTCCATATCTATTACATAGACATTTTCTCTTCGATAACCACTGAGAGCAAGTTTTCCTTTCTCATTTACCACTGAACATGCTTTCTTAGTAAAGCATACTTCATAGTCTTTATCACATAGCTGACTGATGCTTAGAAGATTGTGCTTCAGTCCATCTACATAAGCGACTCTTCTAAAGGTAGTTGTCCCATTGCTGAGAACACCAAACCCTTGGGTATATCCTTTTCCATTTCCACCAAAAGTCACAGAGGGACCTTTCTCTTCCTTGAATTCAGTGAGCAGGTTTCTTTGTCCAATCATATGACGAGAACATCCACTATCAAGATACCAGATGCCCTTTGATCCCTGCACACATAAGGAAGATTAAACGTTGTTTGGTACCCACTTTTCAATGGGTCCTTCAGAGTTAGTGGATAAGAAAGGATCAGCTGTCTTCTTAGCAGATGAAGATTCAGCTTCAGTGGTAATCTTCACTTTGGTTAATTTCTTAACCTTAGTGGTATTTTTCACTTTGGTTGATTTTTCAGCTTTGGTGACCTTCTTAGCTTTAGAGGCATTTTTCTTCACTTTAGCTATTTTATCAGCTTCAGTGGCAGTTGGACATTTACTTGCAATATGATCAGTAAAACCACAGTGATAACATTTTCTGTATCTGAAAATGGTTTTAGGATCAGAAGTAGAAAGTTTTGCAAGTTTAAGATGAGCAGGGCCAGGTCCAAGAAGACTTTTCTCTTGAGATCTGGGAGGAATTTTCATTTCTTCAGATCTCGATGGTTTAAGGTCAATCTTCAGCTTTGGAGGACAGAGATCAAAGATTTCTATCACAGAGCTAGAGGATTGCTTAGCTGAAGGTTTAGAAGGAACTTTCAGCTTTGCTTTCCTGGTTGCCTTCTGAGGAAGGAGAATGGACTTTCCTTTATCCGTAGACTTAGTGTCTTTGGATTTTTCTTCAGGAATGGGATTTGAAGAACAAAGATAGAATTGATTTTAAGAAGTGTCAAAGGAGGTGACAAAAGTTCCAAACTTAAGTTCCAGTTCTATCACTTTCAGGAGTTTGAGCTTTTATTATCTCAGAGATCTTTGTTGATGATTTGCACCATTTTTCAACATGAGCCTTTTCTGCTTTTAGAGCAGCAATGGCTTGTTCACGTTCAATGCTGATGATTTCATTTATAATGACTTGATCTTTCAACTTTTCTTCTAAAAGATTTAGTTCACTGATCTTTTCATGACATCTCTCTAGCTCTTGAGTTAAATGAACATTTTTATTCTCAGCTTGAGTTTTGTCATTTAGGGCATTATAAAGGTCAATCGTTAGCACATCAACAGCGCGACTTCTCTCAGCTTCAGGCAGAGAGGGATTTGTAGAGATAGATACCTGAGATGATATGTAGCTCATAGAAGGTTCAGATGGTTCTTCCACTTCTTCTTTAATCTCAGCCATGAGGCAAAGATTAGCGACTTCTTCATCATCAGAAGGTTTAGAAGGAACTTTCAGCTTTGCTTTCCTGGTTGCCTTCTGAGGAAGTAGAATGGACTTTCCTTTATCCGTAGACTTAGTGTATTTGGATTTTTCCTCAGGGATGGGATTTGAAGAAGAACATGGATAGAATTGATTATAAGAAGTGTCAAGGAAGGTGACAAAAGTTCCAAACTTAAGCGAGGAACTCTCTTCCTTAGGATCGTCCTGAGGTGTCCAAAAACCAAGACCAGTTCTGTCACTTTCAGGGGTTTGAGCTTTTATTATCTCAGAGATCTTTGTTGATGATTTGCACCATTTTTCAACATGAGCCTTTTCTGCTTTTAGAGCAGCAATGGCTTGTTCACGTTCAATGCTGATGATTTCATTTATAATGACTTGATCTTTCAACTTTTCTTCTAAAAGATTTAGTTCACTGATCTTTTCATGACATCTCTCTAGCTCTTGAGTTAAATGAACATTTTTATTCTCAGCTTGAGTTTTGTCATTTAGGGCATTATAAAGGTCAATCGTTAGCACATCAACATCGCGACTTCTCTCAGCTTCAGGCAGAGAGGGATTTGTAGAGATAGATACCTGAGATGATATGTAGCTCATAGAAGGTTCAGATGGTTCTTCCACTTCTTCTTTAATCTCAGCCATGAGGCAAAGATTAGCGACTTCTTCATCATCAGAAGATGATTCTTCTGATTCAGCCCAGTCGTGTTCTTCAACGATGAGACCTTTACCTTTTTGCTGATAGCTTTTCAGCTTTTGATATTTGTTCTTCAGCTTATGGTATTTGTCATCACTGGATCTTCTTGAGGTAGAAGGTTTGAAGACCTTTTTCGACCTGCACTCACTAGCAAAATGTCCAATCTTTTCACAGTTATAGCAAGTGGCAGTAGCCTTATCAACCGGAGTTGATTTTGGCTTTTCAGTAAGAGAGAGAGGCTTACTTCTTCGAAAGTTGCTCTTTCTTGCAAATCTTTTAAAAGAGTTTGTCAAGAGTGCTAAGGACTCATCAAACTCTGAAAGATCTGGGTCTGATAGTTCCTCAGATTCAGAATCTAACTCAGTGATGGTGAGAGTAGATCGCTGAGATGGAATTATCTCTGAAGAGACTAAAGCAACAGGAGTACTTTTGGAGTCTTTAGAATCTTTTACAAGATTCTTCTTCAGAAGATTTGATTGCTCATAGTTGAGCAATATTCCATACAGAGTGCTTAAAGAGAGAGTATGTAAGTCTTTTGTCAGCTTAAGACATATTGAATAACTGTCCCAGCTTTCAGGAAGACTTTCTAAGAATTTTGTTAGGACCTCAGAATTAGAATAGGTCCTTCCAACAGTTCTTAGGTCAATGATTAAGCAGTTAAATCGTTGATGAATGTCAGAAACAGATTCATTCTTACCAGCGATAAAACTTTCATACTGTCTTACCAAGTTAATCTTTCGAGTCTCTTGGATTTCAGTGGTGCCCTCGTATTGAACACATATGGTTTCCCACATTTCTTTAGAAGTTTTAAGATGCATGATGGAATGGAAAACTTCATCAGGCAGAGCCATTGAGATAATGGTCTTTGCTCTTGCATCTATGCCTACCTTCTTTTTATCTTCATCACTCCACTGTCTTATTTCCTTAACGACATATCGTTCAGGGACAGCTTCAGTGGTGGCAGTAGCAGGAACCGCAGCTATAATTCTAACAGGTTCATAGGGTCCGTTTTCTATATATTCAGGTATAGTAGGATCCGCACCTTCAAGAAATAGCATCATTCGATTTTTCCATAGAGAAAAGTTATATCTGCTAAATCGAGGAGGTTTAGAAAATGAACCATTATCATAGTAGTTTGTGTTTGTGTTTAGTGCCATTTTAGAATAGCAAGGAAGAGTATACAGCAAGATCTTGTTTATTAGTTTAAACAAACTGCTCTGATACCACTTGTTGGTCCCGGAGGTGCTTAACAAGTTTGTAGAAGGGGGGGTTGAATACAAACACAGAATTTAAAGTTTAATAAATTGTTTATTGATAAATCAAAATACAATTTACAAGTTTGTTGCGGAATAAGATTAAGACAGACTCAATCTAAACAAACTTAAGAAACACTAAGATAATTGCACAAGAAATTCAGAGAGTGGGAGATTAAGAGATATAGAAAACAATGGTTTCTATATGGAGTTCAAGGATTGAGCACACCTTCAGATGAAGGGGTGAACTTCCTATTTATACCCTATGCATTAAATGCATGGCAGGATACTTTACACGTGGCGTTCACAGATTGGCTTTGGGAATCTGACTTTTGGGAGACATGCTTTCGGCCGGGTCATGAACAGTGTAGTTGACAGAGTTGTTGTACGAATGGTTGCAGAGACTTGTCCGTTCTGACACATTGTACTAGGTTGTGCAAGGATAGACAAAAGGAAACTTGAGGCATAAGCTTTGTGATCGATTGATCGCTGAGTATCTCTAAGTTCAGAGATAAAGAGGTTCAGCTATCGCTGAAGCTTTTTCTCATGTTCCTTCGCGTATAAGTAGAGTTGTCTTTGCTTCACTGATATCCGCATCAGGTCACTTGTAGACTTCTCTTTGTTCAGCAGCATCGTCTTCGATTCAGCTATGAACATATGTTGACGCGAGACTTGTCTTCAGGGATTACGTTGGCTGTTTACTTTAAGAACTATCAGTGATAACTGAACAGACTCAGTCTGATCAATGATAGTGAAACACTAATATATAGAAATGTTTATAAGAAAGGCTATCAGCGATAACTGAACAGACTCAGTCTGATCGCTGATGGTGAAACACTAATACATATTAAAACGTAATTATCACTAAGTATAGAAGAGGGTCGTTATCAAATCACTGAGAGAGTTTGGATCAACAGTTTTCAACAAGAGAAGACAAACAGTAGAAGAAACAATTCACGTCACTTTTGATGAAACTCGCTCAGCGAACTCCAAACCAATCGCTGAAAATGAAGAGTTAAATGCTTGGATGCTTTCTCACTACAGAGAAACAAAACCTTTCTTCTCAAACCATCAGCATTCTGATCCTCCAGCCGCTGATGATGATCCAAACATTATACATCCTACCGCTGAAACCACCTCATGGGTTTCAGCAGAACCTCTAAACACACTACTACCATCAAATCTACCTTCGTCTGAAAACCTCTCTGATGATCCTTCTCAACAGTTAATTGCCGATGAACCTCAAACGTCATCATCAATAAACATTCCAATTGTTGATCCAACCTCTGAGTTAAGCAATCATGCTCCTGCTCAGCGATGGACCAAAGATCACCCAATAGATCAAATTCTTGGTGATCTCGAAGCAGGTATTCAGACACGACGAAGCTCAGGTAATATCTGTCTCTTTGTAAATTTTCTCTCTTTAATAGAACCAAAGAAGACTGATGATGCCCTCAGAGATCCAAACTGGGTCAACGCTATGCAAGAAGAGCTGACTGAGTTTACTCGTAACAAAGTTTGGAATCTAGTTCCTAGACCATCTGACAAAACTGTTATAGGCACCAAATGGGTGTTTAGAAACAAGTTAGATGAACATGGAACTGTAACCCGCAACAAGGCTTGACTTGTTGATCAGGGATACAGACAAGAGGAAGGTATAAACTATGATGAAACCTTTGCCCCTGTGGCTAGGCTCAAAGCAATTCGACTATTCTTAGCTTATGCAGTCTATAAAGACTTCATTGTGTATCAAATGGACGTAAAATCAGCGTTCCTAAATGGAAAGCTGAATGAAGAAGTCTATGTAGAACAACCACCAGGATTTTATGATCCTAAGTATCCAAATTATGTTTATAAATTGGATAAGGCTCTCTATGGTCTAAAACAAGCCCCTCGAGCTTGGTATGACACTCTCTCATCTTTTCTTATCTCTGAAAATTTTGAACGTGGCAAAATTGATAATACGCTATTTTTCAGAAAGATAAAAGGTCATATAATTCTTGTACAAATATATGTTGATGACATAATATTTGGTTCTACTAACCCATCTCTGTGTACTCGCTTAGCTGAAAGAATGAAGAAAGAATATAAAATGAGTATGATGGGTGAGCTGACATATTTTCTTGGTCTTCAGATTAAACAATCTAACAAAGGTACTTTTATCTGCCAAGGTAAGTATGTTAAAGATATGCTGAAAAAGTTTGATCTCACACAAACTTCAGCGATGAAGACTCCTATGGCACCACCCCTGACACTTAACAAAGATCCTTTTGGTAAACCCGTTAATGTCACTGCCTATAGAGGAATGATAGGCTCCCTGCTGTATCTAACAGCAAGCCGACCTGACATTATGTACTCTACTTGTTTATGTGCACGCTATCAATCTGAACCCAAGGAATCCCATCTGATCTCTGTAAAGCGAATTTTCAGATATCTGAAAGGAACTCCTAACCTCGGTCTTTGGTATCCCAAAGACTCAGGGTTCGATCTAACTGGTAATTCTGATAGTGATTTTGCAGGCTGTAAACTTGACAGAAAGAGTACCACTGGTGGATGTCAACTCTTGGGAGGAAAGCTGGTAAGCTGGACAAGCAAGAAGCAAAATTCTGTGTCCACTTCCACAGCTGAAGCTGAATACGTAGCCGCTGGAAGCTGTTGTTCTCAAATCTTGTGGATGAGAAATCAACTATTAGATTATGACCTTCAGCTGTCAAAAATTCCCATCTATTGCGACAGCACTAGTGCTATAGCCATAGCAAATAATCCAGTGCTACATTCAAAGACAAAACACATAGAGATCAGATATCACTTTATCAGAGATCATGTGATGAATGGTGATATTGAACTTCATTTTATTCCTACTGACTTTCAGCTTGCTGATTTATTTACCAAACCTCTTGATGAGACAAGGTTCAACTTTCTCATCAGTGAGCTTGGAATGCTGAACCTCGAAGAGTAAATCTTCAGCGTTCATGTATTATGTCAGTAATCAAAAGTTCCCCTCTCATTGTTCTCTCTGATAAATATTCTGACTCTCAGGTATGTTCTCTCAACTGAATCTTAACTCAGTTAAGATGTTTTTCTTCAAAATATAAACTTTAATCACTGAACTTTCTTCAAATGATTAAAAGCTTTTGAAAAATACATTAATCACTGATATTTCTAGTCAGTGATCCTTTAAAAAGAAATCTATCCCTATCTTTACCATCAGGGATACTTTCAAAAAGGAAAATCTATCGCTGACTTTTCTTCAGTGATAATTTCAAAACGGAAAAATGAAATGTCTCTCTCTCCTATGACGTCATTTGAGCGGATAATTCACGACACGCCTTTTCTGACACGTTCGTCCGTTGCTCTTCTATCCAATCAACTTTGTGGAACGTGTCAATGTCATGATGATTTTTCTTCCCGCTTCATTCCTTCTCTCTCCTCTATCTCTTTGTATAAAAGGAATTATTCTCTCCTTTATACGGTTTACGCTTTCAAAACTTTCATAGCAAGAAACACTCCTTCTCAAGAACATTCAAGCAAGTAAACCCAGAACATTGAATCTGCAACTCCTTTTCTTCAAGATAAACAGGTTTTACATTGTTCTTTTTATTCTTTTAAAAATCCTACTCATTTTCTATGGATTTTATAAAACATTTTTTTCTAAAAACTAAAGATCACTCTTTCTGATTTTATGTTTTTTATATAAAAACCTCTTGGTTTTTAACGTGTTCTTCATTCTTTCTACCCAGAACACCATTTTTTTTCTATTCTTAAAAATAACTCGATATTTTTCCAGTTTCTTTCCTTAGTATGGAATCTGGTAAACATCTTCTTATTTTTTAGTCTAAATCATTTCTTCTATTATGTTTCTTTCCATAACAGAAATGGCAAAATCTTCAATCGTTGCTTCCAAGCATGTCCGATTCGAAATTACTGAAGTTGAGATTACTAAGTGTAATCACTTGGGAAGACTTGAATTCCAAGCTGACAAATACCCACATCTGGTGGAAGCTGCTGAATTTCTTAAACAATCATGCATAGCTTACGCGATCACTGTGGATCCTAAGCCTTCAAAGACTCTACTCCAGCAGTTCTGGTTCACTGCTGATGCAACAGAACTCACCAACAAGAAAGGTGAACGAGTCCCTGCTATCTCCTTCAGCACGGATTTGGGGCCAGGGAGCATGACCGCTCTTAGCCTCAGGAAATCTTTAAGATTCCCTGACAAACCAAAGAGTGGGTTCGATGCACTCCCCACTGATGCTGAGTTGATATCCTTTCTGGATGCAATGGGCTATTGTTGGGAAAACAAACCAAGATCTTCTATTCCTAACAAGAAGCTCACCAAGATTCTCAAAGCTCAGATGCCTTCACAACTGAACTTTATCTTCTCGCACATAATTCAGTGCATGAGCGGGAAGAGTGGTTCGCTGGATCAAGCCAGCAAAACACAACTGCAGATGGCCTACTCCGTTATCGCTGGTCAAAACTTTGACTACGCCACTGCAATCTTTGAAGACCTGAGGTCGAGATTAGAGAAGCCTGAACGAGATCCCAATATCTCGTACGTACGTTTCATATGTACGTACATCAAGTTCCTCTATCCCAACACCTATCCCACCAAAGATGATGGCACTTTTGCCAGGATAGGTCAACGATCACTGGAGGTAAAGCCACTCGCCAACGAGGTAAGTATCTCTCTCCTTCGCTCTCGTCTCTCTCTCCATTCTTCTTCTTTTTCAGCGACCACGCAGACGGTTCCTTCGTCTGCTATCCCTGTCGCTACCACTACTTCCAAACGACCTTCAGCTAGTCCGATTGGTCCTTCCAAAAAGGCCAAAAAGACTAAGGAAAGTACACCCTCTAGTACTATACCTGAGGGAGCTTCTCAACAAGCTACCTTAGATGCATTTGTGGGTCTTTCCTCCACAACTCCATAAGTCACTCAACCTGCCGTGTCAGCGATTTCAATCGCTGTCACATCATCAGTGACCCCACCTACTATCTCATTCGCTGAGATTAACCCCAACCCTACTTCTATCCCCATAACTCTTCCTTTCTCTTCTCATTTGGTCTCTGAACCCGCTACCTCTTTACCTATAGGACCTGAACATCAAACGTTTGAGGAATCTTTGCAGTTCTACAAAATGTTTGATACGTCAGGTAAACCTATAATCCTAAACACTTCTTTCCCCACCTCTCCAAATAAGCCCGTATCTGAACTAATATTATTTTCAGGTCCTACTTTGGCGTCTGTTGACACGCATGTCAACAGTCTGGGAGAAAAGGTGGACGCTCTCACCAACACCATTAACGACACCACCAGCGCCGTCAATCAGGCTGGTGAGGAGCTGAAGAGGTTGACAGCGACCTGCTCATCCAAAGCTGAGAACTCCCAACTTTCAGCTGTTGAAGAACAAGTCGTCCAACTCAAAGAGTCCTCTCAACTCTTTCAGGGGCGATTTGAGTCTCTTACCACTGAAGTTCGAGATCTCTCTTCAAAGGTTGATCTCTGCACGTCCCTTCTTCAGCAACTTCTCCAAAAGGTTACTGCACCAGCTCCAGCGCTGCCTCCCTCCTTCACTGAAGATGATCGGACAAATCTCAACATCGCTGTGGAATTCATCCATGATGCCACATGCGACATCCCTGCAGTTGAAGAACGGGTCAAGCGTCTGGAGGCTGACGTTCAAGTGCTAAAAGCTTCAACAGCTACTCCAGAAGCTGAGCAACCTCCTGCCGATGATAATGACAAAGAGGGGGAGAAGGCAAAAGAACCCTCATCTATTCATTCTCTTCTCTTTGAAGATTATGAGGAAGAAGACGATGAAGAGGAAGATGATCTAGATTTTAATGATCAAGAAAAGGGTCAACCCTCCAATGATGACGACGACGATGAAGAAGACCAATCTATGTGGTTCTCCAAGCCGAACGTAGCATCAGGGACAACTTCGCAAGAGGTTGTCAAAGCAGGGGTGAGAGGTGATACATCTTCAAGCGCTCCTTCGTAAAGCAAAGACAAGCAACCAATCGCTGAAGGATGCTTGAGGACTGGATCACAATCTGAGGGGGAGCATCCTTCTCAGACAGTTCTCACCCCTGCTTAAGGGTTCTGAACTACAAATAATTCCAGCTACTATCGCTGAAGAAATAATCCCAATCTCTATCGCTGAGATTGATGAAGAAGAAGAAGAAGATTCCCTGGTCCATCCAGGAAGGCCCTCTCAACCATCTCATTGGTCAGAGAAAGTGGTGAAGAAAAGAGTTGAAATGATCGCTCAACTAGAAAGTCAACGGCTGAAAATCCCTCTTCAAACATCCTTCTCAGAGCTCGACTTCCTCACTGAAGCTGAACGAGAAGAATCTGCCAAAGCTGAGAAACTGATCGCTGAATGCAGACGAGACGCCCAACTCGCTTTAAAGATTCAATCTTCTCAAGTCAAGGACAAAAAGCTGAAAAGCAAACCTGTGGAAGTTCAAGCTGCACTGCTGAAAGAAATTGAAGAGGAACGCTCCAAAGAACAAGAGATCAACGATAGGTCTATCGAATGGTGTAAACAGAAGATGGATTATCGTTCTGATCTTCTTCCAATATCAGCCGTGACTATCTATGGTCGCAAGAAGAAGGATCAACTCTCAGTGACCATGGAGATTACCAGAGAGGATGGAACCCAAAAAGCTATGTACATATCCAAACTTGAGAGCTTCGGATTTACGGAATGGATAGAGTTATGGGATGCGCTGAAGAAATCCAAATCTACATACAGAGGCTACGTTGAAGGACTTCTTGAAGCCCTCATAAATAGAGTCACTTCTGTACTGAAGCTGCCATCTCCTCTTCCTCCCAAATCTCTGAAACTCAAAAGAAGAATTGGGTCATCCTCCTCTGAAGACGTCGCCATCATCAGGAATGAAACTTCTATCAAATTTTCAAGAGATGCACTGTTTGGTCCTCCTCCTGATCTTTCAGTTCTGGATTTATCTCTGCCTCCTGGTGGTCCTTTTCAAGCTGGTCAAATAATTGACAATCCTTATGGAATATTCTTCAGAGATGATGATGAGGAACTCAGATTTCAAAGAGTCTCTGAGATTCCTATCTGTCCTCTAAATCATCTCAAGGATCTCTTATGCTTATGGTGTGACTTCTTCCCTGCTGCTGAGAAAATTAAAGAAATTATCAGCCAAGAATCTTTGGAACGAAGACAGAAAGGAGAAGAAATACCTGAGTATATGATAAATCCTCCTAAGTCTTCTTATAGCTGATAGATTAGTTTTCTTTTCTGTAATCTATTAGTTGTACTTACAGTAGTTAGTTATTCACTTGTACTTGTAATTTTTATTTCTTGTAATTCTCTTCATGGATTAATGAAATTTCAGTAAAGTACTTAACTCCATCAGTGCTGTAAAAGATCCCTCAAAATAGTAATTGGGACATGTATGTTACGAGTCCTGATTATTCCATCTTTTTGAATTATAAAGTAATTTTCTCCTGTTACTTTGTCATTATCAAATAGGGGGAGATTGTTGATCCAAACTCTCTCAGTGATTTGATAAAGACCCTCTTCTATACTTAGTGAAAATTACGTTTTAATATGTATTAGTGTTTCACCATCAGCGATCAGACTGAGTCTGTTCAATTATCACTGATAGTCTTTCTTATAAACATTTCTATGTATTAGTGTTTCACTATCAGTGATTAGACTGAGTTTGTTCAGTTATCACTGATAGTTCCTGAAGTAAACAGCCAACGTAATCCCTAAAGACAAGTCTCGCGTCAACATATGTTCATAGCTGAAACGAAGACAATGTTGCTGGACAAAGAGAAGTCTTCTAGTGACCTGATGCGGATATCAGTGAAGCAAAGACAACTCTACAAATACGCGAAGGAACATGAGGAAAAGCTTCAGCGATAGCTGAACCTCTTTATCTCTGCAAGAAGAGATACTCAGCGATCAATCGATCACAAAGCTTATGCCTCAAGTTTCCTTTTGTCTATCCTTGCACAAACTAGTACTATGTGTCAGAACGGACATGTCTCTGCCACCATACGTACAACAACTCTGTCAACTACACTGTTCATGACCCGGCCGAAAGCATGTCTCCCAAAATTCAGACTCCCAAAGCCAATCTGTGAACGCCACGTGTAAAGTACCCTGCCATGCATTTAATGCATAGGGTATAAATAGGAAGTTCACCCCTTCATCTGAAGTGTGCTCAATCCTTGAACTCCATATAGAAACCATTGTTTTCTATCTCTCTTAATTCCCCATTATCTGAATTTCTTGTGCAATCATCTTAGTGTTTCTTAAGTTTGTTTAGATTAAGTCTGTCTTAATCTTATTCCGCAACAAACTTGTAAATTGTATTTTTGATTTATCAATAAACAATTTATTAAACTTTAATTTCTGTGTTTGTATTCAACCCCCCCCCCCCCTTCTACAAACTTGTTAAGCACCTCCGGGACCAACAAGGATAGATAAAGAGAAAGGGAAGAGAGAGAGGAGAGAAAGGGAAGAGAAAGAGAGAGGAGAGAGAGGGAGAGGGGGAGAGAGAGGAGAGAGGGAGGAGAGAGTGAAGGAGAGAGAGAGGAGAGAGGGAGAGAGAGGGAAGAGAGATAGAGGAGAGAGGGAGAGAGAGTGGAGAGAGTGGGGGAGAGAGAAAGAGAGAGGAGAGAGGGAAGAGAAAGAGAGAGGAGAGATAAAGAGAGAGGGGAGAGAGAGAGAGAGAGAGAGGAGAGATAAAGAGAGGAGAGAGAGAGGGAAGAGAGAGAGGGGAGAGAGATAGCGAGAGCAGAGAGAGGAGAGAGGAGAGAGGGGGAGATAGAGATGAGAGAGATAGTTGGTGTTTGCTGATAATCAATATTAGTAGGGTTTAGTTTGGAGTAAAGGGTAAATTTGGAATTATCAAAATATAAGATTTCATTCCATTGAAATCCTTGGGTTTTAGGATGGAATGTTCAAATCCTTCATTTGTGGAATTTGGTGGAATTCACATATTCCTTCCATAGAAAAGAATGAACCAAACAAGGGAATTGAATTTGGTCAAAGGAATTGGACGTTCCAATTCCATCAGAATCTGCGAACCAAACGCCCCTTTAGGGTTTCTGTACACTTATTTTCTTAAAAAAGATAACCACAAATCCACTCATTACTTTAATTTCTCAGAAACAATCCCCCATTTTTTCCATTCTCTCTGCATTTTTTATGTTTCTATTCATAAAAAGATTTGATTGTGTTTTTTGATGGGTTTTTGTCATGAATATTGAAAAAAGATTGAATATTTGAAGTGGGTTTTCACTTTGAAGTGGGTTCCGGAATTTTGGCTGGAAAATTAACCCAGATGGGTTTTACAATATGACTCATTTGCAGTCATTTCACTTGTTGATTTCTGGTGAAATAGACCATGGTTTCTTTCTAATCTTGTAATACTAATGAATTCTATAATGGTGTAAATGTGATGTGAATATGGCCTGCTGTTGATTTGAGTTTGTGTTTTAGTTGCTTTCATAATCGAAACCAATTTGTGTGTTCTTATAAAATGATGATCAACAAGTCCTCTAGAGAAACCGAAAGGGTAGCTTAAACTCACAACCAACTTTTTCTATCAGATCAACGCAAACCCAAGAAGCATTTGCACTATAAGTCATAATCAGAAATCAAGAATGTAACAGAGCCATAGTAGGATTTAAGGCCTGTTGGTAATTCCTGTGAAATCTTGTAAACATTGATCAAGTAGTAAACAAATGGAAACTCAAGAGGGTGCTTAGATCAACCAAAATTGTCCATGACCTTCTTCATAGATCTGAATCTGTGCTATTTGTTTAATTCTTTATATCTAAATATAAAAAGGAACAAACATGCCTACTGGATATTGATCTGTCAACACATGGAAGAACAAATGAATTTATTTTCCAGACTCCATTAAAATCTTAACAAATCAATCAAATTTCAATAATCTTGAAAAGTTATTATACACACAATAGTGAATAGATGTTCTATTCTACAAGTTCAAAATTGACACGAATAATGGAAATGAAGTTTGATACAAGGATTCATAGCCTACTGAATATTTGATGATGGTGTTTTGATATCAATTCCCTTGAGAAGTCTTATCTTTCACTGGTTCGATGATGGTTTTTAGATGATGGTGTTTTTAGAGCTTTAAACTCGTTGTTGGAGATGGGAGTAGCGAGAGACTGAGATGAGAGGAGGCAAGGCCGGCGATGGAGTTTTGGCCGGCGTTGGAGTTTGGCCGGAGAGTTTGGCCGACGATGGACCAAATCACAGAGGATCATGGTCCATGTGTTTTACACTCACACACAATATATATATATATATATATATATATATATATATATATATATATAGTCTTAGGTTCATTTGAGAAATGGTAAATATATGAGAAATAGATAAGTAATCCTAGTTATTCACACGGTCAAGATCAGATTTGACTGGTCAAAAGTTGCGACTCTTCCAAAAATAAAAGGACACTTTCGTAATTTTTACAAAATACACGGGTTGTGTTCATATATGAACATGTATAATTCACATATGAACTATATGTTCATATATGAACCAGTGCAATTCACATCTGAACTCTTTTAACTGATTCATATATGAATCTTTGTGATTCATATATGAATCGGTTGAACTAACTAACAGATTCATATATGAACCTTTGTGATTCATATATGAACCAATTAACTGATTCATATATGAATCAGTTGAACTAATTAACAGATTCATATATGAATCTTTGTGATTCATACAGATTCATATATGAACTCATCCCGTGTATTTTATGAAATTACCCTTCTACCTTCTATAGACCACGCAATAAATTATCCGGTGCTTCGCGGTCAAAGCCGCAAATGTTGACCAGATGAATGACTAAGATTACTTCTCTATTTCTCATATATTTATCATTTCTCAAATGAACTTCTCACTATATATATATATATATATATATTGGAGTAATTGGGGCAGGTTCAAACGAGAAGGTAGTCAATTTGCGAGAAGGAATAATAATCACATAATTTATTAATTAAAAAAATAGCATAAATAAATTATTTTTTTAAAAATTTGGATAATTACAATTTGAATTGGATAAATCCTTAAATCTCATAATATCTTTTAAATTTATTTATTTTTTAATTTTAATAAATTCATAATTTTTTTTATCAAATTCATATTATTATTTTCTAGATAAAATCATAATTTTCATCAAATATCACATGTGATATCCATAACTAATTCATTATTTATTTCGCCATTTTTTCTCTATTTTTTAGATTTACATTTTGAATCACATGTGATTAACTTCGTTTAACATGTGATATATTATTATGTATCACATATGAACTCACTAGGTGGATTTTTGTAAATATCACATATGATAATATATGTCTGAATATAAATGATGCATAATCATATGTGATAATATTCACATCATAAAAAGATCTATAAATATAAATACACATAATCACATATGATTAACTAAAATATATACAATTATCACATGTGATAATATTTACATTACAAAAAGATCTATAAATATAAATATACATAATCACATATGATTAAATAAAATATATACAATTATCACATGTGATAATATTTATATAACAAAAAGATCTATAAATAGAAGTATACATAATCACATATGATTAACTAAAATACATACAATTATCACATGTAATAATATGATATGTGATATGCATAAATATTTATATAATGATATCACGTGTGATATTTGGTTAAAATTGTGAATTTTTTTGATTAAAAGTATATTTAGAAAAAAATTAATAAATAATTTTAATAAATAATTGAAATTACAAAATAAATAAATCTAAAAGATATAATGAGAATTTTAAAGATTTATCCAATTTAAAATGATAATTATCTTATTTTCTAAAACTATTTTTTATTTTTTATTTATAGTTTTTTTAATTAATAAATTATGTGGCCCACATTTCTTCTCGTCTTCTCGCAAATTAATCTGTTTCTCGCATGATCCTCCCTCTAGAGTAATTAACATACTTGGTCCCTAGAGTTTAATATTTTCATATAACTAAGGAAAGCAAAAAAAAATTACAAAAATGAGACAAAAACATGGTTGGACGAAAATGCCCCTGGCTCTAACCAAACAAATAGACGGTATTAGTGTCCAGGGACTATAGACCCCTCTTTTAAAAATAAAATCACTAAACCTCGTGGACCAAAATTGGAGTTTACGCTTTTCATATTTTAGAAAAGTTGTGGAAGATGCCCTCAAAAAGAGCATCCGTACACCAACACCTTTCCCATACATTTCAGAGCAGAAAACATACATGCCTCACTGCACGAAACAAGCAGCTTTTTAAAGAAACTTGCAACCATTTTCCTACGCAAACCCCACGCGCCTGACGCACGTGAACGTGGCCGTCACTCTTTCTACTTCTAGCACCCACGAACTTTCCCCCAACTTTACACCCATCATCTAATTTTCAACTCATCTAGACTACATCCAACTTTATATTTTTTAAAATATTTATCAAAATCCCTATCAAAAAAGAAAAAAAAATATTTCTCAAAACCCTTTCACATACAGATTTGGAAAAAGGAAATATTATTTTATTCGTCCTAAACTAAATGTTTACAATTAATTTGTCACATAGTTTTAGGGGTTGTTTGTTTACCTCTTAATGTTACATTAAGAAACATCTGAATCGTTAAGAGGTAAATCTTTTTTGGCAAAAAAAAAGTCTGCCTCTTAATGGTTCCAAAACCCTCTGAATGATTTAGTGTCTTGACCCTGTCTTATCAATTCAGAGCCCTGATTTCATCCTAAACAATTAACAAACAACCATATTTCATTTCGTATTATATCATAAGAGTCTCTTAATTATTCTGACCACTTAATCATTCTGCACCTAACCATTCAACAATTGCCAAACAACCCCTTAGACATATAATTATTATGCAATTTTGTTACTAAATAACATCTTTATCCTTATTTGATTTTTCTCCTTTTTTCATAAATCTTACATATTTATGCATTAATTAAGCGTAAATGTGGTAATTTTGTTTTCTACTTTTTGAAAATAGACACTTATTTTGAGACAACCGTAAATAAAAAGATAAAATAAGTGTTCACAATTGACTTGACATATAATTTTAGATATTTATAACGATTATACTTTTTTGTTACCAAATGATATTTTTATTCTTATTTAATTTTTCTCTCTCTCTACAACTCTTATATATTTATGCATTAATTAAAGATAAATATAAGACCATTCCTACAAGGCTTTCAATTGCAATTTCTACATCAATTGCAAATCAAATTCATATGCTACATCAATTGCAAGCCATGTCACAATCTCCATTCCTACTTTTTCTCTTTCTTTTTTTAATTGTTTAAATAAACTAATTTTTTATATAAAATAATATATTTTATGAATTAATAATGTTAATTTATAATTTTAATTAATTTTTTTAAATACTATATGAATGTATATATAATTTTTTTAAGTAAAATACAAGTATACAATATAGTTAAATTAATTTACCCATTAAGTTTATAATTACTTAAAATAGTAATTTAAAGTGTAGTTGAATTGGATTTGTATGGATATTAATTGCAAAAGCTGATATGACATAATTGAAAACATAAATAATTACTGGATGAGGATGGTCTAATAATTTAGTTAGATGAATTCTATCCATACCCCCTCCTATAGAGGTATGTGAGTGAATAGGAAGGGGTGTATGTGAGTGAGATAAGAGGTATAAAAGTTTTTATGAGTGAGGAGGGGTAGGGATAGCAACACCTTTTAGTTATATAATTCTTAAAAACCATCATTTATTTTAAAACAAAGATAAATAAAATATATATATATATATATATAGGGTTTATTTAATTTGCAACCCACATCTTAACCGTCGGATTCATGATCGGCGGTTATAAAAGATATGGGGCACAATATTTTTAATTAAAAAAAGAGAAAAGTAAAAATAAAAATAAAATAATCGTCGATCATGAATCCAACAGTTAAGATGTGGGTTGCAATGGTTGCAACTTTTTTAATATATTGGAAGGATATTTTGCAACCCTGAAAAAGGTTGC
Organism: Arctium lappa; assembly: GCA_023525745.1. Lineage (NCBI taxonomy): Eukaryota > Viridiplantae > Streptophyta > Magnoliopsida > Asterales > Asteraceae > Arctium > Arctium lappa. The sequence continues at coordinate 43,694,071 of CM042063.1, forward strand.
AAACCCACATCTTAACCGTTGAATTCATGATCGACGGTTATTTTATTTTTATTTTTTTGTTTTTTTAATTAAAAATATTGGACCCCATATCTATTGTAACCGCCGATCATGAATCCGACGGTTAAGATGTGGGTTGCAAGGGTTACAACCTTTTTAAGGGTTGCAAATTAAACAACCCCTATATATATATATATTCGGCGGTTATTTTATTTTCATTTTTGTGTTTTTTTTAATTAAAAATATTTGGTCTCATATCTATTGTTACCGCCGATCATGAATCTGACGTTTAGAATGTGGGTTGCAAAGTTTGCAACATTTTTAAGGGTTGCAAATAAAACAACCCATGTATATATATATATATTCTAGAATAGAAATACAAAACAGAACTCAATCACTCAATTAGTAACACGCCATAGTGACGTCATTACTACGCGGTCACACGTTATCTTCCCAACGACTCTTCCTTAACCAACAAGTCACTCGTTTAACATTATCTCCATCACAAACATCATATAAATAACATACACTCACAACCCAAACCCAAACAAACCTTCAAACACCAATATTAAACACACACACACACACATTCCAAAATGACGGTGAAGAGACTTCTAGAAGCCGACACAGAGATCGAAAACATGGCCATGGCCAACTGCCTAATGCTTCTTTCTCGCGTCGGTAAATCCGCCGAGCCACGGCGGCTGTTCCACTGCAAGACCTGCAACAAGCCGTTTCAGTCGTTCCAAGCTCTCGGCGGCCACCGTGCAAGTCACAAGCGATCTAAATTGACCGACGACGGCGGCCGGAGTCAATCGCCGCCGAAACCAAAGACACATGAGTGCTCAATTTGTGGTCAGGAGTTTGCCATCGGACAAGCTTTGGGTGGTCATATGCGGCGGCACCGGGATGATGTCACCGGAAAAACGATTCGGACGGCGGCGCCGGTGAAGAAGGGAAGTGGGATGAGAGGGTTATTTTTGGATTTGAATTTGACGCCGTATGAAAATGATTTGAAGTTGTGGGCTATCGTTAGTTGATTAGTTTGTGTAATTATTAGGAGGGGGTTTTGTTTTAGTTTTATAATGTTTTGTGTAAATCAGTTCAATTATTTATTTATTTTTGAGAGAGATATAATATTGGGATTATATATTTTTTTAATAATATAATTAGTAAATTATGTTTGATGGTTGAAAGTTTTGTTATCTGTTTGTTGACGTATTGTTTGAATCGAAGGATGAATTCTACGATCGTAGTAAGATAAGTGTAACTTACGTTACTGGAAAGAATATTAATCTTAAAATTGGGGGCACAATTAAGGACAATTTCAAGTTATTGGTTTTCAGTTTCAATGGACCGGCTATCAGTTTTAATGGAGTGGTTAATCGAATAGACAATTAATTTATTCGGTTTGGTTTTTGGTTAAATCGAACATGTTGTGCTTCTATTTATGTATTTTACTATTTTGGTTAAGTTGAAAGCAAGTGAGCATATTAGTATATTACACATCAATAAAAATTCGATTAATTCATAATAAACTAGATGACCAAAGGACTAAACCAATTTGTAATAACTATATTTGGACGGTTGCCACTCTTTTACAAATCTAACATCTACGATTTTGTAATAAACATTCACGATGAAATACATATTATTTCACCTCATGAAATAAAAAAAAGATTTTTCATAAATATGTTATTTCACCTCATGAAATCAAAAACAATTTTCATTTATAATCTATTTCACCTCATGAAGTCAAACAAAATTTCCCAAATCAACAAAGTTGATTTTGATTATACAGATGTTGGATCATTTATGACGACTTTCATTGTGGAATGGGAGAATCCCATGGAACACCGAGATCAAAATAGATCAATGTTGGTTAAGAAAATCATAACAATGTTGCAAACAACATGTAAGCATTTCAAAGAACTCACAAACACAAACAGTCTAAATCATAATTAGAAGCTATCATGAATCAAAACCCATGATTACCTAGATCATGACTGTGAATTAGGATCCAACTCAAAAACTAAAGAAAAACAGAAAATTTTATGGATGGAACATTCTAACAAAGAGGTGGTGAACATACATGATTAATGATATAGTTATTGATCATGAGACTCTGAAACAAACTAAAGAAATGATGATGGTTTCTTTATTGATCCCCTGATCAAAATAATCAAAATTAACAACAAAAAAACCTCATCAATGAACCAACTCTTAAATTCCCAAAATGTTCCACAACATGAGACTTCTTTGTTGAAATTACAAAACTCTAATTCCTAATTAAAAAATCTGAAATTCGAAATCATAAATAAGTATATCAAGAAAGATCATATCCGCCTTTATTCAGACATAATCGGCGGCGACAACAACCATGGCTGCGAAATTAGTTGTCGGAGAAATGAATTTTTCGTTCACCGGATTCCATGAGTTCGCCGAATTCACGGCGGAGGACGTACTGACGAGCGAGAGCGGACTCAATTAGGTGGTTTTAGCGTGCAATAGCGAGATAGTTTTGCTTCCTATGAACGAACCTGTGTACGGAACAAAGAGGAAGATCCAAATTCAGACGTATCTGGAACACAACGAAGGCGTCGGAGTTCATCAATTGGCCCTAACCAGTGAGGACATATTTCGGACCTTGAGAGAGATGAGGAAGCGCAACGAAGTCGGTGGTTTTGAGTTCATGTCGTCGTCGTCGCCTACCTATTATCGGAATCTGAAGAAGAGAGCCGATGATGTATTGAGCGGTGAAAGATCTACGGAGTGTGAAGAAATTGGGGATATTGGTTTTGAGTTCATGTCGTCGCCGCCATGTTTGATAATTCAAGCTCCCAATGGTAGGGTTATGTGGGTTTGGAATGGGAGTAAAGGGTTTCTAGAAGGTGGATTTTTACAAAAAGCCTAATATGCCCTCCCCTTTTTAATTTAGATGTGAAACTAGACACAAATTCCCTAAATATTACAAAAATGCCATTATATTTAATAACCATTGATTAAAACTTTTTAATGATTGAGATTAGTCCCCACGATTCTTATCCTTTTTACGGTTCTCATTTGATTACCGTCCTCTCTCTCTCTCTCTCTATATGTATATATATATGGAGAGAGAGGGGTTATTATGCAACCATCTTTATCTTGCAAGCAATGCAACAAAATCACAACCCTCAATGATTTAATCAATGGATCAGAATGACTCGGTGGCATTGTTGTAAATAATTACAACTTAAGGGGCAGACGTTGGAGGCAGAAATCTCAATCAAGGGTAAATCTGGGAGATGAAAATAATGAAACACCCGCTTCCAAAAAAAAGGAAACTGAAACTCTTTCTTCACCGATTCTCACTCGACAAGATCCCATGATTAATTATACCGTGAAATCAGAAGGAAAAATAGATTAGGTTATACCTTACAACTACTTCAATGGAGGAAGAAAACAATCGAGGTGTCGCTAACCAACGAGTCAGAGGTATGAAACTTCTTTTCATTTTCATCTAGGGTTCACCAGTGATGTACTATTGTTAAATGCTTGCATTAGTCCGCAAACCAAGTGAGAGGATAAGGATGAAAACATTATTTTCGAACTTAAAGAACACGACCGATGATCCCGTGTTGATACATGATGTTGAACCCGTAACACCTATTGACACCAAATCGGTTGTTCGAGGTCATGATGGATCGCCTTCAGTTGACATTATAACAAATCCACATAAGTTCACGAAAGGTCAGTTCACAAAATGAGTTAGTTTTCATCAATATTTTTCCTGACTGAAGGTTTTGGTCATCAAATACACTTTTGGTTCTTGTCAGTAGGATTGGATATGCAGACTTACTGTATGATGAAATGTTAGGAGTCATTAGCAATGTCTTCTGCAAGTTTCATTGAACATGTAATTAAATTAGATTATGTTGGACTAATGAAAGGTGACGTAGGTGAATAATGAACCAAATTAGTTTCATTGAAGTTTTATATGTAGATTAGGAATGAAAGAAGATAACTATGGAAAATTTCAATGAATGGACATCATGAGCTATGAACACCGTAACTTTCATTGTAACTACATTGAACAAATTTATTGATTGCATCATGTTAAATGAACCTGAATGTGTTTCAGTGTAACTGCATTGGACATAATACTAATGAACCAATATACTCTTGTAGTCTTGTTGATTTTTGAATGGGAATATCGATTTAGGTGTGAGGAATGGGTAGACTATCTAATGAAGTGGGTTTCATTGTAATTTCATGCGTATGTGGAATCTTCTACAAAATCATGGCGCTGAAGAAAATTAAAAACAATTACCAGAAAATAGGAAATATCAAATGCAATCCCCAAAAAAATCATAAATATGAAAAAATATAAAAAAATATAGAATACCGAAAATGCCATTTTTGAATTAAAAAAAGGGGGAAAACTGGATATTAAATGAATGGTGAGGATGAGGGTTGCATAGGTTGCAAGATCTTAGGAGGGTGCATTTGAACGCCACTATATATATATATATATATATATATATATAGGACGATAGGGACGATGACAATGAACCCACCTCACACCATTGCCCAACTATGTTCTCCCTCACCCTCACACCACCGTGAACCCACCTAGCTCACTGTTTCAGTCACAACACACACATATCACACCTTATCGTGTCCATCAAATCGGAGTTTACTTCGATCATCTTCTTCAGAGTAACACACATAAAGATTGCAACCACCACACTGTAACACACATATACACACACGCACTTCTTTGAACACACACACACATACATATTGTTCACCCACAACAATCAAATCGGAGTTTACTTCGGTCATCTTCTCTAGAGTAACACATTGTCAACCAACCCCGCCACCGTGACCCCCTATATACGTGTGTGTGTATATATATATATATATATATAGTGTTTGGTTCATTTGAGAAATGGTAAATATATGAGAAATAGAGAAGTAATCCTAGCCATTCATATGGTCAAGATCGGATTTGACTAGTCAAATATTGCGGCTTTGACCGGTCAAAAGTTGCGGCTATCCCAAAAATAGAAGGACAATTTCGTAAATTTTACAAAACACACGGGTTGTGTCATATATGAACATGTATAATTCACATATGAACTATATGTTCATATATGAACCAGTGCAATTCACAACTGAACTCTTTTAACTGATTCATATATGAACCTTTGTGATTCATATATGAATCAGTTGAACTAACTAACATATTCATATATGAATATGTATGAATCACAAAGATTCATATATGAATCAGTTGAATTAATTAACAGATTCATATATGAATCTTTGTGATTCATACAGATTCATATATGAATCTTTGTGATTCATACAGATTCATATATGAACCCATCCCGTGTATTTTACGAAATTAACCCTCTACCTTCTATAGACCACACAAGGAAGTATCCGGTGCTTCGCGGTCAAAGCCGCAAATGTTGACCAGATGAATGACTAAGATTACTTCTCTATTTCTCATATATTTACCATTTCTCAAATGAACCTCTCCCTATATATATATATATATATATATATATATATATAGAGAGAGAGAGAGAGAGAGAGAGAGAGAGAGATTTACAGGGACAAAGACCCTCCGTGAAACCACCCAGTTTGGTCCCTATGGAGAAGAAAGAATGAGGAGGGTCGTGGCTACTGTAAAAAAACAGGGGATGGGGGAGTCCTGACTGCAAATACAGGGGGGATCACCTGAGAAAGGCTTGGGGGATGGGGTCTCCGATGGTGCTCTCTCACCGGAGTAGACGAAGGGTGAGAAGAAATAGGTAAAAGATATGGTAGGTGTATACCGGAGCTCTCTCACTGGAGTAGAGTTATGGCGCTAGGGGTTTTATTAGAATAGGTAGTGATGGGTAGGGCTGCACATGGGTTGGGTTGGTCGAGTTGAAGGCCTTTGAACAACCCACCCAATATTTGCGGCTTGAAAAATCTCAACCCAACCCAATCCAATAAAAATTACAACTTAACCCAAACTGTGCGGGTTGAGTTAGTTTGGCAGAGTTGAAACTTTCGTATGTTATTTTACAATCTAGCTAAGCATTTGTGTTTGAATGAAGTAAAAAATAAAAATGAGAACATACCAAAAAGACTAACAAACTCAAAAAAAGTTGAAGTTTCATGTGAATAAGAAAATAAAATTACGGATGAAATTGTAATATAATTTTGAATATAACTAACTACGGGTTGGTTTACTGTCTAACGTGTATATATATATATATATATATATATAAACTATTTAACAATCATGTAAATCTATAGTATAGAAAGGCATCGAGTTCATCAGATTAGGTTGGGTTGAAAATTACTCTAATCTAATTCCAACCCAATAGATGCGGTTTGACCTAATTTTGTATCGACTATGTGTTGGGTTTACCTTGGTTTGAGTTTTTTCGGGTTGGGTTGGTCGGAATTTTGAACACCCTTAGCGATGGGGACAAAGGTCCCTGCGAGTACTATGTGTATATGTGTGTGTATATATACATATATATATATATATATATATATATAGTTAATATGTATCTTAGTTTTAATATGTACATTTGGCACTTAAAGTTTTAATATCTACATTTTGACCCCTAGTTTAAAAATTAATGTAAATTAAAGGAAATGTTAGAATAGATTAATATAGCAAAAAGACTCTTATGCCCTTGACTTTAATGGACCTGGCAAACGGTCGTTAGGCCGAAGGACCAAATCCAACAAAAAGTGCATGCCACATGCACCAAATCCATAATAAGTAAAGTTGTAACACCCTGAATTTTAGAGAAATAAAAATTCGAAAATTTCGCAATATGACGGTTATAAACTGTGTAAATCTGGGTATACAAAACCTGTCATAACAATCCCAATGTATCATCCCGAGAATGGGGAATAAAGTTGTAGCCTTTACAATGAATCAAATGAAGAATATTACTTAACAACCTAATAATCTATTTTAAACAAAAAAGATTAATATCGGATGTTGCTATTCTTTCAAAAATGTGTATCCACTATCGCTATCGTATGGGTCAATATGTCATCCCAAAAAGACCGCTCTCGACCTCTAGGCTGACCGCTCATTCCCGACGAATTCCACCGCTAGGGTGACCTGCTATACATGTCAGTTTTAAGAAAAAGTGTTAGGCTAAAGCCTAGTGAGATCAAACAGTTGAATTAAAATATTTAACGATACGCGTAAATAAAGAGAGTGGAGTTATGATAAAAATAATGATGCTTTTACCATAAACAGTTACCTCTTGGTTTAACGGGGGAGACCCGCTTACTAACATAAGTGACAGAACACAAAAGTAAGCCACTAGACAGTCAGTAAATCCAAACACATAAAAGTACACGCAAGGGATGTTAGGCTCAGTGGTTTTAAACTTACACTCGTGGAAAGTCAACTTGAACCCAAAAGGGCCCTTACGTTGAGATCCTCATCTAATATCGTAATACTTAGCACATAGGAATTATAACCCAATCTGATGCTTAAACGTGCCTCGACGAGAGGAACTAATGTCCCTACGTCGGACTAAATGCAACAACAAATATGGGGTCATGACTCCCAATGCAACAAAAAATGTCACATAGAGCTAAAAAGCTAACCGGTGTTTCCACGTTATGATATGATGTCCGAAATATTGATAAAAGAAAGTTTTCGCATAATTCTTGCATAATCTTACCAAGAGGTTTCAACTACTCAACCCAAGGTTATAGTAAAACAAGTTCCCAATGTGCAAACTTATCAGCAGTTAGATGAAAATAGCATTAACCCATCATTTATAATTCTTTGAAGCTAGATGATAGAAAAACATAATGACAAGTTTTCTTCATACATACATCCAAGATATCCTCTTTCTTTTCTCAAAACCCTTTCCACACATATGAACCCTAGAATCTCCAAAGTTAGGGTTTTGGGTGAAAATGCACCCCAAGTTACATAAATGAAATGGAGATATCTAGTAGGTTAAAAATATGATTTTAACATGTATAGAGTTTTATGAAAATGATGAACTCACCTTGGTAGTTTTCAAAAGAAAACCAAACCCTAGAATGGAGAAGAATAGAGGTAGGATGCTAAACCACTTGAGAGCTCTCCAAAATTACTTTCTACAAGTGTCAAAGGTCACCATTAATGACTAAGAGGTATCATAAATGAAGAAAGAGGCTTTTGGTGAAGAAAGTTTTCCAACACTGCAGAGAAAAATCGCCCCTCAACCCTAGAAATAAGATAAACTGATTAAAATTCGCAACCTTTCTAATTTAAACCCCTCTAGATGTCGGCGAGAGTGACACGGTGACAGTAACATTTGTCACTGTCGCAGGCATAGTTGCACGGGTCCCCCACCCCGCGGTACAAATGGGTCGAGAGTGCCACCGCGATTGTGACCAGGGCACTATCGCCTGGCACAATCGCGCGAGTTGTACCGAGAGCCTCAAGCCCCCGGCGATTGTAACTTCGCGATAGTGACACCCTGTCACTATCGCGGGCACTGTCGCGAGCAAAGTTACCAGATTCCAAAATTGACATTTTCAGCCCACGATGCTTAAATCAGTAAAACTTGATATTTAATATTAAATCCCAACACACGGTAAGTCTCAAACCGAAAAGAATACTAACGGGATTCCCAGATTTCGGGGTGTTACAGAGTCTAGGGACCATTTTCGTAAAAATTAGCAACCAAATGGATCAAATCCGTAATTTACTCTATATATTATGTTTTAGATCAACTCGAACTCAAGTTCATTAAATGATCTATTTGTTAACACTCATTGTCGATCAAACCAACCATATGTGGCCGGACGACCGGTCCATGTTTAATATATACCATTTTAACACTATTGTATATCATAATTGACAATAGACATAATTGTACATATTCATCGATATTCAAATTGAATCATGATATAGATTAATCAAATTCATTTAAATATGAAAGTGAAAACAAAGCTGTTAATTTGTAAAAATAGATCCATCCAAATCAATCAACTCTAGAAGGAAGTTTGCGTCTTTAGAATTGATTTAAATTTAATTGAGTTACAATACAACTGTAGTAAAATATACAAGTATTCACATACTATTTCTTAAAAAACTGTATCATACAAGTATATATATATATATATATATATATATATATATATATACACACACATTGACACATATATATAGTTGTATTCTTAGTTATATCGCATATTTTATATTGTAAAAAGAATATTAAAAATAAGAGATAACCTCTATACTATAGGTCGTCTATGTTGGTTGCCAATAAGTCTTTCCTGTGTAGCTTATACTTTAAGCTCAAACTCATAAACATTTATTAATTTATTTGCGGAAATATTTAATGGAGCCAAATATATTAAAGCATTCAAGTTTTCCCAAAAAGCAAACCTAATTTTAAATTTAATTCTGCTTATCTAACCAAATAAGTCCAACGTAAACCGTATACAACCCAACTGGGCTCACTTACCCTTTTTTGCGTATGGTTTAACATTAAGTCAATTGAGTCCTAATAGTTTTTATATATCAAAAGTATTGAGAAACAAGACAGGTTCAGTTCGATCTAATTTGAAAATTTTCGACTTTTATTTTGAATTATATCATGAAAAAAATTGTATGATAAATAAAAGCTTGTACGGTCGGAATGTGATGCATTTAGTTAAGCATTGGTAGTTTAGGTTGGTAGATTCTAGTAGTGTTATATATAAAGCAACATTAATTAACTTATGGCAAAAGTCAAAATCATGCTCTAAGCGCAGTTGTTTTGCTTAAGCTTAATGGAAATAAGTTGACTCCAATAAATTAAAAACAAAATTAAATTTAGAGTAAACTATGATTTTCGTCTATGTAGTTTGTCATTTATTTGTGTTTTTGAAATTAAAGCTTTTGTTCATATGGTTTACAATTTATTGTTGTATTCGTTCTTAAAACTAACTATGTCAATGGTTTATTGTTAACTATGAGAGACCAAAACGACAATGAATTGTAAATCATAGAGATGTAAATCATAATTTAAAAAACACAGGGACGGAAATAACAATTTTCAACATATCATAGTTTGCTCTGGAATTAATATAATTAATTCAAATCCAAGAAAAGTAAGTGATGGAGAAAGAAGAAATATCATAAATTATATGTTATCTGTAAAAATGTTACAATAAGTTGACAATACTTCTTTATGAAATCAGTGATTTTTAATCCTCCTCCTCTATATATACTTATCATTTTCTTTTACTTTTACAATTAAATTAAATGTTACAATCTTCACTGTAATATTCATAAAATATAAAAATATTCTCATTATTCTAGAAAATAAATAATTATCATCTAATTCCGATTCTCTTTATCCTTTTATATATCGATTATCTTTTTTAATATTCTGTTGACCATCGACTAATTTTTTTATTTATAGGATTGGGTTCCAGCAAGGAGAAGTTGAGTTAATATGAGAAACGTGAGAAGTGGTTATGAACTATTGGATTACACATTAAGATAAGATGCATCAACATGCACCGGATCAATTCCTTTATGAAACGCGATTTGAGATTATATATAAATAATCAAATATTCATATATAATATTTATATTGAGGTTGATAATTAGGGGGGCGTAGTGGAATTCAACTAAAGAGGCGGCATGGCGAATTGGCGATGGCAAGCAGCTTACAGAATTAGACTGCACTTCCATTCCAACTACTTTGAAAAATATATAAATTAAAGCTTCTAGAGATTAATTAGTTTTTTTTAATTTAAATAACACTACAATCTAGAAATATAATAAAAAGTCAATTTGGTTATACATGACCTATTGCCTGCCGTCACCTTTTTTCAATTTTATAGTTACGCTAACGTTATTAAAGATTGATGTTTGGATTATAACGATATACAAACTAAATACGTAAAGGGGTTGAAAAATTTACAGTTGATTTTATTGAGATAACGATGATATGGATCTGTAATTTATGATTTTAAATACATTATGGCTTTGAATTTAAAATAATAATAATAATGTTGAGTACTGTTTGGAATGTGGTTTAAAATTAATTATTATGTTTTAAAAAATAAATGACAAAGAAGAATATGATTAAAAAAATAGTTGAGTAATTTTTTATTTAAGAAATTTCGATTTTTGGTAGGCATTGTTAACTCCACTCAAATCCAATACAACCATTAATTGGTTGGATGCTGAATCTTGATAACTGGAATCACCTGATTTGAATTTTTCTTATAAGTATAAATCATAAGAAAAAGAACAAGTTCGTTGCATACACTAATTAAATACCAAATACAAGTATCATTTAAAATAAATCCTTCACTGTTGATACTTGTATAGTAATTTGGATATTGATTTTTTTGGATACGAACCAATTCCATCCAATAAGAATTGGATACACAGTTTTGATCGATTGATCATAATTTGAATCTGTTGGGAAAATTTAGTAAAAATATATTTTTTTACTAACTTTGGACACATTTAAATACATATATATGTATTATATATAATTAACTCTTAGGGGTTGTTTGTTTACCTCTTAATGGTTCCATTAAGAGGCAACATCTGAATCGTTAAGAGGAGAATCTTGTTTGACAAAGAAAATGTCTATCTCTTAATGGTTTCAAAACCCTCTTAATGATTTTGTATGATGACCCTCCCTTAACCATTAAGAGCCCTGATTTCATTTTAAACAATTAAAAAACAATTGTATTTCATTTTGCATTATATCATAAGAGTCTCTTAATCATTCTGACCACTTAATCATTCTGCACTCAACCATTCAGCAACTGTCAAACAGCCCCTTAGTGGGTTTGTGTTCTCCTATATGAGAGTTTCAAAACGATATATCATGTGTCCAAAACGGAGTGTGTGTGAATGAGATATCGATACTCAAAGTTGAGTACTTGGATGAACTTAATAAAAATTAAGTGGGTGTGAGAATGTGTCTCACATAGGATGAAGGAGTAAACATTTAATGGTTTATAACCATGGAAATGTGAGAAGTTTACAAGCTCCTTGAATGGTTTTACTCCAACACCTACCCACGCGCAAGGGGGGATGCCGATTGAGATTTTCGTAAGCTAAATCGGCGAACTTGTGCGTGGACGCGATCTGCGGACACGATTGCAGCTCCGAAATCTTGCGCAACTTGGTTTTTGCTAATTTTATTTTTTGACCCAGTGGCTCACGCGGGTTGTGCCGAGGGTTAACCCACGCTAAGCACTGTTCCCGATTTTATAACCCCAATGAAACCATTGATGATGGATGATTAATTCGTTAAATTACCAGTTAATTATCGGATTAATTATTTCGATTATAAAGATTAATTCGTTTAATTATTAGTTAATTATCGAATTAATTATTTCGGTTATAAAGATTAATTCGTTTAATTATTAGTTAATTATGAATTAATTATATCGGTTATAATGATTAATTTATTTAATTATCGGTTAATTAAAAATTAATTATTTCGGTTTCAAATATTCACTATAAGAAGGGAGGTTTGGTTGGATTCCAAAGAAAACACACAATATAAAACCACACAACACACAAATCTCTCTAAATTGATTTCCTCTTGTTGGTTCCATTTTAATTACACTTTTTTGTCTTGTGAAAATTAGTCATATATTTCAAACATTCTATTAAAATTTCAAAAGTTAAGTTTTTCACCAACATACATGAACCGAAAAAAAGTTGATAGAAACCGAGGTCCCAATATCTATATATCGGTTGAACCCCTTGATGTTGTTAAGTTAGGGCACGTTTGGTTTGCGAGATTGAAATGGATTTTGAGGGATTTAGATTTCAAATCCATTCCAATCCTGTGTTTGGTTTGCAGGAATGAAATTTGTTGACCTGATTTGAAATCATTTGACCTCTTTAAATTCCTTAACTTGATGGATTTGGAATTCCTTTGCAATGGGCAAGGATTTCAAATCCCCCCAAATCCAAATCCCTTCAAATCCAAATCCTTGCTTGAAATCTAATTCATTCTCGCAAACCAAACGTGCCCTTAGAAGGTTTAAAACTTTAAATAAGAGGGAAAATTAAATGAGAACCCCCAAAAAAACTGAAAATTGTGAAAACCAGTTTCAACCGTACCATTCAATATATTTTATTTTAGAATACAATTCAACGTGGTATATTTCATGTGTACGTTTGTGTATGTTCCATAACGTACGAACACATTTTGTTTCACATATACAATAGTTTAATATATGAAACAATACAATATGTTTCGCATAGGAAACAACACAATCCTCATTATTTTTTGTAGGGGTGGTCAAAAAAACCGTCGGACCTTTCAAACTGGTCAAACCAAGTCAAACCGGACTGCTTTTATAGGTTTAAGCGGTCTGGAGGTCCGGTCCAGTCTGAAAAATAGTCAAACCGCTTGGTTCGGTCTGGTATGCGGCTTGAGCATTTTTTTTAGTGATTTGGACCGAATTGACCGCCAAAATACACATGTATTATTATATTTAATTTTCATGTTGTATGTTCAACTTTTATAGCCCAATTAAAAAAATGTTGGTCTAAGACATTAAGGGTGCGTTTGGTACGCAGACAGGACAGGACAGGACATGATAAGATGGAACAGGACAGGACGGAACAGAACAGGACAACTGTCCAGCGTTTGACAAGACATGACAGAACTGGACAGAACAGGACTAGAACGGTTAAATGACGAATTATATAATGCAAATGTTATATATAAATTCAATCGTTTTTTAGGATGAATACAATTGATTGAAAGATTGATGAAATCGATTTCAAGTTTAAAATTTAGAAAATATTTCAATAGACTATAATTTACGATTTTCAAAAAATAGTTCCATAAATAAATATATATATATATATATATATAGTATTTAAAATATAGATTTATGTTATTTCGGGTTTTTGAACGGGTTGAGTGACCAACGATCAAACCCAATCCGAACCCGGATATCCTCCCAAATGTCGGGTTTCGGATTATCGGATTTCGAGGTATTCGGGTTTTGCAAAAACATCTTATTTTCGGTTCGGATTCGGATTTCGGACTATTCGGGTTTTGCACACCCCTAGCTTGGAGGCGTGGATGATGAAAAGACATATTTTATGTTTTTAACAAAGGGTATATTAGTCAAAGTATTGCTGTTCTACTTAGTTCCAGGGGGTTGGAGTGGGACAAGTGTGTCTCATGCTTGTTCCACTTAGTTCTAGCATGTCCCACATATGGTCACGCCAAACATGGGACAAGTCTGTTCTGTTCTGTCTTGTTCCACTCTGTCCTGCATACCAAACGCACCCTAAGATTTTTAGTTTACTATTCTTAATTGTCTATGTTTCTTAAATCGGAAACATTCCGAAATCCGTCAAAAATCAAAATCCAAATTTTCAAATTGTTTTTCGACTTGCTTAATGCATGTTTGTCTAAAAATCAAACTATTGGTGGTGAATATATTTAACTTTGTTTCAACTTGATCAATGTTTTTTTTATTTTTGGAGATAGATGCTTTTTTATATTTCGGTAAAATATTTTTAAATGTTATATTGGTAGAAAATTCAATTTGGAAATAGATGTTATGTTTTATTTAGTTTAAAGCCAACAGTAGGCCTAAACCGGTCGGACTAGACCGACTTTTTGTAGTGTGGTTTGACCGGTATGGTAACTTGTTGCCAAACCGCTCGATTTAGAAACTTACTAAACCGCCGTTGTAGTTTGATTTATGCAACGACGTTCCAATCTTTTTGCAGACCCTGTTACACCTAAACCTTTTGATTACAATGCAAAATGAGATAACAAATATACATACATACAAATTACCGAGACAATGATACAATATATTATTTTTGTTTTCTAATAGAAATTAGTGAGACACTAAGATGCACTGTAGTTTTACATTCGTTGATTAAAACTATAAACATCGTAAAATAGGACCCCAAATTTTTGGAGACCCTATTCAAAATCACACATTTAACATGCTAAAGAACGACATTGAATTTATGGTTTATGAGGTAAATCGCCTGAACCAGTGGCGGATCCAGAAATTTTGTTGACTGGGGTCGGACTTTAATAAGATAATGTAAAATATAGTGTTCTAAAAGGCTTGCTATGGTAGCCGCCGTGACACACCTTGGCTCAAGGCTCGTCTCCAACGCCACGTTACCGGTTTTTATAAAACGTTATTTGATATATATATATATTTTTTTTATCTTTTCAATGTCTAAATTTTTAGGTTTTTGGTACATAACCTAACTTAAATTGTTCATTATTAATGATTTATTAAGTATTTTAGTATAAAAAACACACATATAATTGTATGTATGACATATATATTTGCCACGATAAATTACGTCTTGAAAAAAGTTAGCCTCATCGCAACTCCTAAGGCTTGAGATTTGACCTGACCGCCATATCGTAGCTCATGCTATTAAGAACCTTCGTAAAATATAATAAAAACTAAATAAAAACATTTTATAATTGTTCTTTGCGAGTTTTTATTTTTAGAAAATAATTTATCACATTATTAATATCATGGCATCAAAAACTAACTTTTTGTAAACAGTTAAGCATATAAATAACTTTAACACAATTACTCAATAATTAATAAACATATAAATAACATTAATACAAATACTTAATAATTTAATAAATATATAATCTAACTTTAAATCTTAATTTTATAAATATATAAATAACATTAATACAAACACTTATTAATTAGTAATTTAATAAACATATGCAATTATGATTTTGACAAATAGCATCAAACAGTGGGTAGTTTTTTTTTTTAAAACAGAGTATGGAGAGAACGATTTTACCTTAGGAGGGAGAGACTTTTAAAAAAATAGGGAAAGCTAAATGGGGTCTGACAATTTTTTAATGGGGTCATCAACCTTAATATCTCTTATATAACTTAAGGTAAAAATAATTCATGATAAAATAATACCTCTTTTTTTGGGGTCTTAGGACCCCATAGCTTATGTCGTGGCTCCACCAATGGCCTGAACTAGACCGTGAACATCCCTAATTTTCTGTTATAAACAATCAAATTACTAAGGTGGTGTTTGTTTTTAAGAGGTGCTGAAGTCTGAAGTCTAATTTCACTTCTGATTTTTAAGAGGTGGTGCTGAAGTCTGAAATCTAAATCAATTAGACCGTTTGTTTTTGTAAACTGTCAGATGTCTGAATATATATATATATATATATATATATATATTTGTTTATTTATTCCTCATAATGTTATATTGTTGAATTTATAAAAACATCAATTTATTTTAATTAAATTATACTACCAATCGATCCCATCTTTCTCCGATCAAACCCAATCGATTATCATCCCTCCATGATAAACCAACGGTATTGTTAAAGCTTGACATGGAAATGAAGCTGAGATGACCTGATGCAAACACTTTACATGGTGATATGGACATAAATGATACATATATCAGCAAGAAGGTTGACTTGAGAAGAATATGTAGACATAGTAACAATTGAATTTTTGCATCGAACTTAATCTCAATGGAATTGCTGGCAATTTGTAGCATTCAAGAAAGAAGTGCACCAGTCTAATCCATCAAAAGATAGTCCATAAATCAAACAAAATTTCGTTGGTGAATTCACATACTTTTAGCAACAAAATATGGAAATTTTGAACCAAATTAGCTTTCAACAGTTACACATAATCTATACGTGTGTGTGTGTGTATATATATATATATATATGTAGCTAATATGAGTCACTAGGATAAACCTCTGCACAATCGTCTTCCCAAAATCATCGCCACCGCCTCTTCTCCTTCTTCTTTAATCGCAAACTCCGCATTTTGCATCATCTTGGTGCATCTCATCTTAATGTGCATCTCATCTTAATGTGCATCTAATGGTTGATAACCACTTCTCACGCTTCTCACCGTTAACTCAACTTCTCACTGGAACCCAACCATTTGCATCAAACCCTCCATCTCAATCCCCAATTTATCCACCAAAGCTTCCCAATCTGTGTCTGGTTTAAGAGAGAAGATGAATGAAACAAGAAATTGGCAAACATCTAAACCAAGAAATTGGCAGACATCTAAACATCAAGGAACAACTTAGAACTTGAAACTAATTAACATGGGTATTAGATTTCATACAAGAACAAGTGAAGCAATCTGCATGAAAGTCACAATGGGGGTAAATGTTGTTTTTTCTTCCAAATGTGATTCATACATATCTTTAGCCCAATGTTAGTAAAATGAGCAATTTTTAACATAAAACTTCCAATCTTCAACATCAAACATCCAATTTTTAAAAGCAACTTTTCCAAGTAAAACACATAAACAAGTTCTTTGACATACTTGGGGCTGTAAAATTCTTGAGGTTGTAAACAAGTTGAACACATAAACAAATAAAACACATAACCAAGTAAACCACAACAGCAACAAATTAAAAAAAAATTAAACACATAAACAGGTAAAACACAGTAGCATCGATGGCCAAATTATAACAGAAACAAGTTCAAAAACGACAGCAACAAGCTGCTGTCTTTCTCACATAAACAAGTTCAAAACAGCAGCATCGATGGCCATCAATCAGGTATACAAGAGAATAGAGGTCTATAACAAAAATATAAATGGCTGCTCGGTCTATAACAAGTTCAAAACAGCAACATCGGCCTAAGTTTTTTTCTTTCTAAGAGGAGGGATTAGAGGAGAGGAATGGACGAAAGGACAGATGAGAGGAGGGGACGGGATGTACCTAATCTAAGATGGAAGGGGACGAGAGGAGGAGTCGCAGTCGATGGCGTCGATGAGATGATGAATTTTGGAATGGATGGAGGCGTCATCTGATGGAGACGTGGTACCTCTAAGCGAATTAGAGGTTAGGGAAACTCTTTTTCATTTAGATGTAATCTAGAGATAAGAGTCTCTGAATTTTTTAGAAAAACAAACACTCTTAATTGCCTTACTCTCACCGATTCAGACAAAAGAGGCAATTAAGAGCTGAAATCTATAAAACAAACAAGGCCTAAGAGTAAACTACGATTTTCATCCCTGTGGTTTAATGTTTATAACGATTTTAGTTCCTGGTCTTTCATCTCTGTGGTTTCTATTTGCTTCTATGGTCGTCCCTCCATCCAACTTTATTAAAATTAAGTTTTAATTTATTCAAAATTTGAATAAGCAATTTACATATTTGGTCCTTGTGATATATAAATTTTTACATTTTTATTCTTAAAATCACATAGTTTACACTTTTACTTTTTCTTTATTTATTGTATTTTATCAAGACATTTATTTTTCTATTAATTATATTGTATATTTTCATAATTATTATAACTTTAATTATAAAAATAATCAAATAATTTCATTAAAACCACTGATAAATACATGATATTTTTTTTCAAAGCTTTAGGTTTAAATCTCTAAAAATTAATATTTTTTTATCTATTGATTTATTAAAGCTTTTTATTTATTTTAAATTACCATTTGAAAAGGTTTAATAAAATTCGATAAAAAAATAGTCTTATTTTATAACAACCGCTTTTTTTGTTGCTAAATTCACTTTACTCCACTATTCCATATTTTTATTTAAACTTTATTTTTATTAATTAATCAAGTTTGTTTAATATTTAAATTAAATACACACACACACACACACATATATATATATATATATATATCAAGATTTTAAATAACATGAGATTTAAGGCTTATGTTTGACGTCACGTAAATTCTGTGGCACGTCATGACCCAATGCATGATTTTTGTAACACCATATTGAAATCTTCGTATCCTTTTATTGTCTTATTTTTTGTTTTTACTAATATATAACCTAATTTAATATCATTATCTCATTAAATGATAGTAGAAAACAAATATTTATATGTACAACGTTATATAAATTTACTCCCACAACTCATACCTCACTCTATTTAGTACCTTGATATATATATATATATATATATATATATATATATATATATATATAATATATATATATATAGGGGTGGGTTCAAATGAAAACTCATTTTTTATTGTGCACATGAGGATAAATCTTAACCATTGATCAAAACTTAGAAAACTAATCAATGGTTAATACATAATAAGGTTAATTGGGAAGTGATTAAGAACAAAATTGTAATTTTGAATCAACGTCTACCTTTTTTGACTTTTTATTTTTATTTTTAATTAAAATAAATTTACCCTCTTAAACTTTAAAATAATTTATCTTAAAAATTACTAATATTTTAATAAAACAAATTACATCAAAAAAACGAGAATTTCGTGTTCTTCGATATGACATCCATCTCGATATAGTTTTTTTTTCGTTTTAACCGTTTTTTACGTGAAATTTTATATACGTGTTATATTCATTATGAATATGTATGCATGTCTTCGGGTGTCCACATTCAGTATGAATAACAAAGATGAACGTTCATTCGGGTGTCCACATTCAGTATGAATAACAAAGGTGAACGTTCATTCACTATTCAAGATGAATAATACCTATGCAGGATGAATAATACAATATTCATAATTTTTTCGTTTTAACCGTTTTTTACGTGAAATTCTATATATGTGTTATATTCATTATGAATATGCATGCACGTCCTCGGGTGTCCACATTCAGTATAAATAATAAAGGTGAACGTTCATTCACTATTCATGATGAATAATACAATATTCAGGATGAATAATACACGAATCCATGATTCATGTATTATTTATCATGAATCGCGTATTATTCATCCTGAATGATACATTATTCATGATGAATAATATATGAATGACACGTGAAGGTGTAGACACATGACGCACTCTTTTGTTTCCCAATTCGCAACCGAAATTTGATTTAATTCATTATGAATATGTATGCGCATCCCCGGATGTCCCACATTCAGTATGAATAACAAATGTGAACGTTCATTCATTATTCATGATGAATAATATAGTATTCAGGATGAATTACACAACATTCATGACGAATAATAGACGAATTTATAATTCGTCTTGATGGGTGTTGGGTTATGGTGCTGAAGAAACGTGATGTCTTACGACGTTGAAGAAAGTGTTGAAGAATGTGATGTCGAGATACATACTTACGGTGTCGATGCGTTGTACAAACTTGAACTTACATAAATATTCATAATGAATATAACACATATATAGCATTTCACGTAAAAAATGGTTAAAACGACAAAAAAAAAAACTATATCGAGATGGATGTCATATCGAAGAGCACGAAATTCTCATTTTTTTGATGTAATTTGTTTGATCAAAATATTAGTAATTTTTAAGATAATTTATTTTAAACTTTAATAGGATAAAAAGTTTTTAATTAAAAAAGAAAATAAAAATTCAAATACAGTAGGCGTTTGTCTAAAAAAATTCCAATTTTACCCCTAAGCATTTTAAAATTAAAAACTCTATTTAATATGAGTTGTTGGATCAAAACAGACCGAGTGACTGAGATTTGTCCTCACGTGCACAATGAAAAATGAGTTTAATTTGAATTTTCCTCTCTCTCTCTCTCTCTCTCTCTCTCTCTCTCTCTCTATATATATATATATATATATATATATATATATATAGGGGAACGATCATTTGCAAAATCTTTGTTTTCTAATATTACTTAATGAGATAATGATATTACACATCTTATATTAGGTTACATATTAAAAACAAAAAAATAAATAAGAAAATTTTATTATGGTGTTATAAAAATCATGGGTCATGACGTGTCGCAAATTTAACGTGACGTAAGACACAAGTCTTAAATCTAATGCTATTTAAAACCTTGATATATATAAAATAAGACTATTTTTTTCTTGAATTTTATTGAACTTTTTCCAATAGTAATTTAAAATAAATAAAAAAAATTAATATATCAATAGATAAAAAATATTAGTTTTAGGTGATTTAAACTTAAAGCTTTGAAAAAAATATCATGTATTTATCAGTATTTTTAAGGAAATTATTTGATTATTTTTATAATTAAAGTTATAATAATTATGAAAATATAAAATATAATTAATAGAAAAATAAGTGTCTTGATTAAATACAATAAATAAAAAAAAAGTAAAAAATGTAAACTATGTAATTTTAAGGATACAAAATGACCAATTATGTAAATTGCTTATTCATTTTTTGAATAAATTAAAACTTAATTTTAATAAAATTGGATGCAAGAACGAAAATAGAAGCAAATAGAAATCATAAGAATGAAAAAAACAATTTTAAAATACCAGGGACTAAAATCGTTATAAACATAGGGACAAAAATCGTAGTTTACTCAATTACTTACTAATTTACAAGTTATATTTAAAAAGTAAGAGACACGTGAGGTGCACCTGAACGTAATCCACACTCCTTTTTACCTTTATTCTAGATTTCAAAGAAGTTTCCACATCCCCCATAAAGTCGAAATCGACCACTTCCTTAACCCATCCAATTACCTCATCCGTTACGGCCTACGCGCTTTATTACTTCACATTTTCCACAACACATCACACACATCTACACGTGTACCGCCCACTATAACACTCCATCTATACATATACATACATATATATATATTGCTTATTACACACCAACACCTGCATCCATAATTTCCAACATCATCATCGAAAACAACACACACACAAAATGGCAATCAAAAGAAGCTGGGAAGATGACAGAGAGGTCGAGAATCTAGCCATGGCCAACTGCTTGATGCTCCTATCTCGGGTCGGTCAATCGGATCCACAATCGGATCGTGTGTTTCACTGCAAGACATGTAACAAGCAGTTCAAGTCATTTCAAGCACTCGGCGGCCACCGCGCCAGCCACAAGCGCCCCAAGTCGTCGGCTGAGCAGAGTGAAGCCGATCAGTCTGCGGTGCCACCGAAGCCCAAGAGTCACGAGTGTTCGATTTGTGGGTTGGAGTTTGCGATCGGGCAAGCGTTGGGTGGTCATATGAGGAGGCACCGTGACGGCGGAAGTGAGAAAAGTGGGCGGCCGGAGGTGGCGAGGAGGGCGGAGGCGGCGCCGGAGAAGAGAGGGTTGTGTTTGGATTTGAACTTGACGCCGTACGAGAATGATATGAAGGTGTGGAATAGTAGTGTTAAAACGGCTCTCGCTATATGAAAAAACGACGTCGTTTAGGGAACGAATGGAAGTTGATGGTTTCTCATGATTGGATTGTACATATAATATGGAGCATAATATTAGAAGGGAGCAATTTTAAATTTTTATATACAAATGATTTGTCATTTTATTTCATTTTTTTACGTTTATTTTATATGTATATTTATGCTTATTTTGAGAAAAAGAGTTTAGTTGATAAAGAGGGAAGGTGATTTTTTCCAAATACAACATTCGATCCCACTCCCTCGGGGCGCTAGCCTCGTTCGCTCAGTGAAAATGCCTCCTCATATCGGTGTTCTTAAAGGTGTGTGGGGCCGATTATAATTGTTAGTAATCAATTTTTTGCCCAAGTTTTGAGAAAAAAAAAGGTAATAGAGTCAAGATTTAAATCACCGTTGCGTAATGAGTTTAACAATTCATTTAATAATTGAGGTACTTTTCGCCAACTTAACTAGTAAATAAATGTTACGTATCGAGGCTTTTCTTAGGAATAACTAATTTTTTGTTGGTTATCTCCAGAATTAGTTGAGGCATGCACAAACTAGTCTGTACACTCACAGTTACTAAAAAAGTAGTCTTCACCAATTTTCAGTGTACATACATGCCGACAAAGCCAATACCAAGTAGTTTGTGGGTTTAACTCGATCAATAATAAGGTTTAGGTTTTTGGGGATCTTTATTAGAGGTCACCGATTCATGTCCTACAAGACCACTGAAGGTTTTCCTGGTTCTTCTCATGGGCTCAATGGATTAATCGAGGTGAACACAAGTTGGTTCGAACATCCTTGGTTAATAGAAAAAAGCCAACACCAGTTTTCTGTTGGTAAACCCTTCACTGGATTTTGTAAAAACTTATAGATATATCTATAAAAATTAACTATATAAGAAACATTATTTGTTATGTTGGGTTGGTTCTTGTGAGATTAAAAGTTATACGAAGAAGGTAAGAATAAAACATATACTTAATCTAAATTCAACCACCTTTATTTACGTAACTTTATCATCATGTCCGAAACTTTAACAAATTCATGAATGTGAAACTGATTAAATGTATGTAAAAGTTCGTGAAAATGATTTATAAAAAATGAAGATAAACTTGAAAATAAAGGTAGATTAATGTCGTTGAAGATAATGAAAGCAGTGGAAGGAAATTAAGTTAAATTAAAAAGTCAACTTACCCAAAAATAGGGGTGAGCAGAACCCGACCGATCCAAATAAACCGACCCGACCCGAACTTTGGCAAAAAAAAAAAAAAATCCACGATATCCGATATCCGCCCCGAATAATTTATCGGGTAAAGTGGGATCGGGTTGGGTATCCAAAACTCAAACCCAACCCGACCGAAACATCCGAAAGTTTCAGTTCAGTTTCATTTAACCTAAATACCTTATTCCCTATTTCCCTTATTCTCAAATTCTCAATCGACATTTCTTAGAACTCCAGACCTCTCTCTCTCTATCTCTCATAGCCACCAACGCCAGTCGTCCAGGCGTCCCAGCCACCATCGCCCTGCTCCTAGCCTCCCACCGGCGGCCTCCACAGTAAGTTACTAAGTTTGATTTCTAGTTTTTTTCTACTCTCTGTCTCTCTAGTCTAGTATCTACGAGGAAAAGTTGAAGGTTTGGTTGGAAAAGTTGGTATGATTGAATCTTAATTTTGGTAATTGAAGAATGAATCCCTAAACTCGACCCGATATCCCCGAAACCCGATGGCCCGATATCCGAACAACCCAACTTTCTTTCGGTCGGGTTTCAGGGCTTTTCCTCGTTACCCGATATCCGATCGGGTTCGGGATTTTGGGCCCCACCCCTACCCAAAAAATTCACCTAAGCCATGCCAGAATTGTGTATTAAAAATTTAAAATAGACTTTCTTCATACTATCAACTCTTATATTAAATTTTTTATAACTCATTTTCCAACATGTCCTACGCTATGCCTAAACTAATCCCTTGTTAAATTATGACTGTAAGACATCAATCCTGATTAAACTTCGGTGGCCACAATTATTGTGTACGTCTGGATTCGAACCCTGGGCAAATTGGATATTCTACCAAATCCCTTAGGCCTTAACCAGTACGCCACAACTCTAGTAGTCAAAATATGTTTTATTTTTGTGCATTTTTTCCTTCCTTGTACTCTATTTTTTTTTAATCTTATTTGAAATAATATAATGTTGTTCAAAAAAAGTTTGTAGCCTTCAGCGTGTAGTTAAGTTGACGAAAGGCAAAGTGACTTTGTCCAAATACAAGACAACTTAGGCATCGTTTGGCAAAAATAAACTAACTTCTTTTCTGAGTACATGTTTGGATGGACATAATCTAGCTTATAAGCTAACTTTTTGATATATGAGAAGTTTTTTGTCATTATTCCAATTATACACTCATTAATATCCATTATTATATATAAACTATTAATTATAAATAAATATTAATTATTAAAATTTATTATTAATTAATTAATAAATATTAATTAATATTATCTGAAAATTATAACATAAATTTTAATTATACGTTGATATAAAGTTTTAATTATTTAGAATTATTGATAATTATATCAATTTTTTTAATATTGATCATTATTTTTTAGTTATCAATTATTATTATTTTTGTAATTATTTGATTATTTTTTTTTACATATTATATGTAACGGTTTTTTAAAATCATAAGTTAATGTATATATATATATATATATATATATATATATATATATATTTTAAATTTGGTTTAAAATTCAAAATTTATAATATATATAATAATAAATTTCAAAATTTTTAATTAACATATTATATTATTTACTATCTTATTTGTATTAATTAATATATTATATTACTATAAATTTATTTTAATTATATTATTAAATATTGTAATTGATTATTTTTGTTACATGTCATTTTTGGTAATTTTATATCTTATAAGCTAGTTTTTGTCAAACGTGACTTTTTCATCAGCTATCAGCTAACTTATCAGTCACCAGCTAGTTTATCAGCTAGTTTGTCAAACATAGTCTTAGACAAGTCATTGGTTCGAATCCCCCCCCCCCCCTTCTCCCCATCCTGCTCACAAAAAAAAA
The DNA here is from genome assembly GCA_023525745.1 of Arctium lappa. Taxonomy (NCBI): domain Eukaryota; kingdom Viridiplantae; phylum Streptophyta; class Magnoliopsida; order Asterales; family Asteraceae; genus Arctium; species Arctium lappa. The sequence continues at coordinate 43,719,236 of CM042063.1, forward strand.
AGTTAACTTTGAGCATCTAGTGAATCAAAAAATGCCCTCTCACATTGATACCGGTGATCTAACTGCTTTACCCAAAAATAAGTTTGTAATCACTGTCAGTGTTATCATCAAGCTTAATTAATTAACGAAGAAGTTTCTTTTACATAAAAACGAGTTGAAATAGTGGACGGAAATAAGTGAATAATAATAAGTCTATAATTATTAAAGTCAAATTGGTACATAAATATGAGGCTCCTTAATCACTTTGTAAATTATGGCTCTCTCACTATTCAAAATTAGTGTCAAACCAAATAAATGGTCGTAGACAATCCACCTCTTCCTAAAAAGACTATGTATAAGCTCCTAACTAGGGACTAGACTTTATCAAATTAGAATTATAAAATGTTTGAAAATCCTAAAAACCAATTTTTGTGTGTTGTTTCACGTTATAAAATAATGCATGTAGTGTTGTTTTATATTGTGATTAGTTTTAGTGTTGCACTCTTTGTTATGGATTGTCGAACAATATTGTATTGCGTCATGCAATGTTTCACGACGTGAAACAACAATTAATCAGGGGTTCTCATGATTTCTTAATCTTTTATGGTTCTCATTTAATTTAAGTTCTAACCATGTTAGCATATTTGTCACCCTTGCATATACATATCTATAGTATCTTAAAAAACATTAGGTAAAATTGTTGATTTTCATAAGATTTATAGAATGTTAAATACTATTGGTTTAAAGCATGTTCCACATATATGAAACAACAAAATGCAAAGTAGGTTTATTGCTTAAACAGTTTATTGTTTTCGTTTCAAAACACTTCAATGAAACTGACTTTAGGTATTTAATTGATTTTTTTAATCTTTTGTTATAGAGTGTAAAAATTAAAATATAAAAAAAAATTAATGAATAATTGTATTAGTTTTTTATTTGTAATTAATTAATACATATACACATATAGAATTTAGTTCCAATGAAAATATTATTTATTGTGAGAAATATAACATCTACATTGATATATGTGAATGCACCTTTATATTATGTAAAGATGATTGCCATCACAAAAAGTTAAAAACGAGTGAAGCTCTCGTTGGCTTTATCACTTTTACAAAATATAATGTGTTAGAACAGGGTATATGACATAAACGAAAATGATCAATCAAGACAATAAACGAGAACGTGATTAAATCATTATCCCTAAAGAATATTAGCCCCCACTAGGTCGTTGATGGATCTAGGCTAATTCCTCACATGACCTCCTCGTGTTTTAAGAATGGTAGGCAACGATCCTACAAGTTCTTCTCATGATCATGAGTATAGTGTAGTGAAGATGAAAAAACAAAGAAAAAACTAGATGAAAATGAAAGAAATAAACATATATAGTGGAAAATCTTAATAGTCCCAACCTTTCATGAAAAGGTGCAACCTTTCACGAAAAAAGGTTGTTTGAGAACAAATTATGCCATGTGTGTGGTTGTTTGATGGAGAATAGAAAAAGAAAGAAGAATTTGGAGTATTTTTTAGAAAGAAAAACATTACAATATCCAACCAGGAACAAAGTTGGGGGAGATTGATTACAGGGGTTGAGATGGAGAGAAGAAACAAGCAGAGAAAAGGGGGCAAATCTAATAGGAGGATAAGAACGACTGAGGTTAATCCTTTTTTGTGTTTGGAATGTGGTTGAATCTAATCAATTTTATAGAAATAAGGGACAGCGGCGGATTAGTGGTTGGGCTCTAGGTTCAGCGTAAGTTGGGTCGGGACAGCGGCGGATTAGTGGGCTGCCCGTGGATGCCCGATACCGTCGGGAGGTGTGTGTGCGTGTGTTCGTGGTAGTCGTTCGTTGGTTCGATGCCGCTATGCCTTCCAAAAAAAAGTTATAGAAATAAGATTGTTGTAAAACTCAAGCGTTGCCTGTGAAGAAAAAAAGGGGGATGTGTAGAGAAGGAAAAGGGAGCTCTGACTGTGGCCAGGGTTGATCATACCTCTGTCTTCAATAAGAGGTTCGGTCAACAATAAAAGAAAATTATTGGTTTGGTAAACAACTCACCTCTTACCAAGGTAATAACATCTTATTTGGTAAGAGGTGATCAGAGATTAGTAACCGAGGCCTAAGTTCTAAGTCTTTGATTATATCCATGGTCCCTCAAGTATATAATATTTTCCAAAAACCCCTCTAGTCTTTGCCCCTTTATATTCCCTCCAAATCTCATTAAATTTGTTAAATTTGCAATTTTCATCCCCGTTGTTTAGAAATTATGATTTTCATCCATATGGTTTTTTAATCATTATTATTTTCGTTCGTATAATTTACAATTTATTGTTATTTCGATGAATGAAAATTTATAATTTCTAAACTAGAGAATCTTATTAATAAACCACAGGGTCAGAAAATCGTATTTTACTCTATATATAATAATAATGTAAGTAATATACCAATACATTTTCCAGTTGTCACGTTTAGTGTGGGGTTGAGTTGTGGGAAGTTGCAAAGCAGCAATGGTGTAAACCTAAACTTGAAAAGGATAATTAATCAACACGGATAAAGGTGCCCCGTGACCAACACTCTTTGACTATAGATACATACATATATATATATATAGTATATAATTTAAATTAAGAATTCCAGGAAGTTTCTACAATATATATGGATATAAACAAATTATATATGGCCATGACTACACATGCACAGAGCAAATTCAAAACTCCTATCTCATCCTTACGTACCTTTTCACATCAACATGTATATATAGATGGGCTCATACGAGAACAACATCTATTTAAAAAAATACGTGAACATTTGAGTAGATACAAAACCATATATGATTCATGTACAAAATTATATATGATTCACACGACTTTGCGTGCAACTTCACGCGCGACTTTAGGTTGCGTCCAACATCGTCCGTGTCCGACTTTTTCAGATTAATGTAAAATCGTATATGACTTTATACATGATCTACTGTTTTTTGTTGTTTTCTTAAATAGTTACGTTCTAATAATAGTTAACAACTAAATTTTTATATAAATTAATAAATAAAATTTGAATCATTGTGATTAATATTGCCTCCTATAAATTATTAATGAAAAAAAATTATTTAATTAATATCAGATAAAACATTAAGGCATTGTTTGGCAAACTAGCTTATAAGCTAGCTGGTAGCTGATAAGCTAGCTTTTCAAAACGCTACTATGAGTAGCTTTTCAATAAGCTAGCTTATATGGTCATCCAAACATGTACCAAGCTAGTTTTTTTTTTTGTCAAACATAGCCTAAAGATTAAACATATAATCGAAAAGGTGGGGGGAAAAGCTTTAATTGAAACGCTAGTTTATAAACAAGGCGTGCGTTTATGATAAGTTAAAAAATAAGTTAACTTATGCGTAAAAATTAATCAAAAATAATACGATAGTAAAACAGTAAAGAACAAACGAACATATATATTGTTAAACTAAATATGGCTATCTAATATTTATCTACTGTTTGTGTTGTTCATCGATCGCTAATCAATCATCGATATATGGTTCTAATTAATCTAGTTGTTGATCAAAAGTTTGATGATCGCAATCCATCATAATTATCTCATTCTCATCACGATTCATCGTAATTATCAATTCATCAAGTAGTTGCTGATCAAGAGTTGGATGATATTCATAGCTAGATGTGCAGCTGCTGCTGGTTTCTTCTTTCAAAGATTGGTCTTCTTCAGGGCTACAAATTCCCCAAGTTGCAAACGGCTGAAACATATATATATACACTATATTAATATATACATACGTATGCATACAAGACTATATTGATAATTTGTTCAAAGAAATAAATAAACTAAAAGATGCATGCATGCATTAGGGGGTGTTCGCAGTTCAGTTTGGAGGGTTTAATCCCCAAAACCACAAACTAAACCGTAATGGAGGTTTAGAAAATTTTCAAACCGAACGGTTTGGATCAAGTAACCAAACTGGTCAAATTGTCTGGTCTGACAGGTTTAGACGGTTTGGACCTATTATGAGTGTTAAACTTAATAAAAGCATAAAATCTATCTCCAAATTGAAAATTCCGCCAATGTAACATTACTAAAAAATATTATACCGAATTAAAAAAGAAACATCTATCTTCAAAATAAAAATAAAATAAAAACATTAAGCAAGTTGAAAAAACAAGTTAAGCAAGTCCTCTAACAATACTTACAATTTTGAACAAAAATTTAGCAAGTTGAAAGACTATTGGAATTTCAGATTATGATTTTTAGCGAATTTTACCGATGTAACGAACGCAGACAATTGAAAGCTAAAAACTAAAAACTTAATGTATTTGACGGACTTTTTTTATTTGGACCATAATAGTTAAGCATGAAAATTAAATATAATTAATACATGTTTACTTTGGCGATCGGTTCAGTCCAAATCGCTCGTGCAAACCGGGCCAGACCAAGCGGTTTGACTATTTTCATACCAAACCACTCAAACCATCAAAAAAAGGTCCGGTTTGAGTAGTTTGACGGGGTTTTTGAACACCCCTAACATGCATGGTCGTAAGAAATCGAATGATATATGTGTGTGTATATATATATACCTGATGAATGAAGAAGGAGCCACGTTGGAAGGTCATGTACTGTGGAACGGTGGATGGCGATAGATGATAATTGCAAGTATTATTCCATGGTGTAAAGAAGGAATTTTGGACTTCTAAGAATGACAGCAATCTTCTACTTGGAAACAACTTGTTTTCATCCACATTCTGGTTTTCACTCATTTTTTCATCCTTATTGGGATTCATTGTACCTACCTGCAGAATTATTAAGTTCTTGATGGAGAAACAATTGAAAGAATCATATATATATATATATATGTAGATTAATGTATATTATATATATAGGGATGTGATGAGTGTTAATTAGTGGATAAGGTAACTATTGTTTAATTTGTTTGTAGAAATCTAATTGTGGTTTGGAAACTATTGAGTTAATTAATTAATTAATTAGGGGAGATAATTATTGCATAATATTTTGTTTAGATTTTAAGAAATTTGGTAAGTATATATACAAATCTATGTTGGAGAAGATCGAATGTGATGGATTACCATAATTAAGAGTTAAATTTCCATTATTTAAATAACAAAAAATCCTCACAAACGCCATTAATAATATAATATTGTTAAGTTGGGTTAATATTGGGAATATTATTTCCTTAATTACTTTATGGTGGATTTTTGTTGACGTACGTGTAGCAATAGCATACAAAAACTTATCCGTTGTTGAAACTATAATCAATCATGTCCAAAATGTAAGAAAAATACATACCAAATTAACCATCATATTTATATTTGTATCTAAGAAAAATGCTTTTCATTCATAATTATTTTTGATCTTATACTTTGAAAATTATAGTTTTCATCCATATGAATTGTTATTTCGTTCTTATAATTTATATTTATGGTTGCTTTCGTTCTTGTGGTTTACCATTTGTTACTACTTTCGTCCCTCATACTTAAAGGTAAGAGCTAGTCTCAAAGACAAAAATAATAATGAATTACAAACCATATGGACTAAAAACGTAATTTAGGGACCGTGTACCAAATGCTTACCCGGTAAGCTCTTACCAAGTCACTTACCTTACCAGATGAACATTACAAGTACCGAGAATCTTACCCAGTAAGAGCGATGGCAAGGGCCGAAATTCTTACCCAATAAGTGAGGACGACAACTCTCACCGGGTAAGCACTTACCAAATAATTTGTTGCATATGATGCCATTTAAATGAACTAGAATCTTACGCGAGAAGGTAAGTGAAAGTATTAATTTTTACCGGTAAGCACTTATCGGGTAAGTGTTTGGGTAAACAACCCCTTACTGTTGATTAATTTAGTGAGGATGAGCTTTTTTATTGGAGCAATATCTTGTTTCCATCCGAGTGGGTTAAAATTATATTTTAATTAATAATTAGTAGATTAAAATATGTAATAATCTAGCTAGCAGGTCATCCTCCTAAAAGCAAGAAGAAGAAAGAATCCACAAGTAATTGAAACCCCTATTATGTATGTCTCACACAGTACTAACACAAAAAAGAAAAAGAAAAAGAAAAAAAAAAGTATTAAAAAGAATAATAATGGCAACAGCAGCAGAAGATAACAAACATTGAAATCACACTAATTAGCTTTGTCTTATGAACCACAGCAAGCTGATTTCTGTGCACCTTCACCATGCCCACCTGCTCCATCTGCTTGATTCATCTTAATTGTTGTTGGCTGCAACCAATCATAAACACTTATTATTAACTTAACAAGTTGAGCTCCAAAACACCAATGTTCAACTCAATTTAACTAAAATTTTCGAATATGCTTTTCGAGCCAAATATGTTCATATGTTCAGAAAAACCGTACAATTAAGATATAAAAGTTATCGAGCTCGAACAAATAAAAGAGTTAATCGATCTCGAGTTCGAGCCCAAAAACAAGCTTCTAAATAAAGCTTGAATTTTAGGTATGATGTATAACTCAAATATATTGCTACTCGACTCGGCTTGTTAAAACCCCTAATTATGTGCTCAATTCTTAGAAAAATCGAATGTATGGATCCATTTCACAGAAAAACCAAGTGCATTGATGAATTCAACTTGTATAAAAAATCATTCAAACAACTTGTAGTACATTACCTCAGCCTTGGAGTCGGTATCTGAAAGCCGTTGCTTGATATCCTTTGCGATTGAAAAGAAAACTTGCTCCACATTTAGATTTGTTTTTGCACTCTGCACAAAACATAAAATAATTAGCTTCACTTCATCTTTAAAGAAGGAAATGGGACCTGAATGATCAATAAAGGCATATTTTGTTTGTTTACTTACAGTTTCAAAGAATTTAATCCCATACTCATCGGCAAGTGCTTGGCCCTTCGCGGTAGGCACAGCCTATCAAGAAAAGATTGTCATTTGTTAAAATTTCCAATTTCTAGAGGTCAGTAAACCATACTCAAAGTAAATCAAAAGCATAAATTATGCATCAGATATAAAGAATACCCTTTTGCTTTCATCCATATCGGCTTTGTTTCCGACCAGGATCTTGTTAACATTGTCGGAGGCATGCTGCTCGATGTTGCGAATCCAGTTTCTTATGTCTAGCAACACAACAAAGCAAAGAACAAAACGAGATCAGTAAACCACGAGGACATAATGTGATGCATAAGGAAGATAGTGGATCCAGAAAGAGTCTTCTGTGTGACTAATATAAATTAATAGCTTAAAGGTGCGTTTGGTACACAGATTGGACTGGACACGACTGAACAAGCGAATATAAATTAATATCTTATGGGTAATTTAGTAATTTACCAATCTTGTCTTATCTCCCTAACTTTTGTTTCGCCTATTTTGATGGGACCCATCCTGCCCTAGTCTAATGCCACGCCAAACGTGGACAAGTTTTTGTTCTATCTTGTCCCATCTTGTCCCGCATACCAAAAATGCCCTTATAGTAAGTCGCATAACCTTCGATGGTGCTGTATATCCCTTATAAGAATAAATATTTGCACAAGAAGATTGTGTCTATAAAATTATATATGTACCCAATAAATGGTATTTAGTTGACACTGGACCACAGACAGTAACTCCAACAGTGACGATTAATCATCAGTTAACTAACTAAACGAAGAAGAAAACCGGAGGACCTAAGTGATATGTCAGTGATCAAAGCGGAGGGAAGAAAACCTTACTATTGAAAGATGATTCGTCTGTAACATCGTACACCAACAATATACCCATGGCTCCTCTGTAATAAGCTGGAAGTTTTGGAGGAAAAGTGTGTAAATTAATAGTACTCTAATATGGAACACAACATAATATATTAAGATGCTTTAAACATGAAATAAAGCAATTCTCAGGGGTACACCGATTCTTTCCTATCTTAAATCCGGGATCCAGCCCTCAGAGAGGTTGAAACGATCGACACTATAATCCAGTAATGTATTTTTGACGATGGATTTGTATATGATATGCCAAGCCATGTTAACATGATCAACAAAAAGAAAGATAAAGCATACCAGTTGTAATTGTCCGGAAGCGTTCCTGACCAGCTGTGTCCCAAATTTGGAGTTTGATCCGTTTGCCATCAAGTTCAATGGTTCTTATCTTAAAATCAATACTGTAATTCCAAATTATAGCCTTCATGATGTCAATATTTATCGTCAAATATATAAAATCAACTGCTAATGCAGAAATTATGATATCTACTCACCCGATGGTAGTGATAAAACTAGTAGTAAAAGAACCATCGGAAAAACGCAAAAGAAGGCAACTCTTCCCCACACCTGCAAGGAAAGCAAAAGACAGCCGATGATCATTTTGCATGCATAGTTAAGCTTTATTCTTTCAAATTATCACACCAAAGCACATGCACCCATAGCAACACGAAATACATGAATAAATTCTTTGGAGAAGTTGCAATTTCTGTTGACAAAAGGTTCCTGAGCCACATCATAGTTACTCCTTATAATTCGTCTTCTTCCATACACTTCTCACTACTTACAATATCATGTGTCGTGGAATTCGCAAAGCCTTGGGGCCCATTTGGTTTGACGCAATGCTTTTGAAGGATTTGGAATCTTTGGTGTGTTTGGTTTGTAGGATTTGGAATTAAATTTATTTTTTTGTAAATATTTGTTTGTTTTATACATATTTTGTTTGTTTCGGTAAGATGTGGAGGATATGGGGAGATTAGGGTAGATTTGATGAAAGAGGCGGGGGTAGAGATGCGAAGGAAACAATTCAAATCATGGGATTTGGATTTGAATGAAAGCCATCTTCAAGGGATTTCTAAATCCGTCGGTTGTGGGATTTCATTGAAATCCCCGGACATCAAATCCAAACTTACTTCAAACCAAACACAGGATTGTAACGGAATTCATTTCCAAATCCTACCAAATACCGCAAACCAAACGGGCCCTTAGGTTATGAGTCCTTGTTCAACTTCATGACTGTGCGTCGGAAACATGGTTGGTGCTCTCACAATCCCTAAGATTTTGATAAGAGTACCAAAGCAAGGACAGTCCAAGTTTCCTAAGTCCATCAAGCATCACAAGGGGAGTTAAACAAGCAGTGGGGGTGCACAAGAATGAAAAAACAATTAAAAAATGCTTCATATGCACAGGCCACGAACGATTATCCAAAGAAGATTGTGTTCTATGCTATGCTTGCAAAGTCATGTTAAGGAAGTGAGAAATCCACCAAATTGATCGCCATCAAAAGGTAATTGTTCCGGATATGAAAGTGTTATTGTTTAACTCACGGTTGCGTTTATTTCCAGGAACGCTAAAATCCAAGTGGTTGGGTCCCTTCACGGTCAAGGAGGTGTTTCTGTACGGTACGGTTGAACTACAAGGCAAGGATGGAACAACTTTTAAAGTGAACGGCCAACGTGTGAAGCCGTATTTTGGAGGGGAAACGGTGGTAGCGGACACCACTTTCCTACAAGAACCAACTGAGTAATCGCCGCAAAAAGGTCGTGCCACGACCCTAACTAAGGCGCTAGGTGGGAGGCAACCCACTAGGTGTGTTCTTTTTAATTTTTAGTGTTTTTAAATTTTAGTGGGTTTTGTTTTATTTTATTGGTGTTCGTAGGAGTTGGTTTCGTTTCGTTTCGTTTTAGGTCTCTCGAGATTCGGAGAATTCCCGCGCGACAAAGTAAGTTATTTTGGTTTTGGGTTAAAGTTGGAAAGAAAAAGTGGCAATCGAGTGGAGTAAAAGGTTGGGGTAAAAGCCTTGGGTTCATGTGTTTGAATGTTGAATAATGGGATTGGGAGAAAAGAGTGAGGAGGTTCATGGTGGGATTAAATGTGGATTAAAATGGTGTTTTAATCAAAAGACGGGTGCGATTTTGAAGTGTTTTCTTCGGAAGGAAAGCAAACAAACAGCCCCGAACCATTTTCGTGAGTTCAACCCTTTCCCAACCCACGGCCAAGGTGCGTAACTCACTGCCTACCCCTCCCTCACTTGATCGATCCAAACCAAACAGCCCCCTACGTACCTTTGCCGTGAGTTGATCTCACCCAACCCACGGCCCAACCTACGCGAGCCCCCCCCCCCCCACCCTTTTTCCCCTCGTCGACCAAAAATCAACAGCCCCTAAAGCCACTTTCTCGTGACTTACCACACCCTAAGTCACACCGAACCCTCGTTACACGCTGCCTATTCCCCCCCATCGAGAACCAAAACAGCCTCTACCGTGCCTTTTTCGTGACGTGCTCTTGCCCATCCCACACAAAACCCACGCGAGCCCCCTCCTCTCCCCTCCCCCTCTCGATCAACAGCAAACAAACAGCCCCTCACGGCCCTTTGCCGTGAGTTGCTCCTACCCAACCCACGGCCCAACCTACGCGACCCCATCCCCCTATTCTTCCCTCTCGATCGAACTCAACAAAACAGCCCCTAACGCCACTTTGTTGTAGCTTACACCTACCCAACCCACATCAAAACCTACCCTAATTCTCTTGAGCCTAAAACCATTCACCCGTTTTTTTTTCCCTTATTTTTTTTTTCACTTCTATTTTCCCAATCGGCCTCCTCCTCTCTAATCACTTTCACGACTCAAACCTAGGGTTTCTCTCAATCTCTTGCTTCACTCTCACAATCTCAACTACAACCCTTCAATTAATCTAAGGTATGACTCTACACTACTCTTCTTCTAGTTTATGCTTCCAATCAATGTTCCATGTGGAATTTTCGTTTTTTTTTTCCAACCTAGGGTTTTATTGTAAATCTTTTGGACTACACTAAGATTCAAGTTGGAAAATCTCACTCTATCCACATAACATTCGTTGTGTTGCTTTAATTGTGTGAGTATTGATGAATACATTGTGGGTTTTACTTTAGGGTTTATCTTTGGTTACCCATATGGATTACTTGAATGTGTGATGTAATGCATGACTTCTATCTTTCTAGTATTGGTTGTTTTATCCATGGGTGCTATTATACTTGTTGTTAGTGTTGAGATTTTCTCAAACCTAAGGTTTTTATTTTTAAAACTAATCATGTGGGATTATTCTAGATGAAGAACTTGTGGAAATTATGTGTGTTCGTTCCACCATGGCAATCATGCTTATGCTTGTCTTTTCAATTTGTGTTCATGCCATGTGTAGTTCTATGTGGATTGGGGCAGGTGTTTAACCAAGTCATTATATGCGCATAATTGTGAATTTGATTTTGAGCCTTGTACTTTTGTGATAAATTTGTCCATTCACTAGGCTTGTGTGGTGTTTATGTGATAATTGTATTAGAACAATCCTACCATCACCTAGTTTTGGTGGGATGTCAATTACACCTCACACTTCATGCCACAATTAAGTCACAATTGAGGTATTATGAGTAATATCATGATTATTAGTATGCTCGGGAATGATTTAGCTTTATATATGCCATTTTTTTCCCGTTATCTTCATGCTCTTACTTTTACATGTATGCATTTGGTTGTGAGCATGGTCTTTCATTTACACAATACCCACATATGCCTTGGCATAGGTTTGGGGTTCCTCGCATCTCGCCCAATCACACACACACACACACACTTGGTCACCCACACTCGTACACTCTTTCAAGCCCGAGGGTTGTGCACTACTCAAACCTATGTCCCAACATAGGTTTGGGGTTATCAATCTTCCACCTATATCACTAAAGGTACACCTAGACCACGGGCTAGGATAGGGTGACCATCTTTGAGTACCATGCGCTAACCTTTCTTTTAACTTGCGCTAACCTTTCTTTTAACTTGCAGATCATGGCACGCACAAGGACAACCACCACCACTCCCCGTTTCCCGTTCTGGTGATGGCATGCTCCACCCTCGCTTCCAACCTGGTGATGTACGGTGGTGTGCTTTGATCCTGATGAATGACGAGCTTGTGTGGTGGGGTGTCGGGGGTCAGTGGTGGGCTCCTCGAGTGATACTCCTCATCATCATCGTCATCATCCGATCGGGCTTCCTCTCATCGGTCGCCTCTACATCATAACTGAGGTGCTCGTAGGCGAGCATCCGCTGTCTGTCCAGCTTGGCGGCGTACGTCATTTGTAGGTTGTACATCCGACTGTTGAGATCGTCGACGCCGCATCAGCCGCCGATAGGGGAGTCCTCCCCTTTCCCTCACTTATTACTCACTTTTGCAGGCTCGCAGGTATAGCGTCTCGTTACCCGAGTGACGAGGCGTCCGATCTCAACAGTCGGACGTACAGCTTACAAATGACGTACGCCGCCAAGCTGGACAGACAACGGATGCTCGCCTACGAGCATCTCAGTTATGATGTAGAGGAGGCCGATGAGGAGGAAGCCCAATCGGATGATGACGATGATGATGAGGAGTACCACTCGAGGAGCCCACCACCGACCCCCGACACCCCACCACACGAGCTCGTCATTCATCAGGATCAGAGCACACCACCGTACATCACCAGGTTGGAAGCGAGGGTGGAGCATGCCATCACCAGAGTGGAGCATGCCATCATCGAGATAGCAACATTGCGAGCAACCGTTGACCACGTTGAGGACCACCTAGCCGACGGAGGCTTTGGCCGAGAGTATGTTAGGAGGCGTCGCCACGGTGGGGCGTGAGCCGCCAGCCATACCACATGATCATCACCTCTTGTTATCGGTCTTTTGTGTTTGTAGACTTGATGCTTATTTTGAATTGTTATCGTTTGTTCTTGGATGACTGTAATAGTACTGAGTAAATTTCGCACCACATAACTTGGATTCGGGTAAGCCTCTTACTATCTCCTATATACTGCATATGAAATTCTGGAAATGTTTTTTTTTCTTGCATTTACAGTTTGGTACAAACTTAAACCGCACTTGCACATTGGGGACAATGTGCCGGTAAGGTTTGGGGTTGTAGACCCGGGCATACTATCGGGCAATTCATGGCATGGCACGGCACGGCACGTTAAGTGCAAGGAATCAATACAAGTTTGTCAAGCATTTTTTTTTAAATTATTTTTCCTTTGTGGTTTGTAGACACCGGAATTCATGAAGCACATAGGTAGTTAGATAATTTTATATTGTTCTGAGAATCTAGGAGCGGAGATATAGACCTAAAAATAATCAGGGAATTGCACGAATAGGGGACATTAGTGGAGACCACCCGGGAGAATTTTGAGCCTAATAATCACACAATTTTTTGCGAGGGAATTATACACTTTTATCTTATACACCTTTCGAATTCCTTGTCGCAATTATAGTTAGATCTCACTATAACATTGCATTGGGTAACAAAGACGGCCATAAGGATATTAAGTGCCAACGTCTGTTTTATCTGAATTACAGACCTTAAAAGATGACTCCAGGCATTGTGTGTTAATTGAATATGTAATTCTTTTATCTTGCGTACCTTTCTATTGTGTGCACCTAAGCCCTTTTGCAGCCATACAGTGATTAATGTCAGTTGTAACCTATTTATCTAACCCCAGCCTGATTGTCAGCCTACCCGCATCCGAACATGTGTCAGGAATGAACAAATGGTAGGGAACAACGGAAAGGGGTAGAAAAAGCAAAAGTGATACTAAAAGTCAGTTCTAGAAAGAGCAAAAAGACCAAAATCGGTCTAGCAAAAAAAAAAAAAAAAAAACAGCAACAATAAAGGTTGTGAAATAAGAAAAACGAAGAAAAAAAAAGAGAGACATGAAAGGGAACACCAATGTAAAGGAACATGGTGCGAATTACAGTGAAAAGAAGGAAATTGGCCGGGAAGAATGGGTTGAAACTAGTTGTTCATTCAATGCCACATTGAGGATTTTGATTCGTTTACCTTCGTTTCCTAGCCATAAGCCTAGCCCCATTACAACCTTTACAAAGACCTGTATGATCTTTTGGAAAGTGTAGGAGGATAGACGGAATAACACTAATAGTCCTAGTCTTGTTACTTGATCCCTTATGAGATCACTTCTTTGGACATTTGTGCGTTTTTCTTGTTTAGTTGTTCATGCTAATATCTTGTGAATTTTTGTACATAAACTCCAAAGTCATGAACAACATGTGTGATAACCTAGGGTTCGAGCGTAAAGAGAGTACCATTGAGGTAGGGTCGAGGCGAAATCCTCCCCGAAAGTGTGAGGACTTGGTTGTGATTAGGTATGGTGTCACTGTTCTTAGTTCGATTCTCAGTATTTATGACTCTAATACCTTCGTTGAATAGTGAGTATTGGGTGTTTCATCCATGAAATTTTTTATTATTATTGCTTGACACCTATAAATGTTTGCCCGATAGACATACCCGTGGTCCGCTTCGCTTATTATTGCATGCTTGGTTTGAGTTTGGGTTTTTATTGACGCTAATTTGCTTGGGGACAAGCAACGCTCGGTTTGGGGTTGTTGATAACACCAATTTTTGGTGTTATTTTCATATCACTAATTGGGAAAATTTGCTTTTTCCAAGTAAATTTAGTGGAATTTTTACGATTTAAATCAAGTATTTCAGGAATTTCATCATGTCATGAGATAGCCAAGAACGAATGTGAAAAGTATGTTTCTGAACGATAATCGAGCATAATGTCCGTCAAGTTCCAAACCCGAGAATTGGCCGGTGAAAAAGTGAAGTTAAGAAGAAATTTTCAAGTCAAATGTAAGCCAAAATCAGTGGCTTAAGGGCCTTTTATGTGGGTTGCTGAAGCTGAACCCACTTGTAACCCACCAGAATGGAAATTAGGGGGACTTTCATGTGAGTTGCTGAAGCTGAACTCACGGATCATCCCACGAGAATGGGGTTGCACGTTTTTTATGTCTATCTCTTAGGGTTTTGAGATACTTTTCATTCTATTCTCAATTGGGCGACGGGAGGAAGCAAGGAGGCGACTTTTGGGCGATTTTTACAAGAAGCAAACACCGAATTGAAGCTAGGAAACATCTTGGGACGCGATTCTTACACAGATTCTTCCAATTCTTCGTCGGTATTACATATTCAAAAGGGAGTTTTTCAATCTTTGATGTTTGAGAGAACCTTTCTTAGATCTATGACTTCTTCTAGTATTTTCTTGTTTAATACCCCCAACATGAACTAATCTTTAGATGTTGGGGGTTGGTTTGATTTTGGTTTAAGCTTGTGAACATGTGATTTAGAGTTTTTATCAGTTTTTCTTAACTAATGAAGCATATGATTTGGGTTTTAATGCTTTTGTGAGTTTGGCCAACTTTCATCTGATTTGTTCGTTATAAATTCAATTCGAGAGAATTAATTGTTAACAAGAACTGGAATTATATGCCTAGGGTGAGAAATTGGATAGAGATATACCAACTAAACCTTAGTATTATAATAATCTGGAACTTAATGTGTTTTGAACTCAAGTGTTAAGATCGAGAGATGAGACTTGTGTTTTCAAAATAAAATTCGTTGTTGCTTGAGAACAGCGGTGATTTTACAGATTTGATTTTCATTAAAGGGTTTAACTGATAATTATTTTCAAGACTATTGTTCATTAGTGAAGACCTTAGGATTTCCGACCCTCAACTATTAGTCTCCATAAAAGTTTCCAAAGTCGTTATTTTGAATAGTGTGTTAATCTAATTTATTGTTATCAGTACTCAGTTAATCATTCATAAAAATTCAACCTTTTTTACCGTTCAGTTAATAGTGAATATAGTCATTGTGATACTCAGTTCCTAGTTCCCTTGGTTCGATACTCGTACTTCCAAGTACATATTACTTGATTCGACCCGTACACTTGCGGTTAGATTAGGGGGGTGTAAACCCGTTTATCAGCCTCCACATTTGTAACATCCAACTGTGAGGAACAAGTGTAGGGAGTGATGAAGAATAAAAGAATAAACTCGTTCCTTTGGATTGTTTCGCATAGCATATGTATCTAGTGTTTCCATTTAGGACGACTTAGCTCAACAAGGAAAAAGCATTGATGCTAAGGTCTCATGAGCTTAAGGGAATAACTTCGTGAAACTTGGAAGTACAAAATGTAAATTTTTGTATGAAGAATACTAATATTAGAAATCCCCTATAACCTACACTTTTAGAGTAGATTCACATCATTAACATTCACAATGTGACAATGTCTAACTATAATTTCGATAGTGTTTACGTTGTGGTTACGTACAATAAATAACTAAATATTAGCATCAACTTGAATTTAATGCAAGGCATCTGACATAAGGCAAATATTCTATGTAGTGACGTTTACTATCTACATTATTTAATTTCATGACGATGACAATTTTTACCCTACAACTTTTGTCGCTACACAAAACATATCAAAATGTTAGACAAGCATCATCTTGCTGTCCCTGAGCCTCAAGTCCTTAACTACATAGAACATGGAAAAAGTTGTCATTTTCCATTTTTCCTAACAAGGTCAAATTTCTTCAAAGATGTTTCAAGACATTGAAAGGTTAAGCATTAAATGTTTAGTGCACAAATTGTGAGTTTAGAATGTAAGAGGAAATGTGGGGCCTACTCAAGCATTAAGCTAGGCGGTATTTTGCCCCTTTTTTTAATTGTAATACTTAATTACTTATGGGTTCATGAATCATGGTTCAAATCTCCAAAAATAATAAAATATACAATGACCTGGTTTCTAGTAAATATTCCCAGTGTAGTATTGTGCATGCCCAACCATTTGAGGTTTCAATGAAGTAGAAGATTTGCCCTTAACTTTATCTTCATATCAGTTGCATACAAAAGAAGACATTATTTCTTGTACGGTTGTACCTCCTATTTTCCTCCATTCCTCATAAAGTAGCTAGTAACGACTAACGATTACGTTCCATATTCATAACAATCAACCAAGAGAAAGCCACAATGTTAACATGACACGCTCTAAACGCTCTTGCTCACTCTCTCTCTCTCTCCCTTAGAGAAAACGACAGCACTCAAACAATATATATGTTGTTAATGCTCTCTCTAAGCAAATAACATATTTACTTTTATAAAAAATCATGATCACCATAATTCACTGAAAAATCAGTCACTAGCTTGAGGATTGAGAATAGATTTGTTGACACATAAGAAATCCACTATGATGCACAAATGCTTCATAAAACAGCAAAGCCACCATCCCATTGTCTTTGTAAAACAGTAATGTAATGACATCCTACCATCAAGCACTCCACATATCACAAACAACTCATAGAAGAAAATAACCAAATAGGCCCCGGATTCACGACTAAATGCACCATATCCACCTAGATCCGTAACAAAACCACCTTTGAAATCCCTAATACCAAATTTTCTCCACTTCAAGATATTAGCAACTAGAGATAAATAATAATCATCCTCAGACACCTATTAATTAATCAAACTCCAACATCCTACCTAAACACATGATCCAAATAACAACACATACTAATATGTGACAAAAATAAACTTAAAAACAAGGACCAAATACTTACCGCTATCGCCGATCAATAGGAGCTTAATTAGGTAATCATAATCTGCTCGTGCCCTTGCCGGTGGAGCGGCCATTGAAGAGTCGAAACAAAGTTGAAGAAAAAGCCCTAAAAGTTAGCGTATATATATACACACACACTTACACCTGTAAATCAATCAAAACCAAAACTCACCAATTAGAATCAAAAGTTTAGCAAATGAATTTAAAAACTCATTGATCAAACACACACCAGATCAGAAACAGACAAGAGATCCGCCATGGAAGGTCAATAGATAGAAATTATTACCATATACAAAAGGAATAATACACCTCTGCGATGATGATGATGATGATGATGTGCTAAGATGCGCCACTCTCCCCCTTTCTTCTCTGTTCTTCAGGTGCTTCAATTTCTTCTTCTAACGTGCGCAGGTCACCCCCAGGAGCAATGTAGCAAAAATGGGGAAAGGGAGGAGTAAACGAATGAATGTTGACGCGCACAAAGATCAAACCTCTGTAGACAGTTGTCGGTTTGTAAACGAAAAGAAGTGGCTGACCATGGTAATAATGGTGTGCCAGCGATGTAGGGTGCTAAACTTCTGTTGCTGACATGGAAATGTTTGATTGGATAATTATTTTATTTAGACACTAAGTAGTCGTTTGTTTTTTAAAAGGTCTAAAGTCTGAAGTCTTAAATTAGTTATGATTAATAAGAGGTGGTGTGTAAAAAGGTCTGAATAATTCAGACTTAAGAGTCATTAAGAGGTTTTTAGGAAAAAACGAACAACCCCTAACTTTTTAACAAGTGTAAATTATGGTTTGTTAAAAGTTTTGGATTTTGTCTATGTGGTTTTAAAGTTTCGGTTTTCGTTCTAATCGTTTGTAATTCATTTATATTTTCATCTTTGATGGCAAAACACTACTTTTAAGCATGAAGGACTAAAATAAAAATGAATTTTAAACCAAACGACCCAAATTCAGAAGATGATTTACCTTCTGAATTGAAGTTTGGCCTTCTTAAGACTCTTCTTGCTTTCGTCCCAGCTATTGATTTCATCCGCATCTCTTGGTCTTCGAAGGTGAAAAAAACAATAAAATTTAAATCACAAAGACGGAAAAGTTGATGAATTTACAAACCATAGGATGAAAATCATAATTTCAAAACCACAAGAATAAAAATAAAAAATTTCAACAAACCACATACACTAAAAACGTAATTTACTCTTTTAATAATAATAGTGTTTTGTTTTTATAATTTTTTTTTAAAAATTGATTTTTTTTTTTTTTTTTTTTTTTGTATTTGGTAAAGTTCATCCATTTATGAAACCAAAACCATTTATTCATTTTAACCAAAATTTCATTTGAATGCTATTTATAAAAAAAGCTCAAAAAGTTAAAAAAAATAAAATAAAAGTTAAAAAAAACCCAACATATTTTTCACAATTTGAATAATTAAGTTTTCAAAAAAAAATTAGACAAATAAATTATTAAATTTACTGAAGTCAAACAAATGAATCTTAAACAACGAACTTATATATTTTAAATTATTAAGCCGTTTTATTGAAACAATGATTCTCTACACTTATAAAACAAAAGAATATGTAATTTATTAATCTATGTAATAATAGATAATAAGGTACATTAAACCAATAAAACGAAATGATTATATATTATTTTTGTTATTAATTTTTTAGATTTAAACGAGAATCATAAGAGATCCTAATGGTTATTTTATTTTCAAATTCAAATGACAGTCACAAAATCATAACAAATGAAATCTGAAAACTAAACAATAGTTAATTAAATTGTGTATTTTTTTTTCATTTTATTGGTTCATTGTGTTTTAAATTTTTATATTGATTTATCGATACATGAAAAGATAAATGATATATTTATTTCGTTCAAAAAAATATTCTGAGATTTAATCGCTCAAAATATGAAAATCTGTTGGGTTTTTTTTCATTTAAGTAATTACTTGTTCGATCTTAATAAGTTCAATGATTTATTTGTTCGATCTCAATAAGTTCAGTGGTTTATTTGTTAAAAAAATTAATACTCTAATCACTAAAAATATAAAAGTACTTCCGGTTTTAAGAAATTTCCCAAAATAAAATTAAAAAAGAACATGATAACAACTAGTTAAATAGCAACAAACAACCAATAATAAAGGTTACAGAACTCTTCTATATGTTATATTTAAAAATAATTGTTATTTTTAAAAGGCCAAATTACATGAAAATACAATATAATTTATTCTGATTCCTATTTTATGTAATGTATTTTAAAAAATCTTTGATTTAGTATTTTAAATATGTTATCCAAACATTTAGATATTGTATACGTACGAAAATGCATTAAAAACAACGTATATTGATCAAATTTCTATTTTGTATAACATTTGTTATTCTAAATGGTTGAAATGTAACATCTAATATACCGAATTAGATTTTGCTATATAAAACATAAATCAAACCAAGATCCATCATATTCATGCAATTGGCTCTTATACGGTTAGGTCTTGTTTGTTTTTTTAATCACCACTTATATCTGATTTGGTCAGACCTTGTTTGTTTTTTTTATATTATTTTCAGGGTCTATTATCTCTTAATATGGTCTGGACAAAAAAATGGTAACTTTATCTCTTAAACCACCTCTTATTTAGAGGGATAAAATAGACAATTATACATGTTTAGATGTTTGTCAATTTACAAAAACAAATAGTCTTATTAATTCAGATTTTAGACTTCACCCACCGCCTCTTAAAAATCAGAATAAAATCATACTTCAAACTTCAGTACCTCTTAAAAACAAATGTCATCTTATACTTATTGTTTAGTATGCAAGGTTCTAAATGACGTGAGGCGTGGTGTGGCGTCGAGGTCAAACCTCAAGCCTTACGAGTTATGGCGAGGTCATGGCGTTTTCCAATGGGTTAAGACGACAAATATGTATATAATTTATATGTAAATGTGTGTGTGTGTGTGTGTTTATATTAGTGTATTCAACAATAATCATCAAGTTATTAACAATTTAAATTCATATAAACGATAAACAAAGAATTTCTAAATTATAATCGATACTAGTGGGTAAATTCCAATGGAATTTCGAAGTATACAAATTTGAAGAATCGAAAGTAAAAAAAAATTAACGCCATAACAAACTTGACGCCTTATCTCGATACCAAAGGATAAAACATGATGGCAAAGCCACGTCTCGATGCCAAGGTGCATTATTTAGAACCTTGTTAGTATGTTAGTTAAAAAAAGAATAAAAAAAAACTAAAGTATAGTGGCCAAATTGTAATTTCTAAAATATTAGTAGTGTTTATACCAATCATTTGATATACAACTGTCAGATAGCAATTGAACATCAATGGCCAATGGGGAATATACTAAAGTCGCTAGACCCGTTACCAGCGAATCAAACCCCCCACCAGTTCATAACCTATATTCTATACTATACTAGCAGTGTATCCGTGTAATGCATCGGGATAAACAAATGTAAATGAAAATAAAAAATTAATGTAATAACTTATCAGGAAAAAAATATATATACATATATATATATAGAGTAAATCATATATTTATAATTTATGTAGCATTAGTAGTGATAAACGCATAACTTGAGTTTTTTCAATCATGAAGCATTAAAAAATTATATTAAAGTAATCGTTAAATGTATATTTGACTTTTAAAAACATGTATTAATCAGCGATATCTAACGAATGATAATATTTTTTCAAAATACTGAAATATAGAATAGGTAAAAATAACAAATATAATGTTGGATAATATTATTTTGTATCTAAACGTATATATAGGTTCATTATTAGTTAGTTTTATAGAATTCAAAAGACTTTAAAAACTTGTATACATGAAAAAAATACATGTACTATCATAATTAAATAAATATGTTAATTTGAGCAAGTAAATAACTTTTCTTCTTTTGGAGAAACCCCAAATGGAAGGGAAAAAACTTGAATATGGAAGGTAGTGAAAAAGTAAAGTTTGAATTTTTTTCAAATGAGTTGTATCTTATACATACTAAGTTGTGAATTAAGAGATTTTTGAAATGTATGCATAAAATAGTAGTACCTTATGTTTTATAAGTAGTAATTAAGAGTTTTTTATTCCGTCTTTATAATATAGTATAGATAATTAAAATTTATAAAACCGTTCTTGAAAAAATTACTTCTTGAAAAACGGTTTTTAGAAAGCTATTAAAATTAAATTTTACATTTATCTTCCTTACAATTAATTATTTAATTTATTTTACTTTATATTCTTGTTTTTTCATTTTTCATTTTACACCATTATCATTTCAAGACAAATAATCATATATAAACAAAAATGCAATGAAAAAATACGTTTCTTCTTTTACAAATTATACCATTATAATTAGTGATGGCCAAAAATCGGGCTTGGGCCGGGCCGGGCCAAAACGGGCTTCGGGCCTCTACAGTGAAAGCAAAAACCGGGCCCAAACGAGCTTCGGGCCGGGTTTCACCCGAAAAGGCGTGGCCCGGTTAGGCTTGGGGTAAACCGGTTTAACCAAAACCGGGCCGGGCCGGGCCCAAACCGGGCCGTGATCGGGCCGATGATTTTTTCGTATTTTTTTTAAAAATAATTTATTTATATAATGGATCACTAAAATACACTTTAAAAATACGTTTTATTTATAATAAATCACTAAAATACACTTTAAAAATACATTTTATATATAATTTTAAGTTACAAACTTACAATACAAGTATTTATAGGGGTTTAGGGGGTAAAAAATACAAAAAAAGGTCAAAAAAACGTATATAAACAGTAACATACAAGTATTTATAACGTATTTTTTTTAAAATGTACGAATCGGGTCGGGCCGGGCCGTGAACCGGGCTCGGGCCGAGCCGGGCCGGGCCGCCAAAAACCCAAACCGGTCCATGATTTCGGGCTTCAAACCGGTTTGGCATCGGGCCGGGCCGGGCTTTCAGTCGGGTCGGGCTCGGTTAACCGATCGGGTCGGGCCAAGATGACCATCACTAATTATAATCGTCTCGTCAATATCTTCAAAACGAGCCCAATATTGAATATTTTTTAACTTAACCGTACTATTAAATATCATGAATATCTAAGAATTAGTTTATTTTCTATCCCTACACTTTTTTTTTCATTTTTAGCATATTAAAAACACATAATCATAGACCAACTAAAATATTTAAAAAAACGCGTTTCATTTTTTTTTATAAATTACACCACTATTATTTGTTCGTCAATATTTTCAAATTAAGTTTACTTTTAAATATTTATTGATTTAGTACTATTATAAAATAGAATAAAGATGTATCAATTTTACTATATATATATATATATATATATATATATATACTATTATATTAAAATTCTATTAGGGTTATTGAAAAAAGTAGTTATTGGAAAACGGTTTTTGGAAAGCTATTAAAGTTAAATTTTACATTTATCACTCTTACAATTAATTATCTAATTTACTTTTATCCCTTGTTTTTTCATTTTTCATTTTACACCCTTATTATTTTAACACAAATAAATCGTATATAAACAAAAATGCAATGAAAAAATTCGTTTCTTTTTTTACAAATTATACCATTATAATCGTCTCGTCAATACCTTCAAAACGAGCCCAATATTGAATATTTTTAAATTTAACCATACTATTAAATATCATGAATATCTATGAATTAAATCTCTACTACTATATAAAAAAACTAATACGATTATTGTACAAACTTTTGTACAGTAACACTTATCATCCTAAGCTTTTATACAATAACACTTATTACCCTAAGTTTTATACAATAACACTTATTACCCTTATAATGTTACATTTGTCATCCTTACAATTACTTATTTAATTCATTTTATATCCCTTATTTTTTAATTTTTTATTTTACACCATTATCATATTAACACAAATAATCGTATATGAACAAAAATGCAATGAAAAAATAAGTTTCTTTTTCTACAAAGTATACTATTATAATTGTCTCATCAATATTTTCAAAACGAGTCTAATATTGAATATTTTTTAATTTAACTGTATTATTAAATATCATGAATGTCTACGAACTAATTTGTTTTCTATCCATACGTTTTATTTTTTTCCACTATTAGCACATTAAAAATACATAATCGTAAAATACGTTTCATTTTTATTATAAATGATATCATTATAATTTTTTTTGTCAATAATTGTAATATAAACTAATTATTGAATATCTTGATGGGTTTAGGGTTTCATAATTTGTGATTCATAGGTCATGGTTGATTATTGATAACATGTCTATAAGAAAGTAGCATTAATTGTTCGCTATTTACTTACATTCCGTTGCATCGCGCGGGTATATGCCTAGTATATATATATATATATATATAAGATAGCATACCAATAGATATTTGTAACGGTTATTGTAGGGAAAAAAACGAGGTATACAAATCTATACATATCTATATTATATTTTTTTATTGAATTAATTAAAATTTTATAATCAGATAAATTATAAAGGTATACAACTTACATCAATAGGGACAAAAATAAAACAAAAATGAAATATGATTGAAAATACATAACAAATTAATTCAGAGTCAATGCATGATTTACATATTAGTGCATCAAACGATTCAAACACCGTGTTTTCATGACTAAAGTATTGATAAAAACGAATAATACAAACTTAAAATAAAACATTGTTGTCATTTTGATTTCGAGATGTTTCGCGAGGGGATACATACCTTTGTCAATTGTTTCTTCGATTTCACAATTTTTCGTGTCACATCGTACATGGGTATATACCTAGTGGTTTTTAATAAGGGTTAAACCAATGGCCTATACTTAATCAATACTGACACGTGGCCTATTCTTCAACGGAATTTATAAAAAATTTAGAGCATCTCCAATACAAGAACCTCATTTTTCCACTTTTTGGTGTCACTTAATTTCCAACTCATCAATTTAAAATTTTATATAAAAGTCCACAATGGTAATTCTTATAAGAACCTCATGTCAACATCAATAATTATTATGTATGTATATATAAATATCAAATATTTAATTTAACTACCAATAAAAATGAGAAAATTGTATTTCACACAAATTTCATGGTAAGAACCAAGGTTCTTAAATAACAACTCAAAAGTAGTTAAGTTCTTATAAGAACTCTTCCACAATAGTAGTTCTTATAAGACACTTCACTTTTTGCCTTGCATTAAAGATGCTCTTATACAATAGAAAATTAAACTTCAAAATCCATATAAAAGATAAAATTCAAACTGGTTTTTCAGGTCCATGTCCGGAGCTGGCACAAATCGATCCCAATTTTTCTCTTCAAAATTAATTTTAAGCATATATAGAAGATTCTATTTTAAACAATATCTTATTAAAATACACTTTAACTTATTTAAATATACTTTGAATTTTTTTTATATATTTTTCACACAAAAATCTATACACGGTTTTGTAATTACAAATTTTGAAATTTAGTATTAGAATCATTAAAAAAAACTTGAAAAACTAATAAAAGAATTTGGAAAAATTATAAAGAACTTGGAAGTTTCTGGTAAAAAAAAAAAGTTGGAAGTTTCCGGTAAAATAAACTTGGAAATCTTGTAAAAATCTTGAAAAACTTTATATATATTAAAAAGGGAAAAGTTCATAAAAAACCCAACAAACTATTTCATTTTGAATGATTAAGTCCTTAAACTAATTTTTTGAATGAAAAAATCATTAAACTTTCTCATTTTGAATGATTAAGTCACTGAACTATTTTTTTGAATGAAAAAATCATTAAACCTTTTCATTTTGAATGAAAAAACCATTAAATTTTCTCATTTTAAATAATTAAGTCCCCTGGACATTTTTTTCAATAAATTAAATCATCGAACTTCTAAAATTTTGTTACTTACATCATTTTAACCCAAAAAAACTAACTTATAATCGGTTATCTTTTGATTCTTCCTCTTTTGACAGATAAAAAATAGATCAAAAAACGGGAGATCGATGATAGGGGACAACAATGTGTTAGACGATATGGAGAATGGACAACGTTAGGGCAACAGGGAGTGGCAAGGCAAGGCAAAACGATACGATTGTTTGTGAGAGGTTTTAATGGCATAGAGTTTGAGAACGATAAAACTGATTTAGATTTGTTAATTATTTTTACCTTAAAATCTTCATAGTCAGTTCTAGGTACCTTTAAAAAAAAGTAACCAATTTTTAGAAGTTCGATGATTTATTTATACAAAAAAATGTTTAGGGACTTAATTATTCAAAATGAGAAAATTTAATGGTTTTTTCATTCAAAATTAAAAGGTTTAATGGTTTTTTCATTCAAAAAAATAGTTCAGTGACTTAATCATTCAAAATGCAAAAGTTTAATAGTTATTTCATTCAAAAAAATAGTTTAAGTACTTAATCATTTAAAATATGATAGTTTATTAGGTTTTTTTGAACTTTTCCCTATTAAAAACTTAATTTGTTTTTCAAAAAGTAACACCAACGCCTATATAAAACCAATCCCAGACCGGGCCTTGAATTTTCGTAAAAACTATAACAAGTCCCAATCATACCAGACAGAGCCAGGCCCATTTTAGCCATCTCCAATGCAAACCTAGAGATAGCCAAAGATAAGATGCCATCAGTCCGGTACGAAATCATTCTCTTTAAAACCGGGCTGGTCGTCCCCAGCTCAATCAAAGATCTTGTGACTCACTGATCCTATCAATAGTCGATAATCTCAGCCTCAGCCCGGTTGTTTATAAATTTACATAAAAATGTTATACAAACTTCTGTAATTATTACTTTTTTCAAGTTGAGCATTGAAATACATGTTAAGTATTACATTTATTTGAAAAAACCATGAAAAACTTGTATAATCATTTGTAAAAACTAAAAAATATCTCGAAAACTTGTATAATCATTTGTAAAAACTAAAAAATATCTCGAAAAATCAGACGTACACATACCCAGCCACAGCCCACAGGCCAGGACTTAAATTTCCATAAAACTTAAATAACCGATCTCAAACCATCAGGCCATAACTAATCCCAATCGGTCTGGGCCAGGTGTAATTTGGCCATATTCTTAACAAATTAGCTTATTTGTAAGTTATTAATAATCGATTCAACTATTACCACAAATACCTCATACCAGAAACGTTTTCTTATAGCAGAATTAAATAACTGTGAAATAAAATAAGTCACAAGATGACAAACAACACCTTCGATGAAACAAAACCAAAACCACGGTTACCTCGACAAAATTCAATCTCAAAACACAAAAGTCGACCATCAAAATATATCATGCTTTTTATTAGTAAAAGAAACCAAGCACTTTACCACCAACATTCTTCCTCCTAGCTTCTTCATGGTCCATGATTCCAGCTGATGTAGTCAATACAATGTACCCAAACTACATGATGAATTGTGTGCATTCAGCTATTTGTTCTAAATGCAATTCCTTCTATTCATAATGAATATATAAGTTGAAGATTAGAAAATTAACCTGTCTTGAAGGAAGAAGTCTAGCAGTCCATGGTTCAATTTCCTTGACACCAACATCAAATCGAGGACTGATAACCCCACATTTGTTCAATCTCCCATTCAATTCAACCACAATCTTACCGGATCTGTGGTCATCAACGTACTCAAACTCACCGATGTAACCTGCAGGCGAGATTATAGAAAATTAGGAACACACCATCATGTAATACACCAACAAATAACTATTACATTATGGGCAAAATGCATCAAAATGTAAAGAAGTTTCAAAAATATTATATTAAATGTAAAAAAGTTTTACATTTTTTCCTATTTTTAACACATTTTGACCTGTAACATGAAATTTAGTAACATTATATGGCATGGATGTCAAGTTTATCATCCATTTTCAAAGTAACCCTTTCATAAACCTATTGTAAAAGGGTATCAATATGAGCAGGTTACAGGTCAAAATGGGTACAAAATAGAAAATTTTGAAACTTTGTTACAACATTTAGGGGAAAAATTATTCTTTACATTAAATGGGAACTAAACCAAACTTTGTTGCATTTTGCGGCGCATACATTATCTATTCATTTTATCTCATGAAGAAAAGAATGTTCCAAGAATTCATAGAGGATTGGTTCAAAGAGGCATACCATGCTTTTGCATGACGATAAGAAACTTGATAATAACTTTTGAAGAAGGCCTAATCATGACCTGTCTCTTGCCTCTCTTCTCAGCATTGTACATGCACTTAAGAGCATCATTCAGAACACTAACCCTCACCATCCTCACAAATTCAAAATGCTGCAACAAAACAAATCAAAGCAACGATTAATATATAAAATTGCTTGCAAACACTACAAATTACTTGGAACTTGTATGATTTTTAAAATGTTTTGATACTCAGAGCTTGAAAACCAGCCATGTAAACGATTGTAACAACTCAGGTATCATAATAAGGTTTAGTATTCATTAACTTCAAAATAAACTACAGGTAGCTCAATTTCAACAGGCATTATACAATGGCACTTTTTGTACCAATTTAAAAAAGACAGGCAACACAATTGAGCTAATCAGGATAAAATCTTGATGACACATTTTTACCACAAAAAAATGTATCAAATGTCAATTAATTCGTCACAGATTTCTGATTTACTTAATGTCAAACCACAAACTCCCATTTGAATTAGCCAATTTTGATGCAGAAATAGTCATGCAAAACTAATTATGATGCAAACTCACAAAAGTAACAATTTACATTAGTACCACAGAACTTTAACCAAATTTGAACATAAAGATTTGACTCGTAAAATATAACACTAAACTGCTTGCCTCTTTCAAAAGCTGGAATATACAATTTTAAGAACCTTTGCAGCCCCCAACATACCTTCAAATAATCATCCTTTTGCTTCTTTGAAAAACCATAACTCCACACATACAACCTCACACACACTCATCAACACATATTACACAGATATTAACTGCTAAAATAACCTTAATATGCAAGATCATTCATTATGTCCTGAAACTGGTATAAGCTAACAATAAAACGATCTCATCAAATATATCAACTAGCAATAGCATGTTCTTCGTTTGCTAAAACTAAAACTCACATCTCCAGGCACCAACAGATCAAATCATTCAGGTATCTAAATCATATCACCGAAAGACAAATTGTATCAAATAATATGACGAAAAAAAACTGAACCAAATATATGAGAATTGATCATGAAAACATGAAACACGTCAGAAACTTAAAATTCCAACAATAAAACATAAGATTATACTCCTTAATCAATAGAATCATAGCTGAACCAATAGAGAGAGTGAGAGTGATAGAGCTAGGGTTTACCTGGAAGCGCAAATGGCAGCGGCGTGCGAGGGATATTACAGAGTGAAAGAAATATGAATTAGGGTTTGGGCTCTTAAAGGGCGTGAGAGGGGATTTATTAAATTACAGAAAACCCCTAACCCATATCGCTTGGGAAATTAGACTTTTTATGTTTAATGGATGGAAAATTTGAGTTTCTATGCTTCATAGTGGGTCATATATCAGAAATAGAATTTCAGTGTTATTTGATCGGTTAAATCTGTTTATTTAGTTTGGGGTAGTCGGTTTTTAAGCTTTTTAAAATAACCAATAATCAAACCAAATAAGGTTCGGTTTAATCAGTTTTCGGGTTATTCGGTTCGGTAACTGGTTAAACCGAATAAGGATTTTTATTGTTTTCGTTGAACATATGCTCAAATAATTTTCCCAAATTAAGTGTCTTTTGCTTCTAATATATAATTGTATCATACATTCATGTTCAACCATTGACTTATATAAAGTAAAGCACACCATCTATCAAAAACCAATATCTACCAAATAACATTATTTTTACATGCGCCGTTATAAATCAAACAAAAAATGTAGTCTAATAAAAAACATGATTTAATATCAATAAAAATATTATATAGCAATAAAATATGTAAGATAATAATTATATAAATATATATAATATTAGTAGAATGTATTATTTAGGTTATTCGGTTTAACCGAATTAGAAAAAAATTAACCGAACCGAATAAGGATCCTTATTCGGTTAACCAAACCGAATAACCCGAAACCGTTTAACCCAAATTTCGATCGGTTCCGATGGATTATTCAGTTTCGGTTAATAATGACTATTTTACCATTTTTGAGTTACATACTTTTGCCTAATGCCTCCCCGACCTCGTTCCCTGTAAACAACATTAAAACACGAAAACAATAACCATAAATATGGTATGGAAAACACAATCTTCTTTGAATGTTTTGATTTAAAAAATTAAGAGTATATAATCATAACATAAGCTAAGAAAACAATAACCATAACAATATAACAGAAAAACCTGAAATTCGATATATATACATTGTAATACATATGTAACACCCCGATTTCTGAAGGGTGTCATTTCAAGTTAATACCGAAAGCGATATATTAAGGAAAATAAGATTTTTGATTTTGGACTTAAATCCTTGATTTTACAGTCTAGATGGATGAAGGATTCAATTACGAGTCCAACGGTTCTTTCCGGAGCAAAAACGGAGCTATAACGAAGAAGTTATGACCAAAACGGTTTTCGGGGAAATCATTGGGCTCACTGGATGGGGCGCACGGGCCGTGCGTGGGGGTCAGAGGCGCGACTTAAAACCTGATTTCCGCCCCATTTCACCCAAAAATTCATTCCTTCATAACTTTTGCTCCACAACTCCGATTTTGATGATTCAAGTTATGATTTCGTTTTTGAGAGCTTTTCACGGATATGGCAAGAGATTGGAAGTCTATTGAAGTATACTAGAGTATTTTGTGGTGGTAAGCTTCTCATCTCTCACTATTCATCCTCTTCCCCAAGTTTTCTAGGGTTTCATCCACTCTTTGTTCTCCCTTTCATAGATTGAAGGTTTGTCACCATTTTGGTGAACTAGAAGTGTTTTGGTTGGTGAATTCAAGCTTGGGCTAAGGTAATCTTCTATTGTCTTCAGTATTGGAAGTTAGGGTTTCGGTATTAGTTGAGGTATTCATGTATATGGTCTGGGAAATGATTCTTTGTGGTTGATTATGATTATTTATGGTTGGAACCTTATGAATCTAGGTTTTTGGAAGATTTGGTTGGAAGAACCAAGTTTCTTCAAGGAAAGTTCTAAGTGGGTAAAAATCTAGATTTAGTCTAAATCTAGCAAGGTGAGTTTACTAAACTTTTGTTAAAACTGGATACACATCATATTTGTTTAATTGTTGTTATTATCACATATTTGCTCAAAATGGTCATCTTTACGGGTTTAAGTATTTGATGGTATTTCCATGAGATTATGTGAGATATATGTATATGAAGTATCATCCCATGAGTTACTCTATGTTGTGTAATTATTTGGGGATTTATATTATGTGTGCCCACAATGGGTATTTGACATGATTAAGGAATATACGTTTGGTATAACATGATGATTTTCATTCGGAATACACTCTTGGTGTTATTGTATCTACAACGTGGCTATGTGGATATTCATGTCATATGATGGATTTACATGCTTATGATGGTAATATTGTGTTCTTGGTTGATACCCGAATGACTAACGGGTTGAAACACATCTTTGAGACCTCTTATATGCATTATGTGGACGAACCAAGTCCGTGATTCACTATAGGAATGTAGGTGGGTGACATTTGGAGAATTTCCTAAGGCGGTAGTCTCCTATGTGCCAAGACCTCCGCCGTCGGGGAATTTCCTAAGGCGGTAGTCCCCGTAGCGTGTCGGGCCTTTGAGTCGCCAGAGAAAGTGGCTTCAAGGTGCATTGCCTCTTTGGGTGAACCGGATTGGAGATAAATGCATTATGTGGACGAACCAAGTCTGTGATTCACTATAGGAATGTAGGTGGGTGACATTTGGAGAATTTTCTAAGGCGGTAGTCTCCTATGTACCTAGACCTCCGCCGTCGGGGAATTTCCTAAGGCGGTAGTCCCCGGAGCGTGTCGGGCCTTTGAGTCTCCATAGAAAGTGGCTTCAAGGTGCATTGCCTCTTTGGGTGAACCGGATTGGAGATATGGGTCGCTCCCGTTGACTCCACATCTACATGATTATTTGTTAACTGCTGATAAGAATTGTATATGTTCTATTATGCTATTTCTTGTTCAACTCACTAGGCTTTTTGGCCTAACACTTGTTTGGTGTCGATGTGTATCTCAGGTTTTAGCGGCACCGGTTCTAAGCGGGCTTAGTGCTTGGGTGAGAGATTTGGGAATATCGCTATTGGACTTACTTTTGGTAGGAGAACCTTTGGGTTTATAAATGACACTCTTAATTGTAATCTCTTTTCTAGTTATGGAAATTAGATTAGTTGGTGGTTATTTATTGTCCATTTATTTACGATTGTATTTAAACCGGTTTGTGTATTTTCCCCATTTTTGGGAGGCTCTTGCTTTGGCAAATTTAAATACCGCATGTCCGTTTTTTTTTTGGATTTTTGTTATCCCTATTTTTAGGGTGTTACAAGTTGGTATCAGAGCTCTAGTTTAAGTGAACTAGACATGAATGTAAGATGTCTAGACTTAGACTGAGTATGTTAGGCAATGATTTGCGAGATGGGTAGAATTTCTAAGATGGGTTAGTCTTAGAGTCGACGAAAACTATGGTTATCAAGCGTTGTGGCGATGGTAACGAGAACCTTTATGTGTTATATGTTCATAATCTCACCTAGCTTCAAAATATTCAGAACTTAACAATAGTTAACCATCTCATGTAAAACACTTTAAAAATAACCATTTTGGCATGTACACCGTTTTAACAAATTCCCCTCGAATACAAAATGGTTATTTTTAAAGTGTTTTACATGAGATGGTTAACTATTGTTAAGTTCTGAATATTTTGAAGTAAAAATGTATTTTACTTGGTATCTGTCAAAGTGTGAGTATTTTAATGAGTTTTCATATTTGATATACTTGCTTTATTTTAGTTCCATAAAATACTCATATTTGGAATTTGGACATCTTGATAAGTAATAGCATGATTATAACATTTTGGAATTTCGTACAAATAGAGTCCATTTCATGACTTAAGCATCTTGGTAAAAAAAAAATTGTTCAAATAAAGTCTATTACATGTTATATGCATTTTGGCATATTTGCATTCATAAACCCTTTTGAAATTCTTTGGTCCCATTATGTATTGAGTTTTGGGGTTAATCTCGTCTTTGAAGTTTCTGTCTTCGTAAACGTTGTTTAAAGACATTTCATTATTTGGGGGACCGATAATTATTGGTCAAATGGATTTTGAGCATTTTAGCTCGGTGTTGGCTTAAAAGAGTCTTGTGGACATTTGTTCGGTTTTAATGGCTCGATGTAAAATCCAATTTATGACGTACATCTTAATGCATTTCATTGCATATTTATAATCATTACAGGCTCGAATGCTTTTGTCATTCATGTGTAGTCGCATATTTTTAGACTGTGTTGCATTGGATCCATAGGCACATGAGTCAGTCTTAATTGATGGTCAATTGGGTGGTACGGGGTTGGACTTCGGGACTCATGTTTTATGACCAAACTTGACAAGTAGGCACTAGGAGGAGATAGTCTAAGGCGACACCGTGTGGGTGGGGGCTTAGATCTCCGCCGTAGGGGAATTTCCTCAGTTATAGTCCCCGGACGTGTCGGGCCTTTCGGGTGTCCTTTGTGGCATCAAGGTATCTCGTCTCTTGGGTGGAACTTGTCAAGGATTCGTAGGGACACTTGGGCTTTCATGTTGTTAGGTGTCATACGATGAACGTTGTAGGAGTAGCATACTTCGTGCTCTTCCGCTCTCAACGGATACGGGTATCCCCGTCATTGGTCGTTGTATTTTGGATATTAATTGTCCATTTGGGGCATACAATTTTATAAGCCGTTGGAAAATTCATGTCATTGAACTAAGAGTCGTTTTGGAAACATGATGAGAAAGAGTTCATTTGGAAAACATTTTGTTGTAATCAATGAGAAGTTTTGATTATTTGAAATGTTTAGTTTTATGAACATGTCGAGTCATCCATTTTGGAATCTTTGGGTATTTTGGTAAATAAATCATGTTGAGGTGTTTCCTCGATGATTTTACATATATAATTGGAGTTCAATTGACGTAAGTGTTATTTCGTGTATTTGATCTTATAAACCTTTTTCAGAAAACACATATTATTGTGTTATGATGCATTTTGAAAATATAAGAGTATGAGTTCATTTGAGAAATGGTTTGTCTCAACCAGCGATGAGATTTTAGTTAAATATACTTTTGGTCATGTTTGCATAACAGTTAGTCAAACGTGTTTCGATATTTATATCGACTTTCATTGGGTATTTATGTAAACCGTTGGGTCGTTAGATCGATTTGAGCTAAATAGAGTCTTGAAGAAATTGGTCCGGTTTAAAACAGTGGTATTGTTTCCCTTTGAGTTTAGTGGGAACAGTTCAGTTGCACATATCATGTATGCATATTTTATTGGAAATTTTCGTCATGGTATTTTAGCCAATGTTTTAGAACGATGAGAGCATGTTTATATTTGGCTTTGAACTCGAAAATGACACAAATTATTTCATGTTTTAACCGGGTACATACGCATATCAATCTACTAGCTTTGTGAAATAAACGGTCGCATGCAAGTTTTGTTGTGAAATCTTATTTCATGCCGCATTGTGACTAAAAGAGAGAAAACTTTAAAAGTTCGATATTATGAGCATGTGGTCTTGGATTTTGCAAACATTTTGTTTATACATTTTGGAGTTAAACTAAATGCTCTTACAATTGCTCAAATCGCATGCATATGTCTTTACTAAATTTTGGGGAATAAACCGATGTATGCGAGTCACAATGAGAAGTTTTATTTAATTACATTTCATGGTTCATTTACAGAAATTTTGGGATTCGATTTTGTGAATTTCCCTTCTGTAGTTTTGTATGAAAGTCTTGTTATACACTGTTTTAGTACATGAAACTATTTCTCGTTCTTTACATAAATTATACTGTTGGTGTGAGTAATCATATAAAAGATTTATGTTATTTTGGATGTATATAGGTCTTGTTGGAAATGTTATCTTCCGATTTTTGGGTTAAATTAAAAGATTTTAAAGTTGAAGTTGTGAAATCATCTTTTGTGAGTTGTACAAACTTTTATTGCTCGTGTTATAGGGCGGAAAGTTATTTTTCACATGCATAGCATAAATTGATGCATAATAGGACCCTGGTAGTCCGTTTGAAAATTTTGTTACGCATCTTTCGTTATCTTTTTATTAGCGTAAGTATTGATCAAATGAGTTTTGAAAATGGTTTTATATGTGTGGCATTGGTGAACAGTTTTGAAACCTATCGAATGCACGATAGTGTATTTTCACCGCACGTTTAATTGTTATAAAACTTATGTACTTGAGAGTTTTATAAATTTCAAATTGGCATTGTAGTGTGAAAAACTTTGAACTCATTGGGCTATAGGTGTAAGCCCCCTCGTGTTAGGAGTCGATATTAAGGATTTAAAGAGTCCTCGGAGTTTGAGGCGTTATACATGTGTTTTCTCTCAGTTAGTTAGATAACGATCTTTATGCTTCGTTAAACCTACGGATTGAAATCGTGTTCTGTTGGTTGGGTATGGTTGGTTTTGGAATTGTGGGATTTTGATACAACGGTATGTTATGTGTCGGTGGTGTACTATATTGTTGGGTATTCGTGATTAATGATGATGTTATGGTTGACTAGTAAGGATGTTGGATTTGGGTGACTATTTCCAAGAGTAGGTGTCAACTTTGAATCGACATTACTAATCGGGAAGGAAATATTTGGTAGTATACCCACGTTTGCAGAATGGCCGTATCGAGGTTAGGTGTTGGCGCGTAATTTGAGGACAATGATTGTTGGTGTGCTTCAATGTATTTCCGTTAGATCTGGTGCGTCTGTAGGACGAGCGGTAAACTTAAGGAAATTAGATGTTGTTAATTAAGAAAAGCAACCATTGGTATTCGGATAATTGTCAGGATTTTCGTTGATTTGGAAATCGATGCTTGAGTGCATAGTGGGAGTTTAGTAGTAATGTTTATTGGAGACATTTGGTGAGAATGCCGAGGTGGACTTTAAGTACAAATCGATTATTGAAGAGACCTTGATGCGTCGTATTTAGAAGTATCTAAGGGAAATGTTTGCTTTGGAGTATTCTTGGTGGAAATGACTAAATAAGGTCGTAAATTACTTTTGAGGTAATATGAGCAGCATAAGGTTGGGAGGCAACCGAGATTTATTGGTTAAGAAAATGATCAAGCGAGGACTTGATGTTCATTCCGTCATCGGTGAGTTATGTCGAACCTTGAGATTAAGTTTTGTAATGTCACGTTATGAGAAACTCGACGACAACCTCAACCGGGTTGTAATTGGGTTCGTATACGAGGTAAGGTTTCATGGAGGCATTTTTATGGGAAATCAATCGATCTTGCCAAGTGCTATATTGGGTTCTTGGTTGGTGCCAGATTTCGAGGACGAAATCTCTTTTAAGGTTGGGAGGATTGTAACACCCCGATTTCCGAAGGGTATAATTTCAAGTTAATACCGAAAGCGATATATTAAGGAAAAAATAAGATTTTTGATTTTGGACTTGAATCCTTGATTTTACAGTCTAGATGGATGAAGGATTCATTTACGAGTCCAACGGTTCTTTCTGGAGCAAAAACGGAGCTATAACGAAGAAGTTATGACCAAAACGGTTTTCGGGGAAATTGTAACACCTCAAAATCAGAATAAATTAAAACCTGGAAAGACTAGCAACATGACATCAACATTTCTATAAACTTCACAAAAGGTGTATCAGTCCTGAAGACTTTACAAAACCTGTATGGATTTAGAATTCATCAACAGACTAATCTAAACAAACTATCTAGATTACATCAGCTGACAATCCAAAATTCATCAAAAGAATGGGACTTAACAATGCCCAACTATCAACACTTTAGTCATCTCAAAATGCCCCGAGACCTAGCTCGTCTCTCAAAACCTAGTGCATCCCACCGCTAAGGGAAACCTGTTATACATATCATTTGAGAAAAAGTGTCAGACTTAAAGTCTGGTGACAACATACAGTTCATAAATCTCAAGAGGTATTGACAATTGTAATAAGTAAATCTTTTTAAAGGTTTGGTTGTGCAAAATACAACTCTTGATATTAAATGGACAACCGGTCCAAAACACATCTTTCGATGACGGGGATTACCCGATTTACCAAGGATTATAGTGGAACACAAAGTAAGCCACAAAATCCGAGTTGTGAGCTAAATACATGGAACCATGGCCACAAACTCTTCATTTCGTACTACGATGTGAGGGAGGGCCCCCAAGAAACCATGTCATACTCGTTCATTAGACTACATCTGAACCATGGCTAGGATCGGGTCTCACATAACCGTACCTAAGTTGCCCCCGAGGATCAAATGTAGCTAACTACAGCGGAAGGGGCGTGACCTTCCCAGCCAGAAGCCGACTCGATACCTATGGATCCACTAGTATAGTCATGACTTGTCACAATATTTCATGTGACCAACAAAGCTAGATAAATAGCTTTAAACGCATTTATATTTCAAAATGCCGTTTTCCAGACCAACTGCCGGTAAGAAAGGTAATCATAAAACCAGTTTATATCGTTCTTTTAAATAAGCCTCATACTGGGCAAGTAAAACATTATTTTACTTCAACAAGATGAAATCCCTCATTTAAGTCAAAAGCGTTTTGGGAACTCTATCATATCTCAAAACCCCAAGTTACATCAATTGGTAATAAACGGACAATCCGAAAACGTAGAGATATATAGGAGTTAAAAGCACAATCTTTGACATATATAACAGTTTAAGAAAGTTAGTAGGAACTCGCCTCTGTTTCCTTCTTCTTAACGAGCGCTACCTATGACAACACCGAAGGAATCGGTAAGTCGAAATACAGATAACTTCTCACATCCTGACAAAACTTAAAGATAACAGAAGCAAGTCCGGTCAAAGGCATACCGGTCGAAAAGTCCTACCGGTCGAACCGACCTCCGGTCGAAGGACAGTACCGGTCGAATGGGTTCAGGTCGAAGACAACACTCCGGTCGAACACACCGGTCAAAAGGGTTCCGGTCGAACACACACCGGTCGAATGCATCCTACCGGACGAACACCTATCGGTCCTAACAAGTCCGGTCGTCTTGTTCATCAAGAACAGTCGATGCAGAACCCAGATCCAAAACGAGAAATACTCAGATCTCGAAAGGGAACGGTTTAAAACCTTCACAACGAGATTCTACACGGCTAAAAGCATTCAGATCAAAGCATTAAGCTAGATTCGTACCTTGATTTGTCCGAATCGATCAACCACTTTTCCACCTACTTTCTCCTGCCTTTTCTCTCTGACTTCAAAGAAAACCAAATCTGATCTGATATTTTTTTACAAAAATATCAAGACTTAGATTTCTATATATATATTACCCAAGTTACATCTAACCCCCCTGAACTTTGGGTAAAGGTCAACTTTTCACCCAACCCCAAAATTCATGGTGTTATAATCCTCCCCAACTTGGGAATGATTTCGTCCCCGAAATCCAACTATACAAAGAGATGAGGATATCTACGCTTCATATCCTCTTCAGCTTCCCATGTCACATTTGCTCCCCGGTGATGCTTCCACTGCACCTTGACCAAAGTGACTTCTTTGTGACGCAACTTCTTAGACTTTCTCTCTAAGATGGCGTCGGGTTCTTCCACACAACGGTTACCTTCGTCAACCCTTAACTCCGAAAGGGGAATGACGTTGTCTTCTACCGCCAAACATTTCCGGAGGTAGCAAACATGAAACGTGTTGTGTATTCTGCTCAACTCCGGTGGTAGTTCCAACTGGTAGGCTTGCAAACCCACTCGCTTAAGCACTTTGAAAGGTC
Source organism: Arctium lappa (assembly GCA_023525745.1). Lineage (NCBI taxonomy): Eukaryota > Viridiplantae > Streptophyta > Magnoliopsida > Asterales > Asteraceae > Arctium > Arctium lappa. The sequence continues at coordinate 43,757,488 of CM042063.1, forward strand.
CGAGGAAACGGGGACTCAGCTTCCCACGTTTTCCGAACCGTATAATGCCCTTCCATGGAGATACCTTAAGCATAACGCGGTCGCCTACTTGGAATTCCATCGGTCGCCTCTTCTTATTGGCATAGCTTTTCTGTCGATCCTGAGCCGCTTTCATTCTTTCACGAATGCACTTGACCTTATCGGCAGTCTCTTGCACGATTTCAGGCCCGGCGAACTGCTTCTCTCCCGCTTCAAGCCAACACACGGGAGTCCGACACTTTCGCCCATACAATGCTTCAAAAGGTGTCATCCCAATACTCGAGTGGTAGCTATTGTTGTAAGCAAACTCTACCAAAGGCAGGTGAGAGTCCCAACTACCCCGGAAATCGATGACACAAGACCTCAACAAGTCTTCCAAGGTTTGGATCGTTCGCTCGCTCTGCCCGTCGGTCTGTGGATGGTAAGTCGTACTCAACTTAACTCGTGTACCAAGCTTTTTCTGAAACCCATCCCAGAAGTTCGAAGTGGGGATAGAGATGCCTTTGAGTATCAATAATAAATGTTTATGTGCATATAAAATGAATATATTAATTAAATGAAACCCCCAATATATATATATATATATATATACATATAAATCGATCACTTTTACAATCACTAAACAAGAAATGCTAATTCTCTCTATTATATAAAGACATTAACTATAAATTATATAAAATAATTGCACATAAGTGTAACACCTCAAACTAAGAAAGAAGTAAGGCCTAGTGACCAAAAGAGTAAATGCTTGAAAAAAAATAAAGTTTAGGGACTAATAGTTCCTTAAACAAAGTGCATGGATTAAATTGGAAAATGGTTACATGTTAAGGGACTAATAGTTACTTAAAAAAGTCAAGAGCTACATATGAATTATGAAATGGTTATATACATAGGGGTGTTACTTATTAGAGCTTTTAACGAGTTACTTGAGCTTGAATTGCTTGATGATTCTCGAGCTCAAGTATAGCTCAAACACAAAATAAAGCTTGTTTAACTTAACGAGTCAAACTTCATAACACCAATGTTTGACATGGATCGTTCGGAAACTCGATTTACAACTTTTCGAGTTGAACTAATCTAAGTCATTCGATCATACACTTTGTCGGGTCCAACATGTTCATATGTTTATAAATTTTACAATCACAACTGAAAAATTATCAAACTTGAGTCAATAAACGAGTTAATTAAATCTCGAGGTCAAGTTCATAAACGAGCAATAAATATTGAATTTTTGGTTTAATGTATAATCCAATTTTGTTAAACGAGCATCGAGCGTGAACATTAAAAAAATCACTCCAGCTCGAACATATTTTGAAAAGGTTATTCGAGCACGAACATGATATTGTTTTTTCGAGTCGACCTCAAAAAACTTACTTGACTCGACTCAACTCAACTCATTGACATCCCTATGTGTGACATGTACATACACAAACTTGCGTATAACATATACTCAACTGTTAATTATCAATTATCATCTCGTTGATTTAGTCAATGTAACACCCGTAATTTTCGGTAAGTAATTGTCAACCGGGTGTTTCTGGGTCTTGTAAGTAGTGGGGTTTTGCTGGGAAATGTATTGCTTAAAGTCCCTCGGAGTATCGGGAGTATCGGCAGTGAAAAGGTCGGGTTTCGGGGCTCCGGAATGGTCCCGCGACAATGCCCGGCGACTATGACAAGTCACAGTCGAACGGGGCACAGTCGCAGAAGTGAAGCAGAAGCTGAGGGGCTTCATGAGACATTGACCAACGACAATGCCCAATGCATTGTCGCGTGGCAATGTCACCCAATAGGTGCAGGGGGTTGTTAAGTCGAGATTTTCAGCTTTCTTTCTCATTCTCTTCTCCAAAACTCTCCCATTTTCTCTCAAATCGCTTTCTCTTCATTACCCCCAAACCCAAACTCATTCTAAATCCATTTCCATGGATTCCAAGGTGTTTCTTCACCATCAAGCTTGTGATATCAACCTCATGTGCTAGCTCATGTGTTCTCCCACCATTTCTTGAAGGTTTCTAAGTTTTCTAGGTTTTCACCAAAACCTAAGTGGTAAGTTCATCCCTTCCATTTCTAAACCCTAATATAAGTTGTAAATACTCCTTTGGTGATTTCCTAAGTATTATGTTACTCTATTTTCGGTTTGTAAGATTTTGGAGGATGTGGGTCAAAATTAGGGTTTGGACCAAAATGGAAATTTTGGTGTAAAATGTTTGAGGAATGTTTCTACGTGGTTGAATATGGTAATTTACGGTTGGAAATGTGTAGATCTAGGTTTTGGAAGCTTGAGTTGAAGAGTTTGAATGGATATCTTCGGAAAGCTTTGGATGGAATCTATGCTTTTGGAGGCCAATGGTTGGGGAATTGAAACCTAGGTTTAACTTAACCTAGCAATGTGAGTTCAAGTTGATTTGTGAAAACGATGTACATGCCAAAATATTTATTTTAAAGTGTTTGTGTTTTACAATAAATTGTTAACTGCTAATAAGTTTGCCTTTTTGGAAATGTTTAGCTTTATAAACTTATATAACCCATATCTTTGGGATTTTTTGGAAAAGTTGATAAATAAATTATTTTGATATGTTTCCTTGATGATACAGTATATAAATGGAGTTCATTTTATATAATTGCCCATTTGGTGCATACGATTTTATAAACCATGGGAAAATGCATATCATTTGCGTTAAGAGTCATTTTGGAAACATGAAGGGATGAGTCCATTTGGAAAACATTTTGTTTCAACCAGTGAGAAGTTTTGGGTTAATTACTTTTATGTTGTAGTGTTTACATAATTGTTGGTAAAACGCGTTTCAATGTTTATACTCAATTCCATTGGAGAGTCATGTAAATTGTTGGGCCTTTAGCTCGGTTTTCGGTTATGTCGGGTCTTGGGGACTTTTGTCCGGTTTAATAACCTAAGTGGAGCTTTGGGGTGTGAGTTGCATTTATTGCATTTTATTTTGGAGAATACATGTTTTGGGTGCGTGAGTCATTCTTTTGGAGTCATGTATTCTAGACGGTATTGCATTGGATCCATAGGCATGTAAGTCAGTCGTGTTTAATGGTGAGGACTCTTTGAATTCTCACTTTGGGAAATAATGTCGTGTTGGCATTGGTGTTGTCCCGGTTATTTTGCGAAGAGGAGCCCTCATGGGTTGTACTTCGAGACCTTGGGTCTGGTGTTTAGATGTCTAATTTTTGTACACGGGGGTTAGACATCGAGTGTTATCAAGTAAGGAGCTGAGGCTCCTAATTTGACTGATATGGAGTAGGCACTAAGGGTCAAGTGGGCACCCTGAGGATGAAACTCCCTAGAGACCGAACAGGCAATAAGATCGCGTATCCTTGAGGTGTAGCTCGGCAGAGCAGGCAATAAGGGATACGGTGTAGTGGAGACTTGAAATATAGTCATGATTGGAGGTGTAGCTCGGCAGAGCAGGCAATATGGTCACGATCTGAGGTATAGTTCGACAACATAGTTATATGGCTTAACTTTGTGTTCCGCCACGTACAATGGAATCGGGTATCCCCTGTCACCGAAATGTGTTTTTTGGGTATTTTAATTTTGTCGTTTTATCATCCATGTTTTCGGTGACGCTTTACTTTTGGGGAGTTGGTTACTCAAAATTTATGGGTTGTGTTTTATGACTCGTCCATGTTTGAAGGGTTTTGAGAAGTAAAGTTTATTTCGTACTCTTATAAAGTGAGCACTTTGTTTACTATTCATGTTTTGGTTGAGCTTGGGATTAAAGTGGTTTTTACGAGAAAAAGGTTCATATTGGGTTCTTTGTTCTAAAGATGTACTTTTGGAAAATGGTGTCGTTTGATATTTAAAGTAAATCTTTTGGAAGGTCTATGATTTAAACTACTTTCTTTCCCTTTAACAAATATATTTATTTCATGTTGTAAACTCTTGAACTCACTAGGCGTTAGCCTAACCTTTTTATTTGTCGGCATGTGCATCAGGTTCCGGATGGGGGAAGAGGTTCTAGCGTTTTGGTGAAGTGTTGAGTGCTAAGAGTTTGTGCAAGGGTGAGTAGCTTGACGAAGTCTTCCGCATTAGTCGTTGATAAGAGCAACGGTTTTCTTTGGGGTTTTAGTAACACCCGACTTTGAGTTGGTCTTTATGCGAGACTTGACCTTTTAGTTGTTAAAGTTAAACCCAATATTCGTTTGAGGTGTCTCAGCTGATGATTGTAAAACAGATTATATCCTTTTTGTTGTATGATTTGGAAGTTTTAATTTAGTTGTTCGGTTCATTTACGAGGGTGTTACAAGTTGGTATCAGAGCTTAAGTTTGAGAGAATTAGGTATTGATTTTTGGATGCCTAGACTCAAACTAGCGTTATGATAAGTAATTGTAAGTGGATTTGTACATTAGGTATCTTAAGATACGATATTTTTTGGGGGTTGATCGAGTCGTTAGAAACGAGAAACTTGTTGAGGGTCGCAAGGATGATCATGTACGGTACGTTCACAATGACACCTGGCCAGTGTTATGGTGAACCTACATGCTACATGTGTATACTTGAACTACCTTGTTATGATGACCGTTGGGGTAGTGAGAAAGTTTCTAAGCGAGTAATTTAAGGAAAGATTGGTGTTTATAGCAATGTCACTTTGGAGTGATAGTTAAGCGCGTTGAATGCACTAAGTTGACCACTTTGAGTCGGAGCTATTGGTCGGAGTAGAACCATAGGCGTGTTAATTAGCTCTATTTCAAGAAGAAATTGTAAGGACAACCGACGAAATCGTCGATGATCGCCTTAAGATGTTTGAACATCCGGATGATATTGGTAGGACGAAAAGTGAAGGAACGTGATTTCGGGGTATCGAGTGCCGGCCAAATCCATGCACGACATTTATTTCTAAAATGAGTTTGCATTATTTGTTTCTCATGTTTTCAAGGCATAAAGTGAGCTATATTACGAAATTTTGGTAAAGTATTTAGCATTCATCAAATCTTAAACCGTGAGTTTAAACATGCACGAAATTGTTTCGTTGTTCGTGGTTGCAAATATTTTATTTATTGGAAATCTCTTCATCCTCGTTTTGTGTCTAACTCTATTTTTGGATATTATAAGATCCGTATTTTAATGTCATTTTGGGTATTGGACAAGTAACTGTAGAATTTTTAACCATGACATTGGTTCTCCTCCACGTATGTTAAGGTTTTAAAGGAAGAGTTGTCCTCATGTTATTGAGTCGGAATTTTCTGGAGGATTTGGTTTGTGTGAGTCGTGTTTAATTTTATGAGTATAGTTTTGCGGCATGTTGGAGTGTGTGAGTGTACTTTGAGATGCGTGGGTTTTAATTTCATTGTGTGTAAATTTACACGTTTATTGGGCGTCGTGTCTCATGAAAGTTTTGTTGAAAATGGTCACCTTACCTTACGTTGTGGTTTTAGAATTTTGACATTTTAGACTTATTGTCGTCTTATACTTTTATGTTGGGAAATGAAAATTTTGACACCGCCTGGTTTAGCGTTAATTATTTTTTGTGAAAATTCAGTTGGTTTTGAGGTGTCTTACTTTATGACAGTTTGAGTCGCGTAATTAAAAAAAAAATTGGGAATGTGTAGACTTGCATTAATGTGTGCATCAACTTATGAGTTTGTTTAATACTTTGTCTCATACGAGTCTACACCGGTGTTTTGCAACCATCAGAGGCGTTTTGAAAATATTATTGTCGCATGATTGCATTGTGAGTTTTACACAAGTATGTGTGTACACTTTCTGGGTTGAATTTGATTTTACACTCGCGTGAGTAAGTATGTGAAAGATTTATTTTGTCTCATATTAAACTTTTAATCCATACATGTTCAGTTGTTGATTTTACTATTATAAATTTTCCGTAATGCATTAAATGAGTATCAATTTACATGTCGTTATAGTTATCGCTTTGGACACGTGCGTCTTATCTGCGCAACCTAACATTTGAACTCGATTAAAAATTCTATTTACGTCCCTATAGTGTTATTAAATTAGGGAAAAATAAACGGACGTACATGGGCCTTGTTGGGGATTTTATCCTCCGACGTTTGCGTTTTTAAAGGATAGGATTTTAAAGTTGAAGTTGTGAAATTTTCCTTTGGGAGTTGTGAAAACTTGTATTGCACATGTATTTGTGCAACTCAAAGTTTAAATCTGATTTGATGTTTACTAACGTCCCTATCGTTTTACCGAGTTTTGGGGAAATAAACTACTGCATATGAAACTTGTTGAGGATTTTATGCCGCAACATTTTTGGGTTAAAGAGGAAAACTTTAAAGTAAAAAAAATTGTGAAGTTCCCTTTTTGGGATTGTGCAAATATTTATCACACATGTTGGGATGCATGAATTTATTTTCATGCTAATAGTGTAAATTTTGTTACACACCTTTTGTTACTGTTTTATTTGCGTAAGTATTGATCAAATGAGTTTGTAAATGGTTTATATGCGTAGTGTGGGCAACCAGTTTCGAAACCTATCGATGAATGGTAGTGTATTTTCATCGTACGGTTAATTGTTATAAAACTTATGTATTTGAAAGTTTTATAAAAGTTTAAATTGGCATATTATTTGAAAACCTTGAACTCATTAGGCTTATAAATTTAAACCCCTGTCATGGAAGGAGTTGTAATTAAAGGACTAGAGAAGTCCTTGAGAGTTGAAGCGTTGGATGATCCTTCTTGCGGTATATCTTGAATTTGGGTTTCAAATTTTGAATCGGTTCACGTTTGAATAGTTGAGGAAATAGATTCATGCCTTCCCCGATATCTTAGGAGTGACCTTTATGCTTCTGTAGACCTGCGAGAAAATGCCTTGAGTGATTATCGGCATCCAGCTGGGTTCGATTTAAGGAATTACTTGTCGGTTAGACATCATGGTGTATGTTGGTGATGTATTGTCTTAGTAGGTTCCGTGATTTACGTAATTATAGTGGTCCGTTTGTTGAGAATGTAAGATTGGGAATCTTAGTACCCTGTTAGGTGTCAACTTTAACGCGACGATACTTCTGAGATGAAATATTGGGCGGAATGTCCACGTTTTCGATATCACCATTTTGGCTTTAGGCGTCAACTAGTCTCCTGGAAGTCATTAAATCTTGGAATGTTCGAAAGTATCCCCGTTAGGTCATGAGAATGTTGACCCCTCTGGGGTGGATTTTAAAAGAAGGTTAGACGTTGACGAGTGGGTATCGATGGGTATAAGTGTTTCCCGTGTAGGTAAAGATCTTATTAAGGGAATGTTCTGAGGTTGAGAATAGATCGGGGTGAATGATAACTAGATCATCATTAACCAGCTACCTAAAGAGCGTATTGGTATGCCTCGAAAGGACGACATTGTCAATATCAAGAACCGATCATTAAGAATTTTGGGACTTTCTTGAAGGTTGATGTTGAACTTCAGTTTGGGTTCAACAACATGTTCAGCTAAAGTGGGTGGACCGGTGTGAAGTTGAGGTTGCGAACTACCCTTGAAATACTAAGTGCCACCCAAGGTTGGGAGGCAACTATGGTTTTGTGGGTAAAGACTGTTTAGTGAGTTAAGTGTGCACTTGGATATAAGTGTAATGTGCCCAAGGATGCTGATGTCGGGAGTATCAGCATAAGAATGATGGCAGTGGTTTTGGAGAGTAGAACAGGGATAAGGCGGGCAACAATCTATTAGAATTCAGATTTCGAGGACGAAATCTCCTTTAAGGTTGGGAGGATTGTAACACCCGTAATTTTTGGTAAGTAATTGTCAATCGGGCGTTTTTGGGTCTTGTAAGCAGTGGGGTTTTGCTGGGAAATGTATTGCTTAAAGTCCCTTGGAGTATCGGGAGTATCGGCAGTGAAAAGGTCGGGTTTCGGGGCTCCGGAATGGTCCCGCGACAATGCCCGACGACTATGACAAGTCACAGTCGCACGGGGCACAGTCGCAGAAGTGAATCAGAAGCTGAGGGGCTTCATGCGACATTGACCAGCGACAATGCCCAACGCATTGTCGCGTGGCAATGTCACTCAATAGGTGCAGGGGGCTGTTAAGTCGAGATTTTCAGCTTTTTTTCTCATTCTCTTCTCCAAAACTCTCCCATTCTCTCTCAAATTCCTTTCTTTTCATTACCCCCAAACCTAACTCATTCTAAAGCCATTTCCATGGATTCCAAGGTGTTTCTTCACCATCAAACTTGTGATCTCAACCTCATGTGCTAGCTCCTGTGTTCTCCCACCATTTCTTGAAGATTTCTAAGTTTTCTAGGTTTTCACCAAAACCTAAGTGGTAAGTTCATCCCTTCCATTTCTAAACCCTAATATAAGTTGTAAATACCCCTTTGGTGATTTCCTAAGTATTATGTTACTCTATTTTCGGTTTGTAAGATTTTGGAGGATGTGGGTCAAAATTAGGGTTTGGGCCAAACTGGAGATTTTGGTGTAGAATGTTTGAGGAATGTTTCTACATGGTTGAATATGGTAATTTACGGTTGGAAATGTGTGGATCTAAGTTTTGGAAGCTTGAGTTGAAGAGTTTGAATGGATATCTTCGGAAAGCTTTGGGTGGAATCTATGCTTTTGGAGGTCAATGGTTGGGGAATTGAAACCTAGGTTTAACTTAACCTAGCAATGTGAGTTCAAGTTGATTTGTGAAAACGATGTACATGCCAAAATATTTATTTTAAAGTGTTTGTGTTTTACACTAAATTGTTAACTGCTGATAAGTTTGCCTTTTTGGAAATGTTTAGCTTTATAAACTTATATAACCCATATCTTTGGGATTTTTTGGAAATGTTGATAAATAAATTATTTTTATATGTTTCCTTGATGTTACATTATATAAATGGAGGTCATTTTATATAATTGTCCATTTGGTGCATACGATTTTATAAACCATGGGAAAATGCATATCATTTGCGTTAAGAGTCATTTTGGAAACATGAAGGGATGAGTCCATTTGGAAAACGCTTTGTTTCAACCAGTGAGAAGTTTTGGGTTAATTACTTTTGGGTTGTATGTTTACATAATTGTTGGTAAAACGCGTTTCAATGTTTATACTCAATTTCATTGGAGAGTCATGTAAATTGTTGGGCCTTTAGCTCGGTTTTCGGTTTTGTCGGGTCTTGGGGACTTTTGTCCGGTTTAATAACCTAAGTGGAGCTTTGGGGTGTGAGTTGCATTTATTGCATTTTATTTTGGAGAATACATGTTTTGGATGCGTGAGTCATTCTTTTGGAGTCATGTATTCTAGACGGTATTGCATTGGATCCATAGGCATGTAAGTCAGTCGTGTTTAATGGTGAGGACTCTTTGGATTCTCACTTTGGGAAATAATGTCGTGTTGGCATTGGTGTTGTCCTGGTTGTTTTGCGAAGAGGAGCCCTCATGGGTTGTACTTCGAGACCTTGGGTCTGGTGTTTAGATGTCTAATTCTTGTGCACAGGGGTTAGACATCGAGTGTTATCAAGCAAGGAGCTGAGGCTCCTATTTTGACTGATAGGGAGTAGGCACTAAGGGTCAAGTGGGCACCCTGAGGATGAAACTCCCTAGATACCGAACAGGCAATAAGATCGCGTATCCTTGAGGTGTAGCTCGGCAGAGCAGGCAATAAGGGATACTGTATAGTGGAGACTTGAAATATAGTCATGGAGGTGTAGCTCGGCAGAGCATGCAATACGGTCACGATCTGAGGTGTAGTTCGACAACATAGTTATGTGGCTTAACTTTGTGTTCCGCCACGTACAATGGAATCGGGTATCCCCGGTCACCGGAAGGTGCTTTTTGGGTATTTTAATTGTGTCATTTTATCATCCATGTTTTTGGTGACGCTTTACTTTTGGGGAGTTGGTTACTCAAGATTTATGGGTTGTGTTTTATGACTCGTCCATGTTTGAAGGGTTTTGAGAAGTAAAGTTTATTTCGTACTCTTATAAAGTGAGCACTTTGTTTACTATTCATGTTTTGGTTGAGCTTGGGATTAAAGTGGTTTTTACGAGAAAAAGGTTCATACTACGTTCTTTGTTCTAAAAATGTACTTTTGGAAAATGGTGTCGTTTGAAATTTAAAGTAAATCTTTTGGAAGGTCTGTGATTTAAACTACTTTCTTTCCCTTTAACAAATATATTTATTTCATGTTGTAAACTCTTGAACTCACTAGGCGTTAGCCTAACCTTTTTATTTGTCGGCATGTGCATCAGGTTCCGGATGGGGGAAGAGGTTCTAGCGTTTTGGTGAAGTGTTGAGTGCTAAGAGTTTGTGCAAGGGTGAGTAGCTTGACGAAGTCTTCCGCATTAGTCGTTGATAAGAGCAACTGTTTTCTTTGGGGTTTTAGTAACATCCGACTTTGAGTTGGTCTTTATGCGAGACTTGACCTTTTAGTTGTTAAAGTTAAATCCAATATTCGTTTGAGGTGTCTCAGCTGATGATTGTAAAATAGATTATATCATTTTTGTTGTATAATTTGGAAGTTTTAATTTAGTTGCTCTGTTCATTTACGAGGGTGTTACAGTCAAATAATTCTATGTTTTAGATTTGGGTCTTGTTTGTTTTTTAGAAGGAAAAAAACTTTTATTAGCCTCTTATGTCTGATTTGTTAAGAGATAGGGCCATTCAGACAGTTTGTTTTTCCAAATATTCAAAGCCACTTATGTCTTAATGTCCTCTTATCTAGTAAGAGGTAAATCAACTTCTTATTTACCTCTTATTGTTATCACCAATTTACCTTAATAGATCATTTCTCTTAATCGATTCACTTGGATTATAATAGAAAGTTTTACTCTAATCAGATGACTTTCAAATTTAAATTTATATAATTTAAATATATTGTTATTGGTTAACTATATTCGTTCAAATGAATCTTGATTTTATAATTTAGATGCAAATTTTGTAATGATGATGAATAAATATGTGAAACTGTATAAATTTTAATATATAAAAAATCAACACTATAATATTCTAATGGGTCAAAATCCGTCAAGTACACAATTTAAATAAATTCAGATATTTATCGGCTTACAAAAACAAACAGTTTTATAGACATGTCATCAACAATCAACCATGACCTAAGAATCACAATTTATGAAACCCTAAACCCATAAAGACATTTAATAATTAATTTATATTACAATTATTGACAAAAAAAATTATAATGAAATAATTTATAATAAGAATGAAACATATTTTACGATTACGTATTTTTAATGTGCTAACGGTGGAAAAAAATAAAACGTATGAATAGAAAACAAATTAGTTCGTAGATATTCATGATATTTAATAGTACGGTTAAATTAAAAAAATATTCAATATTGGGCTCGTTTTGAATGTATTGACGAGACGATTATCTATACTATATTATAAAGCACAGATAAAAAACTCTTAAATACAAATTATTAGGCACAAGGTACCATCATTTTATGCAAGATTTTAAAAATATCTTAATTTACAAGTATCAAAGCACAAGATACATATTACTACTGCAGGCTTCTAATACCTACCAAATTGGTATGTGCAGGGTCTTACTTTTATGCAAACTTTTCCATGTATCACTATTAATTAATATATTAATTACTATAATTTTGTTTTAATTATATTATTAAATATGTAATTGGTTATTTTTTTAGATGTCATTAAAATATATAAGATAATCATTGAATTCTAACAAAATACTTAATTTTTAATCCTAAATTAAACAAATTTATAAAAAAAAACATTATTATTTTCTCAAAACCATCCAAAATCGTACTGTAAATCGACAAAAAAATAAAATGAAACATTAAAATCGTGATGTATCTCGCTGCATTGCAGGAGTACGCTTCTAGTAATGATATAATTTGTAAAAAAAAACATATTTTTTCGTTGCATTTTTGTTCATATATGATTATTTGTGTTAATATAATAATGATGTAAAATGAAAAATGAAAAAATAAGGGATATAAAATGAATTAAATAAATAATTGTAAGGGTGGTAAATGTAACATTATAAGGGTGATAAGTGTTATTGTACAAAAGTTTAGGGTGATAAGTGTTATTGTACAAAAGTTTGTACGTATTAGTTTTTTTATATAGTAGTAGATATTCATGATATTTAATAGTACGGTTAAATTAAAAAATATTCAATATTGGGGCTCGTTTTGAAGATATTGACGAGACGATTATAATGATATAATTTGTAAAAAAAGAAACATATTTTTTTGTTGCATTTTTGTTCATATACGATTATTTGTGTTAATATTATAATGATGTAAAATGAAAAATAAAAAAATAAGGGATATAAAATGAATTAAATAAGTAATTGTAATTGTGGTAAATATAACATTATAAGGGTGATATGTGTTTTTGTACAAAAATTTAGGGTGATAAGTGTTATTGTACAAAAGTTTGTACAATAACCGTATTTTGTACAATAACCGTATTAGTTTTTTTATATAGTAGTAGAGATTATATAAAAATTCTAAAATTGTTATTGTACAATCTTTTGTACAATAACATTACCACCCTTGGGGGCGTTTGGTTCACATAATGTTTTTGGATGGGCTGGAATCTGTTAAAGGAATTTGACTTTGAAGGAATTGGAATGGAATGTTGTCAGGTTTGGCCACCTGTTTGGTTGACAGAATTGGAATGAAATCTGTTAAATGAATTGAAATTTTTCTGTTTGGTTCACAGATTGTAGCTTTAGAATTGGAATGGAATTTTGGCAAATAACCAAAATACCCCTTTTGTTTATTTAAATTTTTTTCAACAAAAATTACTTTAATGAAATAGTCATTAAATAGTTTAATTTTTAACTAAAATTGTTTTGATTATTTTAGCACACGAATGATGATGAGAGAGAGAGGGAGAGAGAGGAGAGAGAGAGAGAGGATGAGAGATAAAGGAGATGAGAGATAGAGGAGAGAGAGATGAGAGATAGAGATAGGAGAGAGAGAGAGGGAGAGGAAGGGAGAGGAAAGGAGAGAGAGAAAAGAGAGAGGAGAGATAGGAGAGAGAGAAAAGAGAGAGGAGAGGGAGACAAGAGAGGAGAGGATAGATTGAGAGAGAGAGGAGAGAGAGAGGAGAGAGAGATGAAAGAGAGAGGAAAGAGAGAGGGAGAGAGAAGAGAGAGAGAGAGAGAGGAGAGAGAAGAGAGAGGGAGAGGAGAGAGAGGGATAGGAGAGAGAGAGAGGAGAGAGAGAGGGAGAGAGAGTTGGTGTATGCTAATAATGTTGAACGGTATGTATAGATGCAAGAGCTATGTCGTTAAGGAAATAAGACAGTGGAGTGATGAAGACAAAAAGAAAGTAGGTATAGATGCAAGAGCAAAGACCATTATCTCAATGGCTCTCCCTGATGAAGTTTTCCATTCCATCATGCATCTGAAAACTTCTAAAGAAATGTGGGAAAGCATATGTGTTCAATATGAGGGCACCACTGAAATCCAAGAGACTCGAAAGATTAACTGCTTAATCATTGATCTAAAAACAGTTGGTAGGACCTATTCTAATTCTGAGGTCCTAACAAAATTCTTAGAATGTTTTCCTGAAAGTTGGGACACTTATTCAATATGTCTTAAGCTAACAAAAGACTTAAATTCTCTTTCTCTCAGCACTCTGTATGGAATATTGCTCAACTATGAGCAATCGAATCTCTTAAAGAAGAATCTTGTAAAAGATTCAAAAGACTCCAAAAGCACCCCTGTTGCTTTAGTCTCTTCAGAGATAATTCCATCTCAGCGATCTACTCTCACTATCACTGAGTTAGATTCTGAATCTGAGGATCTATCAGACCCTGATCTTTCAGAGTTCGATGAGTCCTTAGCACTCTTGACAAATTCTTTTTAAGAGATTTGCAATAAAGAGCAATTTCCGAAGAAATAAGCCTTTCTCTCTCTCACTGAAAAGCCAAAATCAACTGCTGTTGATAAAGCTACTGCCACTTGCTATAACTGTGAAAAGATTGGACACTTTGCTAGTGAGTGCAGATCTAAAAAGGTCTTCAAGCCTTCTACCTCAAGAAGATCCAGTGATGACAAATACCTAAAGCTGAAGAACAAATATCAAAAGCTGAAAAACTACAAGCAAAAAGGTAAAGGTCTCATCGCTAAAGAACATGATTGGGCTGAATCAGAAGAATCAAGTTCTGATGAAGAAGAAGTCGCTAACCTCTGCCTCATGGCTGAGATTAAAGAAGAAGTGGAAGAAACATCTGAACCTTCTATGAGCTACATATCATCTTAGGTATCTATCTCTACTAATCCCTCTCTGACTGAAGCTGAGAGAAGTCGCGTTGTTGATGTGCTGACGATTGATCTTTATAATGCTCTAAACGACAAAACTCAAGCTGAAAATAAAAATGTTCATTTAACTCAAGAGCTAGAGAAATGTCATGAAAAGATCAGAGAACTAACTCTTTTAGAAGAGAAGTTGAAAGATCAAGTCATTATAAATGAAATCATCAGCATTGAACGCGAACAAGCCATCGCTGCTCTAAAAGAAGAAAAGGCTCATGTTGAGAAATGATGCAAATCATCAACAAAGATCTCTGAGATAATAAATGCTCAAACTCCTGAAAGTGATAAATTGGTCTTGGTTTTTGGACACGACAGGATGAGCCTAAAGAAGAAAGTTCCATGCTTAAGTTTGGAACGTTTGTCACTCCTATCTCTGACACTTCTTATGATCAATTTTATCTGTCTTCAAACTCTATCCCTAAGGAAAAATCCAAAGACTCTAAGTCTGCGGATAAAGGAAAATCCATTCTTCGTCCTCAGAAGGCTACCAAGAAAGCAAAGTTGAAAGTTCCTTCTAAACCTTCAGTGAATCAATCCTCTAGCTCTGTGATAGAAATCTTCGATCTCTGTCCTCCAAAGCTAAAGATTGACCTTAAACCCACGGGATCTGAAGAAATGAAAATTCCTCCTAGATCTCATGAGAAAAGCATTCTTGGACCTGGCCCTGCTCATCTTAAGCTTGCAAAACCTTCTACTTCTGGTCCTAAAACCATTTTTAAATATAGAAAATGTTATCAGTGTGGTTTTACCGACCATATTGCAAGCAAATGTTCAACTGCCACTAAAGCTGATAAAACAACTAAAGTGAAGATGAATGCCTCCAAGGCTGAAAAGGTCACTAAAGCTGAAAAATCGACCAAAGTGAAGATTACCACTGAAGCTGAATCTTCATCTGCTGTGAAGATTACTGAACCTTCCATCTCCACTAACCCCAAAAGGACCCATTGAAAAGTGGGTACCAAACAACGCTTAATCTTCCTTATGTATGCAGGGATCAAAGGGCATCTGGCATCTCGATAGTGGATGTTCTCGTCATATGATTGGACAAAAAGACCTGCTCGCTGAATACAAGGGAGAGAAAGGTCCCTCTGTGACCTTTGGTGGAAATGGAAAAGGATATACCCGAGGGTTTGGTGTTCTCAGCAATGGAACAACTGCCTTTCGAAGAGTCGCTTATGTAGATGGACTGAAGCACAATATTCTAAGCATCAGTCAGTTATGTGACAAAGACTACGAAGTTCGCTTTTCTAAGAAATCATGTTCTGTGGTGAATGAAAAAGGAAAACTTGTTCTCAGTGGTTATCGCAGAGAAAATGTCTATGTAATAGATATAGACTCTACTACCACTGAAAACTTATGTTTTCTCTCTAAAGCCTCTTCTGATGTCAACTGGCTATGGCACAAAAGGCTCTCTCATCTAAACTTCAAAACCCTGAATTCTCTCTCTTCTAAGGAACTGGTTTCTGGTCTTCCTCAGCACTCATATGCTAAAGAATCTCTCTGCTCAGCATGTGAAAAAGGAAAACAAACAAAAGCTAGTTTCAAATCTAAACAAGTCTCCTCAGTAACAAGTCCTCTTCAGCTCTTGCATATGGATCTGTTTGGCCCTGTCAATATCCAATCAATAGCTGGAAAGAAATATACATTTGTCATTGTGGATGAATTCTCTCGCTATACCTGGGTTATCTTTCTTCGCTGCAAGAGTGATACTCCAGAAGAACTAATATATTTTGTTAAAAAGATGGAAGTGATGAATAATCTTACTGTTCGTTCAATAAGAAGTGATCATGGAACTGAATTTAAAAACAGTTCTCTGAACAATTTCTTTGAAAACAAGGGAATTTCTCATAATTTCTCCTCAGTAAGAACACCTCAGCAAAACGAAGTTACTGAAAGAAGAAACATAACGATCATTGAAGCTACTAGATCAATGCTCAGCGATTCTCACCTCCCTACTCAATTTTGGGTTGAAGCTGTAAATACTGCTTGTTTTACTCAAAACAGATCGTTGATAGTAAAGCGATTTGGAAAGACAGCTTATTGAACTTTTTCATGGAAGAAAGCCCTCTATCAGCTTTCTTCATATCTTTGGTTGTCAGTGCTTTATCTTAAACAACAAAGATGAGCTTGGAAAGTTCGACCCAAAAGCTGATGATGGAATATTTCTAGGATATTCCTCCATCTCCAAAGCCTACAGAGTTTTCAACAAGCGAAGACAATCTGTGGAAGAAACAATTCATGTCACGTTTGATGAAACTCGCTCAACGAACTCCAAACCAATCGCTGACAATGAAGAGTTAAATGTTTGGATGTTCTCTCACTACAAAGAAACTGAACCCTTCTTTTCAAACCATCAGCACACAGATCCACCTACTACTGATGATGATCCAAACATCATACATCCTAACACTGAATCCAACTCATGGGTTTCAGCTGAACCTCTAAACACACTGCTACCATCAGATCTACCTTCGTCTGAAAACCTCTCTAATAACAATAGTCTATCCACTACTCAACAGTTAATTGTTGATGAACCTCAAACGTCCTCATCAGTAAACATCCCAATTGTTGATCCAACATCTGAGTTAAGCGATCATGCTCCTGCTCAGCGATGGACCAGAGATCACCCAATAGATCAAATTCTTGGTGATCCAGATGCAGGTATCCAGACACGACGAAGCTCAGGTAATATATGTCTATTTGTTAACTTTCTCTCTTTATTAGAACCAAAGAAGATCGATGATGCCCTCAAAGATCCAAATTGGGTCAGCGCTATGCAAGAAGAGCTGACTGAGTTTACTCGTAACAAAGTTTGGAATCTCGTTCCTAGACCATCTGATAAAACTGTTATAGACACCAAATGGGTGTTTAGAAACAAGTTAGATGAACATGGAACTGTAACCCGAAACAAAACTCGACTTGTTACTCAGGGATACAGATAAGAGGAAGGCATAGACTATGATGAAATCTTTGCCCCGGTGGCTAGGCTCGAAGCAATTCGACTATTCTTAGCTTATGCAGTCTATAAAGACTTCATCGTTTATCAAATGGATGTAAAATCAGTGTTTCTAAATGGAAAGCTGAATGAAGAAGTCTATGTAGAACAACCATAAGGGTTCTATGACCCTAAGTATCCAAATTATGTTTATAAATTAGATAAGGCTCTCTATGGTCTAAAACAAGCCCCTCGTGCTTGGTATGACACTCTCTCATCATTTCTTATCTCTGAAAAATTTGAACGTGACAAAATTGATAATACACAGTTTTTCAGAAAAATAAAAGGTCATATTATTCTTGTACAAATATATGTCGATGACATCATATTTGGTTCTACTAACCCATCTCTGTGTACTCGCTTCGCTGAAAGAATGAAGAAAGAATACAAAATGAGTATGATGGGTGAGCTGACATATTTTCTTGGTCTTCAGATTAAACAATCTGACAAAGGTACTTTTATCAGCCAAGGTAAGTATGTTAAAGACATGCTGAAGAAGTTTGATCTTACACAAACTTCAACGATGAAAACTCCCATGGCACCTCCCCTGACACTTAACAAAGATCCATCTGGAAAACCTTTTAATGTCACTGCCTATAGAGGAATGATAGGCTCCCTGCTGTATCTTACAACTAGCCGACCTGACATCATGTATTCTACTTGTTTATGTGCACGCTATCAATCTGAACCGAAGGAATCCCATCTGATCGCTGTTAAGCGAATTTTCAGATATCTGAAAGGAACTCCTAACCTCGGTCTTTGGTATCCCAAAGACTCAGGGTTCGATCTAACTGGTTATTCTGATAGTGATTTTGCAGGTTGTAAACTTGACAGAAAAAGCACCACTGGTGGATGTCAACTCCTAGGAGGAAAGCTGGTAAGCTGGACAAGCAAAAAGCAAAATTCAGTGTCCACTTCCACAGGTGAAGCTGAATACGTAGCCGCTGGAAGCTGTTGTTCTCAGATCTTATGGATGAGAAATCAACTATTAGACTATGACCTTCAGCTATCAAAGATTCCAATCTATTGCGACAACACTAGTGCTATTGCTAAAGCAAATAATCCAGTGCTACATTCAAAGACGAAACACATAGAGATCAGATATCATTTTATCAGAGATCATGTGATGAACGGTGATATTGAACTTCATTTCATCCCTACTGACTATCAGCTTGCTGATTTATTCACCAAACCTCTTGATGAGACAAGGTTCAACTTTCTCATTAATGAACTTGGAATGCTGAATCTCGAAGAATAATTCTTCAACGTTCATTCATTGTGTCAGTAATCATAAGTTCCCCTTTTATCACTCTGATAAACATTCTGACTCTCAGGTATGTTCTCTCCATCCTTACAACTGAATCTTCATTCAGTTAAGATGTTTTCAAAATATAAACTTTAATCACTGAACTTTCTTCAAATGATTAAAAGTTTTTTGAAAAATAAATTTATCACTGATATTTCTAGTCAGTGATCATTCTTAAAAGAAAATTCATCCCTATCTTTACCATCAGGGATACTTTCAAAAAGAAAAATCTTTCGCTGACTTTTCTTCAGCGATAATTTCAAAATGGGCAAATGAATAGTCTCTCTCTTTTATGACGTCATTTGAACCGACAATCCACGACATGCCTTTTTCTGACACGTTCGTCCGTTGCCCTTCCATCCAATCAACTTCGTGGGACGTGTCCATGTCATGATGAACATTTGTTTTCCCGCCTCTCACACTCTCTCTCCTTCTCACATGTATAAAAAGAATGTTTTTCATTCTTATCATTTTACGCTTTCTGGAAATACTTTCAAGGCAAGAAAACTCTCTCAAAATAATTCTAGCATTCTCAAGCATTTGCATCATCTCCTTCAAGATCAACAGGTTATTCTTGATCTTCTTATTCTACTTCTAAATCTTTTTACATAATACTCCATTTATGGACTTCCATTACGGGTTTATAAGATTCTTTTTCATAAAATTATCTTTCTTTTTGATTTTATTCATTCACAACCATTTTCTTTTGATTATCTTCATTCAAAATCTTTGGTTTTTCTTCTTCTTCTTATATCTTATATTAAGAACACTTTTTAATCTTCAAATATGTTGATTTTTCTATGTTTCTTTCCTAAAATAGAAACTGGGAAAACCTTCTTTATTTTTAGACTAAAACTTTTCTTCTATTCTTCTATTCTTCTATCTATTCATATTCAGAATGTCTCAATCTGCACTTGTCGCCTCTAAGAACGTCAAGTTCGCCATCGCTGATTCTGAGCTTCCCAAAAACAATCATCTTGCTCACCTTGACTTTGATGGTGTCAAATACCCACATCTGGTGGAAGCCGCAAAATTTCTGAAGCAATCCTGCATTGCCTACGCTATCACTGTGGATCTCACACCTTCAAAGGCTCTTCTCCAACAATTTTGGTTTACCGCTGAAGAGACCTCTCTCACCAACAAAAAGGGTGAACTAGTTCCTGCTATTTCCTTCATCACTGAACTTGGAACAAGGATGATGACAGCCTTAGGACTGAGGAAAGCTCTGCGTTTTCCCGACAAACCCAGGAATGGATTCGATGCCTTATCTACTGATGCTGAACTCATCCAATTACTGGATGCTATGGAATACTCTTGGGAACCCAAGCCAAGGACGACAATTCCAAACAAGAAACTGACTCTTGTGAAGAAGGCGCTCATGCCTTCTCAGCTTAACTACATCTTCTCTCACATCATTCAGTGTATGAGTGGGAAGAGTGGGTCACTGGACCAGGACAGCAAGATTCAGGTCCAAATGGCTTACTCAGTGATCGCCGGAAGAAATTTCGACTATGCAACAACTATCTTTGACGATCTAAGGTCAAAGATAGAGAAGACCGAGAGGGATCCTAAGATTCCCTATGTACGCTTCATCTGTGCGTACTTGAATTTTCTATACCCTGCTACTTACCCCACCAACGCTAATGCTTCTTTTCCCAAACTGGGTCAGCGTTCCCTGGAGGTCAAGCCGCTCCCTAACGAGGTAAGTATCTCTGAACTTCGCTCCCGACTCTCTCTCCTCACTTCTTCATCTTCAGCGGCCACGCAGGAGGTTTCTTCTTCTACTATCCCTGTTGCTACCCCTTCCAAACGACCATCAACTGGCTCCCATGGTCCTTCGAAAAAGGCCAAGGTGACCAAGGAGAAAGCTACCTCTAGCTCTATACCTAAGGATGTTTATCAACAAACTTCCTTGGATGCATTCGTGGGTCTCTCCTCCACATCCTCAGCGATACCCACTTCAACCGTGTCAGGTCGCTGTCACAACAACAGTGACGCAACCTACAATCTCAGTTCAGCAACAACATGAGGTAACTACTCCTATCCCTATATCTTCTATCCCCATCTCTAGTCCTTCTATTTCTTTGATCTCTAACCCTTCATCTATTTCTACTCAACCATAGTTTGGACCCATAGGACCTAAACATCAATCTTTTGAGGAATATTTACAATTCTACAAAATGTTTGATAATTCAGGTATCTCTATAACCTTAAACACTTCTCCCAACTCACCATATAAGCCTGTTTCTCAAAAACTAACTTATATTGCAGGTCCTAGTTTGGCGACTGTTGACACCAATGTCAACAGTTTGAGTGCAAAGGTGGAGTCTCTGACTACCTCTCTCAACAACACCACCAGCGATGTTCATACAACTGGTGAAGCTCTGAAGACGCTGACAGCTACATGCGCCTCCAAAGCTGACATCTCTCAAATCGCTACTTTCCAAGAAGCGATTGTCAAAGTCAGGGAAGACTCACAACAACAGTTTGCAGCCCTGTCTACAAAGGTTGATTCCTGTGAAGTTCTTCTTCAGCAAATCCTGACTCACCTGAACGCACCAGCTCCGACTCCTACTCCCTCCTTCACAGAGAACGATCGTACCTCTCTGGACATTGCCGTAGAGTTCATTCATCAGGTTACGTCAGATATTCCTGCGATTGAAGGTCGTCTGGACAGTTTGGAGGTTGAAGTTCAGGTGTTGGCCGCTGCAAAAGCTTCATCTTCTTCCAAAGATCTCTCCCTCAATGATAATGACAAAGAGGGGGAGAAAGCAGCTGAAGAAAATACGGAGTTCAAAGTTGCTGTTGAGGTCCATCTGGAAACTCCCTCTCAGGTTCGGGGGGAGATAGCTGCTGAAAAAGCCCCTCCTACCATCGATGAGTTAATCGATGAAGAGGAAGAGGATGATGATGAAGATGAACCCCTTGATCTTGAAGATCAAGAGGAAGAACCTCATCACGATGATGATGATGATGATGAAGAAGAAGATCAATCTCTATGGTGTTCTTCAGCCTTCACTTCATCAGTGATAGCTTCGAAAGAAGTTATCAAAGTAGGGGGAGCCATGGAACATCTTCAGGAACCCCTTCCCAAAGCAAAGGTGCTATTGTTGAGTGAAGCCTGAAGATGACTTCACTATCTGAGGAGAATCCTTCTCATGTATGCCTTTCCCTCGTTCTCTTATCCTTCTATAAAAATCCCACCCTTGTTTCTTTCTAAGCCTTTATCTCTCTTCTCTAAAAATAATCTAACCTTTTTTCATTTTCTGACCAGACAATTCTCTCCCCTGCTTAAGGGAAAAGAGCTCCAAATAATCCCAGCTGCTGAAGCTGATGACCAAATAATCCCAATCTCTGTAAGAGAGATTGATGAAGAGGATGAAGAAGATGAGTCCCTACAACACCTACGGAGACCCTCTAGACCACTTCATTGGTCAGAGGAAGAGATGAAGAAAAGAACATAGATGATCTCTCATCTGGAGAGTCAACGGTTGAAGATCCCCTCTCAATCAACAGGTCTAGAGTTCCTGACTGAAGCTAAAATTGAAGAATCCGTCAGGGCTGAGAAGCTGATCACTGACTGTCAAAGAGATGCCACTCTGGCTCTCAAAATTCAGTCTTCTCAAGTCAAAGACAAGAAACTAAAGAAGAAACCAGTTGAAGTCCAGGCTGCTCTTTTGAAAAAGATTGAAGAGGAGCGCTCAAAAGCTCTAGTGGTAAGTGATAGCTCAGTCGATTGGTGCAAACATAAACTCGACTATCGCTCTGACCCAATGAAGATTGTTTCAGTCGCTATCTCTGGAAGAAAGAAGAAGGACAAAGTTTATGTCACTATGGAGATTACCAGAGAGGATGGAAGCTGCAAGGCAATGTTTGTTTCAAAGCTGGAAAGCCTCGGCTATATGGAATGGCTTGAGTTCAAAGACGCACTGAAGAAATCAAAGTCAATCTATAGAGGCTATGTTGAAGGGATAAATGATGCTCTCATCAACAGAGTCGCTACAATATTAAAGGTGTCATCTGCTCTTCCTTCTAAGCCAAAGCAGATCAGAAGAAAGCCTGTCTCCTCCTCCTCTGAAAATGTCGCGGTGATCAGGAATGAAACCTCCATCAAATTTTCAAGAGAAGCTCTGTTCGGTCCTCCTCCTGATCTTTCAGTTCTGGATCTATCTCTGCCTCCTGGTGGACCATATGTTGCGGGACAAGTACTTGAAGAACCTTTTGGAATCTTCTTCAGATATGACGAGGAACAACTCAGATTTCAAAGAATCTCTGAAATCCCTATCTGTCCCCTCGGCCTTCTTAAGGATCTCATGTTCTTATGGTGTGATCTCTCTCCTGCTGCTGAGCAAATCAAAGTGATAATTAGCAAAAAATCTTTAGAGCGAAAGCAAAAATGAGAAGATATACCTAAGTATTTGATCAATCCTCCTAAATCCTCTTTAGATAGCTGATAGATTAGTTTTCTTCTTGTAATCTATTAGTTTAAACTTATAGTAATTAGTACATCACTTGTACTTGTAATTTTCATACCTTGTAATTCTTTTCCTGGATTAATGAAAATTTCAGTGAAGTACTTAACTCTATCAGTACTGTAAAAGATCCCTCAAAATAGTAATTGGGACATGTATGTTATGAGTCCTGATTATTCCATCATTTTGAATTATAAAGTAATTTTCTTTAGTTACTTTGTCATTATCAAATAGGGGGAGATTGTTGATCCAAACTCTCTCAGTGATTTGATAACGACCCTTTTTCTGTACTTAGTGAAAATTACGTTTAATATGTATTAATGTTTCACCATCAGCGATCAGACTGAGTCTATTCAGTTATTGCTGATAGTCCTTATAAACATTTAATATGTATTAGTGTTTCACTATCAGTGATCAAACTGAGTCTGTTCAGTTATCGCTGATAGTTCTGATGTAAACAGTAACGTAATCCCTGAAGACAAGTCTCGCGTCAACTGATGTTCATAGTTGAATCGAAGACGAAGCTGCTGAACAAAAAGAAGTCTACTAATGACCTGATGCGAATATCAGTGAAGAAAAGACAACTCTACTTATACGCGAAGGAACATAAGGAAAGCTTCAGCGATCGCTGAACTCTTGATATCTCTGAAGAAAGAGATATTCAGCGATTGAATGATCACAAAGCTTATACCTCAAGTTTCCATTTGTCTTACCTTGCACAACTCAGTACGATGTGTCAGACAGGACATGCCTCTGCCATAATTCGTACAACAACTCTGTCAACTACACTGTTCATGATCCGGCCGAAAGCATGTCTCCCAAAGTCAGACTTACAAAGCCAATAAGTGAATGACACGTGTAAAGTGCCATGTCATGCATTTAATGCATAGGGTATAAATAGAAAGTTCACCCCTCCATCTGAGGGCGTGCTTAACCCTTGAACTCCAAATAGAAAACCTTTGTTTTCTATAATCCCCCATTCTCTGAAATTCTTGTGCAACCATCTTAGTGTTTCTTAAGTTTGTTTAGATTGAGTCTGTCTTAATCTATTCCGCAACAAACTTGTAAATTGTGTTTGATTTATCAATAAATAATTTATTAAACTTTAAATTTATGTGTTTGTATTCAACCCCCCCCCCTTCTACAAACTTGTTAAGCATTTCCGGGACCAACATGGTGGTCGGTGGTGGTGGTTGCCGGTGGCGGTGGTGATGGGCGGAGGTGGTGGTCGGTGTTGGTAGCCGGAGGTGGTGGTGGCTGGTGGTGGTCGGTGGTGGTCAATGGTGGCCGGTGTTGGTAGCCGGAGGTGGTGGTCAATGGTGGCCGACATTGGTAGCCGGAGGTGGTGGTCAATGGTGGCTGGTGGCGATGGCCGGAGGTGGTGGCCGATGGTGGTGTTCGGAGGTGGTGGTGCATATTAGGATGAGGGACAATTTTGTTCCCAAAGAAATATGACATTCCATTCCAATGAAATACCCCTCCCCCCCCAAGGAATGTTGAATTCCTTCATTTGTGGAATTAATTGGAATTCAGCATTCTAATTCCTTAAAAAGAATGAACCAAACGATGTAATGAAATCTGGTCAACGGAATTCAACATTCCAATTCCATCAGATTCCATCAGAATCTGCGAACCAAACGCCCCCTTACACTTACTTATTTAATTTACTTTATATTCCTTGTTTTTCCATTTTTCATTTTACACCATTATCATATTAACACAAATAATCGTATATGAACAAAAACACAATGAAAAAATACGTTTTTTTACAAATTACATCATCATAATCGTCTCGTCAATACCTTCAAAACGACCCCAATATTGAATATTTTTTAATTTAACCGTACTATTAAATATCATGAATATCTACGAATTAATTTGTTTTCTATCCATACGTTTTATTTTTTTCCACCGTATTATTAAATATCATGAATATCTACGAATTAATTTGTTTTCTATCCATACGTTTTATTTTTTTCACCGTTAGCACATTAAAAATACATAATCGTAAATTACGTTTCATTTTTATTATAAATTATATCATTGTAATATCTTTATGGGTTTAGGGTTTCATAAATTATGATTCTTAGATCATTGTTGATTGTTAATGACATATCTATAAGAAAATAACATTAATTATTCGTTCTTTACTTATATTCCGCTTCATCGTACATGTATATGCCTAGTTTTCGTCAATTGAGATTGATCGTTAGGTTATTCGATCCATTTAAAATGCAATGGTTCGTGTCAAAAGTGGTGATGAGTTAGTGGTGTTGACCATGTGAACAGTTGATTTAAATTATTAATATTAAATAATTATATTATTAATTTGATTTATATATTAACTAATAAAAAATTAAATGATATTCACCCAATAATTTCACAAGCAACAAAGAGCCAAAGAGTGATAAAATATCCCCCCTCCTTCATAGTCGTAGTCTCATATTCATCCATTGTTGTTTGTTTTAGACTGGTTAAGGCTATGTTTGACAAACTAATTGATAAGTTAGCTAGTACCTAATAAACTAACTTTTCAAAACACTATTATGAATAGCTTTTTAATAAGTTAGTTTATAGTAATCCAAATATGTACAAAAAAAAGAAGAAGCTAGCTTTGCCAAACAATGCCTAATTAGTTATATAGTTACTATTATTTATAAAAGTTTGTAGAATATGTGCATATATGAGTCGTTTGTTCAGTAATAAAACATATAGAATTTTAGTCCATCCTAATTTCTCACTCTTTTTTCTCTGTATTTCATTTCCCTTTCCCAATCACAATTTGTCTCATTGGGTTTCAAAACACAGCTTCCATCGGTGTTTAATTTTTGGTTTTCATTTTAGCGTGAAGGAGGATTTAGAATATGGCTTTTGTTTATGTTCGTGTTTGTGTTCTTTTAATAATATTGTGCATCATTAATAATTGCATTGGAACAAAGTCTTAACATGATATGACTTATTAAGGTGACGTTTGTTTTTTAAGAGGTCTGAAGTATGAAATCTTATTTCACTTCTGATTAATAGAAGTGGTGCTGAAGTCTGAAATCTCAATCAATAAGATTGTTTGTTTTTGTAACGTCCGGAGGCATCTTGAAATAAAGGAGAACATTTGAAATGAGGCGGCGATAAAAAGGTTAATAAGTTAGGTCACCACTTCTTATTTCAGATGTATTTAAGAGTTAAGAGGTTCGAAAAACTGAAAAAAAAAAAAACAATATGAATGTAAAAATGTCTGGCCGATTCAGATTTAAGAGTCATTAAAAGATTTAAAAAAAAAAACTAAGTTTTAGAAGCTGATTTTTTCTAAAATGAAATTTGTGAAAGTTGGTTCTTCAAAATAACAATGAAAATATATTAATCATTTATGCAATTTAGGGGCCATTTACCAACACAATTTAGGTAAGTACTTGCTCGATATGATTCTCGATTATCAAAATAACACAATATAAGCGTCTGTTGTCCAGTAAACATTACCAAGAAGGAGTCATCATTCACTTACCAGGTAAAATTTTTAACTAACAAAACAACACGATAAGATTACTATATAAGACCATATTTTACAAGATAACTTGTCACTTACCCAATAAAAATACATAAATTTTAGAGTAAATTAAATTTTTGGTTCTTGTGGTTGTCACTTATTATCAATTTTGGTCCCTTTTTTAACTAATTACAGTTTTGGTCCCTATGACTAACTTTAATTAAAATAAGTAGTTATCTTGAGGTATTTTAGTTAATTTACTTTTTCTTTGTCTTTGTCTTTTTCACTTTTTTACTTGAATAGAATATATAGTAAATTACAATTTTAGTCCTTGTGGTTTGTCTTTTTTTTTTTTGTCTTTCCTACATTTTTCATTTTGTACTTTTATTGTATTAATTAACCAATGATATATTTTTTTTACTAACAATACATTAAAATTACATCTCATTTTTTAAATTACATTACTAGAAAAGTATTGTCGATATCTTTAAAGTAAGTCAATTACTGAATATTTTAAATTTTTTACGTAATTTATCCGATATATATCTGCAAATCCGTCTACACTAATTTATACAAAAAAGTGTATTGTTTTCATATATTTCATTTAATTAAGCGTTTTTAAATATATATCAAATAAAAACCTTTATAGTATAATTATTATTTATTCTTTTCAAAAATATAAACTAAAATTTATTGTAATGAAAAATAAATAATCAACTAACAACCACACAATATCATTATTTTATTTATTTTCAAGAACTAATATATCAAAAAATAATGATTTACATGGTAAAATATGTATTGTTCATGAGCCTGCATTTCATATCAAACAAAACATATAATGTGACATTTGGTACGCATACATGAATGAATTGTATTGAACAGAACAGAACTGGATGGAGGACATGACTAAACATGACAAGTGTTTGTCTTGTTAATTGGTTATTTATTTTTAAATCAAAATATGTACGAAAATAATACATTTTTTTATTAATAAATATAGATAAATTTCGATTATGTTTCTTACATAAATAAGAAAAAACGATAATTTATTTTTAAAACACACCTTAAAATAGAGTTTTTTTTTTGGTTTAGTGTAGACCGCTGTACACACATATATTGAATAAATTGCGTAAATTTTTAAAAATATTAATAATTAACCTTTATAAAAATGTCGACAAGATTTTTCTAATTGTGTAATTTACAAAATGAAATATATATTTTTAATGTATTGTTAGTAAAAAATATCATTAGTTAATTAATATAATAAGGGTATAAAATGAAAAAAAAGACAAACTACAAGGACTAAAATTGTAATTTACTATATAATCTATTAAAATAAAAAAATGAAAAAGATAAATAAAAGGTAAATTGACTAAAATACCCTTAAGATAACTAACTATTTTAATTAAAGTTAGTCAGAGGAACCAAAACTGAAATAAAATGGCAACCATAGTGACCAAACGTGTAACTAGTTTAAAAGAGGGACCAAAGATGATAATGAGTGACAACCACAAGACCAAAAATGTAATTTACTAAACAACCTTTTTCCACACGTTATTTTTTGATCACTTTTTGCTAATACTATTCAATTCAAAAAGTAGCAAAAAGTGGTGGTCCATATTGTGCCAAATGCATGTTCCACCCCTCCATACCATAAAAGAAACCCACCACCTATTATGATTTGTATTTGTTAGATTATAATGACTTATAATATGAATCATGAGATCAAATATGTAAATATCATATAATGTTATTAAAATTTAAAAAAAATGGAGAAAATACAATTATAGTTAACCAATTCATATCAAAAAACTTATATTCGTTATGAAAGTTCATTTTCATATTGGTTACGGTTGTATCCATCAATACCAGTGGACAAAAAAACACATGTTTGAAAATGTCATGTTGGATGAGACGTTTATTAGGAAAGGTTGTTTAGTTGCTTACTAGACATATGCAACAGGACGTGTGAAGATTGTTTAGAATATTATATGCTCCGTTGAAATACCTTAATCATAGTTGTTGATGTTAACTTCATTTGAGTATGTATGTCATCCTTTTCCTTAAAGGTAAAGGCCATATATGTGTACCTCTCACCATTTACAGATCTTACATTCGAGTGGAATATATTGGCTCATTTTGTTTGGTTAACAAAGCATCTAAAAATATAGTATCAAAGGCAGACTTGACAGTAGAGAACTAGAGATGGGCAGACTTAGGGCCGTTTACCCAAACACTTACTCAGTTAAGCACTTCCCTATAAGATTCGATAATCTAACTTACTTTACTGGATAAGATTATAGTTCATGAAAATTGTATTGTATGCAACAATTCACTTAGTAAACGCTTACCAGGTAAGAGTCGTCGCTCTCACTTACCGGGTAAGACTCTCCAAGTCTCCATTCTTATCATCGCTCTTATCGGGTAAGATTCTTGACACTTGTCATGTTCATCCGGTAAGGTAAATGACCCGGTAAATGCTTATCGTGTTAGCGTTTAGTAAACGGACCCCTTAGACTTTCTAAATGAGGGATTATAGTTTTTATTTATTTATTCATATTAATTAAGTAACTAACCAAATCAAACTATTGTCTTATGTGATATAAGTTCGATATATCAACAAAAATACAAACACCAAACATGTATTGGTTGGATGTAGAGGTGTTCAATAAACCAGCTGTGAAAACATGTTGCACCAAACTAACCCAAATTGTCTTGGGGTGGTGTGATTTATTTGGTTTTTCAAATGGTGCTATGAAATAATATTCAAGTCATTTAGGGATATATAACCTTCAATGCACTGTTAATTAAATTAATAACCTTCTGATCTATTAAGGGAAAAATAGCTTTATATACTCATCAAGTGGTCATATATTTAATTAAAACATCATTTAAGATTAGCCAAACTCTACAATTTGGTTACAGGAACAATTTGGACCTTTATATATGGCGTTTTTACCGACCAACCCATCTATTTACACACATATGTATGTGTGTGTATATATATATATATATATATAAATATATAATTCATAGTTATATACTTGTATTTTCAAAGTTTTAAAAAAAAATGTGTACTAGACTATACCTAGACTAATCTCCTTGGCAAATTATGATTGTAAGACATCAACTCTGATTAAAGCTCAATGAACATCATTGTTGTATACGTCTGGATCCGAACCCTGGGCAGATGAGATATCTGATATTCCACCACATTCTCCAGGGTCTTAACCGGTACCGCCACAACCCTTTTGGTTTTGTATTTTTAATGTTTTGATTTTATATCATTTCATGGCTTTGATTGGAGGCTATGGTTGTGTTTTACTTGTATTTTTAGCTATATTTAGATTCGATTTTGTTAGTGAACAATTTAATGCATATAATATTTTTCACCAACAAGTCAAATCAGATCGTACTTTTTATAATTCAACTTAACAAGTTTTATGTCATACTAAATCACACGATATATAAATTTTCTTAAATCAGACTTACTATTTGGTTTGTGAAAAGAAGATTGAAACCTTTCGGTCCAATCGTAACCATCCCTAATGGGATGATATTATGGTTCACTTTTAAAAGGTTTGATATTTTTCTTCAAATACCCTCTCAATCTCCATCACTACTTAGCGTGATGGTTAGTGGTCACCATCATGACTCATAAGTTCTAATATTCATATTCATGATTTTGTGCAACTATTTTTTTTTCTTTTAAATTTGTAAAATTAACATTTGAATCGTTTTAAATCCATAATGCTCGTATAATCGTCTATTACACATGAACTTAACAAACCTTTTCTCCTTTCTAGAGGTGGACCATGGATATGGCCTATTCACCAGACGAGTTTTGGAAGATTCATAATTCTATACTGATTAACAATTAAAATTAGTTGTATATATATATAGTGGAAGAATATTTTGCAACCCACATCTTAACTGTTGGATTCATGATCGACGGTTATTTTATTTTTATTTTTCTGTTTTTTTAATTAAAAATATTGGGCCCCATATCTATTGTAACCACCGATCATGAATCCGACGGTTAAGATGTGAGTTGCAAGGTTTGCAACCTTTTTAAGGGTTACAAATAAAACAACCACTATATATATATATATATATATATATATATATATATATATATATATATATATATATATATATATAACTTAGAGTTGGTTTTCGGTAAACTATTATAAGGGTAAGGAAGAGGTCTCCTCCTTGGATCAATTCTAGTTGAAGATCAATTAAAAATTTTCTTCTAAGCTAATTAATGGTTTTTTTGGACTTAATCTGAACAAGTAGATCAACACGAATTCAAAGTGTTAAATGGTCCAAATCTTTTGTTACACTTCTCACATTAACTCAACTTCTCACACGCATGAATCATGTTTCATAAGAGAATTGATTTGGTGCATCTCGGTGTATCTTATCTCAGTGCATTTCATTCTAATGTGCATCCAACAGTTAATAACCACTTCTCACTGGAACCCAACCCCCCAACACACACGCACACACACACACACACACACACACACATATATATATATATATATATATAAGTGAATGATCGTATGAGAAGTTGAATTAATGCGAGAAATATGAGAAGTGGATTTGAACCCAAACACCCCTAAAAAACAATTTATTAGCTTATTACGTTTTGGTACCACCGTAAGCTAATTCAAACACTGTTTATAAAAACTTTGATTTAATATCACATAAGTTGATAAGCATTTTTATAAATAAAAAAAATTAAGAGTTTTTTTTAAATAAGCAATCCCAAACACCCCCTAAGTAATATTACTTGGAACCAATTAGGGGTGCTCAAAAACCGACCAACCCAATAAACCCGGAAAAAAATCAACTCGAGGTAACCCGACATATAATCGATACAAAATTAGAACAACCCGAATCTATTGGGTTAAGCACAAAGTAACCCGACAAACCCAATAACCCGATAAACGATTTAGGTAATTCTCTATAATTATTTATATTTTCCTTTTATATGTATAAGTTACCAAAAACAACTCGGCAATAATGAACAATGAAACTCATAAGAGGACATTATTGTAAAGTTATATGTAATACCTAAATATTTGATGAATTCGTATATGATTTTGAATGATGAATCGTATTTCAAAGTAAAGTTTTCTTATTTTTATGTTTTCAATATTGTTTTTACTTTGTTTAAATACAACCCGACCAACCCGAACGGGTTGGGTTGGGTTGAGTTGCACTTTTGTTTGAGTTGGGTTGGTTAAAAAATCTCAAACCGCCAACATTAGATTGGGTTGTTGAAATGCGTTCAACTCAACCCGTGAGCATCCCTAGAACCAATTAGGGCTGTAAACGAACCGAACGAACACGAACGGAGGTTTGTTCGTGTTCGTTCGTTTAACTTAACCGAACAAACGAACGAACACGAACGGTAAACGAACGATTTTTTTTGTATTCATGTTCGTTCATAAGGAAAATATGTTTGTTCGTGTTCGTTCATTAAGAGCTAAACGAACGTAAACGAACGAACATAAATGAACATAAACGAACACAAATGAATAAAAAACAACCACCGTTACTCATCATTTCGTTCGTAAAAAATAACATAACAAAATAAAATAAAAACGGATAAATTTAGGAGGTATAAAAAAGAAATTTAAAAAAATTAATTTAATTAATGCTTTGACACATTAATGTGATAATATATATAAATATATTTATATATATAAACGAACATAAATGAACGTAAATGAACGAACATGAATGAACATAAATGAACGAACGTTCACGAATAGGGGTGTAAATGATGCGAGTCGAGCTCGAGTATCAGTAAACTTGACTTGAACTCGAAAAAAATTCCCAAGCTCGAACTCGAAAGCTCGTGAGTATTGAAAATCCAAGCTCGAACTCGACTTGACAACCAATTTCCAAGCTCGAGCTCGAACTCGTTTCAAGCTCAAACTCAAACTCAAACTAATTTTAAGCTCAAACTCGAACTAATGTTCGTATTCAATCATTTAAAAATTCAACGTGTTCTTATTTGTTTATGTTTGTTTGATTAAAATTGTAAACAAACATAACAAACTAGTTGCACCCACTTCCATAGGTACCAACAATTTTTTTTGCCAAACTTCAAGCCAAATGGCTAATGCTAAAAGGCTCAAACCATTAGACATAATAGAAAGGCTATGCAATGGCAAGGGAAATGAAGAGGGTGTGTCCTATTTATAGTTGAATGCAAAAACATTGGATGGATTGTCCCACCAATGTGGGATGAGTTTTTAAGCAAAAAGAGGATCATCCTTATTTAAATAATAGTACCCACAAGTCATATAGGTGTTATTACTTTTTTTTAAAAGAAAATGTTAGTAATTCTTTAATAATAATTATAATTATATAATTATAATATATATATATATAATTATATTATTATTTTAATGTTTATTTTTTTAATATATGTTCTTTAGATTACTATTATAAGTAAACGAACATTAATAAACGTGTGTGTATATATATATATATATATATATATATATATATATATATATATATATAATATTCGAGTATCTCACGAGCTTATCGAGTCGAGTATCAGGTCGTTCGACTCGACTCGTTAGTATGTCGAGTCGAGTGTTGACCGAGTCGATCTCGAGTAGCTCGCGAGTTGTCTCGTCTCATTTACACCCCTATTCACGAACGTAAATGAACGAACGAGACTATTGTTCATATTATTTCATTTAACTAAACGAATAAAAAATTGTGTTCATGTTTGTTCATTTATTAAATAAACGAACATAAACGAACTTCCCGCCGAACAGTTCACGAACGGTTCGCTAAACGTTCGGTTCGTTTACAGCCCTAGAACCAATCAGTGATTTACAGGGGCTTATTTGTAATTAAGTAATAATCCAAGGGGTTGAACCGTAATTTACAAAACTTAAAATGATATTTTATGATGAGAGAAGAGGGTAACCACCGATATAGCGAGGAGGCCCCGAATCTCTCTGTTTATTATCTTCGTGCGCACCCCCAAAAGTCTTTTCCATCAGCAACTTCATCTCTCAAAGCTTCTGTTCTCCTCATATTCCTTCAATTTTTCTCTCTCTACAATTCTCTTGATTATCGACTCGATCTTCTCCGATCAATCGTCTGCCGCCATGGTTAATCTCTTCAAACTACATCTCTCTTACAGTTTTTACTTTGATTGACTTGTGTACATGATATATCTGTATCTTATTAGTTTGCTTACTTTGATCGTTACTATATTGATTGGTTGATTTTTCGATCGATGATTGTGTTTCTATGTGAATGCTTTGGATCGTTTAGTGTTTTGGTGTTTTGGTGTTTTGATCTGTTCTTTTTGCTTAGTTTTGGTGTATTTGAAACCCTAGAGGTGGAAATGGATCTAGATTTGTTTTCTACGAGTTGCCTTTGGGATTCGGATCTGATTTGTGATGAGATTTTGAGGTTGAGTTATGGATTTCGTAGCTTTTAATTTTGTCAGGGTGAAGTTGCGTGATTCGTGTTTATCTTCAAGTACAATTGAATTTGGATGGTTATTGTTTTGTGAGCTTAGACAGGGACAAGTAGATGATAATTTTCATTTCACTCGTCTCTTATGGGTGTTATTTTAATTTTTGTGTGGAGAAGTGCTAATATTTGTTCCGATTTTTTTAATTGGTAATCAGAAAGAAATTAGATGACTAATTCAGGTAAATGGTTTGGATCCAGATTTGATTTGTCAATTAGATATTCTTATTTACTTAAGTGAGGTTAGATCTGACTGATCCACGCATAGCTGTAAGTATAGGAGAGTCCTAACTGCGATCTGTTACAATCTATGTGCCATAAGTTAGAAAGAAATGTGCCATAAGGTAGGATGAAATGTTATTCCTTTTTTGTCAAAACTGCATATCATATTCTTCTATTATTGTTTACTTTATGTTTTTTTTTACTTTTTAAATTTTTGCACAAAAATTCTGTTCATATTTTCTTAAAAAATTTGTAAAATGACAATGGGCTTTGATACAAGTAGAAACATACAAGTTCATGCCATAACCTATTTTTGCCTCAATAGCTCAAATGCATGCTATGTGCTACCGTGTATGCCTTAACAACTTGAAAATAGGGTACAAATGAGGGGTGTATAACATGTTTACTAGTCTCGTTTTGGCTAAAAACTTGATAATTGATCAACATATTTTGTTTTATGTTAATCCTTCATTAGCAATTGGCTTTGTTTTGGAACCCTAGAGGTTTAATATGATGACAAAGCAAAGCTATATCCTACGTGCATAGCATGCACAAACATCAACATTCACATTTTGTGTCTTTAAGATGATATATGCAGATCTAAACCTTGTAAACCGGGCTATACACGGAGAGAGGGGAGGGATGGAACTAATAATCCGACATCGGAATATACTACTTATTTTACGAGTACATATGATTTGGGTTACTCCATTTGTTCCAATTGGTTCTTGAGTTGGAGTCCTCAGTCCTCACTTTAGTATGGCCAGGGTCGTGGTTGCAGTCTTGCAGATATGTAAATAACTACATTGCCTTCGTAGGAGTCGTATGATAACGTCAATTGCTTGCTTTTATTATGTGCTGAGAACTTTGTAGCTTAGCTTTTGCTTGCTTTGGAACAGTTGTCCTTTAAAGAACCAACACCAAGCATCTTTTTTGTTTCATAAGATGATTTACAACTTTTTATCTTGCCACAAATCCTTACCATATCCCATCTACGCAATCCCTATCCTCCAATATTTAGCATCTTCTTCTTAAAGATGATTGACATCTTATACTAGTCCGATCAAGTTACATAGTGTTTGGTGGCTCTCCAAGAAATTTTATTGAATGGTGTTCCACTCATAATCTTAAATAAGGACTTTGTATTTTGATGAAGTTCTGTAAGCCTGCATGTAATAACCACAGTTTGAATATTTTGTTGGCGGTGGTAGGACTAGGATCTTGCTGCTTTATGCCATACTTTTCTAATAGATATCAAGCACACGTTAGATTTTGCCGAAACCCTCATGTCTATGAGTTCCCTTTTTCGAGTGTTTAGTACTATTCTCTGGTCTTCAAGGACTAAGAGGTACGAAGAACATAACAATGGTGCAGCAAGCCAACCACGTATGGTTTTAGTGTTTGAACCAATCTAAAATGTAACTTGATGAATTTGTATGTTCCAATTTCACATTGCTTTGACCTTTTAGTAACCGCTGCATTTGAACCAGCTGTGCATGTTGTGGTTTGTACCAAGTATTGTGTGTCATTACATTTCTTGGTGTTTGCTAATTTCACAGGAGAAACACAAACCATGTATAATTTCATTGCATGTCACTTGTTCAGGATCAAACTTACTGTTTTTTCATTGATTTTCTACATTTAAAAAATGAAAATTGCTCAAGACTTCCTATCCAGTAATTTTCACTAAATTTACATGGGTTAATATAATACTGCTCTTTTGTACAATCTTTAGTATTTATATAGATCTAATGGTCCTAATCAGCTCATGGATGTTCTATGCAGTTAACAATCACAACTTCTAATAATCAGTAAACTTTTATTGTGTATAGGCTAATGCTGCATCTGGGATGGCTGTGCATGATGAATGCAAACTGAAATTTATGGAGTTGAAGGCAAAAAGAACCTTCCGTTATATAATATTTAAGATTGAGGAGAAACAAAAGGAAGTCATTGTGGAAAAGGTTGGTGAGCCGACTCAAAGCCACGACGATTTTGCTGCTTCCCTACCTGCTACCGAGTGTCGATATGCTGTCTTTGACTATGACTTTGTGACGGCAGAGAACTGCCAAAAGAGCAGGATCTTTTTCATTGCCTGGTAGTACAAGACTTTGAAGTCAACTTTTTACTTTTTTACTCTCCCTCCTTCCTGTTTAAGGCTATGTTTGGCTGACTAGCTGTTGGTTGATAAGCTAGCTGATAAACTAATTAAAATGACCTAAAGGACATGATAAAAAAATTAATTGGAAAAATATTTATTGAAATGCCTGCCTGAAGTAGGGTTTTAAAAAGCTAGCTTATGTTAAATGGGTTTTTTCAACAAGTTAAAAAAAGCTAGCTTATGGTTGCCATACACGGTCTAACTTAGAATCATCATGTACTAAATATTTTATTTTTGTGCATCTGTATGTATCGACTTGCAAAGGTCCCCTGACACTGCAAGGGTGAGAAGCAAAATGATTTACGCTAGTTCCAAGGACCGATTCAAGAGGGAACTTGATGGGATTCAGGTGGAGCTTCAAGCAACCGACCCCACAGAGATGGATCTTGATGTGTTCAAAAGTCGAGCCAATTAAAGCACTGCTGCTGCCACTGCAATTGAAGTCTAAGTCCTATTACGATCATTGCCTTCTTTGCTCAAGAGAGATGTTTATAGCTTGTGGGGTATGTGTTACTTTCTGCTACCTATGATATGTTTCTGGTTTGTCGTTGAAGTGTTATTTTCAGTGATATTGGTACCTTTTTTTTTTAAGTTTTTATCGTTTTCATTTACCTAAGTAGCAAATTCAGTGATCTTGGGCAAATATTTGTTATGTGTTTCTTTCTATGTGAGAAACTTGTGATATTACCTTTTGGTTTGTTCTATAACCTTATATTCAATGCTTCACCATTGTTGCTTCTTGTGTGTTGTTAGTTGCATAGTAATTTGGTTTTTCTTTGGTCAAATAAGTTGCCTTTTAGAACTTTGCTTTGGTCAAAGCAATTAGGATGTAAAAGTCACAAATAGTGTTGTGAAATTTCAATCTATATGAATGGCCCTGAGCTCATGAAGGAGAGCACGAAAACCCGATAAAAACTCAACCCCAAGGGAATCCATGACCTAGTTGATACAAAATAAGATCAACCCACGGCTATTGGGTCAGGCCCAATTATAACTGACCCAACCCGATATGTCGACTTGGTCCAACTTTGTCTTTAGGTAGCGTTTGGTATGCAGACATGATTGGACGGAACTGAACAGGACATGATAAGAGGCTAGGACTGGACATGACAAGACAAATGTATGTCTTGTGTTTGGTACGACTAGAACTGGATAAGACAGAACTGAACAAGTTTTTCTAAAAGTTGTTTGATGATTTTATATATCATATAATTGTTATAAATAACACAAATAAAGTATGTTTTTAAATAATTTAATTAAAAAATATTTTTATTTTTGTACACAATTTCCATACATATAAAAACAATGGTAGGAAATTTGAATGAAGAATCTGAAATAATTGATGGTAGTTCGAAAAAATCTGATTCATATGAAAATATAATATTTGATTCAATTTGGAAGAATGAATTGGTGGATGCATAGTTGCAGCGACAGATAAAGATAAAGGCGTTGGGTGGCCGGTGAAGGACGATAGTTGTGAAGAACGTGAAAGATAGTGGATAGTGGTGGTGCAGGAGGTTGTTGTGGTTGATGTGGTGGAGGTATAGCCGTATAGGTGGTCGACGATGGTAGTGGTGGTGGTGGACAGTGGTAATAGAGGTTGTAGTGGAGGAAGAGGTGGAGGTCACTGACGGTGGTTGGCGGCGAGCGACAGTGGTTGGCAGTGAGCGGCGGTGGTGACGGAGGCAATGGGTGGTGGTGATCGGTAGAGGTGGCGATGGACGGTGGTTGTAGAGGTGGTGGAGGAAGAGGTGGAAGTGGTCGTCGATGGTGGTGATCGGTGTTGGTGGATGTGGTCGACGATGGTAGTGGTGGTGGCGATGGTTGTGGATGTGGTGGAGGAGGTTGTTATGGTAGAGAAATAGGTAGAAGTGGCCGACGGTGCTTGGCGGTGGCTACTGGTGACCGCCGATGGTGGTAGTGGCGGCAATGGGTAGTGGTGACCCTTAAGACTGATAGCATATTAGAATTACATATCAAATGGCGATAAATCAGTAATTTTTAGTTTTTGTCTCATTTTGTCCCATGTTGTTCCGCCTATTTTGGTGGAACAAGAAAATACCCTTTTTGTCCCATCTTGCCCCACCCTGTCCAGTCTTTGTCTCTGTCCCATTTCGCGCCAAACGTGAGACAATGAATTTTTGTTCTGTCTCATGTCACGTCAAACGTGGGACAGTGAGTTTTTGTCCCGTCTCGTCTAGTCCTTAGGCATGTATAGGGTTTACTCGTTTGTTTGGGCCTTAACTCTATAGCATATAGACGACGAGTAGTCTTGTCTCAATCGGTTGTGTGATGAGTTCCATCCTCTCAACTCTCAAGCAATGGCATTGGATTTCTTTATTCTCACTGTTATGTTCTTTTATTTCGCTTCAATTGGGTGTTGTTATCCCTACCTTCTCCTTACTCACAAACCCCCCATACGGCCATACCCCCTACCTCACTCACATACCCCCTCCTACCTCACTCACATAGGAGGGGGTATGGATAAAATTCACCTTTTGATCAGTTGATTTCTTTTAATCTCAAGTCCTCCCATGAATTGCACCTTATAAGGGAGTTGATCTGGTGCATCTCGTTTTAATGTGCGTTCATTTCTCATCCAACGGTTGATAACCACTTCTCACCGTTAACTCAACTTCTCACCGGAACCCAACCATATATATATATATATATATATATATATACTATATTATAAAACACGGATAAAAAACTCTTAAATACAAATTATTAGGCACAAAGTACCATCATTTTATGCAAGATTTTAAAAGTCTCTTAATTTACAAGTATCAAAGCACAAGATACATATTACTACTGCAGACTTCTAACATCCACCAATTTGGTATGTGCAAGACCTTCCTTTTATTCAGACATTTCCATGTATCAATATTAATTAGTATATTATATTATTATAATTTTGTTTTAATTATATTATTAAATATGTAAATTGTTATTTTTTTTAGATGTCATTAAAATATATAAGATAATCATTGAATTCTAACAAAATACTTAATTTTTTTATACAAAAAACATTATATTATTAAGCCTAAATTAAACAAATTTATAAAAAAAAACATTATCACTTTCTCAAAACCATCCAAAATCGTACTGTAAATCGACAAAAAAAGAAAATGAAACATTAAAATCGTGATGTATCTCGCTGCATTGCGCGAGTACGCTTCTAGTATATATATGAATTAACGGAAAACCATGGTTCTTTAATGAGAAGCCTAACTATACAAATGCAGTACAATGCCCAAAAACGGTTCCCGGAAATTCATGCATAAGAGGGTCTGGCTGATCCTGGTCCCAATCTCGACCCAAAAGCTTAGGACTAATCCTAGGCTTGAAGTCAGGTCGCATCGAACTGGTCCAGACCCGACCTGATTTTTTTTTACAATTCGAAGTTAGTTTGTAACAAAAAATGTATACAAGCTTTTATTATTATGATTTTCAAAAGCGGGTGATTATAGTACACTTTAAGATTCATTTTATTATAATGTTGTTTCGTGTTGTTTTTGATTTTTGCATTTGTTGCAATTAATATAATTCATATTTCGATTTCTATGTAGCTACATATTAAGTAATAAAAATTGGTCATCAATCTTTTATGTTTTTGTCCTTTTTTATTTCATCTTCAATATTCAAAGTTCATTGCCAATGTCGTGTTGATCATTATCTAATGTTGAGTAGGTGGCGTTAGTATCGTCAGTTGGTGGTGGTGTTAGGTTTTTGACGTATTTAATTTCTTTCAAGTTTTCTTTCATATCTACAATCTCCACTTCTAGTGACGTTTTGTCTTGGGTTCTTTCAATACTATTCAAAAATCTTTCAAGCTCATTTAAGTGATTTAACACACCACCAATTTTGGGTTTAAGTTTTGTCCCCCGCAACAAGATAATCAGGCCACTAAGAGAACAAAGCGGATTTTGAAGCTATATTTACTAGTTTGGATCTTTAGTATTCAAATTTTGTGAAACTTTTTTTAAAGCTACCTGCATTGTTACATTTTATAATTTACTTTTAAGTTGGAAAGAATTATGTATCTTAAATTATTCTACATAATAGATGATTTTATATAATTTTCTTTTTAAAATTTAAAAGACATGGTCCGTTAATCCGTGGGTAAGCTCGGTCCGTTTTATTGGACAGGTACGGGCAAGTTATGTATCCTGCAAAAATGGACTCGGGTTTGTTAAAGGGCAAAATTCATGAAATAACAACCCACTTCCACAAAATTTCTTACCATATCATTGTATTTTTTTTATTATTACAACAATATATTTTCAAATTATTATTTATTAAAACGTATTTCTAAAAGATGACATGACATGAGTTACTAGATTTTCATGTCATGTCGTTGTCCGTGTAGGACGTTTATGTCTAACATATTGCTGACATAAAATTTCTTATTACAACATTGTATTTAAAAAAAATTGATTACATATTATTTAATAAATATATCAAACTTATTAAAAGAATCTAAATTATTCATTAATATAACAATATTAAGAAGAGTTATAGATCACAATCTATCTCGTTAACATTTTAAAAACAAATGTTAAAAATATGTTTTTTTAAACAAGGAAAATAACTTGTATTATGTTTTTTTTACAAACAACATATTTATTTTGAAAATATATATCATATTTGTTTTAAAATTTTCACTTTGACATATTATTTAATAAATATATTAATTAAGAAGAAAAATTCTAAATTATATGACAATATTAAGAAAACTTGTATTAAAAAAATGTTAAAAGTCTTGTATCTTTTAAACAAAAAAAATAAGATGTGTTACATTTTTTACAAATAAAACATTTATCTTGAAAACAATATATTATATTTGTTTTAAGAAAATTGATTTGACTTACTATTTAATTAATATATTAAATTAATTAGAATATACTTTTTAAATTATTAATTAATATAACAATATTATTAAGATTTGTAAAATACAATCTATCTCGTTAACAGTTAAAAAAATATTAAAAGATATGTGTTTTTTGAACAAGTAAAATAAAAGGTGTTACATTTTTTTATAAAGAAAATATATTATATATTCGAAAAAATATACCATGTTTGTTTCAAATTTTGTTATTTTAGGACATTTAATTTACATACAATTTAATAAGAGTAGAAAAATTTTGAAATGTTTTTTTTAATTTATGTCATGTAATCAGAATGATGTGTTATCCACGTCATCGCATTTAAGTAATGTGATAAAATTAAAAAAAAATTAAAAAAACTAAGCGGTTTAAAAGGTAACAAGTATCCATTACATAATGGGTACATTTTTTAAAATACAATGTCGTAAATAAAAATATATAAATTACATTTTCGTCCTTGTGGTTTGTTAAAAATTGCATATTTCACCTTTATGGTTTTGAAATCACAATTTTCCTCTCTATGGTTTGCGTATCATTGTTATTTTCGTTCCTATGACTAATTCCTACCTTTAAGTTTGAAAGACGAAGATAACAATGAATTGTAAACAATTGCGACGAACACAACAATAAAGTTTATATCACAAGAACGAAAACAACAATAAATTATAAATCATATGGATAAAAATCATAATAACGAAAATAGCAATTTTCAACAAATCACAAGGACAAAAAACGTAATTTACTCTTTAAAAAAATTGCACGGTAATTTTTTTTTATAAAAATAGATTGTTATTTTATTCATATAGCCATTTGGTAAATTAGGTCCACTGTACAAAATAGTTAAGTTAAATCCAGTTTATACCGGACCCAAAACCATAAAAATCACATCTATTTTAAAGGCCTAATTAATGTAATAACTAATAAATTTTACAATGTTACAAATTAATGGTGTCAAATTCAAAATTAAACTTGAGGTCAATTTACCAATAAAATTTACTAAAATCACAAGGCGGATGTCAACCTCAAAACAAGATTATCACGCCTATCCGTTTTATAAAAACATCTCTAACAAATTCTTTAAAATGAAAAAATTAAGATTTTATATATTTTTTAATACAACAAATTCTCTAAAATGGAGAAAGCAGGAGAGAATATGTAAATTTTGTTATATTTTAAAATTTTCTCCTAGAGAAATGGTTTTTTGTTAAAGAAAATTATGATTTTCATCCCTGTCA
This sequence comes from Arctium lappa, assembly GCA_023525745.1. Lineage (NCBI taxonomy): Eukaryota > Viridiplantae > Streptophyta > Magnoliopsida > Asterales > Asteraceae > Arctium > Arctium lappa. Next base: position 43,800,005 of record CM042063.1, read on the forward strand.
TTTGTCATTTCCGTCCCCGTGATTTAAAAATTGTGATTTTCATTTTTATGGTTTGTAATTTATTGTTGTTTTCGTCCCTAGATTAATTTCTACCTTTAAGTATACGGGACTAAAACAGTAAAGAATTGTGAATCACATGGACCGAAACATCAAATAAATTATAAATCATAAGGATGAAAATAACAATGATTACAAATCATAGGAACGAAATCAGTAGTTTTTTAAACCAAAAGAACAAAAATCTCAACTTTACCATACCATAGGGATGAAAAAAGTAATTTACTCTTTTTATTATATTCCATCAAGAGTGAATTGTGGATTTGGTCATCGCGTTTTAAGACTTTCTTTGATTAGGGTCCTTATAGTACGTTTATTGTGGATTTGATCCTTGTGGTATTTAATTTGTTTTGGCCATGGTCCCTCTACTAACACTTCTGTTAACTTCGTTAAGGCTATGTTTGGCAACAAAAAAAAACTAGCTTATCAGCTAGTTTTTTTTTCCTGGTACATGTTTGGATGACCATAAGGTAGCTTATTGAAAAACTACTCAAAGACGATTTTAGCTATTTTGTCTAATTTTTATCCTTTTATGATTAGAAAAATAAAAATAATTTATACACATACTCATAGTAATATACACACACACACACACACATATATATATATAACGATATTAAAATAAATAAAATAAGATATTATTGTATGATTTGATTATTTAAATTTTAAAAAAAATTAATTATATTAAATATCATTTATTTTTATTATTATTTTTGTAATTGTGGAAAAAGGATATTGTTTTATTGTTTTAATATAATTAAAATTTTGGTTTAAAAATATGAGATCATAAAACTATATCTTATTTTATTTAGAGCGAATAAAACAAAATATGGTTTTATGATTTGATTTGTTGAATTAAAATTTTAAGTAAGTTAAAGACGATTTAAGTATATTGTTTTTTTACTATCATTGCAACAAACAAACTTATTATTGATATATTAACAACAAAAATCATTGAAAACCGTTGAGAAATGAACTCTAATTTTATCATCCTAAAATTAGAGGTTTCAATTTTCATATTGTTTTTTAGTCAAAAACTCAAAATCAACTATTTAGATTTTAACTAAATGAAAGATCCATACATAATATTATCTTCGTAACTTTAAATTGAACAAAATCATTTTTATAAACTTCAACCATGTTTTGATACCTAAAATACTAAAATTATAAAATTAAATCATATTTAATATGATTGATTTTTTGAATTTAAACAAATCAAATCATAAAATAATATCTTATTTTATTTATTTTGATGTTATGTATATATATATACACATATATTTATGTGGATAAAAATATTGTTTTTATTTTATTTTTTATAAGAAAAATACAAGAATATGCTAAAATGCTAAAACAACCCTTGATTTGACGGAGTTAACGGAAACGTTAATAAGAAGAACCATGACCAAAACAAATTGAATACCACAAAATCCAAATCCACAATATACATAATATAGGGACCCAAGTCACAAATAATATCAAAACACAGGGACCAAGTTCACAATTCACTCTTCCATCAATAATAAACTTTGAAATAAAATGTTTAAAAGTGAAATAATATCTAAGAAAAATTGCATCAAAATGAAACCAACTTTAAGTTGATTCCTATTTTAGGGAATCAACTTTCAAAGTTGTCATTTAAGGGTCTTAAGCAAACTTTTCACTTATTTAAAGGTTTGGTTAACCTGATGACCTGCTGATAATGATGTGGCCTAAATGAATGTCAACTAATATTCCATGTCATTTTTAAAAATAAAATAATAAATATAAAAAAATAATATAACATCAATAATTATGACATGTCACATAATTTTTATATTAAATAATCAAAATTCCACATAATAAATAATCAAAAAAAATATATATTTTATTCATACATAGTTTTAATTGAATAAAAAAAATTAACACACTCAAAATTCATATTAATAATAATTCAATATACATGTGTTTCTAGGATAATGAATACATTGAAAAAATAAAAAACTAAAGTAGTAGAAAGTGCAAATTAAACAAAACAAATCAAAAGAAACCAAATAAAACCCTAGAAAGAAATTCAAATAAGAAAAGCCGCCTCCTCCTCCATGGCTCAGCAACTCCGGCGATTTAATTTATGGTATCTGCAATTTCAGACCTTCATCATCTCCTCTCTTTTTTTCGTCAACTAAATTCAAACACTGTTCTTCTCCTTCATATTCCTTCTTCTTTAGCCCTAGACTTTTCTTGATGTAAAAATTCGATTTTTCTTTGAAGTTTTAAGATTTATAAATGGGGATTATTGCAGATTAATAAAAGGAAGAGAGCATTTCTAATAAATCTTTGAGGGTTTTTATGGGTTTTATTCTTTCTTCCTTGTGGGTTTTATATTTCTTAAGGTTAAAAAATTGATGAATCTTGTCGGAAAGGTGAAAAAGGAGGACAATGGTGGCCGGAGAATGGAGGTTTGGAGGAGGCTAGATTTTATTTTATAAATGACATAGATTTTATGTAATTTAATTTTTATTTTTCTGCCATGTCATTTTGTGGTTACCGGTTACCTATTCAACAGGTAAACGAGACCCTTAAATATACAAAAAACTTTGTTTTAAACCCTAAAATAATAATTTTGAAAGTTGGTTCCCTAAAATAGGAATCCACTCGAAGTTGGTTTCATTTTGATGCAATTTTCCCTAATATCTATATCTATACTATATTTTAAAAGGGGTAAATTGCATTAAAATGGAACCAACTTTGATCCGCTTCCTATTTTGGGGAACCAACTTTGAAAATTATCATTTAAGGGCTTAAAACAAACTTTTTATATATTTAAGGGGTCTCATTGGTTACCTTTAATATGATGTGGCAAATACATTAATTAAAAAATAATATGTGGATTTTAAAATGCCACCTCATCAATAATTAAAAAAATACAAATTATCAAAGAACAAAATAATACTAAAACCAAACCAGAAACCTTCTTCCATGGCGACCCCTGCTACGCCTGCCACCTCCTCCAATCCTCCCCCTTATCCTCAATTGGATATCAAACTTGATTTCGCCTTTGTATTTAGTTACCTCAATTGGATTTCGGCAATTGGGTTTTTTTGTTTGGTTAGAAGTGGTAAAGTCGATTACGGTCAATTGGAGTTGGCAATTAAGTTTATTGTTTGGTTGAACAATTACCTCAACGATTGCAGAAAACCCTCTGTTATCCATACTCACCAGAGGAATGAAGTTTCTTTCGTCAGATCTCTTGTCGGAGGAGAAGAAGAAAAGCATTGTAGATTTATTGAGGTTAGGTGGAGGCGGCAATTTTGATTTTTGAGGGAGGGTGCTAATTAGATTTTAGGGTTTTTTATTTGTGTAGTTATTCATTTTATATGAACTTATTAATTTATACATTAAAAAGGTTTTTTTTGTTTCGTCGAAAATATGGAATGATTAAAGAAAAAAGTCATCAATTATTTTTATGGTTTATTTTATAATATGATAGAGGAATTTTAGTTTATGTAACAATTCATAATTATTGACGACATGTCATCATTTCAATTTTAAGTATGATATGGAATCTTAGTTGGCATTTTACATGTGCCATGTCATCATTAATAAGTAATCAGGTCAATAAGACCCTTAAAAATATGAAAAATTTGTTCTAGACCCTAAAATGATGAATTTAAAAGTTGGTTTCCTAAAATAGGAATCGGACCAAAGTTGGTTTTATTTTGATACAATTTTCCCTTATAAAAGATATAAAAACTCTTAATTACAATCTCTTAAGCATAAAATACAATTAATTAAATTCAATTACTTAATTTACAACTTCATAATGCTTTGGTCCAACTTATCCAAGCACAATATCTCACATTATATAATTTTCCCTGAACAACCTTATCTTCCCTAACCCTAAATCCCTCCAACCCGTTCAAATCAAAATTCAAACCCATTGTTATCAACTTATCATCATCTTTCATGTATCTCTATCTTTCCCTCATTCATATCCTTATTTAAACAAGAATTTTGAATGGAGAAGATGAGATGAGGATGAAATCAAAAAGATCGATCGAGTAGTGATGAAATCAACCCTAATTCTGATAACGCTTCCATGAAGCTTCGTAATCGTTCTTCTGATCCTTCTGACAAAGGTAATCGTGGTTGATTCTATACAATGTCTCATCGATTTCCTTGATTTGTCTGTTTTTTACTTGCTTCACTTTTGATTGGTGTATATATTGATATAGTTAATTGAATGGACTGAATAATCGTAGGTTTCATTTGTAGATTGTCTGTAATTTGATGTTTTCACGAGTTTTCCCTAAAAAGAGAAGGAGAAATTAAGCGCTTATTGAAAATCTGTTTTCGTGGTTACGCTGTTACGGTTATCTATGTGTTTGTTTTTAGTTATGTATGTAACCTTAGTTTTACGCTTTTCTCTAAAATGGACCCCCCCCCCAATGGTTACTGAAAATTTGGTGTAATTGTATGAAATTAGGTAAGAACATTATGGAGCTCTCGGACTATGAAGATGATGGTCTCTCGACCTCAGATTCTGATTACAACGAATTTAGTCATGAAGGTACCTCTTGATTCGACTTTACCATCCGTTATGCCAAAATAATTGAACGTTTTTTTACACATATTATGTTTGACCTGTGCATGTGCTTTATTTTCCGAGCCATGTTAACATGATAATAACTATGTACGGCTTACTCTGTTCCAGAATAGACGATCACGTCCCTTTGCAACTTACAAATAGCAACGTTCTTGAACTTTGAAAATGATGAAGTATATATTTGAATATCTTCTATGAGACTATGACTTTTGTCAATTTTATGCAAATATACTTATTTTATATCTCTTTAGAACCTTTGAAAGTTATTGACAGATTGAGCGAAGAAAGGAATGATTTAGCTGAATCGGGTGATGTTTGATGTTGCATCTATAACTTGGATTTGGTTTTATATGGATGTAGGTCTTGACAATGGCGAAGATTTGGTTGTAGAATATTCTGAGGTTGATGAGCCCAAGAGAAGGAAAATTGGCTCAAGGAGAGAAAAGAGAGAAAATCCGGAAAGGGAGGAAGAAGTGGATGAAGAAATGGTGGTGGAAACTGCTGATGCACCACCGGATCTGATTATGCCACTCCTAAGGTACCAAAAGGAATGGCTATCCTGGGCATTGAAACAAGAAGAATCTGCTTCAAGAGGGGGTATCCTCGCTGGTTATTCATACCTGATCATTGCAGAAGCTTTGATCCTATTAATTAATAGGGAAGCCTTCAAGCAACCTCACAAGGAATTTAATGATCATTCCATAAAAGACAGCGAAAGAGGTGAGTTGTGTATGCATGTTAATTTGTGTGTCATATATATATAATCCACATCATTGTTAAAATAAATTAATGAAGATATATATGTACATGTTCTAATTGTATGTATTAATGGTATGCACGGCAGCTTCGGCATCAGAGCTTCAAAGAAGTAGTAGTGCATCTTCTTCTGGAATGATGGGCAGAAGTATGAACGAGTAAGTATTAATTCGCTTCAATTCCCACCATATATAATTAGTATCCATTTTAAATTTCGTCGACAAAATTAATTTCATGATATATAATTTCTCCAACTTTAATTTATCTATATATACACACACATATAGTACTATATAATAAATTTCTTGAAATAAAGTAACTTGGGGTAAGAGAATTAATGATGCATGCATGCTTGTGGATTTGAAGGGTGGCCATGGGGTATTCTTGTTACCTGTGGGGATTGTGCACAAATCAATTACTTAGCTAGGTCTGTACATGCAGTTGCATCACATGAGTCTTCATCATGAATATATGTATATTACACATTTTGTGATGGATCATTTATTAATCTTTCTGTGGCCATTAATTAATTACTAGGATGCAGATTGAGGTACAGAGAAGACTTCATGAACAATTAGAGGTACCTACTAACTAATTAATAATTTTTTTCTTTCTTGAAATTAATTAATTAAATGATTCACTTTTTGTGGGCGGGGGTGTTTGGTTTGCAGGTACAACGACATCTGCAGTTAAGGATTGAGGCACAAGGAAAATACATGCAGACAATACTGGTAATATAGTTTACTCAAAAAAATTGATATTCAATATTCATGCTTGCATATATTAGACCATAATTTAGAAATGCATAATTGATATTTGTGAGCATGCGTCTATAAGATTAAAGGAGGACATAAAGAGCGATGAAAGAGGCTGACATCTTTTTGAAAGACCGAAGCAACTCTACTTGTACATTGTGAAATTCTTTTAAGGCGAGTAGTGTTTTAGATTGGAAACAGATAAATTTATAGATTTTTTCTTCTTTCTTAAAAGGTTAGAAGAAAATCTAAAGTATTTATCTGTAATTTCTCAAGGCCTAATGGAAGGTTCGTAGCTAATGAAAGATAATTTGACGACTACGATAATAAACAGCAGAAATGGGTAAATGAACCCATTCAATTTGTATAAAATATAGTCATCAGCATTGCTATCAAAGGTGAGCTCAGCTTAGTAGAGATAATGTGAGACCATCCTTTTTCCCAATTAACTCTATTTTGGTATTTTTTTTTTTTTACATTACATATTTCATAGATAGAATGCATAAGGTTTTTAATGTTATAAAACAGTGATTATAGAAAGGCATCTTATGTGTAATATGTGAAAAGTAAAATATTATTATACATTGACAGCAGTAGGCAAGCCTATTGGAATCGTTGAAGTCCATGATGTTCTCTTCCTCATGGTTCAATTGGTACAATGGTTGCTTATCGTATACAATGTTCTGTTTAGCTGAAGGAGGAGAAATCTCGCTTAAATGCAAAGCTTAAAAACACTGGGAAAGAGCTTGACAAAAGGAAAGAAGAGAAGAAGAAACACATGGTTGAAATTGAAAAGCTACGGAATGACTTGGGGACCTTAACAAGCAACTTGACAGCTTACAACCAAAGGTCAATCTGAAGGTGGGAAGCTTCATTTAGGTGATGATCAGTTGGATGCATATAACCGCATGTAAGTACTTAATTTTCTGGCATTATCAATATAGAAAACAAATAAGAAGAAAAGAAGAGGGAGGGGCCTTGAGGGGAAAGAAGAAAACTAATTTATTACTTTATGTTCATTGTTCATGTTTTAAGACATTCTTTTTGTTTCCATATGTGCACACAATCATTTAAGGATTTGAAAAGAGTAGAACTGTCTCAAGTGTATGCCAATTAATTCTAAAAGTTATCTGGTGCAGTAAAGAGGAAGCAGGTATGAAGACTACCAAGTTAAGGGGCGAGAAAGAGGTTCATGACAGGGAACAACATGCTGATGTAGAAGCTCAAAAGAATTTAGAAGAGAATCTCCAGCAGTTGGAGAGTAGGAAGCAAGAGCTTGAGTTGCAACCGAAACAAATGCAAAGTAGACTAAAGAAGATTCTTGATGCCATTGGCAAACAAAATGAAGAGCTCAAACGACTGAGAAAGGAACAAAATGACACGAGGAAGAGACTTGGAGATTCCAAGTAAGTGATCCTTTTTTTGTTGATTTGCAGATTTGGAGGTTTATATATACATTTGTTTGTGTTTGTGTTTAATGTTTATGTTTGTGTTTGTGTTTGTGTTTGAGTGTGTTATAAGCATTTGTTTATTTAGTTTTTAGGTTTTTCATTGTTTGTGATTTACGCTTCTTTGCTCAACATTTAAGTATTCATATTAGTCCATCTCAAATCCTAGAATTAACACTTGTTTTTCTACTTCTCTTTTATAATTCCAAAGTGTTTCTTTACTTTCTAATCCTTGTAAAAAGTTCTATTATTTTATATCCTTTCTGATGTCAATCAACAAGAAGTTTCACTTTCAAAGGTCAAATTGTTTGACTTTTTTTAGTAAATGGTCTTCATTTTGCACAGTATGTATGGATGGAACATTACCTCGAAATTAAGATGTATCCCGCCGCTTTTGTGCGGGTACACAACTAGTTATATTATAAAACACTGATAAAAAAACTCTTAAATACAAGTTATTAAGCATAAGGTACAATCATTTTTTGCAAAATTTTAAAAATCTCTTAATTTACAAGTATCAAAGCAAAAGATACATATTTCTACTGCAGACTTCTAACACCCACCAATTTGGTATGTGCAGGATCTTCTTTTATGCAGACATTTCTATGTATCACTATTAATTAATATATTATATTACAACAAATTTGTTTTAATTATATTATTAAATATGTAATTTGTTATTTTTTCAAGATGTCATTAAAATATATAAGATAATCATTGAATTCTAACAAAATACTTAATTTTTTATATAAAAAACATTATATTATTAAGCCTAAATTAAACAAATTTATAAAAAAAAAAGCATTATCACTTTCTCAAAATCATCCAAAATCATACTGTAAATTGACCAAAAAACAAAATGAAACATTAAAATCATGATGTATCTCGCTGCATTGTGCGATTACATTTCTAATGTTACTAAATTACAAAATGTTTTAGCAAATCATGGGTAGCCTGAGTGGCAACCCGAAATTCGGTAACACCCTGGTGGGACTGTGGATGGTATCTCAGTCTACCCAGGTTCGAATCTAGGGGAAGCTTTGGGCACATGAGGAGCATCTCAGACTCTGGGTCGGGCCGATCGACTCGGGTCAAGGTATCCGGGCAACCAGTCTATGGGTTGCGGGTTCGGTCTTTTGGTCGGGCTTAGTCGGACCCTGGACGGCTCCAGTCCAAAGGGTTGGGTCGAGTCGCCGCGGATTAGTCGGTGCAACCCTCGGATGCCTGGATACCGCGGAAACGTGTGTGTTAAATGTCGTTCAAAAAAAAAATTACAAAATATTTTAACAATATAATTATTAATTTAATCTTTGAAATGGCGATATTATTGAAGTTTAATGAAAAAAAAATTAAAGATTTCAAACTTTAATTTGTCATTTTGGGAAATTTTTCGAGAATTTATTAGAGCAATTTCAAATATTACATTCACAATGGTTTAATTTTGATATCTATAATTAGGCCATGTTTGGCAAACTCTTCTTAAACTATCCAATAACTGATAAATTCACAAATAACTGTATAGCTAGAAAATTAGATACAAACAATATCTCTTCTAGTAACTTACACCAAAATACGCCAAACTAAAAATCGTATTTTATAGGGGGGGGTTTTTTCAAATTGATGTACCAAAATGAAGTGAAAAAAAAAAATGTCATTGCATTTTAGATTTTTTAAACAATTAGGCAACAAAATTAAAAAGCGAAATTGGTACAAAATAGCCTCATTACTTGGCGGACCTATACCTCCGCAATGAGGTTACAAAATAATGAAGAATCAAATCAATCGACATGAAAATTGTTTTAAGCAACAAAACTCTTTGGAAACTTTCTTCAAACGCTTGTTGTTTGTTTTTTTTTTTAAACTTCTTAATAACTCTTAAGTTTGATAATAACTCTTAAGTTTGAATGGTTCAGACTTTTTTACTCACCATCTCTTATTAATTATAACTAAAATAACACTTCAAACTATAAACATCTTAAAAAACAAACGACATGCTTCCCAAAAAAACAAAATATAACAAGAAATCAAGCAACAGCACTAAAATTCAACAAATAGCTATATACCTAAATTCTACAACTATAATTCAAAAAATTCTAAATTTTTACCAAACAAGTATCACCTGCTCCTAATTCTAACCATAATCACCCAATGTTTCTTCCCTTAACAACACCCCAATACACAATCAAACAAATCGCATACATTTAAATATAAAAATCACAGTACCATAAACCATATATTTCAATTAAGAACAGAAAATCTTCCATAACAACATAAAACCATACACCCAAGAAGGATACATCAGCTTAAATTTTAGTAATTCAAAAAAATACAATATTTTTTTAGAAAAAAAGAAACTTACAAGCTCTAAATCGACTAGTTCTAAACTTAACCACCGAACCCATAAAGAGTACGGCCTTGTCTCTTCAAAGCATAAACCACATCCATGGCGGTAACAGTTTTCCGGCGAGCATGCTCGGTGTATGTAACAGCATCTCTAATCACATTCTCTAGAAAGATCTTCAAAACTCCACGTGTCTCCTCGTAGATCAAACCACTGATACGCTTCACACCACCTCTCCTCGCCAAACGACGGATCGCCGGCTTCGTGATTCCCTGGATGTTGTCGCGAAGAACTTTCCGGTGACGTTTTGCTCCGCCCTTTCCTAATCCTTTACCGCCCTTTCCACGGCCGGACATTTTTGGGAATTTGGATGTGAGATTTTGAGATCAGGGTTTGAGGTTTTTGTTTGGGGGTGGAGGTGGTGGTGGTGGAAGACGGTGGGGTTGGGTGGTTTTATAGGTGGTGGTGGGATTTGGGGGTTTTGGGTTGGTGGTGGTGTTTGGAGCGAGGCGATCCGTGTGGAAATATTGAGAGGTGATGAGAGTCGTTTGATTGATTTTGATCGGACGGTGGATGGGTTATTGTGGATCGTGATCCGTGTGGTGTGTTTTCTCTTGTGGTTCAAAGCGGGAAACGGAAAAAAAAAAGGCGGCTTTTACCCCCCCTTGATAAACTTTTATGTATGGTATCAAGTTTTTTTTTCCTAATATTATCACCAATCAATTATAATTGGTTCGTAAAATTTTATACCATGTATCAACTGATTGTATTTGGTATCGACTTAATTGGTACCAACTTTTTTCAGTCGGTATATGTTGATATCGGTTTTGTACCGACTTCTTGTTGCATGTATGAAAATTGCTATTTTATTCAAATTTTAAGTGAAAATTTGAGTTTTTAGATAACATATATGATGTTTAAAGGGTTTTAACTATAAGGAAATGAATGAATAAAACGTGCAAATATTCAAATAAAACAATTAAAGTTATAATGTTTAATATCTAATACATTAAAAATACAAAAACCTAATTAAAAATAAAAATTGATACCATTGTACTACTGTGTTATGCAATTTCCAATACCGTGTATCAACCAAGTTTATATATTTGGTACGGTATTACCAACCAGTTGTAATTGGTACCGCTTAAATTGGTACCAATTTTGTATATGATCTCACGTAGTTTGTTTTAGAAAAATTCAAATTTTATGCTTCAATAAATTAAAACATTATTGCCATAAAAAAAATAAAACATTCAAAATTTATATTTAAATAAATTAAAAAATCAAATGGTTGAGCCTAAAATATATATAAATTTATGCAAAAAATTATTGTTCATTTTTAATACTAAATACTATTATACCATGAACCTACTATGATTGATATTAAGGGTGTAAATAGTTCAGGTTGAGTTGGGTTCGGGTTCAACCCATTTATTAATTGGGTTGAAAATCTCAACCCAACCCAACCTGTTTAATTAAATGGGTTGAGATTGGGTTGACCTGTTTATGATTATCTCAACCCAACCTATTAAATAAATTAGTTGAACCTGGGTTGACTCATTTAATTTTAAAATTGTAAATTAAATAAAAATGTTTAAAACACTTCATTCCACGACAAATACACAACGACAAAGTCAAATAAATTGTTCGAAGTTTAATAAAACACAACCATAAAGTAAAATAAATAGTTCAAAGTTTCCCACAACCATAAAGTTAAATAAATCATAGTTCCAAAAAAGTTTCTAAGTAACTCGGCTTGCACTTTCATCGACTCCAGTTTCACTCGCGGTATTACTTTCCTCTCGATCTTCTATCTCATCCGTCATGATTGCTCCACATATGAGGGAAGAGGGAGGAGATCTGCCCCGGCGACGTATGAGGGAAGAGGGAGGATAAGAGGTTGGAGGCGTATGGTGTTTCAAATTAGGAATAAGATTTACTGATTTAGTCGATTAGGGTTTTCAACTTTCAACTTTCAATATATAAAGTATTTTTTAATCTTTAAGAATTATATTAAAATATTAATTGTATTAAATATTGATTAATAATTAAAAATAAAATATTAGGTAATATTATAAATGGGTCAAAAACAGGTTGTAAATGGGTCGAAATCAGGTTGAAAATTTCAACCCTACCCAAACCCAATTAATAAATGGGTTAGACGGGTTGACCCATTTAACTTAAATGGGTTGAAATTCTCAACCCAACCTTCTAATTTTGGGTTGGGTTGGGTTCGGGTTGGGTTGGTGGGTTGGGTCACTTTTTGCCACCCCTAATTGATATGTATATCTAAAACATGTGAATTATGTTTTTTATTTGTCTAATGAGGGTTGGTGTACTTGGTTGAAGTAAGTGTTTATGTACCGAGTTTACGTCTAAAACATGTATGTTCAAAGTCTTTTGCACTAAATACATGGAAGTATCACTGTATGTATGCCAATTAGTACAACTTGCAGTGCACCATCTATCACTGCTAGCGTTCTGGTAGGCAACCCTACACATGTACTGAAAACATTTTCTTAAACTAAAGTCTTGATGGACAAGGTCAAGTGGTTGAAAGTGTTATTAAGTGAAACCCTTGGACCCAAGTGAAATAAGATGAAACATATTCTAAATTACTGTAAGTTTATGAAACCGAGAATCACAATGACGACAAAAGTTTACCTAAGTTAGGGATTAATTAGCCATCAAAATGGTTGGCACTAGTTGTTGAGGCAACCCTTTCACTATGTTCTTGCTTTGGAGAGTCTTTAAGCCTTTGTGACTCAAATGGCCATATCGTTGGTGCCAAATGTGGGCGAGAACGAGGGTTGTGTGCAGGCATTCCCGGTTTTTGGTTAAATGATGTGAACATTCAATTTGCACTCATATTCGTATGAGTAATTAGACCTTTGTATGAATGATAAATGTTGCATATTTCATTCCTGATTAAGATGGACAACCCTTTTTCTTGCAAATTCCCCACACTCAACAAGTTGTTTTTCAAGTTTGGAACATAATAGACATCTTGAACCAAAAAATTAGTGACATTAAACATCAAATTGACTTTGTCTTTCCCCAAGTATTGTCATTTTGGAGTTATTGGCACATCTAACAGAATGTTGCAAACCATCAACCATACTTGAAAACATACCTTTTATCGCTGCACATATGATTGGAACAACACGAGTCAATGAACCATGTATTCTTTTTTTAGCATTGTTTTCTTCCACATATGCCATCAAGAGCAACTCTTTTTCCTCATTTGTAACATCCTGATTTTTATCCTAATTGAGGAAAAGTATTGAACTTGGTGAATCGGTAAATAAATAACCAAATATGGAGTATGACTATAGTGCCATGTGGTTGTGACATTTTTCACAATAGCATAATTGATACTGAAAAGTGTGGTAGTCCCGGCTATAGTGCCATGCAGTTGTGACATATGTCACAATAGCACCGAAGTTACTGAGTGTTCGGTCGTCCCAACGAATGTGCCATGAAATTATGATAATGGCACGATAATTGGCATAATAGCATCAAATGTTATGAGAGAAGGTCGAGGAATGGACAGAAGAATGGTCGAGGAACGATCGGGAAAGCTGTCGAGAAAGCGGTCGAAGAACGAACGAAAAACTCTCGGTACGGTACGAGTCTAACTACAGTGCCCAACGACAGTGCCATAAGGCATTGTAGCATGGCAGGGTCGCAAGAGGCAATGGGCTCTCGGTACATCCTGAACGACAGTGCCCGCTACAGTGACAGAGGGTACTGTCGCATGTCAGGTCGCGCCAGACCTGCAGTGCATAAAATCAGGATTTTCTTCATTTAGTCATATCTTGCTCATTTCTACTCCGCTTTAGGCGATTCAAAATGCTATGGTTTCGTTTTTTGAGAGATTTTCAAGGTTAGGTTGTTAGTTTTAGGAATATTCAAGAGTATTTGGTGGTGTATTGGAAACAAAGGTCAATAGTTCATCATCATCACCTCTATCTTCAAGGAATTTGGAGTTTTATAGGTTTTCACCAAAACCTAAGTGTTGAGTTCATCCTCATAATTTATAAACTTTATTTTGAGTTATAAATTCTCCATTGATGACTCTCTAGTGTTTACATTTCTCAAAATTTGGTTTGGATGATTTTAGGGAAATTAGGTCAAATTAGGATTTTTAGCCAAAATGGAGATTTTGATATAAGATGTTTGGGTAACGATTTTAGACGAATGAATATTAATATTTATGGTTGAAAACTTGTAGATCTAGATTTTTGGAAGATGTGGCTTGAGGATTCAAACTTCTTCATGGGAGCTCAAGTTGGGAAAATCTAGATTTTAGCCTAAATCTAGCAAGATGAGTTCAAGTTGATTTGTGAAAACGGTGTACATGCCAAAATGCCCATTTTCAATTGTTTATGTATTTTACATGAAATTATCAATTGTTGAGTTATTTGGTGGGTTTTGATTACTTTGAGGTGTTTGACTTTATAAACCTTGTAAAACACCCACATTTGGGATTTTTGGGCATTTTGATAAATAAGTCATAAATGAAAGTGTTTTGATGATTTATTGCATAAATGGAGCTTATTTGGTCAAAATGCACTTTTAGTGTTTTTTGAAAATATGCATCGATTGTGTAATGGGACGTTTTGAAAATACGAACGTGTGAGTCATTTGAATTTTAGTAAACCTTTTGGTTTTGGGCCGAAGGCCAATTGTGATTCGAGAGACAAAGATTTTGGGAAAATATGTAATTTGGGTTATGTAGCCATATTGGCTCCCGTATTTTAGCCAAACGTTTATTATGCCTTTGGGGCTTGATTTGTACTCAGATAGATCTTTGGAGTATTTATTCAGTTTTAGTAGCTCGATAAGGAGCCTTGGACGTATGGTGTACTTAGTTGCATCTTATTTGAGAGTTACATGTTTTGAATGTGTTAGTTCATTCGTTGTAGTCATGTAACGTTTTAGACTGTAATGCATTGGATCCATAGACATATGAGTTAGTTAGTTGGTTTAAATGGGAACTTTATCCCTGTTTTAGGACCGAAAATATTTATGGTTAGTGAAGGGCTTGAGGTATAGATCGTGGGTGGTTAAACTAGATGCCCATGTAATCCAGTTTGTTTATTCATCATGGAGTTTTGATGTCCATGTTTGAGTTTAGTGAGTGGTCCCCAAGTCATGTTTCATGTAAGCTTATGGTGGTGCTCTGCAGAGCCGTATACGGAGCTAAGTCTTGCGGTGGTGTCGATGGTGAGTCGGATACGGGGATCGTGGCTTTTATGGTGACACTCATCTAGAGGTCGAGTAGACACTAAAGTCATCTGGGTATCTTGAGGTGGTAACTCGGCAGGGAGCCGTATACGGGGATCCATGACTTTATGTGAATCTCGAGAACATTGATAAGTGGCTTAACTTTGTGTGTCCGCCACATTCGATGGAATTCGGGTCTCCCCCGTCACCGAGAAGTGTTGTTTTAGGTATTGAGTTTTAGTATCCATGTTTTCGATGACGTTTTGTGTATATGGATTATTATCCATGATTTATGAGTTGAGTATTATGTCTCACCCGTGTTTTGGGTGTTTCGGGATATAAAGTTTTGTTCGCGTTTTCATAAATTGGGAGTTCGATTTATATTCATGTTTTGCATGAGTTTTGGGTTGCATCACGTCATCAAAGTATGTTTTGCATTGGGGCGTCCATCTTTGAATCATGCGTATTATTGGAAATGGATCATTTTCATACTTGAAGTAAATTGTTTTGAAATATTACGATTTAAGTTGAATTCTTTCATTTTTACGTTATATTTATTAATGATGAAAACTTTTTAACTCACTAGGCGTTAGCCTAACATTTTTATTTTTCGACATGTGCATCAGGTCCCAGTTGGGGAATAGTTCTGTTAGGTCCTAGATCTACAACCTCTCAAGTGTTTGTAACAAGATTATGATAGGAGATGACTTATTTATTTAGAGAAAATGGAAAACTAAACTAGAGAGAACAAGTGTGACTAGAGAACTACATTTTGATTTATGGGAACAATAAGGACTAAAGTTTCCTTGAATATATTGGGTTCTTAGGAGTCGAAAGGTAAGTTTATAACAAATAATTTCTTAACCTATGGTTGGGTTATTTTCACCTCTACCCCCATTTTTCCTCTTAGATTGTTGTGTATGTTTTGGGAGTAAATGAGGTGTTATTGAGAAGATTTGCATCATATATCTAGAAGTTTAGCATGGAGATCTAAAGTCCTTCGTCTTTGGAAGCTAGAGGTTGAATTTGGAATCTAGGTTTAATTTAACCTAGCAAAGTGAGTTCAAATTGCTTTGTGAACATTATGTACATGCCAAAATTTTCCATTTTTTATGTATTGGAATATTTTATATGATATTTACCAAATGTGTTAATAATTTGTTAATATTTGCATATTTGGTACATTTGATTTTATAAATCTTGGGAAATGCCTACATTTGGAGTTTTTGAACATTAGATAAATAAATCTTAAGAGTGTGTTTTTTGATTATTTATTTATAAATGAAGGTCACTTGACGATAATGTATTTTTAGTGTATTTGACTTGATAAATCATTTAGAAACTGCACGTTATGTTATGAGATATTTTGGAAGTATGCCACATGGTTTGCATTTGGGATGGTTTATCCCGATATTGGCAATGTTTTGATCTAATCATACTTTTGGCTATGAGTTTGCCAATTTATTGAGCAAATGCATTTTATTGAATTATATTTGTTTTTATTTGAGTAGTCAAATAAGTGTGGTGTAATTGGCTTGATTTTGTCCCATTTGAGTTTTAGGGACATTTGTCTAGTTTGATTTGCTCATTGGTTGAGCTTGGGTATGTTTATTACATTTTTACTTGAGAGTTCTTTGAGTGTATTGGCCATTCAATTAGGGCCATGTAATTTAAACTGTGATGTATTTAATGCATAGACATACGAGTCAGTCGTAGTTGATAAGTGAGGAGTCTTGATGTGTTTTCACTTTGTGAACAATGCTCGAGTAAGCATTGTGGTCGTCCCGATATTGCAGAGGTGAACCCTTATGGGTCGGACTTCGAGATCATGGGTATTGTGGTTTTGATGTTTTAACCTTTATGCATGAGGGTTAAACATTTTGTGTTATCAAGTAGGGAGTTTAGATTCCTATCTTGAATGCTAGTGAGTAGACACTAAAGATAAAATGAGAACCTTGAGGTTGGAACTCTACCGTCTCTACTAGAGAACAATGGGCACTAAGATCAGGGTATCCTTAAGGTGAAGCCCAGTGGGGCGGGTGCACTAAAGGTACCATGACCTTGAGGTGACATCCGGTAGAGGGTGTGCACTAAAGGTATTAGGGACTCAAGGTGATGCTTAATACAATGTGCACTAAAGTCAATGATCTAAGGTATACTTCAATAACATCGATATGTGACATACTTTTGTGTTTCCGTCACGTTCAATAGAAACGGATCTCACCCGTCGGTGTTGTTTTTTGATATGTAGTTTATCAATGTTTTCGGTGACATTTTGAGTATGGAATGATATCCATAATTTTTTTATTTTAGATATCGAGCCTTACCCTTATTTCAATGTTTTGGATATTAGAGTTTTATCCAAGTTTCAGTATTTGATTATTGAGCTTTATTCACGTTTTAAGTTCATATTTGAATGACTGTTTTGATATAGAGTTATCATCGCAAAAATAGAGGTTCTGGAAGGATGTTGCCTTTATGTTAAAGATAGTTCATTTGAGAATTTATTATTTAAATAAGTAGACTTTTCAGTTTTACCGTTTTATAAAAATAATGAAAACTGCTTGAACTCACTAGGCGTTAAGCCTAACAATTTTTATTTGTCGGCATGTGTATCAAGTCCTCGTTGGTGAATGACTAGCATCACTGTGATGAGTTGTGTGTTAGTTAGAGGCACAAAGAAAATTAGCTAATTGGATACGTTTTTTTCGTACTTTGGAGGTAACGACATATATAGGTTTTAGTAACACCCGACCTTAACCAATACTTTATATAATGCATGGTTTACCATTTTTTGACGTTAAATGTGGTTTTACCATTTGAGGTAATCAAATATTGATTTATAGAAAGAGATTTATCATTTATTTGATGTATTATTGAAAATTATAAATTAGTTATTTTTTCCCAAATTCGAGGGTGTTACATGCACTATCTTGTAGTCCCACATGTTTTCACCATTGCTTCGCATATTGTAAGCCACTGTCGTGACCCTTGCAAAGTACTTTGTGATGGTTTCTTCTTCTCTCAATTGAAGGACTTTAAAGTCTCGTCTCAAAGCATTAAGCATTGTTTGTTTCACACGTTCATTACCCCCAAATTTTGTTCCAGAGAGTCACACACATTATTGGAAGTTTTTCAATCCAATACTTGTTCAAATATTTCTCTCTATATAGATTTGAAAAGGTAATGCTTTACCTTACAGTCCTTTTGTCTTTTGCTATCAAGTTGATTTTTCTGTGCCTGAGAGAATGCTGCCAGTGCTCAAGCATCTGGTTCCTCGAAACCATTCTCTACTAAACTCTAGAGGCCCTTTGCTCTCAATAGGTTCTCCATTACTTCACTCCAGTGATCATAGTGACTTCAATTAAAATGAGGAATCTTGGTTGAGAATCTGTCTTCACTCATCTCTCGCGTTTTCTCTCTTTCTCGGTGAAGTAAGCTACTGCTTATTTAAGTGACGAGGCCCTTTTAAGCTGGCTCTAATACCAGTTTGTAAAGATGACAATGAAAGCTCAATTATTTGCACACTGGATATTCAACCACACTTTAATTGAAATAACAATACAACTATTTACAACCTACAACTGTAACTACAAAACTGAAAAAGCTCACGATATAAGCCACAAACGGGCAGGAGTGAATTATTCAAAATGCGAACTAAAAGCTAACTAAACCCAAAAATATAGAACACATTAATCTGACTAAGTCAAACACCAAATAACTGGCATACTTTGACACCTCATCACACACACACATATATATATATATATATATAGTATACACGATACATATAGAATACTTCATATAGTGGTTGTGTTGATATTGCCATCCTTTGTCTATGACATATAACTGAATTAACACACATCACCAAAAACTTTACGTTTATATTTATTGCTTTTTCATTTTATGCATGAAAACATC
Source organism: Arctium lappa (assembly GCA_023525745.1). Classification (NCBI taxonomy): domain Eukaryota; kingdom Viridiplantae; phylum Streptophyta; class Magnoliopsida; order Asterales; family Asteraceae; genus Arctium; species Arctium lappa. The sequence continues at coordinate 43,819,097 of CM042063.1, forward strand.
TGTTATTTAAACCATGTCGATGTTTATTTACAACCCGACTGATAAGAGTTGGTTTCTGCTAATGAAAGTAGTTATCATGAGAAGGGTAAGAAAGAATCTCCATTCTTGAATCAATTATAATTGAAAATTCTCTTATAAGCTAATTAATTGGTTATGTTGAGACTTTAATCTAAACCATTCGATCAATACTAATTAAAAGTAATAAAGGGTTCAAATCCTTTCTTATATTTCTCACCTTAATTCCTATTCTCACACGATCCTTCATCGACTCCTATTCTCACACGATCCTTCGTCGACTTATAATTGGATCTAAAATAAACCCTAATATAATTTCATGTTCATAGTATAGGGCTATAGATTAAGCCCAAAAGATCCAAAAAGTTGAGCCCAAATCCATCGTATATATCCGAAACTCGCCTATAACCTCACCACTTTGCATCGCAAGACAGCTGCAGAGCGATTACACACATACAGCGATATACAGAATGAGGAAATTCGATCCATGGCCGGTATTCTTCAGGAGGGAGTTCAGTCGGAACTGGCCATTCCTCGTCGGATTTGCCGTCACCGGAACCATCATCACCAAGTTATCCCTTGGACTTACCGGTTCGTATCCGCTTTTTGTTGATTTTTTTACACGAGTCTCGATTTAAATTCTGATTCGATCGCAATCCTTGTGATTCAGGTTCATTAATTATATCTATTTTTTCTTAAATTTCAGAAGAAGATCGGAAGAACTCCGTCTTTGCTCAAAGGCACAAGAGGTATTGATGATACGTTTCCGATTTGATTATTGATTTTACGATTTTGTAACCCTAGATTTGAATGTGCATATCATATTTGGTGCTTTCTTCTGTATGTATACTGAAATCGCGTTATTAATCAGCCAAAATGAAGGACATATGTCATTGTGAGGGGTTAACTTGAGGATATCCCGTAGTTTTACAGATTTGAGGATACTGTTTTGCTAATTAGGTTTTGTGGAAATAAACAGTTAATTAGTTTATGTATTATTTGTGCTTCTTGATAAGATTTAAGAATCCATTAGGACCGTGTTACGAAGAACTACTAGTTAATCCTCTAGATGTTGTGGTTGAATGGCATTTCGAGGATGAAACTTTTGCAGGCTGTGCTACCTTTTCCCTGAATCTGTCTGTTATCTACCTGAGCTGAAGTTTGTATATACCTGCAATATGAGTCTTTTCTTCTTTCTGTTTCTTTCATGGAGATGTACACATGAGGTACCCCTGCTTCTGTCTTATGCATATACAATATGTGACTGGAAATGTACGAACCCGTGCATAGCTGAATTTCTTCTGTTTAGTTTACATACAAATAGGTGATTGTGATTGCAACTTGCAAGTTGCACCTCCTTTGTCGATTACATCAGGTGCATACTAGTCAAAGCAGAAATGGTTTAGGCTATGTTTAAGAACAACTTATAAGCTCTGCATGTTTGGTAAAAAACCAGCAGAGAAGCTAAATGACAAGGTAAATGGTCTAAAAGGACATGTGAAATATAAGGGGGATAAAAGTTGAAGTTATTTTCTTTCTAAGAAGTGTAATAGAATAATCCGGTTGTAGCGTAATGATTATACGTTGTTCATTGTCCTGGAAAAAGCGTGTGGAGCTTATTGAAACCCTACTTGAAGCAGTTTGTCTAATACCTAGTTTATAAGCTAGCTTATGGTTACGGAGTTTTTTTAATAAGCTCAAAAAAGAAGCTAGCTTACGGTTGCTAAACATGGCGTTCGTAGGACAAAGGTAGTGCAAGGGGAGTTAAACTAGCATTGTCCATGAGGATTGTTTATGTAACCCTAGGATGCAGTAGGCTCTTCCCAGCTATTGATATAATTTAGGCAAGGTTCAAAGTGGCGTAGGCGTAGCGTGGCAGCGAGGTCAAACCTCAAGACTTACACGCCATGGCAAGGACGCGATGTTTTTCAAGGCCATAAATAAGGCGGCAAATTTATATGTCATATATAAAATTATACATATATGTTTTATGTATATTATCTAATCAAATAAAGATATTAAAAAATGTTCATTCATATTAGAAAAGAAAAATCATATAGACTATTATTACAAAAATATTTTTTGATTAAATATTTAAAATAGAACTTAGAACTGTAATTTTACAACTTCGTTTTAATTGTGAGTCCATAACGTTTAATTCGTGAAACTGGGAGTGATGTGATTAGATAAATCTATAAAAGTGTAAAATTGTAAAAACACTTGATAAAAAAATTATTATTTTTTTTGAAAAACAGTCATGTCTTACAAAAAACGTGCTCTGCGGCGGCGCGCCATGGCGCGGCCCACGACTTACAAAAATGCTTCGTAACGGCGGAGACACATCTTGCGTCATAGGCCGCGATGGCATGCCTTTTTGAACACTGAACCTAGAATACAAAGCAAGAAAAATTTCAGAGATGTATATCAGTGGTATATAGTAAAACAAGAAAAACGGGAAGTATTTGATGCAATTAGGCGAGGATATATACCTGTGTAGTAGGGTGGGAATCGGTCGTTTTGCACTAGTATTGGGCTTTGCGGCAAATTCTTATGCAGATCACCCACTCTTGCTTTCAACACTAAATCAAAACCCATAAAGTACTTGTGAATACAAACTCGACTTATATGTGGTACTCAAGTTGAACTTACTTGACATGATCAATTTGATGTAAAAGTTGAACTTAAGTTGCAAAAACTATGTGGTTGTTTCATCTAAATATCGTTCTTCGGTTTGTTGTTGGCATATTAGGACCTGTCTAATCTTGTTCATATATGTTCTGTTTCTTGCAGTTGAACGACTCATATATTCCAACGATGACTCAAGTACTGGTTCATCGCATCCTATTGTTTCCAATGGTAATAAAAAGATTTCAGATATGTTGAACATATAATGTTTCTTTAATTGAGATGGTATTTTGATCGATGTTTTTTTTTGTGCTTTTAAACATTTCGATGAATTCATTAAAAATTGTATCGTGGGGTCTTTCTAGTAGTTGTTTCCTTTCTGTGGGACCCGTTAGGCAAGTTCTTTGGTGCATCATATACCTACATGCCATACATAGAACAAGAATGATTTTGGAGCACTTTTCAGCTATACGATGACTAAAACAAACCAAACGAGTCCATAGATCTCATTTGGAAATAGGGTCTTGAGGCCGGGTTGAATGCATACCTGTCTTTTAACCTGAAAGAGTAGAGCAATTGCTTTCATGAGTATTCAACTGGCTGATGACCCTAAAGAAATCTTTATAACAACATATCCTTGTAGTTTCTTTATGCAAGTAATATTTATATACGACATTGGTAAGGTTTAAACCTCTGACCTTTTGGGAGATTGGGCTCTGCCAGTGACCTGGGAACCGCTGGTCTAATGACCATTTGGTAATTTTTTGTATTTTGAAAGAGACACACATGGGACAAGTGAGGCTAAAAAAAACGATATGTACTCTGTATATATCTAAAACATAGGCAAAATGCTCCGAGTTGCTTCTTGAGTCCTATCATGTTTAGTTATCATTCCAGCATGCCATGTAGGATTTTCGACACCGGAGTGTTTTATCGATCAAAACCTGGAGATGTAATTCGGTAGCCAAAATCATTGTTCGTTGAATCAAGAAACCATTTCAGTTTTTTTGATTAAACGGGCGACGTATATTTGTATATTTGTAGATGTATTTCAGGAAATGCCATTTGATTGGGGTATTGGTGCCAAGCTGCCTTACTTTACTTATCGATTTCATTATCGTTGGTTGATTTTTTGCTCCAACAAATTCTCCGTAATGCCGAAAGTAGAAAAAAGAAAATGAAATTCTCAAAATTTGTACCCAAAAGATGATTACTACGAAAGAGATAACTTTTTGTTATATATCCACCGATAAGAAACTTTGATGTTAAATATTTAGAAGAGCTAACTAATATTTTATTAAATGTTAAAAATATAATTAATGTTATAATCTCAAAAATATAGAATCTTGTTGTAGGATAAGTGTGCCATCGTCTAAAGGATATGACGATAGAGATAGAGATAAATATATCAGAGTTAGATTAGAACTAAAATATCTCGTGGTTATCTACTTGTAACTCATCCCTATTTAAAGGGCTTTTGATTAATGAGAATTGCAGATTCATTCTCTCAGTATATTGTTGTTCTATTCTGCTTTTCCTTTAACACGTTATCAGCACGTAAAGCTCAAAAATAATCGTTACCGTTGAAACCAGGTATGGTCCTTTTACGTTTGATCTTTATGAATTGAATAAAGATATGTTATGTACTAATGTTTTTTTGATCCATGTATAAGAATAAATAAAATAAATTTGTTTTATTTGTAATGAACCATGTTGCAAATAAATTGAGAAAAATCAACATAATTCTTGAGAATTAATACCACAACAAATAAATTTGCATCGATTGGCTTCTTGTTGTGAGTTGAAAATAAATTTGAGAGATAAATAGTATTGGATTTGCTTTAGGCCAGTGGTTTAGGCAATCTTCTGTTTTTCCTTTTATTATCCATTGACGATTGAAGTGAATTGTTGTGAGAGAAGAAAGGAAAGAGATCTCTTTTGTTGCTAAGGTTTTGGAGATATAAGGAAATCCAACTTTTTCTTGGAATAAAACCATGGGTTTATTTTTTCTTACCAACCTTTAAATAATAATAAATAAATAAAAGATAATTTCGTTAACCTCTCAATTATTTATAAAATATTCATTGTATTGGCAAATAAGATATTAAATTAATTTAGTTTCGATTTAGTCTAATTTGATTGCAATGGTATTATAGTTTTTTTTATAGTTTTTGATTATTGTTATTTATTTATGAATAATCGGTAAATTTAATCATATCATTATTATTTACTTATATGATTTGATTTTGACTCGTTTTTAAATGTGCTTACTTACTTTTATTTAATTGAATCTATTAAACCTATTTTTTTAACACGGTCCAAATAATGAATTGGAGTATTACTTATTTCATTATTGGCTCTACCTAATTTAATTTAATTGGTTTAGTATAATTTTTTATGCTTTGGACATAATGTTCTTTATATATACATCCTCAATTAATCACAGTTTTGACATGTTTAGTTGGTTAATTTAATTATGTTAATATTATTTTATTTTGATCAATTACCGTTTGATTATGGATATGATAATATTTATCGTTTTGCACTATTATTATTATTATTATTATTAATGTTTATTAAATTAGATTACAATATTTATATATATTTAGATTGTTTTTTAAATGTTCATCTTAATATTGGTAATATTTAGATGTTTATTCAATTAGTTTACAATATTAATTATTTATTTATTTATTATTTGATTATGTTAATATTTAAATGTTTATCTTTATTCATAATCTTATAATTAATTTTTGGAAGTTACACTTCCAAGCTCATATATTTTGATCTTTACCAAAAGCTCCAAAAGCTCCAAAAAAAAATGCTATTAAGGTATTAAAATTGCTTCATATGCCAAACTCATTGTCACTTTGGCCTCTTGCCAAAAGATCCCAAAATACCAATATGGTATGAATTTTTTGACCTCATGTCAAAATTTACCAAATAACAAATGTTATCTATGTATTTCATTGATGAATTAATCGCAATACATCGAAAGGATTTTGTCAAACGAGTGTAAATAGCCCTAAGGTTTGTAGGGATTTTAGAAATCTATGTGATTCCTCTACTACCTGGAAATCCAATAGATTTAGTGATTTCTTTTTCACAAATTAAAATATTGATGAAGTATTATCAATAAAATATACGCATACAAAAATCCAATATTGTTATGATAATGAAATTTCATAACCATAATCCATTTTCTTATCAAAAAGAAAATCATATATTATCTTTTATATATGTAAATGGTTGAAACAACTTATTCCAAAGTCAACGTCATAAACTCAAAAGAATCTGAGTATATAAACCTCCTCTTGAAAAGGTATACGAAAAAGCCTAAAGTCCATCAACTCTTCATTAACTCTAAAACCAACCTCTTGAAAAGGTACAAGCAAATACCTTCATGTTTTGAGACGACATATAAATCCTAAATTTCATAGGAATACCTTTACTAGAAACCCCTCAAAGAAATGTGGGATGTTCCGAAAGGGATAATCGGGAGTACTTATGAATATGTACTTCCCGAACTAATCGTACAGTGGAATGGAACCCACTTACTCGATTACAAAAAGGTAACTGATTTCAACAAAGAAATGTTATATCTAAAAAAAACGCATCTCAATCTCTGTGGCAAAGAACTCACAGAAGATGACATGATTCATAATATTATTTCCACCTTTCATATATAAGTAAATATTAATGAACCAATATAAGTTGGAAATGAGTATATATACATAAGTTCTAATGAATATATGAAAGTAAACATATATCATGGAAACTAATGTGTCAAACTAGTAGATTATTGGGTCATCGGAACATATTTTGTCACCAATAAAGAACTTTTGGGGGGCAATAACACATATATGTTTTGGCATGACCATGCGGGACACCGTGGTTATGACATAGTGATCCGTGTATTGTAAAATACACATAGACACATTCTCTTTCGAGTGAAAGGCAGAATGAGGAAAATTGCAACTGTTGACTTCTGTAACATAAGAAACAACATTGCTATCATAATATGCCCTCTCGAATACATAAAACTTTTGTATATACCCTAATCCTTAGTCAATACAGGAATGAGATCGTACTAAAGCTAAGGACATTATACAAAAATATTTCATTGTTACAATGAATACAAGGTGATATTTATGGACATAAACATCCAGAATGCGGACCATTAAAGTACTTTATGGTTCTGGTTTCGACACGATGAACGTATGTCGTATTATTGTCTACATGAAATACTGCACTCCTAGCACTAGTTATACATTTAAGGGCTCACCACTCTTATTATTTCATCAAGTCTACATGACTTGGAATGCTGGAGAATTTACATCATAAGGATTTGATGTTAATTGCATATGTATTAGGATCAATGTAGAGTTTCCTATACCCCATGTGTATATATAAAATGGTCTCATAGAAGTTGTTATCAAAAGAATATGATGACATCTAGGGTATTAGTAATGCGCACTAATTTACCCACATCTACCTGGGATTATGCAATTATTACATGCAGTTTTTTTTTTCGTTTTTAGACCCACTGCTTGCTAACCAGTCTCATGCGTACCAGTTGGTAATTGGATATAAGCCTGATACTTTACATTTACGCATGTTTGATTATATGTGCCAATTGCGCCCCCACAGCGCATCGAAATGGGTCATTAAAGACGATTTGGTAAATGTTGGATATGAACCCCCAACAATTATCCGCTAATTAGAATATTTGACTAGTGATCTCTTTATCGCTAGATTTGCGGGTTGTCACTTTCATGAGACAGTCTTCCCGTCGTTAGGGGGAGATAGGAAAAAGGATTTTCCATGGGAACGACAGGAAGTGTCATTGAATATTCTCACTCTGTCTCATTTTGATCCCCAAAACTTCACAACGTAATGTTGAAGTCAAACGAATCAGACTCGATACCTGATACGTTTAATATTCCAAAAGTGACAAGATCACATATACGAGCTATAAATATACTCGCAAGGTTAAAAAGTCCCCAACAGGGGCACAACGCCACTGGAAAGTGCGTTGCAATTACACATAGTGGAGGTGTGGTTGAGGTCGTAGCTACCAAATGGAAGTGGTGGAAGCTACTTGGTTCGATGGATACTATTCTAAAGGAAGAGAATAGTTAGGCACATCCATTTCATCAATACATAAAACTCTCATGAGATTGTCTCTAATTATAATTATGTCCATGAATCATCACTGGAGGACGCTCCGAAGTTAATATTGATTCGAGAGATGAATATTAATCTCAAATGAACAATGAGAGTACATATGAGTCAATGGACAGATCATATATAATCATTGCTGATTTATTCGCATATACAATGTGTAACATCCCGCCTGCCTCGACAACAATATTGTCCGCTTTGCCCCTGGATTTAACCAATGTGTAGCGCACGGATTTGTTTCTGGCGACCTGGTGAGAAACTTCCCAGGGGGTCACCCATCCTGGGACTACTCCCACCCAAGCACGCTTAACCTCAGAGTTCCCAGAACCTGACGTGCTTGTGGCCCCAAAACGCGTTGTTGTTAGGAAGGCCAAGATATTACTTATAACACCCAGCATCACTCCTGTCCACGGCCGATATGGGATATGCCTAAGGTGTTACAAACACCCCCCCTTGGGACTCATCGTCCTCGATGAGGTTTGCCCCATATCCCGAACGGCACAGGAGTGGCTCTGATACCATTTGTAACATCCCGCCTGCCTCGACATTTTTGGCCTTTGGGATCCGATTTAGCATCAGTTACGTATTCACAATTTTTTTCAATCAACTCAAATTTGTTTGTTCATGCTCATGATATAGGATTTTTGTTTTGATTAAAAATATTGATTTTCAACTTTTGACGATGATGGTGAGTGGTGGACAATGGTGGGTGGATGGTTGAGGTTGGTGGTGAGAGAAGGATGATCAGATAAGATAGAGGTGGGTGGAGGTTGCGTTGGCAGTTGTGGTCAAGCGAGAACAGAGAAAGTACAAATCAACCACTCATCTCATTAATTAAATGCTAGAAATAAAAGAATCTAAAAATTATAAATATCCAAAAATAAATGACATTATTGAAGTCCTAAAACAAAACCCAAAATCAGACTTTCATCGACCTTTACCCCAAAACCCTTGAAGTTCTTGAGTCAAATCCTTTGATGTTCTTGAATCAAGTTCTAATAATCAAACCCTAAAATCAAATGTGAATCAGAACCAAAGGAGCTAGATAAATTGTTCACTTGCAGGTGTTGATGGGCTTTCCTCATCTACTTCATTTACATGTTCGGCCTGGATAGTGGTAATGGGACTGGGAGGGTCAGGGAAGGGGGGCAAGCGGACAATATTGTTGTCGAGGTAGGCGGGATGTTACACAATGGCTCATAAAATGATCGAGCACGACGATATCAAACCAGGCTCAGTTGAATAATATCAACAAAGAGCATATTGGCCTAAATGTAAAGAAACAATCCAGAAAGAATTCTATTATTTGACAAAGGATCGGGTATTTGGTCAGGTAGTGCTAACCTACCAAGTGTAAAGCCCGTAGGACATAACTGAGTCTTTGTCAGAAAGCGTAACGAGAATAATGAAGTCCTAATATGTAAGGCTCTCCTTTGGCGCAAGGTTTCTCACAACGCCCTGGATTGACCATGAGAAGACTTAAATAATTAACCTAATAGTTTTCGAAGATCTGGAAATGTAGCTCATGAATGTGGTTACCACATATCTCTACAGGGATCTAGATTTAGAGATATATAAAAGTACTTGATGATATTACATTACCAAAATCAAGTAACTCTAAACCACGAAATGCGTTTGCAATAAAATTGAAACGCCCACTTTATAGATTAAAGCAATCTAAGCGGATGTGGTATACCCACCTAATGGAATACTTGATTGGGAAATGATATATAAGAACGATGAACTGTTCTCTTGCGTATTTATTATGGAAAACAAGTTCCAGATTTTCAAAGTAACTCTATATGTCAATGTTATGAACATAATAGGCACTCTTGATGAAATGAGAGGAACCACAAGCTACTTAAAATCTGATTTTGAGAGGAAAGATCTTGGGAAAACTTGGTTTTGTCTAGATATTTGAGTTAGGACACCGAGTTTGTGAAATATTAATTCACCGATCGCATATATGGACAAAGCGCATGCAGTTAGCACTCCCATGATCGGTTGAAGTGTCAGATATAAGGAAAAATCCATTTCGTCTAAAGGATGATGACGAAAAATGTTCAGAGCTGGAATTTCCTATCTAAGTACAATATGCGCATTATCGTACTTAGCATAATACACTTGACCATACATTATATTTCTCAATGAACTTGTTAGCTAGATTTAGCTCAGCGCCAACGCAAAGTCATTGGAATGATATCAAATTAATATTTTGGAACCATTGACACGGATTTATACTTTCCCTATAGAAAGAAAAATTGGATTGATAATGAAATTTCAATACCTACTTAGAATGTAAGCAGCAAAAGTACTAGCTCTTATAGAAAAACACCAAACAATGTCTTGGTATGTGTTTGCTGATATTAGGTATCTGTCTGACCCATACAAAGGTTGTTCCCAAACTGGATAAAGAATTACCACAAGGAACACGTCGATTGCTTGGAAGTAAACTAAGCAATCCTTTGTAACTACCTCCTTGAATTAATCCAAGAATATTACTCTCCATGAGATAATAAAATAATGTATATGATTAAGGACTATCATTACATATATTATAGGAGTTAGTAATTCTGGGTTCAACCAGTATCCTACTTGCATATATGGAAATAATGTATCATGTATCGAAGAAATGAACATAAGATACATCAGGGGTAATAACACAAAGCATATTCTGCTTAAGTTTCTATACAATCAACAATAAAATACTCTCCTTTAGATTCAAGTGAATCAAGTAAGGTGTCAAAAGAATGTGACATATTTTACCAAGTCATTACCTAAAACCATATATTGGGAAACGTGTAGAAAGTAAATGGAAATGTTTTTCAAATTCCCTTGGTTAATGCACGAATCAGGGGGAGTAGTAGACAAAAGGGGGAGTCTACTATATTTGTGATATTGGTATGTTGTGCTCTTTCCTTCAACCAAAGTTTTATTTTTCCCATTGGGTTTTGTTCCTTGGTGTAAGGTTTTAGTGAGACAATTGTTTATATACCATCATCCTTTCCTAACTCTCATGATTAAAGTACGAATCTAAGATAAAACTAGACTGAAGGAAAAGTCTATGTATTGCAAAGAAGCTGGTGCGTTGTACTCTTTCCTTCGTCATATTTTTATTTTTTCCCACTGGGTTTTATTTTGGCGTAAGGTTTTAACGAGACAACAACTGTGCACCACCACTCCTTTAACTCGGCACAAGGGGGAGTGTTGTAGGATAAGTGTGCCATCGTCTAAAGGATATGACGATAGAGATAGAGATAGAGATAGAGATAAATATATCAGAGTTAGATTAGAACTAAAATATCTCGTGGTTATCTACTTGTAACTCATCCCTATTTAAAGGGCTTTTGATTAATGAGAATTACAGATTCATTCTCTCAGTATATTGTTGTTATATTCTGCTTTTCCTTTAACAAATCTGTAATTTTTTTTTTTGGAATTTTTAAAATTTGATTCTTTATTTTAGAGAAAATTTTGAGATTCTATTGGGCATGCTTTTAGTACTAGTTCATATAAAAATAAGTTATGATAATCTTATGTCTTCAATAATTTCTCTCAGAAAAGTTACAAGGTTATGTTACCTTGAACGACTCATCCTACGACCTATTGTGCATGGTCTTCCTCGTCACCTCTCACTCGTGCTCTTCGCCGTTTTCAACCAAACCATTTCAATTCTAAAAAGGCATTCACGTTAGTTTTCTTTATCTACCATATCAATTTTGTCTTTCTTGTATATTTCTTCATTATTGATTGATTTGATTTAAGGTAGCTTTGGCTTGCTTCCAAGTCCACTCTACACAGATGTGGGTTTACAGGGCTCATCAAGCCTTTCTTTCATTCATCAATAGGGCCATACGGTTCCTCCGAAAGATCAAGTTGATGAGCCGTGTATAAACTTTTCAGCCTTAATCATGGACCTGTTATTGGTTTATATTGTAAGGGTCGGTGGCAGTTACAATATCATATTTCAAATGATTTACGGTCCCAAAAATGATAACAATAAATCACGTGCAACTGACGCGTTACAACAAATGCGGAATAACGAGATCTAAATATTGTATATTTTGGTCTATTGATTCATACCGATCCACAAACGTAAATATAGCAGTTATCGAATATACGATAAAATATAACGAAAACAGCAAATAAATCGAGACAGCAATATTTAACGTGGTTCCACTATCAGTGTGATAGTGTACATCCACAGGGAGAGAGAGATCTTTATATTACCAACTGGGAGAAATTACAACGTGTTTACGAGATCCTTGGATCAACAAATCAGCTAACCAAATGTTCCCCCAAAACAAGATATATAAATATATATCAATGATATATATATATATATATATATATATATATATATATATATATATATCAACAAAGAGGAACAAGGAAGAAGAAGAAGAAAAATAGAAAGAATACTTCTATTTTTGTTGGTGTATTTTTGGGATGGAAGGATGCATGTATTTATAGGGATAGAATGGTGCAAGAAGACAAAGGGGTATGGGTTGGCATCTAGTTGGCATTTGGTTGACATCCAAGATATCTTCCATATTTCCCATGCAAAAAGAAAGTTCAAGTCAAGTAAACTTCCAAATATATGTGGCTTAAATTAATCCACATATCCAAGCTTTAAACACTTGTACATTGTGTTTGGTGAGTTGCACAGCACCAATAAAACTTATTTGATTTAAGTTTTTCAACACTCCACCATGATGTGCAAATCACTCGACGAAACCAAAGCACGAACCAATCCCCCGAATACGGACAAATAGCCGATAGAGATTGACACGAAGTAACATAATGCATTTTGACCGTGACGAGCTTCGGCTCGGCCATCACCCGTCAAAATCAAAAGCAAAAATCCTCAAGTGAGCAATCTCAATAGACGAACGAGTTAAGCAACCCAAAAACACGTAACAAGTAATAACTCCCCAAAGATGTCGCTATGTCATTTGTAGCAATATTCTCATCTCTCCCACAAGGTGCCAAACGGCACTAACACAATCTGAGCTGGATCAAATTCGAGCAATGCTCGAATGCGGCTGGCGGTAACGACTTGGTGAACATATCGGCAGCATTATCTTCAGATAATATTTTCTTCAAGTACACAACCTTTGCGTCGTGTAAAGCTACCAGAAATGCATCACGCACATTAATGTGCTTCGTTCGAGAGCTGAACGCCAAATTTGTAGCCAAGTGAATAGCACTCTGGCTATCACAATTAATACGGACAGTAGTCTGCTTCAGGCCCAAACCAAACAAGAGTTCCTGTAAATGAACTGCTTCTTTAGCAGACTCGACCGCTGCAATAAGTTCAGCTTCGGTAGTCGATAATGCAACAACAGACTGTAAACGAGATCTCCAACTGACAGCTGTTCCACCTAATGTGAAAACATAACCAGATGTGGATTTCCAACTGACACGATCACCTGCGTAATCTGAATCGCAGTAACCAAGAATATCACAGTTGTTTTGTATACCATAAATCAGGCCGTGAGTTTCCGTACCTTTCAAGTAACGAAATACAGTTTTCACTGCATTCCAATGTGACTTACCTGGGTTCGATAGAAACCGACTAATTACACCAACGGAATGTGCAAGATCGGGACGTGTGCATACCATAGCATACATAAGGCTCTCGACTGCACTGGCATACGGAATCTTTGCCATCTCAGCCTTTCCAATATCGTCTACCGGACTTTGCTCCATCAAGATTAAATCGCTTCAGAATCTTTTGAATATAGCCCTTCTGTGTTAACCTGAGAGTACGGGACTTTCTGTCCCGAACAATTTCCATGCCGAGAATAACACGAGCTTCACCGAGATCCTTCATTTCAAATTCTGATTTCAACCTATCTTTCAAACGGTTGATTTCAGAACGATCCCTGCAAGCTATCAGCATGTCATCAACATAAAGAAGTAGATAAATAGAAATTCCACCGCTTGATCTATGATAGACACAAACGTCTTTCTCACTACGCTCAAAACCCAGCGAGAGCATAAATAAATCAAACTTCTTGTACCACTGTCGAGGCGACTGTTTAAGTCCATACAAGGACTTTTTCAATTTACAGACCCAATCAGGTTTGTTGTCGGAGATGAAACCTTCTGGTTGCTTCATGTAGATGGTTTCTTCAAGATCTCCGTGCAGAAAAGCTGTTTTCACATCTAATTGTTCGAGCTCCATATCAAGAATTGCCACAAGGGCCAGAAGGACCCGGATAGATGTGTGTCGAACCACAGGCGCGAAAATATCGTCATACTCGATACCCTTCCGTTGTGCAAAGCCTTTCGCAACCAGGCGAGCTTTATAACGCTTATCGTCTTTGACTTTATAGACCCATTTGCAGCCAATTGCACGACTGCCTTTCGGTAATGGACAAAGCTCCCAAGTGTTATTTTTAGATAAAGCTTCCATTTCCTCATGCATAGCTCCTAACCACTTATCACAGTGGCTCGAAGCTAGGGCCTCCGAATAGTCAAACGGCTCATCCTATACAACATGCAAAACATACTCTAGCTGGTCAGTAAAACTCATATTTGCAAAATCCCAATTACCATACCTATTAGGAGGATGGACAGTTCTCTGGCTCTGCCTCACAGGTACTGATACTGGAATTGTATCGCCTTGACCTCCACCATCATTCAGAATTTCTTCCTGAACTGAGCTAACTGGATAAGAAGTAGATGTATCTGGTGGACTAACATCTTCTTCAGATTCTGATCCCAAAGTAAAACCACGAGCAGATGAGTTGGGTACAATAGGACTGACAATTATCTCATCTCCATCGGCTGTTGGAGAAACAGAAGAGATAATTTCGGTTATGGAGCGGGTTGTCGATTATGATTAGACTTGAACATAATCGACTCATCGAAGGTCACATGTCGAGAGTGAATCACCTTTCGGGTGACCGGGTTCTAGATTCGGTAACCCTTGATTCCATCTGTATAACCGAGTAGGAATCCCTTGGTGGCTCTGGGATCCAACTTGTCCTGACCTGTCACATGAATATACACAGGACATCCAAATACACGTATGTATTTCAAACAGATACAACCCTTACCCCTCCAAATTTCTTCCGGAATTTTTCCCCCAATGGCTGAACACGGTAACCGATTCACAATGTGTACAGCAGTGTGAAGTGCTTCAGCCCAAAACATTTTAGGGAAACCAGATGTAACTAACATACATCGGACTTTTTCTAACAAGATCCTATTCATCCGCTCGGCGACTCCGTTTGATTGCGGATCGCCAGGTGTGGTGTAGTGTCGGTGAATACCTCTACGTGAACAAAAGTCTTTAAAGTTACCACTAGTGTATTCACCACCATTGTCAGATCTAAGCACTTTTAATTTTCTACCAGTCTCGACTTCGACTAGTGCTAACCAAGTTTTGAATATTTCAAAAACATCTGACTTTAACTTAATCACATACACCCAAAGTTTGTGCGAGAAATCATCAATAAAAGTAACATAGTACTTACTTCCACTGAGGGATTGTGTCGAAGATGGTCCCCAGACGTCTGTATGAACGTAATCGAGGATCCCTTTGGTGTTGTGTTTTCCAACACCAAAAGAAATACGCGTCTGTTTACCCGAGACACATTTTGAACAAAAGTCCAGACTCGTAGGCGTATTCACTGCAATGAGTTTCCGCTTGCGCAGAATCTCCAAATTCTTCTCCGAAGTGTGTCCCAACCTAAGATGCCACAAACGCGTAGCATCTAAGTTTTTCGAACTATCCGCGACACACGCATCAGAACTGACTGTTTCGTCTACCAGATGAAACAAGTTATTTTCTGCCTGCTCACCTTTCATCACAACAAAGTTCCCTCTGGAAATGCGCATACTCCCATTCTCTATTCGAATCTTACAACCAAGTTTGGACAATTGTCCAACAGAAATCAAAGAACGAGTCATAGACGGTACAAATTTAACATTTGATAAAGTTCGAATAGTACCGTCAAACATTTTGATTCTGACTGAACCGATGCCCCGAGTGACACACGATGTACTGTTTCCCATATAAATATGGTTACCTTCGAACTCCTCGAAAGTAGTGAAACAGTCCCGAAATGGTGTCATATGGCACGAAGCTCCGGTATCCAACACCCAACGCCTGTCGCCTTGTGGTGCAGTAACCGTTGCTGAGAAGCCTGTATCTCTTTCGGCTGCAACTGCTGAAGATTCTGCTTTGGTCTTGTCCTTGTTTTTCAAACTTGGACAATCTCTGACCCAATGACCTAGTTTGTGACAATAATTACAATTGCCACGTTGCTTAGATTTCCCGCGATGACCAGGTTTACGAGATTGGGAGCGGCCACGAGTTCTTCCCCTGAGCTGATCGTCTTGGTCTCTTTCGGCAAATAGACCATGACTGTTGTGGTTGTTCTCCCACGAACTGTTACCGATTTTCATCTGAGTTCTCTGTTCTTCACAGATCATCCCTGCTTTCACGTCAGACAAAGATATGGAATCTCTTCCATAAATAAAACTGTTAGTGAACTGGGAATATTTTTCGGGAAGTGAATACAACAGAATCAAGGCGAGCGCCTCATTATCTGTGGCAAAAATAGAATCTGTTGCCTTCAACTTCATGATGATGTCTTCGAATTCAGTCATGTGGGACTGAATGGTAGTGCCTTCCTTCATTTTGAAGAACAGGCACAACCTCATCAATAACAGTCGGTTAGTCAAAGTTTTCTTGAGATAAATATTCTCAAGTCTTTTCCAAATCCCTGCGGCTGTATTTTCAGAAACGATTTCAGAAATCACATTTGGACCCATAGCCATTTGTAAGGTAGTGAAGGCCCAAGCCTCCATTTCCTTAGCTTCTAAGGTGGACATGTCCGAATTTATTTCTTCCGGAGCAAAGACTACGGGATGAACATCGTTTTTCCTAAGTGCTGCTGTTGTAGTAAACTGCCATTTACCAAAATCACCCTCCCCGTTCCATTTTTCTATTCTAATCCCGGCCCCCGATAATTTAAAAGAACCTTTTTGATAAACATTTGGGTCTAAGTTGGAAACGGAACCGGCGAACGGATTTCCTGAATCAACAGACATTTTTAACGAGCACTTATCGTGCGACTAAAAATATACAATATAAGTCAAATTTAGATATAGAAGCTCTGATACCAATTGTAAGGGTCGGTGGCAGTTACAATATCATATTTCAAGTGATTTACGGTCCCAAAAATGATAACAATAAATCACGTGCAACTGACGCGTTACAACAAATGCGGAATAACGAGATCTAAATATTGTATATTTTGGTCTATTGATTCATACCGATCCACAAACGTAAATATAGCAGTTATCGAATATACGATAAAATATAATGAAAACAGCAAATAAATCGAGACAACAATATTTAACGTGGTTCCACTATCAGTGTGATAGTGTACATCCACAGGGAGAGAGAGATCTTTATATTACCAACTGGGAGAAATTACAACGTGTTTACGAGATCCTTGGATCAACAAATCAGCTAACCAAATGTTCCCCCAAAACAAGATATATAAATATATATCAATGATATATATATATATATATATATATATATATATATATATATATATATATATATATATCAACAACGAGGAACAAGGAAGAAGAAGAAAAATAGAAAGAATACTTCTATTTTTGTTGGTGTATTTTTGGGATGGAAGGATGCATGTATTTATAGGGATAGAATGGTGCAAGAAGACAAAGGGGTATGGGTTGACATCTAGTTGGCATTTGGTTGGCATCCAAGACATCTTCCATATTTCCCATGCAAAAAGAAAGTTCAAGTCAAGTAAACTTCCAAATATATGTGGCTTAAATTAATCCACATATCCAAGCTTTAAACACTTGTATATTGTGTTTGGTGAGTTGCACAGCACCAATAAAACTTATCTGATTTATGTTTTTCAACATATATAATAAAAAAATTACAATAATAAAAGTTATAATACTTAAAAATTAGTATTTATTATAATCAAAAGATAGTAATTAAAGATTACAATAATAAAAATTATGTATTATAATTAAAAGACAATAACTAAAAATTACAATAATAAAAATCATAATAGTTGAAAATTACTTATTTATAATTTAAAAGATAATAATTAAAAATTCATAATAATCAAAAATTACAAAAATAAAGGCTCTTATCAAAAGTATTTTTTAAAATACAAAAAAATGTTGGAGAACAGATTCCTCTGTATGAACTAAGTCCATGCCACGTGGTAAGAACTAGTTTTGCCCAACGCCGAAACAAAAGCCGGTTCTGTGTATTTCTTGTGTTGTAGATGCTCTAATAAAAGGAACCTACGTCTTGTTGACCTCATGTTGTGTAAAATCATGGATACCGATCATATTTCTATACAAAACATGTCGGTTCTTTACAAAACTTGAGCAAATTGCCAGATGCACTTATCTTTTATTTAATTTTGTAATCAACAAAGTTATTAAGAAATAATATATAAAATCGTAGATTAGGTTAATTTCTTCTTAAAAAATTGTTATCTCAGTTGCAAAATTTTGTTTCTCCTTTATAATTATTCAATCAAACTTTATTATCGTATTATTGATAACTTATCACAGTGATAAAAATTAGTGAAAAAGCGTTTGAATGTGTGGTGATCAAAGTAATTATAACTTTAATAATTTGAATCAAATAATAATTAAAATTAAGGAAATGTAATAAAAAAAAAACTAATTTTATGACAACTTTTTACCTACTCTAGATCCAATTGTTTTGGACTAAAAATTTCAATAATTTAGAATTAAAATTATTTTTCTAAATACTAGTACAAAATTCACAAGAACCACTTTTACAAAACATCCAAACACCTCCGTTGAACTAATTGAATTCTATATCTATATCTATACTATATTGAATTCTACTACAGACTTCTAACACCCATCAATTTGGTATGTGCAGGACCTTCCTTTTATGCAGACCTTTCCATGTATCACTATTAATTAATATATTATATTACTATAATTTTGTTTTAATTATATTATTAAATATGTAATTGGTAATTTTTTCTAGATGTCATTAAAATATATAAGATAATCATTGAATTCTAACAAAATACTTATTTTTTTATATAAAAAATATTATATTATTAAGCCTAAATTAAACAAATTTATAAAAAAATACATTATCACTTTCTTAAAGACATCCAAATTCGTACTGTAAATCAACAAAAAAATAAAATGAAACATTAAAATCGTGATGTATCTCGCTGCATTATGCGAGTACGTTTTTAGTTATCACAAAAACCCCCCGACCTTAATCTTAACATTTGATGTAATCTTCTACAATCTTTGTCGGTAATTTAGAGTTTTTTTTTATTTTTTTAATTCCGCTATTTTTATTGGATTCTTAAAGTTTAATAAATTCAACTGATATTACACATTTACATAATTAAAATTTACAAATACATTTTTTTTAATTATAAAGATAATTAATCAGTTAACCATGTCATGCAAACAAACTGAAAAGAACAATTTACCGGTTAACCTATTTGTTCGGTAAAAAAAAATAAATATTAAACCGATATATTCAAATACCACAAAATTACATTTTTAAGACAAATTAAAAGGCTAAAAGTAGCAACATTATTATATCCTTTTTGGGTGTCGACAAAATCATGTCATCAATCAATTCAACTTGGAAATCATGACAAAAAAAAAAAAAAAATGGTGGATGAAATAATAGAAAAATGGGATGTTTTTGATTCATAATTCTTTTTTATATTTTTTATTTTTTCACGAAAAACAATTATAAAAAGGTGGAACTTCAAAGAGTTCGAGTTGTTTTAGGGGGTGTTTTTTTTTTTTTAAAAACCTTTTAATGGCTCTTAAGTCTGAATCGTTCAGACATTTTTACACACAACCTCTTATTAATTATAACTAAAATAAGACTTCAGACTTTAGACCTCTTAAAAAACAAACGACACCTTAACCTTTTTTTTAAATCTATTTAAAACATTAAACTGTATTCAAGGGTTGCTTTTTTCCACTTCTATTAAATCATGTTTAGAATAAGATTGCTTCAATTGAAAAATTGTTTAAAAATTAAATAGAAAGTAAATATTGTTTAATAGCTGAGTAAATAAAACATGGAACCGAACAAAGTGTAAATAATGTAAGGAACTAGGCGATTTCAAGATAATTGTCTGAGACTGGAGATCAGAGAAAACCAGAGAAAGAAGAACCCTCCAAGGGTTTAAGGTAAAGCTTTTCTTACGATGTCTAGATAGACTCTTCGTTTTTTTAGGAACACTGTCATTTTAGATAGTTTTAAAATGTGGATGCAGGATACAACGGAATGTAAAATTTTATTTGAATTAAGACAAAGAATTAATACAATTCTTCATTAAGAAAATCACAAATCTAACAAATAGAAATTACAATAGTCTGTAATCATACACATTTGTACATATATAACTAAATATGTTAAATTGTTTTGATTCTTTTTTAAAAACACAGTTCTCCAAAGAGAAATCCACAATGTGAATATATTACAACTACTTGAATAATCTCTATAAAGTCACCCCAAATCACGTCAACACTTTTTAAGATTTAACTCGTATTTTTACACTCTGCAACAAGAGAACTATTTTGTTGCCCTCTGCAACATCATCACATCCGGTTTTCTCATGGTTTCTCCACCAACCTTGGGAATTATAGGTTGACAAATTGTGTTTTCATGAAAATGTACAGTGTCTTTAATCGTTTTTTTGGTTGATTGTTACTTTGCACAGAGGGTATTTCTACTTTGTGTTTGGTTGATTCACTTGATTGTTGGTTAGATTTCGCCCTTGGTTTTCTCCCTTGGGGCCGCCTGTCCCTTGTTGGGGTTGCTTTGCCTTTTCTCCTTTTTTTTAAATGTTCGCTAGAGGTCTTTGTCCTCTTTTCTAACAAGATAATGAGAAAGAAAAAAAATTAAACACTCAGAGGGATTTGATTAAGGTCACTTGAAACAAAATATTACATTCCTTTTCCAGGCATGAATCTCACTCTAATTTTTGTTACTCTATCTATGTGAGATACATTCTCAACCAAAAATTTATAATCGATCATAACTCATAATGCATTAATAATTTGTCCATTTTGCTTTATGCATGTCGTATTCTTAAAATTTAAGAGTATTACCTAAATATTACGATTATTGTATAAGACAGTAAAGATAATATTGGTTACTTAGCTAATCTAGGGGAAATGAGATGTGGATTTCCTTTAAATACCAATTCTATGTAACACCCCGAATTTCGTTGTTTTGCGAGGATGTTGAGAAAAAGGAAGTATATGGAGCTGTCTACAGGACGCACGGGTCGTGCGTCCTCCTTCAGAGATAACGCACGGGTCGTGCGTAGGATCCAGGGCCGAGGCACAGTGCATGCGCACGGGTCGTGCGCATTTCCTTCTTTGAGGGCGTACGACTGACAGACCACTTTTGTGGATTGCTTAAATATCTTGAGTTAAAAGATATTTTCTATATATCTCAATCTCAGTTTCTCTCTCTCTCTCTTCTTTTTCTCTTTTCTCCTTTTCGATCTTCAAGGCTAGTTTAGTTGCTAGTTTTCGGTGTTTCTAGCAAGGGGTCGGTGTTTTAAGCTTCACCTCTACGTCGTGATCGTTATCTAGTTTTCCGGGTTTTATTCTAAAAACCTACTGGTGAGTTCCTACTACCATTTTACAAACTTTATACATGTCAAAACTCTTATTTGCGAAATCTGAAGTATTTCTACGGTATGATTTCATGTTCTCTACATTTTGATATAAATGAAGTTTTTGGTGATTTTCAGGGTTCCCGATCAGTTTTGACTAAAATAACGGGTTCCGCCTTATCAGAAGTAAAAGGTTGTTTTACTTGCCCATGTTGGTGGCTTATTGAAAGAATGTATATAAACTGATTTTATGATTATCTTTCTTACCAGCAGTTGGTCTGGAAAATGGCATTTTGAAATATAAATGTGTTGATAGCTATTTATCTAGATTTGTTGGTCACATGAAATATTGTGACAAGTCCTGACTGTACTAGTGAATCCCTAGGTATCGAGTCGACTTATGGCTGGGAAGGATATGCCCCTTCCGTTGTTATGGCTGGGAAGGATATGCCCCTTCCGTTGTAGTTGGCTACATTTGATCCTCGGGGGCAACTTAGGTACGGTTATGTGAGACCCGATCCTAGCCATGGTTCAGATGTAGTCTAATGAACGAGTATGACATGGTTCCTTGGGGGCCCTCCCTCACATCGTAGTACGGACTGAAGAGTTCGTGGCCATGGTTCCATGTATTTAGCTCATAACTCGGATTTGGTGGTCTACTTTGTGTTACACCACAATCCTTGGTAAAATGGTCCTTTTGTCATCGTTTAACGAGTTTTGGACCGAAAAGGCCCGGTTGTGGCGAAATGTTATCTTTTATAAATTAAACCTTTATGAAAAGATTTCCTTATGATACTGATGTTTATATCTCTGATTTTGAATAAACTGTATGTTCTCACTAGGCTTTAAGCCTAACACTTTTTCTCAAATGATATGTATAACATGTTTCCCTTAGCGGTGGGTTCCAGGGTTTTGAGAGACGGGCTTGGTCTCGAGGTTTCTTGAGATGACTAGTATTGTATCTGGGCAATTGTTAAGTCCCATTCTTTTGGTGAATTATGGATGGACATCTGATGTAATCCAGATAGATGTGTCTAGATTAGTTTGTTGTTGAATTCTATATCTGTACAGGTTTTGTAAAGTCTTAAGGACTGATCCCCTTTATGGGAGGTTTATATCAATACAAGTGTCATGTTGCCACAATTCCAGGTTTTAATTTACTCTGATTTTTAGAGTGTTACATTCTACTTTTCACTCTAGGTCTTTGTTACCAACTTATCATGATGATGTTTGTCCATTATTATTCCATCTATTTGTTAGGGTTTATGAGTGGTATGTACATATATATATATATATATATATATATATATATATATAGTGTTTGGTTCATTTGAGAAATGGTAAATATATGAGAAATAGAGAAGTAATCCTAGCCATTCATATGGTCAAGATCGGATTTGACTAGTCAAATATTGCGGCTTTGACTGGTCAAAAGTTGCGACTATCCCAAAATTAGAAGGACAATTTTGTAAATTTTACAAAACACACGGGCTGTGTTCATATATGAACATGTATAATTCACATATGAACTATATGTTCATATATGAACCAGTGCAATTCACAACTGAACTCTTTTAACTGATTCATATATGAACCTTTGTGATTCATATATGAATCAGTTGAACTAACTAACAGATTCATATATGAACCTTTGTGATTCATATATGAATATGTATGAATCACAAAGATTCATATATGAACTCATCCCGTGTATTTTACGAAATTACCCCTCTACCTTCTATAGACTACACAAGGAATTATCCGGTGCTTCGCGGTCAAAGCCGCAAATGTTGACCAGATGAATGACTAAGATTACTTCTCTATTTCTCATATATTTACCATTTCTCAAATGAACCTCTCCCTATATATATATATATATATATATATATATATATATATAGTTGATGTTGAGTAATGAGTAACCGACAGTTGTAGGGAAAATGCATCAATAATAGTAAAATCGAATTAGTTATCTAGAGAATTTTTACAGGGGAAATGAACGATCCTTTTATTCAAAAATCTAAGTCATTAAAATATGTAGATTTTAATCAAGATATTCCAAAACCAATTTATCAAGAAGATAAATGTCCTTTTTCAATGTTAAATATTCATGAGACTCCAAAAATTACTCAAGAATATATAGTAATAAAAAATAATGATAAGGTTAATTTTTTGAGTAAATCTCTTTTATTTGGAATTGGATATTGTAATATTTCCTATTAATGGAGAGGCTATATATGAATTTTCTGATATAGGATTATGTCTACTGAAATTAACTTTATTAATATTATCAGATATTTGAGTATTTGAAAATTCATAGTTAAAATTTTTATCAAAGAATATAAACCATGAATGTGAGTAACTTCTAAGATACAAAAATTTGAACCAAATCAGAGCCATATGGCTCTTGGTAGATGAAAATGAATATTAAATTCATAATTATTCCTTATTGTCTTATTGTAACTTTTATAAAATCAAACTTAATTATATCTGTTTAATTAAAGTTATTTAGAATTAAATATGATTTGTAAGAAAATAAAGTTTTTATATGACTTATTGGATATTAGCTATGGTTTAGCCCAGCGTTGGTTTAGCCTTGGTCGTTGGAGTAGCATAAGTGGCGCAGTGTTGTGGTGTAAGACGTCCAGCCGTACCAGACCAGTGGAAGGTGGTCCCGTTGTGGTGGTCCAGTTAATAGTCCAATAATCATACTAAAACCTACTTTTCTCTCTAAATCAAATTTATTTCTACATACACTTTTATTTACAGATACGATGTTGAGTTTATTTTCTAAAAGAAATAATACTGACAATGAAGATAATGATGAACGTAGTCTTCATATGAATTCTGCTGAAGTTCATATATCTGATATAGAACAGAGTTTAACAAATTGGACAATTCCAAAACAACCTTTCAAAACGATATACAAAATAGGAACTTTAGATTTTCTCCAAGGTTATTCAATTAAAGCAACTGAACAAACTATTTCTATTAATGTTTATGCCAAAAATCTCCCAAGGATAATTTAAGGTAAATATGGAGCTAAATCCAACCAAAGGAAGTAACTTTAATAATCGGACGACAATATTAAACTTAAAGAGAAAGAGACGAGAGAATTGGTGACGCGGAAAACCCCTAAAATGGGTAAAAACCGCGGACGAGTTTGAGTCGTCGTGCACTATGGACGTCAATTAGGGACGTCGTCCTTGTTAACAAGTGTTACAAATGAAATGTAATGTAAAACAATACATAGTAAATTGGCAGTTGTCGTCCATCGGTTTCTCGTATAAGAACTGCACTTACCGAATTAGTGCTGACGGATAGGTAAAGTTGAAGGACTTCACCTTTCTCAGGTTTAGAGAGAAAAGGAGGTGACATCATATATTTTTTGAGCTGTTGTAACGCTTCTTCGTGTTTGTCAGTCCACTCAAAACCTTTATTTTTTCGTAGGACATTATAGAATAAATGACATTTGTCGGACGATCGAGAGATGAAATGGTTCAACGCCGCTATCCGTCCTGTGAGACGTTTCAGCGCCGCTTTAATCTGATCTGGATTAGCTTCGATTCCTCGTCGTGTGACCATATACCCGAGAAATTTGCCAGCTCGAACTCCAAAAGAACATTTCGTCGGATTCAGTATCATCTTGTACTCACGCAAGATGTCGAACGACTGCTTCAAATGTCTAATATGATCGTCCGCATGTTTTGATTTGACAAGCATGTCGTCGATGTACACTTCCATAGTATTGCCCAAATGTTCTTTGAACATCATATTCACCAATCGTTGATATGTCGAACCTGCATTTTTAAGACCAAAAGGCATTACTTTATAACAATAAATACCTTTATCTGTCATGAAGGCTGTTTTTTCCTGGTCGTCAGAATGCATCAATATCTGGTTATACCCAGAATATGCGTCCATGAACGTGAGTAACTCATGTCCTGCTGTAGCGTCGACCATAGAGTCGATATGTGGCAATGGAAATGGATCCTTCGGGCAAGCTTTGTTAAGGTCCGTAAAATCAGTGCAAACTCGCCATTTGCCATTTTTCTTTTGGACGACTACAACATTAGCGAGCCAATATGGATACTTGACTTCTCGTATTTTTCCTGTTTTAAGCAAATTATCAACTTCGTCGTTGATAACCTTATTTCTCTCAGGAGCAAATTTCCGTCTTTTCTGTTGAACGGGTTTGAATGATGGATCGATGTTGAGTTTATGAGAAATAATACTCGGATCGATACCCACCATGTCTTCGTGCGTCCAGGCAAAGCAATCATAATGGTCCTGCAAAAAAGAAATTAATTGCTTTTTGATGGAAGGGTCGAGCGTCGAACCTATATAAACCATCTGATCAGGCTTATCCTGGTTTAGGATGACAACTTCTAAACAATAGTCGTCGTCAGCCTCAGGAACGTCCTGGTTCTGTAATTGCTATACTGTTTGCTTCGGGGGCTTCAAGGAAACTTTGTAACATTCTCTAACGACCTTTCTTTCACCTTTGATTTCTTGTACTCCCCATTGCGTGGGAAATTTCAGGGTTTGGTGGTACGTCGAAGGCACAACTTTCATGTCATGAATCCAAGGTCGCCCAAGGATAACATTATAAGCTGATGAACAATCGACGACGTTAAACTTCGTTTGTCTGTTGATTCCTTTAGCATATACTGGGAGTGTGATTTCCCCCATGGTGTTTGTCGCTCCACCATTAAATCCAACGAGTGTGGTCGAACGCCGTGTAATCTCGGATTTGTCGATACCCATCGCTTTCACTGCATCAAAAAATATAATGTTAGCTGAACTATCTCCGTCGACGAGTATCCTTTTGGTTAGACAATTCCCAATGCTCAATTGGATAATCAGTCCGTCATGATGTTTCTGATGTACGCCATCGAGATCCGCCTGGTCGAACGTCAAGGGCATAGCTTCCAACTCTGCGTCCTCTTTGAGTCGTGCCTCCTTTGGAATTGGTCGATCGTTGGGACCGTGACTGGCATGTCTTTTAGCGGTAGAATATGTGGTCCCACAAATATCAGAACCTCCGGTGATACAATTGATCACCTTAGCATGCTCTGGAGATGTGGGACGTGCGTCTTTCTTTTCCGTCAATTCTTGCAAATAACCTTTGGAGTTGAGCCAGGACAACTCTTTCTTTAAGGCGATGCAATCATCCGTTATATGACCGAAGTCATTATGAAAGTCGCACCATTTAGTTTTGTCCTTCTTGTCGGTGTCCTTGTCATTTTTCTTTGGCCATTGTACGTTTTGCTGAAGCTGCTTCAAGGACACGACGACGTCTTTAGCTGATCCAGGGAAACCATAAGATGACACCTTAGGATACTGGACAGATTTAGAAGTCGCCGGTCCTTTCTTTTCAAATCTTACATTTGAAATCTGCTTAGTAGGCTCCAATTTATTGGTCGACTTTGGTTTAAAGTCAGGCTTTTTAACACCTAAGCTTTTCCGGTCGCCCGAGTGTTTATTTCTGAAAGCAAGGTCATCCTCGACCCTCATATGGGCAAGCGTCCGTGCTCGTATGTCTTCAAAATTTTCTGGAGGATACTTTGTAAGATCGATATACAAACCGGAACTATCGTCCAGACCTCGTTTGTATGCTTCGATTGCTGTTTTTACGTCACAGTTACGGATACTAATCATCTCCGCATTGAACCGATTAAAGTAGCCCCGGATAGACTCTCCATTCTTCTGTACGACATAGTAGAGATCGCTCGTTTGCTTTTCCATTTTTCGGCTGCTAGCGAATTGCTGAGTGAATTGATTCACCAATTCTGCAAAAGACCCAATAGTTTTAGGTTTGAGATTAATCAACCATTGTAAAGCTGCCCCAGTCAAGGTTGCCCCAAAACTTTTGCACATGCAAACTTCTTGGAATTGGTACGGTATTGAGACAGTCCACATAAGTTGCTTGTATTGGGCAACATGTTCCGTTGGATCAGTGACGCCTGAGTACTTTGGACTGAAGGTTGGGATGCTGTATTTCTTTGGAACATCTACTAATGCGATCTCATCAATGAACGGTGACGCCTGAAACCCTGCACGTGGCTCGACATCGACTGGAACTGTTGCCCCCGGCAATTTGGCCAACATTGACAGGACACGTTCATTCTGCTCTTCCAGAAGCTTTAGTCTTTGTGCAACGGGATCTAAAGGAACACCATTTGAAGTACCCAATGGAACATAGCCAGACCTATTGAAGCTAGTCTTCTGCGAGGCATCAGAGGCATATCCATTGAATGGAATAGAGGCCATAAGCATAGTTGGAATTACGAAAGTCGCAGGGTTAATTGATGGTGGACGAGGATAATTAGGTAATGGAGGGGGCACATTCCAGGTACAAACATAAGCATTTGTAGTCCCCGTCACATTGTTCCCATTTTGGTTTCTCAGATTCTCGATGGTTTCAGCCGCTTATCGAGCTTGAGCTGTTAGGGCGTCAATACGAGCACGAGCAGCTGTTAGCTCCATGTTCATTTGAGCTACGATATGATCTTGAGTTCCTTGGAATGCCATTATCTTGAATAACTGGACAAGAAAACACTAAGAGAAAAACGTTAGTCCGTCGTAAGATTATTGAAGATTTCCTTTGGATGGGGTCCCACGGATGGCGCCAAACTGTTTATGCCAAAAATCTCCCAAGGATAACTTAAGGTAAATATGGAGCTAAATCCAACCAAAGGAAGTAACTTTAATAATCGGACGACAATATTAAACTTAAAGAGAAAGAGACAAGAGAATTGGTGACGCGGAAAACCCCTAAAATGGGTAAAAACCGCGGACGAGTTTGAGTCGTCGTGCACTATGGACGTCAATTAGGGGTCCTTGTTAACAAGTGTTACAAATGAAATGTAATGTAAAACAATACAATAAAGTTAACTCGGTCGTGCGTCGTGTGTAATCAGACTTCTGTCGTGCGTTGTACGACAAACAGCAGAAGGTCTTATGAACTTCAAGAGAAACTGAATGAGCTTAAGAGTGTAATTAGTGAGCTTGCAATGTCTGAGCCTCAGATGTCCCAATGTGAGGTTCCAGCTTCATATTTATACTCCATCTTTGCGTTTCCCAAGTTCTTGAATGCATATGACCGTTCCTAATATTGATGACGGCGTCCGTTATGCTTTTTGTTATTGATGATGTCTTCCGTTACAATCTTTGGTCATGAATGCCTTTAAATTCTGCACTTAAACATAATACAATGTATGCTGATAATTAGTAACTGAAATCAAGTCGTACGATGATATTTGTCGAATGGATACTTGATTGTTTTAGTCGGGGTCGCCTGAAGAAAGGTCGTCCTTTACCTTATGTTGTACGACCATGATCTGTTGGATTTTTTTACCCAAACAATTAATAAAGATTATGATAATATTTGCCTTCTATCAAAAAGATCCATAATTGAACATAAGCAAAAATATAAATTCTTACACATGGGATTAGTTCAAATAACAATTAAACCTTTATTTAGATTAGGTATAGATACTCCAGTACTAATAATACTTAGAGATGCTAGGCATACGAATTTTCAAAATTCGGTCTTAGCCATGGCCGAAACTAATATCTCAAACGGTCCAATCTACTTCAATTGTTATCCAAATTTTACAGTAGGATTATCTGATCCAAATATTTTAGATACTTTAGTTTTAACAATTAAAACCAAAAATTTAGAATTTAAAGAAGATACTAAAGCTATAGCAGTAATCTATAGGATTAGTTATATGACCATGTCTTCTACTATAGAACCTAAGTCTAGAATAACTAGCCCTAAAAATGAAACTATTATATTTGAATCAAATCCTCAGCATACAAAGGTACAAACACCCAAAAAACTCAAATGGGATGAAATTACTCAATCTTGTAATTGGAACCTTCAAGATATTAATATACCCAAACCTATAGGAGAATCAAATACGCTATCTAACATCATAGAAAATGAAGATGGTTCTGTCGATATTAATTTTAATTCAATTCCTTTTCCTTCTAGATTTTCAACAGGATCAACAAGTAATAATAGTTTTAAAGAATATCCTTTTATTCAAAAATCTAAGTCATTAAAATATGTAGATTTTAATCAAGATATTCCAAAACCAATTTATCAAGAAGATAAGTCTAGCGAATCAGATAAAATAAATAGTCCAATACATTCAGATATGAATATGGTAACCAAAGCAGAGTTAAGAAGAATTAGAAATCAAAATGAGCAATAAAACTCAAATTTTGTGTAATCAAAATAAATTAGAAAAATCATTAATAGATTCTTGTTAGGATATTATTAAAATATCTCATAAAGAAATCATAGAACTCCAAAAGGAAAAAGACAAATTAATGACTCATTTAGAATGAGAAACATATAATAAGATAACAATTAATCAAGTATTATATTTAGGAAGAATAATTTTACGAATCAAACATTTAAAAGAAAGAAATAGTTTAATGTTCAAGTGGATTCAAGAATCTAGACAAAAATTAATAATTTGTTAAGTATGAGTAATAAAATACAAATTAATTGTTCGTTAGATAATAAAATGAGAACTGAAGATCTAAAATCACATTGAAAAACTTTAAAAAGAGAAACAAAACAATTAGAAACATTGAATAAATTAATAGAAGAACTAGAAAGAAATAACATAAGTAGTGAAGATTTAGACTATAAAGCAATAAAATCTGAAATTAAAGATACTCAAGTAGAAATTCGTAATAGCAAATTTTGGATCAAAATAATAACAAAAGAAGTAAACAAATTTACTCATTAAAAAATGAATATAGAAGCACTTAAAAAGGATTTTTTTGCAGATTATAATAAAGATATTAGAGAAATTTATTATAATTCTTTAAATAATAGTAAAATAGAATTAGATCATCAACTCCAATGGAGATTATATATTTATAACAAAAATGTTCATATAACATTCTTTAACCGGTATGAATTAGTTTTTTGTAAACAAATGAATATTAAATGTCTTTTTTTCAATGTTAAATATTCATGAGACTCCAAAAATTACTCAAGAATATATAGTAATAAAAAATAATGATAAGGTTATAACAATTCATCCTCCTAAACAAGACATTAAAATAAAAAATTCATATATAGCCTCTCCATTAATAGGAAATATTACAAAAATGGATAATGACTCAAAAATTATAAGTATATTATATCAAAATAATTATTCAAATGAAATATTAAATACAATAAGTCTACAATTAAATAGAATCGAAAAGAACTCTCTAAATAAAGAATTAGAATCACCTATTAAAAACGACTCAAAACTAAAACAAATAGAGAATCCAATCTTTACTCCACAACAAATGGATCCACATATGAATTTAGGATATAATAAAAAGATAGTTAATGAATTAAGTGAAAAATTAGGAAGTATGAAAATTAATGTTATCTCTCAACATTCAGAAGATTATTCTGAAGAAGATATAAATGAATTAAATGAACAATTTTCAAATACTCAAATATCTGATAATATTAATAAAGTTAATTTCAGTAGACATAATCATATATCAACAAGAAGACCATATACTTTCAATTATTATCCAAGACCAACACTTCCAGATATTCAATTTGAAGATTGCGAAACAACTAATAATAGAAGTGCCTACGATGGAACATCAATTTATGAATGGAATATTGATGGTTATACAGAACATCAAATTTTAAACTTCTTACAAGAAATAAACATGGCCGCTAACGCTTATTCTACTAAAGGAAATAATAAAAAACAAATTGTCGATGCTATCCTTTCTGGCTTCACTGGCACTTTAAAGGGGTGGTGGGATCTCTATGTAACTCCCGCAGAAAAACTTACAATTCTAAATGCTACAAAAACTGTAATCAAAACTGAAAATAATACACCTGTTACTACTCAAGAATATGATATTATTCCAACTTTAGTATTTGCAATATTAAAAAACTTTGTAGGTGATCCAACCCTATTTCAAGAAAGAAATGCAGAAATTCTTCTCAATTTAACATGTAGAAAATTACAAGATTTTAGATGGTATAAAGATATGTTTCTAGCCAAAGTAATGACAAGACCAGACTGCAAAGAAGCTTACTGGAAAGAAAGGTTCATTGCAGGATTACCAAAATTATTTGCAGAAAAGATTAGAGATAAATTAAGAGAAAAATACAATAATCAAATACCATATAAGGATCTAACCTTTGGCGAAATTATTAATGAAATTAATAAAGAAGGATTAGCTATTTGTTCTGACTTAAAATTCAAAGCTAAACTTAAAAAAGATAAAATCAATAGCAAAAACGAATTAGGAGAATTTTGTTAACAATATGACTATCAACCTATCTCAACTCCTTCTTCATCTAGAAAAATAAAACGATTCTCAAAGAAAAAATTTACAAATAAAGAGTCTAGTCCAAAATATTATAAAAAACCAGAAAAATATCAAAAGAAACCAAAATATCATAAAAAATATTCAAAAAGATCTAATACAAAATCAAATAAATTTAGAGATATAATCATATGTTATAAATGTGGTAAAACAAGTCATATGGCAAAAGATTGTTATGTTAAAAGAAAGATTAATCAATTAAATATTTCTGATCAATTAAAAGATCAAATGTGTAAACTTATGCTTAATCAATATAGTTCCAGTAAATCATCTAGCTTGTCAGATTACGAAGAAAAAGATTTAAATAATTTAGAAAATTACTCAACCTCTGACTCAGAAACAAATTCAAATTGCGAATGTATAGGAAAATGTACTTGTACTCAAATAAATGTAATTACAGATAAAGATAGAGAAATAATAGAAATCTTAGATCAAATCCCTGATCAAATAATTAAAGAACAAACTTTAAATAAATTTTTAAACTATAATAAAATAGAACCTTCAACCCCTAAAACTAATGAAATATTCAATCTCCAAGATGTCTATGAAAGGTTTTCAAAATCCAAAACACCCATTTCTATTCAAGATCTTCAAGAAGAATTAAATAACGTTAAAACAAAAATAAGAATAATTAAAGATATATTAATAAAAATTGAAACGGGAAAAGATACTATTAAAGTCAATCAAGAAATAAAATTAGATAATCAAGAAGGAAACATAAAAGAAATAAAAATACCAAAAAGAATATCATACCAAAAATGGAATACCTATATACAATTATGTATTCAAAATGATTTCAAAATAACTGTATTAGCACTCATTGATACTGGTGCTGATATGAATTGTATTCAAGAAGGATTCATACCTACTGCTATAACTTTAGTATCTTCTTTAAATTCTAAATTTTTGGTTTTAATTGTTAAAACTAAAGTATCTAAAATATTTGGATAAGATAATCCTACTGTAAAATTTGGATAACAATTGAAGTAGATTGGACCGTTTGAGATATTAGTTTCGGCCATGGCTAAGACTGGATTTTGAAAATTTCATAATAGCAAATTTTGGATCAAAATAATAACAAAAGAAGTAAACAAATTTACTCATTAAAAAATGAATATAGAAGCACTTAAAAGGGATTTTTTTGCAGATTATAATAAAGATATTAGAGAAATTTATTATAATTCTGTAAATAATAGTAAAATAGACGCTTGGTTCAAATGTTTGTATCTTAGAAGTTACTCACATTCATGGTTTATATTCTTTGATAAGAATTTTAACTATGAATATCCTTCATCATCACTTTGATAATTAGGCCTTTCGATAGTAGCCGGAGCACCAAAATTTTCAGAATAATAATTAGAAACTCCTTGAATCGACATCTTTTCTATTTGATCTTTTGGGAGCTTATCCCACCATTAACAAATTGGACAATTCCAAAACAACCTTTCAAAACGATATACAAAATAGGAACTTTAGATTTTCTCCAAGGTCCCCAGCCGGTTGCCAGTAAAAAGAAATCAATTATTGATGCTTTTTCCCTACAACTGCCGGTTACTCATTACTCAACATCAATAAACATGGCCGCTAACGCTTATTCTACTAATGGAAATAATCAATATTCTTGAGTAATTTTTAGAGTCTCATGAATATTTAACATTCATCGATTTATTTGGAGTAGTGTTTGATATGGTAGCGACAGGTTTTTGAACTAAAGCAGAATAAGTTTGTTGAGTAGTTGTTTGAGTAAGGGGTGCAAATCGATTTTGAGTGTTAAAGAATGTTATATGAACATTTTTGTTATAAATATATAATCTCCATTGGAGTTGATGATCTAATTCTATTTTACTATTATTTACAGAATTATAATAAATTTCTCTAATATCTTTATTATAATCTGCAAAAAAATCCGGATTTTGAATATCTGAGCCTTGCTAAAATGTATTTGAGAAAGATTCATATGGTTAGCAGTATGAGTAACTTTGACAGAACCAGTATCAGCTAAAATGGCTTGATAATACTCTCGGGTGTTTTAAGAGTATCACCTTTGCATAATGAGTCTTTTGAGAAAAGGAAATCTATAAGAGTATTGAAAGATCTTTTGTAAAGATTCATCTCATAGTCTTCTAAGATCTTGACTACTTGATGAAATGGATTTTGAAAATACAGATGTTTAATATTTTGACTAGTTGATGGAGTATGTACCTTTGGAATAGGAGAGACTAATGAAATCAAAGATAAAACCCAACTTCAACGGTTTTTAGGATGTTTAAATTATGTTCATGATTTCTTTAAAGATTTAGGAATAATTTGTAAACCCCTTTACCAAAGACTCAAAAAGAATCTAATTTTGAGTCGTTTTTTGAGTCGATAGGTGATTCTAATTCTTTATTTAGAGAGTTCTTTTCGATTCTATTTAATTGTAGACTTATTGTATTTAATATTTCATTTGAATAATTATTTTGATATAATTAGAAAAATCATTAATAGATTCTTGTTGGGATATTATTAAAATATTATAGGATTAGTTATAAGACCATGTCTTCTACAAATCCTCAGCATACAAAGGTACAAACACCCAAAAAACTCAAATGGCATGAAATTACTTAATCTTGTAATTGGAACCTTCAAGATATTAATATACCCAAACCTATAGGAGAAAGAGATCATGAGTCACTTCTTGAGTAGAGTTTGTAGGTGAGTTTTCTTTGAATTTTTGGAGTAGATACTTGACTTCTGCCAGTAAAAAGAAATCAATTATTGATGCCTTTTCCCTACAACTGCCGGTTATATTATGAAAAAACTGCTAATAGGTTATCTACCGCTAGTGGTTCCTTTCTCAACATTGAATATAAGATTTCAAATGCTCATATATGTAACGATGGATATTGTTTTAGAACATCATTAATACTTGCAAAGAATTTAACTTCAGTTTGATTTTATAAAAGTTACAATAAGACAATAAGGAATAATTATGAATTTAATATTCATTTTCATCTACCAAGAGCCATATGGCTCTGATACCAAGAGATACAGGATCGTAACAAATTTAGACTCAAGTTTAGGCAGAGTGCAATTTCCATCACAACATGATATGCCGAAGAAATCTTCTCGAGTATCTTTAATTTCAGATTTTATTGCTTTATAGTCTAAATCTTCACTACTTATAATTTTGAGTATAATTTCTAAATGAATTACTGAAGAACGTAACCCATACGTATGAGTATACCCATATGAGTAACAAAGAATTTGTCTTCAAAGACAAACCACAATTAAAACCAAAAATTTAGAATTTAAAGAAGATACTAAAGCTATAGCAGTAATCTATAGGATTAGTTTATAAGACCATGTCTTCTACTATAGAACCTAAGTCTAGAATAACTAGCCCTAAAAATGAAACTATTATATTTGAATCAAATCCTCAGCATACAAAGGTACAAACACCCAAAAAACTCAGTCTGGTCTTGTCATTACTTTGGCTAGAAACATATCTTTATACCATCTAAAATCTTGTAATTTTCTACATGTTAAATTGAGAAGAATTTATGCATTTCTTTCTTGAAATAGGGTTGGATCACCTACCATCAATATTCCATTCATAAATTGATGTTCCATCGTAGGCACTTCTATTATTAGTTGTTTCGCGATCTTCAAATTGAATATCTGGAAGTGTTGGTCAAATTTTGTGTAATCAAAATAAATTAGAAAAATCATTAATAGATTCTTGTTGGGATATTATTAAAATATCTCATAAAGAAATCATATAACTCCAAAAGGAATTTTCTATTTTAATGTCTTGTTTAGGAGGATGAATTGTTGTAACCTTATCATTATTTTTTATTACTATATATTAGGTGATTTTGATGGTCTTATGAGTCTTTTATCTAAAAGTTCTTGTATTTCTTTCTTACAATGATCTGCATTTCTTTCTTGAAATAGGGTTGGATCACCTACAAAGTTTTTTAATATTGCAAATACTAAAGTTGGAATAATATCATATTCTTAAGTAGTAACAGGTGTATTATTTTCAGTTTTGATTACAGTTTTTGTAATCTTTTCTGCAAATAATTTTGGTAATCCTGCAATGAACCTTTCTTTCCAGTAAGCTTCTTTGCAGTCTGGTCTTGTCATTACTTTGGCTAGAAACATATCTTTATATCATCTAAAATCTTGTAATTTTCTACATGTTAATTTAAACATCCTAAAAACCGTTGAAGTTGAGTTTTATCTTTGATTTCATCTGGAAATTTATTAGAAAATTCTAGATGGTATAAAGATATGTTTCTAGCCAAAGTAATGACAAGACCAGACTGCAAAGAAGCTTACTGGAAAGAGCCATATGGCTCTGATACCAAGAGATACAAGAGATACAAGATCGTAACAAATTTGAAGGAGCATTTTTGAGTCCGAAAGGCATAACATTCCATTCGTAATGACCAAAGGGAACATTAAAACCTAACATCGATTTATTTGGAGTAGTGTTTGATATGGTAGCGACAGGTTTTTGAACTAAAGTTGAATATGGCTACAAATTGGAGTAAATATTCACGATCTGAAATGTTTTGGACAAACATTTCTTTAAAAGTTTTCCAATGTGATTTTAGATCTTCAGTTCTCATTTTATTATCTAACGAACAATTAATTTGTATTTTATTACTCATACTTAACAAATTGTTAATTTTTGTCTAGATTCTTGAATCCACTTGAACATTAAACTATTTCTTTCATCCAGTTAATAGTCCAATAATCATACTAAAACCTACTTTTTTTTTAAAAGTTTAGCTTTGAATTTTAAGTCAGAACAAATAGCTAATCCTTCTTTATTAATTTCATTAATAATTTCGCCAAAGGTTAGATCCTTATATGGTATTTGATTATTGTATTTTTCTCAGCAGAATTCATATGAAGACTACGTTCATCATTATCTTCATTGTCAGTATTATTTCTTTTAGAAAATAAACTCAACAAATCAATAGAACAACATTTTAAACATTTAAATATATTTTATGATTTAATCTTTAAAAATGGATTAGTAGATACAGGATCGTAACAAATTTAGACAATATATTAAATAGTATAGATAAATAGGAAGAATATGTATAGCGGCAGTTGTAGGGAAAAGGCATCAATAATTGATTTCTTTTTACTGGCAACCGGCCTACGATGGAACATCAATTTATGAATGGAATATTGATGGTTATACAGAACATCAATTTTTAAACTTCTTACAAGAAATAAACATGGTCGCTAACGCTTATTCTACTAAAGGAAATAATAAAAAACAAATTGCCGATGCTATCCTTTCTGGCTTCACTGACACTTTAAAGGGGTGGTGGGATCTCTATGTAACTCCCGCAGAAAAACTTACAATTCAAAAGTTACAATAAGACAATAAGGAATAATTATGAATTTAATATTCATTTTCATCTACCAAGAGCCATATGGCTCTGATACCAAGAGATACAGGATCGATTGAAAAATAAATAGGATGATTTCCATGAAGAAAAGTTTTAATATTTTCAAGTAAATCTAATGGATAAGTACTTGGAATAAATATATGAATCTTAAATGTTGTTCTATTGATTTTGAAAAGATTAAAACATCATCTATATAAACAATAGCAAAATTGTTTATGGGGATGATCTCTATGTAACTCCCGCAGAAAAACTTACAATTCTAAATGCTACAAAAACTGTAATCAAAACTGAAAATAATACACCTGTTACTAAGTGCCAGTGAAGCCAGAAAGGATAGCATCGACAATTTGTTTTTGATTATTTCCTTTAGTAGAATAAGCGTTAGCGGCCATGTTTATTTCTTGTAAGGCTTCACTGGCACTTTAAAGGGGTGGTGAGATCTCTATGTAACTCCACCCATTTCTATTCAAGATCTTCAAGAAGAATTAAATAATGTTAAAACAGAAATAAGAATAGTTAAAGATAGATTAGGGATCTTGAGAATCTTGAAAGAGATCATGAGTCACTTCTTGAGTAGAGTTTGTAGGTGAGTTTTCTTTGAATTTTTGGAGTAGATACTTGACTTCTGCTTCAGATTTTGCTGCCATAATCTGAACAACTTCTTCATCATCACTTTGATAAATAGGCCTTTCGATAGTAGCCGGAGCACCAAAATTTGGTGTTTTGTCTTTGAAGACAAATTCTTTGTTACTCATATGGGTATACTCATACGTATGGATTACGTTCTTCAGTAATTCATTTAGAAATTATTACTCAAAAAGTGAAAAACTTACAATTCTAAATGCTACAAAAACTGTAATCAAAACTGAAAATAATACACCTGTTACTACTCAAGAATATGATATTATTCCAACTTTAGTATTTGCAATATTAAAAAACTTTGTAGGTGATCCAACCCTATTTAAAACCTGTTTTGTATTTATCTTTTTCATGAATCTGTATTTGCCAAAAGTCTGATTTCATAACAAAATTTGAAAAAATATTTGAACCATATAATTTTTTGAGTAAATCTCTTTTATTTGGAATTGGATATCTTATCCATTCGCTACTCCAACGACCAAGGCTAAACCAACGCTGGGCTAAACCATAGCTAATAGAGTCTTGAGTTGATGTTGAGTAATGAGTAACCGGCAGTTGTAGGGAAAAGGCATCAATAATTGATTTCTTTTTACTGGCAACCATCTGCGGACCAAAAATTTAGAAT
This sequence comes from Arctium lappa, assembly GCA_023525745.1. Taxonomy (NCBI): domain Eukaryota; kingdom Viridiplantae; phylum Streptophyta; class Magnoliopsida; order Asterales; family Asteraceae; genus Arctium; species Arctium lappa. The sequence continues at coordinate 43,857,646 of CM042063.1, forward strand.
TTAAAGAAGATAAGTCTAGCGAATCAGATAAAATAAATAGTCCAACACATTCAGATATGAATATGGTAACCGAAGCAGAGTTAAGAAGAATTAGAAATCAAAATGATAATATCATTCATAATATTTTGAAATTCAGAAGGAGCGCCAAAGGTTAGATCCTTATATGGTATTTGATTATTGTATTTTTCTCTACCATTTAACTTTGCAAGTACGAATGAGTAATGGGTATGAATGAGGTGGAGTTCCAATTACAAGATTGAGTAATTTCATCCCATTTGAGTTTTTTTGGGTGTTTGTACCTTTGTATGCTGAGGATTTGATTCAAATATAATAGTAAAATACAAGAACTTTTAGATAAAAGACTCATAAGACCATCAAAAGCACCTTGGTCATGTTCAGCCTTTTATGTTATGAATGCTGCTGAAATTGAACGAGGTGCTCCAATTGTTAAAACTAAAGTATCTAAAATATTTGGATCAGATAATCCTACTGTAAAATTTGGATAACAATTGAAGTAGATTGGACCGTTTGAGATATTAGTTTCGGCCATGGCTAAGACCGGATTTTCATCAATTATTCAAAAGATGTCAAAAGGTGCCGTCTACGTCTCATCCCACTACTCAAAATAAATGAGTTTTGCAAGAGTAAGCAACCATCACTGAAGATAAAAACATAAAGCATGATTAGAAAGTACCTTCTTTGATTAGATGATCTTTTGAATCGATACAAGAACTACAGACCGAAGGAGAAATAACTAGATTAAAATCTAAAGACTTAGAACAATTTTGAGTAGAGAGAAGGATAGAAGATTTCTTCGGCATATCATGTTGTGATGGAAATTGCACTCTGCCTAAACTTGAGTCTTGAAGTCTCCATTTATAAGAGTCTTGAGTTGATGTTGAGTAATGAGTAACCGGCAGTTGTAGGGAAAAGACATCAATAATTGATTTCTTTTTACTGGCAACCGGCTGCGGACTTGAACCATATAATTCTTCATTTATTTTGAGTAGTGTGATGAGACGTAGACGGCACTTTTTGACATCTTTTGAATAATTGATGAAGTGGGACAACACTTTTTGATTTCTTTTTGAAAAGGAGGACAACTGTTATTGATTTCTTTTGTCTTCATATCTATCTATCTATATATATATATATATTTAAAGGCAACAAACATTTATTCAAGGAATATTAAAATATACTTATACAACAAAGCTTGACTACTACGAGGTGTAATGACCAAAACCAGGTTCTAATAACCGAAAAGAGGGTGATACAAAGGCTAAAAAATCATGGTGATTTAAAAGAGATTTAAACCAACACAAGCCAAAATTGTGATCCCACAAGGAGATACGAGAAGCTCATCCGGAAATTTGGTTCAGGAATTATATATGACCCGTGAACTTTGAACTTTGCTAAATGTGTATGTGAACTTTACGTTTGTACCATTGTAGGCCCTTTTGTAGACATGTTGTATTAGATGTTTTTGAACACTCATTTGAATAACAAAATGTTTTTCCTCTTATTATATATAATAACATTTATCAGGAAGATGAACAGTGCTCATTTTTATTTTTTAAATAATTTTTATTTATTTACAGATTTGGTCCTTGCGGTTTTATCTCCCTTTTAGATTTAGTCCTATGTTTTTAGAGTTACAAATTTGGTCCCTATAGTTTTATTTTTCTCTTGGATTTAGTCCCCATAATTTGTTTATTCCACAATAGCCTTTCGATTTTGCATTTTCGTAACGTTTTGGTCCTCGAAACTAAAAGTTGTTAGCTCCTGACCGCTAAGTAAATGACATTTCGATCATTTATAACCTTTTCATTTTCTAATTTAAATAAATAAAAGTTATATTATAAAAATTATTTTTATTATATAAGCATAAAATAAATATCCCTTAACATGCATCGCATCTTAATGACTGTGTCTTCTCCAACCCAAAACTTTCCCTCTTCCCCATCAATCTAAGTACATAGTCGTAGGTGATTGACGCACCAATTTTTTATTTATTAATAAATTAATTTATCATAATTTATTTTATGTTTAATAATGATGTAAAATTTGTTTAATTCATATTTTTATTATAATTTAATTTAGGTTCAATAACAATGTAATTTTTTTTAGGTTATCATAATTTATTTATGTTTAATAATTATGTAAAATTTGTTTAATTCATATTTTTATTATAATTTAATTTAGGTTCAATAACAATGTAACTTTTTTTAGGTTTAATGATGTAATGTACCATTTGCCAATTTATTTTCGCTTCCTATCATACACACACATCCCTGGTTTTATTGTTTTTCTTGAATTTAATCCTCATAGGGCATTTTGTAAATTATAGTCATGCTGCTAACAGACACAAAATGTTTTGTTCTCATAATTGGTCATGCTCAAATTTATGATCTTAATATTTCTTTCCATCAACGCACACGATAACCCGCAGCAACGCACAGACATTAATCCCACCTCGTTGATTACATAAACCAAGAAATATTCAATTTATTAAAACATTTCTTGTATTTTCTTGAGCTTTGATTCCACACCCTTTTTTTATTTTCTAAATACGCCATGTTACAAATTTTAGAAACTTGATCGCGGTAGATGATAAAATAATAATGGTTGACTTTATATAAGAATTTCTAATGAAACTCGTCCTTATTATCTTTGGTATTGATGATCATATGAGAAAAAAACAAGGATAACGTGTTTTGGTGAAAATTGTTATTCACATATCTGCAACCTTGACTATTCTTATCGACTATATGATGATTTGTTCCGTCTACAAGTCTACTTGATTTTATTTTTGAGTGTAGATACACTTTCCTAATTTGATTTGATTGATTCAAAAAAAGGTTGGTAATGTTTTTGAAGGTGCTTTTGATTTAGTCCTTTCAAGTAGTTAAAGAGGTATACAAAGATAAAGGATAGAGCTTATCTTTCTATGTAATTACAAATGTGCTACAAAAATGATTATTAATTAAAAGATAGAGTAAACTACGATTTTCGTCCCTGTGGTTTGTTACTTATAACTATTTTCGTCCTTGATCTTTAAATTTTGCTTTTTTCATCATTATGGTTTCAATTTTCTTTCGCTTTTCATCCCTCAAACTGATTCTGTCAAATTCAGTCGTTAACTCAGGGACATTTTAGTCTTTTTCTATTTAAATTAATTTTCTATTAAAAAAGTAATAATAATAAATGCTATTATTATATTATTTATATCGTATCATACATTTTACTATATATTACATTATTAAAATTTATATTTATATTATATAAATACTAGTGTTGGGCCCGTGCATTGCACGGGAGGATAATTTTTTTGTTGGAATATTGAACCGAGTTATAAAATAAAACGTAATTTATCTGTTAACAGTTAATGAAATACAATGTGAAAACCGAATGTAAATATATTAAAAATATATTAAAAATATGGAAGAATATTTTTACATCTACATCGTTTCTATTTTATTTTCTTTACACTTGGTTAATTTGGAAAGTATTACAGAATATTTTTATTTTAAAGAATACGATAATTTATTAGTGTATCTCGTTATTTTTTATTTTTTATTCATATCAACCTTCTTTTTTCTTTTTTTAATGCTCGTGAAAAAAAATACTTGTAGATTTTATATTATGCTAATATAAAATACGTGTAGATTTTATAAACTAAAATAGATTTTATATTAGCAAAAAAATACAGAAGAAAAAAGAGTTTATATTACATCTCATTATGTAAAAAGATTTTATAAAATAAAATATGGAAAAAGATTTTATAAAATAAAATATGGAAAAATCATTATGAGATGTAATATAAAAAAATACGGAAGAAAAAAGATTTTATATTACATCTCATTAATATAGATTTAAATGAAAAATCTACATTTAAAATAGATTATATGTTAATATAAAATCTATTTTATAAAATCCTCCACAAAAAAAACAAAAAACAAATAGTTATATTAATAAATGAGTATCCATTCCACAAATAGATGATTATGTGAGATAGTGTGCTTGGAAAGGTTGTACCAAAGCATTAAGAAATTGTAAATTAAGTAATTGGCTTTAATTAGTTGTAACTTGTGTTTAAAATGTTGTAATTATGAGATTTTTATGTCGTTTTTATAATATAGTATAGATTAACACATCTCCACTCACCTCATAAAAACCCGCTTCCCTTCCCTTGAACCCAACACCTTTTTTCCGGCGACGAGACAAGTTCCAAGCCCCACTCTTCTTTGGTGGCTACTCCTTATTGTTTTCCGGCGCAACCAACCACCATCGTTGATGCTCCGCCCTTGTTCTCTATATGAACCATAACCACCGCAAAAAAACTCGAACCAGAACCACCCCATCTATGGTTAATGACGACAACCTTCCCTCCCCCATCTCAAAATTTGATCTGACAAGTCAAAAACGAGAATCCATCCAGACCATAAGCTTCAATCTCGAAATCCATCCATTTTCTTCAACAATGGCTCGTGTCCCTCTACCAGTTCATCTAAGGTTAAACCCATCTCAAATTCTGTCAATTTTCTCGATTTCCCTCTTCCCACTTCTTTCCATCGATTCCTTCACCACACTATTTCGCCCCTTTTTGACAAGAAAAACCGTATATTTCAGTTTTTTAATTTGGAAATCACTGTTGAGGTTCTTCAAAGCTTGGTGGTTCTTCTTCAAAAATTAAACCCTAAAATTTTTAGTCTATGCCACTATTGTTCAATGATAACTCTCGATTTTGAGAGTTATTTATCACTCTTTTTCTAGGATTTTGTATCATTTTTATACCCACTTTGCTTCTATTCTTTTCATTTGGTCTAAAAATGTGATAAAGAGGTGATGAATTATCAAAAGTTTATTTTTTTGGAAAAACTGCACTTTTGTGGCCAACTGTGGGCAGGACTCTACCCACTGTGGGCGTCGATGAACCACTTGAAGAAACTGCCGTGCGCTGCGTTTATCCGGATGATAAGGAGCAAATTAAAATATATTTGTTGGAGCATGCTTGTCTGATCTTGGAGGCATGGGTTGAAAAAGAGTTGGGTCTTGACCTTTGTGCCTTTGAAGAAGAAAGTCATTTGGATCTTATGTTTTCTTTTGAAGGCTATATAAAGAGGGAGTGGTTTGTAATCAACTCATCAACTTCACCACCATCAATCACAAGACATTCTCTTAAGCTCTAGTTCATCTTCAAGTTACTTGTTAACTTGAAGATTGTAATTTTACTTTCTAGTCCTTTACTTTCTAGCATTTTATTTTCTAGTACTTTACTTTACTAGCAATTTACATTTCTAGTCATTTACTTTCCCTTGTAATTTAATTTCCGTAATTTACATTTATGCAAGTAGTTCTTAATTATTTCTCTTCTTTTATTATGTCTTTATTTTTAGTCATGAGCTAAGCACCTTATTGGGTGTGGGTGTGAGTAAACTTGAGACTAGTAGGATACACTTGGGTGTGTCCATAATTACTTGTTCTTGAGTTTGGTCACTTGAGTCGGGACATAACTCAATGCGGATAAGCCGATCACTTTGAAGTGTTAATATTAGATCTTAGACCTCGAGAGGGGCGGATCCGAAATACGGCTTAAGTGATGCACAAAGATTTGAGAAAGTCTTTGATAACCACGCAGAGATGCGGGTTTTGTATGATTTACTAAGGTTCAAACGTCGGTCGGGATTTATATCACAAAGAGATTTGGGTATAAATCCCCATACCGGTAGAACTTGACGCTTAGAGTCAAACTTAGATAAATCGGCAAACTCAAGTACAATAATTATGGGCACTTTATAGGTACTTTTGGGCATAATTTATAAAAATTCGTTTTCGAGAGATCGGGATTTTTATACATGGTTCTATGCACTTAAGCGCCTAACCATCTGGTAACTACAATTATCTCAAGGAAACTTACACCCATACCCAATCCTTAACTCATTGTTAAATTTCTTAATTAATTTAGATATTTCACCAACAAAACGACAAATTTTTCTCACAATCAAAGCGTGTGCAAGAAGTTCATGAAACTCTCTGATTCTCAGTAGTCCAGTCCCTGTGGAAACGATATTCGGTATACTTACCATTTTATTACTTATAGCGATTATAGTTGAGGCGTATACTTGCGCCCCCACTGTGGGAACACTGTGGCCACTTATGGAAGTATACGGTTTTCCGCTATCATTCAACATGTTTGATTGTACAGAAGTTATATTGGGTTTTGGTTCTCTTTTTTCCAGAAACAATGAATCTGGTTTTGGTTCACTGTGTTTGATTAAATCACGAATATGGGTTTTGGTTTATCCATTTCAATAAATCACGAATCTGGGTTTGTTCACTTTATTTGATTAAACAAAAGGTATCATTGGGATGAGGATATTGATTTGAGATTGAAGGGAGAGTGTTAGAGGTATTCATTGGTTTAATACGAAGGATTTTCATTGTGTTTGGAAAAGATGACCGGTGAGAGGAGGGAAGTTCACAGGAGTGTATAATATATAATAATATTGATATAATTTAATAACATTTAAAAGAAACAAAAATAGGTACAAAGACAAAAATACCCTTTACTTAACTGACTTTTTTAACAGAGTTAGTGTAAAGGATGAAAAACGAAACAAAATAGAAACCGTAATGACATAAAAAGCAATTTTTAAAAACCAATGACGAAAATAGTTATAAACAACAAACCATAGGGACGAAAATAGTAGTTTACTCTAAAAGATATTTGACCTAGCAATATTCATGTTATCGGTATAGATCATATTTTAATGAGGTCAATGGTTCAAACCCACCGAAATTGAAGATTTGATTTGTTACCTAACTTGTCCATATTATTACTGATGTACAAAGGAATAAGAGTATCTCCAACAAATCTTCCAAAATATGATTTTGATGTATTTTGTTCAAACAAATTCTCTAAAACTTATATCCAAAATGGAAAAAAGCAGGAAAGAGCGAATGAAATTCTTCAAATTTAGAGATTTAAAAAAAAAATGATTGCTTAGGAAAAGAGCATAATTTTTATTCTTCCTAACAAATGAGAATCCTTGAAATTAAATGCCAAGGAGAAAGAGATAATATTTTAAAAATATAATTAATATTATAATCTTCAAAATGAAAAAAAAAAGAAAAGTAAAAAAAAAACCCAATAAATTATCATATTTTGAATGGTTAAGTCCTTGAACTATTTTTTTGAATGAAAAAACCATTAAACTAAAGTTTAATGGTTTTTTCATTCAAAAAATTAATTTAGAGACTTAACCATTCAAAATGAAATAGTTTGTTGGGTTTTTATGAACTTTGTCTAAAAAAAAATATTGAATATGAATGCAATTTTTTTAACGATTTTGACTTTTGATTCTTCAAAATGAAGAATCTGTTGAAGATGCTCTAATATTTGTATTTTGTAACAATAAAATGAGGTTTAGGAAAAACACCCTAAATAAGCCAAAAATCAAAAAACACTCCATCACCCATTATATTTATTGATCTGATGGATGTGATTAAACCTGCAATTAAAAAATTTTAAATTAAAAAATCTCTTGCCCTCTATTTTTTAAATCGAAAAAATACAAAATATGATCAAAATTCGAACGAAATATATAACACCAAAAAATCAATCATAATTTTCTCGTTAATTTGATATTCATATTGATCTACTTTTTAATCCGTTTTTTCATGATTTGTGTAAGTGGTGACCGTAAAATTACTTGCGAAAAGACAAAGAAAAAAAGGAAAAAGAAAAAGGGAAGCCGTACACGTGACAGGGGAATCATGAGATGGGGCAGCCGACGGCATGGTACCAGCACTCGACACAAATCATACAACACTTGAACTTTGTTCATCATATAAATCATTGCTTACAGAAATAAGTCAACACACAACAAAATGAAACACAATAATACCCACATTCATCATGCTTACGATTTACCCACACTAAAATAATAGTAGTAACTTTTTATGAAAATAACTTCACTTTATACAATTAAAAAGAAACATAATGTATTAAATTAAAATGAACTTAGTTCCTAATTAGTATAACAAACTTCTTTCATAAACCAATTGATAATATGCTAACTTTTGGTTGATAAACTAAGGTGCCGTTTATTTTTTAAGATGTCTGAAGTCTTATTTTAGTTATGATTAATAAGATATGGTTTGTAAAAAGGTCTGAATGATTCAGAAATAAGAGTCATTAAGAGGTTTTTAAAAAAAAAAAACAAAAAACCCCTAAATGTTTACTGAAAAACTAGGTGTTACCTAAACGAAAGTAAAATGACTTAAAAGGAAAATATAAGACATTTGTAAAATATAAGAGGCATATATGGGGAAAAAAGTGAAAAACTCCAACAAGCTATTTGAAAAAGCTTGCTTATTGTTTATCAAACGAAAATTTTTCAATAAGTTCAAAAAAATAATCTATCTTATGGATGCCAAATATTGCTTTAAAATTGTATTAATTTTTCATTTTTGATTTACAGAAAATTTTAAAATCCAACTGCATCTTCATGAATACACAACTAGACAACTAGTAGTACTAGAAACAATATAGTATCACCATTAAGTAGACACCGGTATCCGACCAAATTGGTGATCACTTGGAAGCGAAGCGTAACATATTAGAAAACAAATAAAGTACGAGTTTATATATAGTCCAGGCAAAATATTTACGATTCAAACGGCAACATTGGATGCCTATATATATATAATAAACACCAAAAGTTTGAAAGGGGAATATGATAAGCAGACAACTTGTTAAAGGGAAGAAATATTTGTCATAAAATCCAATCATTCATACTAGAAGCAAGTCCCCATTTCTATACTCTTAACTTCTGCACATTTAGAAACCTTACATTCTCAAAATGAAGATTATATCCCCTTTTCTAATACTAATGTTTCTCCTACTCCTGCTGCCCTCATTCCAAAATGCAGTTTATGCAACTAAATCAGGTATTATATACTTTGTATAGATATATATTGTGTAAATTTGTAATTCAAATATCCTCCTCTAAACTGGATTGTAATTTTCCTATACAAAGGAGCTTTTCCACGTTCCAACGTGGTATTAGAGTGAAGGTGTATCACACTAGGAACTCAAACAATGGGGCAATTTATGCTCGTCTATCCTCTGTTGGAGGACATGTTGAAATCCCACATCGGCTAGACTTGGACCATTTATTTTCAATATATGTTGGAACCTCCCTGCTCTTCTCAAATAGCTCTTTCGGAGAGTAATATGAAGAGGTTCCACTAATACCACCATCTTTGAATTTATGGGTACTTTCTGTAGAATGTAGCTATTGATTCTTCTAAGAAATTTCAACAAGTCTTTACATCTTGAAGTTATAAGAGTATGAGTCCGGAAGTAGAACGTACTTAATTATGTCAAAGTTTTCTGACGATGTTTATTCTTTTCTGAATTGCTACACTTATTTATAGATGATTTCAAGGTTCGTGGAGCACGACATAACTCAAAGCCAGACAGCAAATACAACTGCACTCCTCAGGTTAGTATTTACTACAACAAAATCGGTTTTGTACAACATCAAATATGTCTAAATATATTAACATATTGCTTTATAGAACGTAAGTCTATAGAAATAAATAATTGTTTGTCCTATATAAAGGTGTTAGAATATGGTGTTAGAATATGATGTTAGAACATATTTAGGTATCCTAACAAGTTTTTTAAGACACTTTTCAAATAAAGTGTCCTATTAGCTTTTTATAGGACACTTTTGAGGAGTGACTTGTAAATACATCTTTATAAGACAATTTTTCCAATAATGTCATATAAAAAGACTAATAAGATGTTTTATTTCAAAACCTTCCTAAAAAACTTGTTAAGACGCCCATAAACGTCCTATCAAACTTATTGTAACACGTTTACATAGGATGTACAATTGTTCGGTTCTATAAACTTAAGTCTTATAAAGTAATCTATTAGGACATTTAGACATATTTGACGTCATCATCAATCTTCTCATGCCATTAATACAACTATGTTATCTTCGACCTCTTGTCTAAGTAAATTGTGTGTGTGTGTGTATATATATATATGTTATCTAGCAGGAAGAGAAGAAGGTTTATAAACGGCCATCTGGACCAAACCCGGTGGGGAACTTTCGCCCACCTTCAAGGAGATGAATAGATGGTGCAGTTCCAGTATGAAACAAGTAGAAATGGAAGATGATTATGGAAGTTTTTAGATCTATGGTGAGGGCATTCTGATTGTATAAAAGTGATAAATTTCTATGGAGGCTTTGTATTTCCTTGAGTCTGTAAAAATCTGGATAAAGTAGCATTGGTTGGGTTGAGTTATTGCCTCTACTGTAATAGCATCTAGGCAGTTTCTCAGGGTTCTAATCAATAACACAAGGTATCTGTCTATAGGAACTTTCTAGAAAGTTCCAGATGAGATGGTTATGGTATTAGTATTTATCTATGGCAATTTCTAAATGTTGCAAGGGATTTATACTACTTGAGCATAAATGAGGATGATGGATTGGCTATATGAACATTTTGTATTGACATATTTAGGATTCATATGCTACTGACTAGTTATTCTTAATATCTGAAAGGGCAAAATGTATCAAAATACAATGTTGTTTGCCTTAGTTCCTATTTAGTATAACAAATAATTCTTTTTCTCCATCAACGAAACAAAATTTCAAAATTTCCCATTTTTTATATCACTTTGACTGGTATTTTGTTAACATTTGATAACGTGGATGTCAAATTTATCGTCCACTTCACCGTAACCCTTTGATAAATGGGTATTCACGTCATCACATGCTACAAAATCAGCAGGTTACCGGCCAAAATGGGTACAAATAGAAAATTTTGAAACTTCGTTACATCGATTGAGAAAAAAAATTATTCAGTCCACTAAATAGGAACTAAACCAAACTTTGTTGCATTTTGCTGCATCTCAAAGCACTTTTGTGCCTACGATTGTATTCCTAAGAAACTGGTGATTGATATTTTATGTTTTGAACATCCAAAGCAAGTTCATTGCTAACCAAATCTCAATTCAAACTACTACTGAATTGTTATATATATAGTCTTCATAGTGAGATTTGTCCCACATAGAAAGAATAGTGGAATCTTACTTGTTTTGGTGAGCTATATATATGTATGCATTTTAGGCTTATCACTTGTCCCACATTGGAAGAGTGATAAACTCTTTCTTAGTCGCATGACTAAGGGGAATTTGAACTAAGGGGAATTTGGCCTTGTTGGGTGGATTTTACACATACATTTAATGGTCAAAAGATATCACTAGCATAAAATCAGATTTTTTGGTGCTTGAAAACAGTGTAGAATGCAGGTTTCATGCGACCAAACTCGCCCCAAACCCGCATTCGCTTCTTTTTGTCGTGAAACACAGTGTCTAATGCGGGTTCCATGCGACCTAACCCGCATTCGCTTCTGTTTGTCGTGAAACATAGTGTCTAATGCGGGTTCCATGCGACCTAACCCGCCCCAAACCCGCATTGATCATTGATGGCGATTTTCTGACCGTTTTTGACAGGTTTTCTGTTATAATTTGAATTTGGATAAGGTTTCAATTTGGTTAAACTAATCCAAATTAGTTATATGTCAAAACCTATATATATGTGCCATAATTCCATCATTTCTTATCTTAATCCTCTCTTTGTTCTTCATGAATTTATGCACTCATGTTCTTGGGAATAAGTTTTTGTTGTTAAACTATTCTATTGATTAGATAGTTCCTGGGGGTGTGTTGGCCTAAACCCAAACAACCTTGATAGTGGGGGCTAATAATATCCTAAGGATAGTGATCCTTATCACGTTCTAATCGATTGCTTTCTACATCTTTTCTTTCTATTGCATACCTTTTCTAACATGAATTGCTTAAAGTGGTGTGTAGCTAGTGATGAAACAGAGTTGAGTTCATATGATAGGAAAATGCAAATGCAGACTTTTGTAGTCTAACAGACATATAATTGTTGCTACTTGCTAGTAGATAATGTAAATCAGCCAGTGAAAAATGACAGCTATATATTAACTAAAATATGGATTTTACATAATACAGGGTTCAAAAATAGAGCTACACACATATTTTATATCATACCGAACGCTTTTTCTTTGATCTCTTACTCCTCCTTGGTCCAGAAAGTTCTGGAACCGGTTTAGTGGTGCTAGAAGCATAAGCCTCTTCCAGGACCTCCTGAATGTGTGAATTTAAAATCATTTCTTGAATACATAAGTGCATAAAAAAGAGCTTCTTTAAGTTCAACATCTGGCATATCATATAGATCATTTATAGAAGTGTACAGAGGATTGCTGAACTTGCTTTCATACTTATAAACTTGTAATGGGTTTCCTTGTGCTTAATGAAATATTAAGATATTGTTAAAAAAATATCGTAATTATGCATTACGTTATGATCACCCCCGCATGGACGTTCTAAATTTCGCGGAAACAAAAGCAGAATCCAAATTCTCTCTTCTTCATCTGATAATGATCTCATTCCTATATCAGCATCTAACATCAATAGATAACTATGTCCCTAACGGGTGATATTGGAATTTTGAAACGGTATATTCTATTAAATTTATACTTCCCGTTTTATTTTGAAATGTTGCTTCTCACCAGTGAGCAATAAAGTCAAATGTAGGACTTGATCATATACAAACTGCACTTGTACCTTAACCAAGGGATGAAGTCTCCTGGGTTCTTATTGGAATGCTAATCTAGGCCCAAGGTATTCTAGGTAAATCGTGCAGCCTATATCGATAATTGATTGGGTGGGGTCCATTACATCAAATCATATAAATCTTTTTAACCCTATGTATTTATCTTTCTTCAGAGCTGTGAGAGAGCTAGATGATGATAATAATAACGACAATGTATGTATGGGTCTGAAATGATGCAAAGTAGTAAATGATAGGTCTCATATGCAGGGTGATCTTGCAGTAAGCATTTATTTGAACCAAGTGGACAAAAAGAAAGTGAAATATCGGAGTTACCGTGGACTTTGTGTCTTCATCTGTCTCATCTTCAGAATCAGATGTAGATGCCAAAACCTGAACATCTGACTGAGGCAGTGCGTTCCTTGATCTTCTCTTCTCTTCTTCCTTTAGCTGCTTAAACCTGTTCATATTTCAATCCCTTTTGTCAGCAAATTAATTTTGACTAGATAGTGTCAAACCATAAAAATTTGTAGAAAGAGACTAACCTAGCACCAGATTCTTGAGAAGATGATCGTTTTGCACGACCGGCACTTATTATTCCACTTGCATTCTCGCTCACAACAGGCTTTGCACCTCCCAACTTCCTTAACCATATTTGCTGGGCAGTGCTGAGCACATTGTTTGTGAACCTAATGATACCATGCCATTATGAATTAGTAAAGTTGATGAGAGGTACTTAGATTCAAATTATTTACCTTCGTTTGATAATAACATTATCGTAACTCAACAGCAATAGCAACAAGGATAAGGTATTACCATTATGATATACATTTGTAAAAAAACAATAATGTAGTTCATGTCATAGAACATAGCGAAATATCAATCACAATGAAACTAGCGATCATAGTCTCCTACAGTGACGAGAGTTCTTGAAATAAAGAAGAAAGGTTATTAAACACGTATGAATACATTCAGGAAAACATTTGTGACTTCACTTAATTGAGCAAATGACAGGAAGATTAATTCAGTGGTTCTAACATAATAGCAGGGCATATTCTCTACAGCAAGCGCTTGCTATAGCAATAAATCAGTGTTTGAAGCATGTCAATCAATTTCTCTGCCATAAAAAGAATACTCTAGAGGATGACAAGAGTTCTGGTGACCAGACCCAAGAAAATGCCAGAATGGAGAACAGAAACATGCAATAACACAAGCATGTATTTGCTCTACACAGCATATAATAGTTGGCCTAGCTGTAATACAACAATAAGGTACTACCTGAGTTTCTAAAATAAGCAACTTAAAAAATTGTCTGATATTATATCATTTCACTCTGTTTAGATTATATGAGAGTCTTCTTCAGTCCATTGGCCCACTTTGAACATTATTTATTTTTCCTGTCTTGTTACTGGAAAGATAGTATGCTTTCCAAGTCTGACTTCTCAAAATGAAAGAAGCTCTTATTGATGAACAGTGTCGCCTGTCGGATCATTTTTTTGTAGCATACTTGACTTTACCTCATATATCTTGCTCATGCAGACTTCCTGGCAAAATATATCTTGGCCTCAGATAATACGAATCATTTCTCTTACTACTAAAGTTTATAGTGTGAATGAGCCAAAATAACAAACCCGATTCAGGGCAAATGGCACAATCTTGTCATCGGATAGTATTTCCACTACAAATAAATGAGAGAAACTTTACTTCTTAAGCTGAATCCACCATAAGTTACACCACTGATTTCTATTAGTTATGTTGCGAGGTCATATTAGACTTTCTAACCTGGAGCTCTAAAGGCAGATAATGCTGCATTTGGTATGGGATTTTTTTGCTTATATCATAGTACTAATATAACAAGTAATGCCCAGATTATAAAAAAATAATAATCATCAAGTTTGTTTGTGTGAACAAGTGAAAACTGCATGGTGGTCTAATTTATTAGCTGGCCTAACTGCTCTCTGCTCAAAGTTTTGAATCATGAACAGGAAAAGAGCTCAGATGAAATGAAAGTTGCATCAATAGTATTAATCAATAAAAGATTGACATTTAGGAAATTACCAGTAAATTGATAACCCCGATGGGACAGACAAAGAAAAGTAGCCAATCATGAGCGGCAGGAACTTGAAGACAAGAAGAGTGTTTTTCTGAGTTGGATCATCAGTCTGCCAAAACAAGACAATTTGAGAGCATCAAAGATAATGACAATTCAAGTATATGAACCAGAACAGGACATAGAGACACACATGCATATGAATTATAAAGGTATGTTCTCACTTGGGGTGGCTTCATGATCTCCATTGATACATACTGAGAAAGAACAAGAAGCACAGGTAAAACAAGGTAGGCAGCCGTGTCATGCCAACCTAGTGGCGGATGGCCATCCTGCAATAAAATATAGCATAAATAAGCACTCCTTATGGGCTATGGAAAAGATATATTCCAATTCATGCAACATCAGTAACAGTTACATTTAAATGATGTCCATTAACATCAAAAGTTAATCATAGGTGGAGTGGTGGACTACAACTAGTGTACACATCCTGGCTATGCACAGCACGGTGACCACAGACTGGTTTAAGCAGAGAGGGGTCTGAAGCACCCACTAAACCCTTCACAAATTTTATTCATGTATAGGCTATAGTAATTTATAGGAGGATACACTACCCTCGCATTACATTAAGACAGATTTGTGTTATCTAAATTTTAGTCTCTTTTAAGTTTTATGATCAAACGAACAATTTAAATATAACAACAAATCGTAAATTTAGGGACTGTGTAATATAACTTAATTGTATTCGTTTAGTAAACTTAAACAAACTCTCTTACTTGTGAATCCAAATTGACTTGCTTTTAAAAGAGAAGTATTGATAGTACTCCCACTGTTCTAAAAGAAAGATGCAAATTGACTTCTAGGACAAACCGACCAAGTCTCAACTATTAAACTATAGCATTGATGAAAGTCATTTACCTTCTGAGACAAAATGTGATAACATTAGATCTTGTAATGAATAAAAAAAACAATATTTGGTGCTAAGCTGTAACAAAGTCCATTTCAATTTTCAAATTGAAGTAATATATTTAGCACAGAACTCGAATCTGGATTTGCAGTTATTAGATCTAGGAGGTTGTCGTGAGTCGAGTGCTAATGTTAATGAATTATTGCCTCCACTCACACAAGCTCCAAGCATCACCACCTGCTGTGATGCACATACTTATTTTAACAGCTAGAAGGCTACCAACAATACCCAGCATATATACTGATTTGATCAGTATGCAAGAATCTATGAGTTAGCCTTCTACGATGCCTCTTGCTCAGATACAACCGCCCTGAATTTATGCCAAAGCTAACTATGATAACTACAGTGCAATCATTAAATAAACGGTCCAGATACCCTCTCATTCCAACCCACACCCCCATGCCGAATGGAGAGTTAAAAGAAGAGAAGCCTTGCAAAGTTTCCACAAGCACAGATGCAATCATGATGAACCTATGAAAAAACTGCAATTCCTCAAGTAATAGCGAACTTATATGATCTGTATATACACACACATGTGCAAGGTGAGCACAGCATATTGCACCCCGCAATTTGGCAGTTATCTTCCCAGTGTGGTTGGATGTCATGCCATTGTGCCAGAAGATGCACTTATGCTTATATCATGCCCATAGTCCTCACAATAAGGCAAATAAGTAATGCTTTATGCAATTATAAATATTTGAGTTGCCATAATATATGAGCCTGCAAACATGATACTCCTTCCAACCCATTAAATTGCGATGTTTGATGGCTCATGGTTTTTAGGATGTGTAAAATTATTGGTCAAATGCCTAACATACCTTTTAACAATAACAGCATGATCTTGAAGACCAAAACCAATACCATTGGCAACTTGACAAATGACAAGTACGTTTTTAGCTTGAAATTTTGCAAATAAAAAAACAGAACACGGTGACTACTATATTCATGGATAGAGGTATAGGGTTCTAACTGATAATTAAGGGTAGGATATGAAAGGAGAGCATCGGCAGGGAAGATGGTGAAGTATTAGGAAGAACAAGAACTTTCCATTTTAAGCAACTTTCCAGAGGAAAGGGCTCCATGGTCCATGGAGAAGTTTGGAACCTCCATTTCCAGTCATAGCTCAGCTTCCAAATAAATCGTGTGTGATTAATATATGACTCTGCATTTGCATCTTCCACTTTCTTTTCAATTACTCTTCCTTCCTCCAAAAGCAACAAGGATGTGCTTGTAGAGAAGATAGTAATTTTTTCCTTTAATATTGTTTAACACTTTAACTTTTGATACAGTTTTGACATGTGCAGGAAAAACCAACCAGAAAATAAAGGAGTGAGGTTAGAGGGGGAGGGAGGGAGGGGGAGAGAGAGAGAGAGAAAGATTATATTCAAGTTATAATGCACTAGGAGTATTTATTACCACAAATGGAATGAGCCAAGAAACTCCTGATCCACTTTGCCGAGCAGCAATTGTTGTCGGCCCTCCCAAAGAAGGAATCCAGAAAAATCCCTCCGTCAGCAATCCCTTAAGAATTATTTGCAAAAAAGCAATTATTTCACCTCTTTTAAATTAAATACTCCCTCCATCCTAGTGTACACACAACTTCTGATTTAACACGTTGTTTAAAAATGTGTTTCACTATTTGTTAAGTACACAAATGCCTCTCAACAAGGACAAAAAAAGAGGAACCTTGTGGACCAATATCAAGTATACCAATATTTTGAAATGATTATTGATGTGCAAAATGGTAGATATGGATTGAAAGCTTAAAAGGGAAATTGTTGCATTTATTCAGGACGGAGGGAGTATAAGAAAAAAGTTCACTACACAATCCTTTTACACACGGACAATGATGATTCAACTGTCTATACCTCATTTGCAACATTTGAAAGAGCTTGATACAAGCCTATCCATACTGGTATTGTGGCCAAGGTAGGTAAACATCCTGCCATTGCATAAAACTGATAAGATCTTTGTACAAATTTATGTTAATCACAATGGAACTGAATGGGTTTAAAGTAATGCTGAAGATAAGGGACATCCCTCCTCTTGGCACCCTGAGAGGTCAAGTAAACTATGTGACAACACATGTACATAAAGGACTTGCGGCTAACTGATGATTGAATAACAACTTTTTTTTTTCTCCTTCCGTCCAATGAAAATTGCAAAAATTCCCTTCTGGGGATGTTCCATAAAACTGCAATGTTTCCTTGGTTACCCATCTATGTGCCCATTATCATCATTGAAGTCCACAAGAGTCCTTTATTTTGTCTTCGGGTATTTTAGATATTTGACAAAAACAAATATTTACTTAAATGATGCCAATTAAATGTTGCAATTTACATGAAACAACGGGAGTAACTTCAAGTAAATTAGAACATTTGTATTTTAGAGTAAAGGAAAAATAAACTCATAGAAAACTCTGACAAAATGCAATCCTGAACTACGATACAAACCTGCCAAAGGATTGACCCCTGCCTGTTTATATAAGCGTGATGTCTCAAGTTGTATTCTTTCCTGAAAGGATATCAATTTTGTCAAACATAGATAGAAATACATATTTATACACACACACACACATATATATATATATACATGCACAGAGAGAGAGTTACAGAGAGAATGGAAGGAGAAACGATTCAGATGGTTGTATCTTTGTAACTGACCTAGTCATATCTTTATTAAGATTTGATAGGGCTGAGAGTTTAGACAAAGGTGCATATGCAGATATACTTAATCCTATTGGGCTTTAACATTACTTGGTGCCACATTTAAATGGCTAGGTTGAATTATCATGTTTTTAGTTGATGTTGAACAAAAGGAAATTACATATAAAATAGTGTTACTGTTGCTTATTCTAGTCTTTCCTTAAGGAAGTGTTCACTCTTTCTTTTCTTATAGGCGTAGCTTGATAATCATCTCTTGCATAGTTGAATCTTAGACCTAAGGAATCCTCTCTGATGTTGGTTTGGTACCACTGACCAAAGGCTAGTACCATTTGCGGTTATATATTTATACCTTCAGTTTCTTGGTGCTTTGCATCACTACCCTACATGACCAGTTAACATGTGGTATAAAATATCTGCTGTTATTCATTGATGAGGACTCTTGCACAATCTCCTCAATTCCAATCCACAAAACCGCATTTTTAAGTTAGATATTTATCATCTCAAGTATATATTTCGTAAATGCAAAAGCATCTGGGATTCAAGTAAGCTTCTGGTTGAATCGTGTTTGATGTAACCGTCACGGGCGGCAGCTAAGCATCCTAATTATGATGCTTAAGCCCAGATCAGTGTTCTACAAAGTGTTAGGTGAAACTACGCAATCAACTGAATGCCTAGCACTTAATTGGTTACGTAGGAACTATGCAGAAGCATTAAGCAGTCCAGTTTTAACATGTAAATAAGTAAATTACAATCCTTCTTTCCAGCTATCACAATATGGAAGGCAGGGCTGACTACTAACCCGGCGTTATAAAACCTCGTCATGGTAGGGGATGGGGAGCCCAAATATGATGTGTGTCCTAGTCCTACTCAGCCCAGGTGGGGCAATCCAGACTCTAGATGCCATAGTCGATCTGAAAACCGAGTGACAAATTGGCTAATGACTTGAAAGGTATTATATTAAGTATCAAATATCTAATCCCAGGACCCTTGTGTGTGGTTCTTATGTAAACGAGAAAGCTTCACTTGTCTTCCATCAATTTCTTTGCACTATAGCATCTTACTATGAACTGTTTAAGTTTGTCAAACTGATGATCCAAGTAACTTCTATATCCATGTTTTCTGTAATATCATTAGACTGCTTCTAGGGATTAACAATTCCTGTACGACTGCTTGCCTATTTCCAAACACTTGTGACAAATTTCCAGATGATAATTAAGTTGTTCAGTTGAAGGTTTGAGTTTGTGATTGTTGGTTCAATGGTCTTTTTTCCACCTCTTTGCTGGATAAACTAATGTTAAGAATCAGTCCCACCTATCAAGTCTCTTAATTAAGTTCCACTGAATCCTAACATATCATAACACAAGCAAGCTATGCCCAATAAAGTGAAGAATGCACCTAAGAGCTTTGTTACATGGTATTTTCATTTTTGCATACAACCGTCAGTTATGTAAGCGTAACATACAAGACTGCAATTTATAATGTTGCACCTGATTTCCTGCATATCTTTGTTGAATTGCTTTGATCTTTGGCTGGAGGTTTTGCATTGCCAGAGTTGACTCAACCTTTCAGACAAGTGAAAATGTGAAATCATCAGATAATAGTAATAAAAGACCATATATACATGAATATAAGAGTGTGAACAAGGGTGATATAATTTAGAACGCGAATAGTAATAACTTCTTTATATTTAAATATCATGAAGCAGTGAGAATTGAGTGGACGTGTACAACTGCTAAGACCTTGTGTTTGCTTCCCTGTGGTCACTTGTTCAAGTCCCCATTCCCCACAGGGCCAGGCTGTTAACTTCAGGGGCCAGTGACACCCACGGTTATCCGAAAAAAACAAAGCACATTCGAGAGGAAGGTCACCTGTTGCTTTGTCAACGGTAAGGTTGCAACCTTAACTAGAACAGTAAGCAATATAATTGCAAATCCATAGGAATATGGCACATGGACGGTAGCCAGTCCATCCTTCAGTACCTAATTAAGATAGAGCAAGTTAACATCAACATACGAATTAGATAATCAAGTGAAATTAACTGCTCAGCAACAAAACTAAATCAATATTGTATCCTAAGTGATCTTCTACACAAATACACAATCCGACGCCTAATTAACCGAAGCTATACGGAATACAAAGCAAATAGACATGTTTTAACCATGTATCTCAATCGTGTTATTATCGTATATTAAGTATCAACTGACTGCATCGAATAATTAGAAAACTATTTAAGAAACTACCTTTAAAACGACTTCCATGGCATCGGATATAAAACCAAACCATCCGCCGGACTTCTGCACCGTCGAAGTAGCGGAGTCGCCGGAAGCAGAAGCAGCTGAGTCGACAGCAACAGCTGCATCAGCTAAAGTATACATAAGGCTCTCGGCACGGCTAGCGATTGCGGCAAAATCAACTGATACGCCATCGAATGAAGAAATTGGAGGAAGTCCGTTAAAGCTGAATTTGACTCTGGTAGATATAAGCTTAGTTCTTGGAGAAAAGCGTCCATGGCGATTGAGTGAGGGGAAAGGTGTTCCGATGAAGGAGGAAGGAGATGAAATCAGAGATTTCGCCATAGATGAATTGTTCGAAGCTCTCTGCAATTTCACTCACCTTCTCATATGTGTGTGTGTGTGTGTGTGAGGATGAGGGGAGAGGGAGAGAGCGCGTGTGTGTTATCCAATTTTTGTGGGATGAGTTTAATTTTAGAGAAATAACGTCTGTGAAGTGAGATGTTCCACAATACCCAATAAATTCCTGCCACGTCATCCTTGAGAAACATCCTCCAACTAATTTTCATATTTTTTACAAAATAAATAATAAAAAATTTTAATTCAAAATTAATTATAGGGAAATTAATTGTTTTAATATTTTTTGTGTCAATGGTTTAACCTCCTAGCCATCTTTTTCCTATTCTTATTGAAACAGCTCACACATTCGTGAAACACTTTCGCATTTACGAACTCATGTAAAAAATAAGAAATATTTTATACTTTCAGTCCCTCTACGTAAAAACTATGTTTGTAATTGTAAACCTGGATGAAAAGTATAATATTTCAAACTCCAGTGATTAGGTTCATAATTTCAAAATTCCCCTTTTGTAAAGTTATTTATCTTCGAAAATGGGTTCGCAATTATTTTAACCATACTTTCAATCACTCTTTCTTATTTTTATGAAATAGGTTCGCAATTATTTTAAAAATTTTAGGTTTGTAGGGATTTTAACTTTTTTAGGTTCGCAATATATAAATGGGATTTCAATTTTTTTTGTTCCCAATTTTTTTAAGGGATTTTCAAATGTATTCGTAATTACGAACGCGTTTCACGAATAGGGGCCAAATATGTAAAAATTTTAGGGGCTCTTTGAATGTCTTCCTAATTGCGATGGGTGGTTACGAAGGTGTGGGTTATTTTCTCAATTTTTTTGGGAGAAAATGGTTAGGAGGTTAGGTAATTTTCACAAAATAACTAAAACAATTAATTTCCCTTAATTATATGATTGATATATAATAAGTTTTTCAAATATTAACCTTAAATATTTTGAAAACTCATAAATCCAACTTAATAAATTGTTGATATCCTGGGGGGGGTCAATGGATGGTATCCCTGACTACCTAGGTTCGAACCCTGTGGTGAGCATCCTGTAACATCCATAATCATGGGTCTGCCACTTAGTGGTACCCTTAATTGGGTTGGGTCGTGATCGACGGAGATTAGTCGGGTGGCACCCTTAAGTGGGAGCCCGGATACCCCGGAAACGTGTGAGTGTGTTAGCCTACCGTTCAATTTTTTTTTTTTTGTGATATAAATTAATACTTCGAAAACCAATGACATTCTTGTAAATAAAATGAAGATTAGAGAAAAGGGTATGATTTTAAGGGTAAAGATGGAAATAAAATTGATATTTGAAATCCACCCATCATTTTTCTTAAGTAAATAAACTTCTAAATTATCTTAAAATATTTGATATTTTAATTTAACAAGTTATATATAAATAAATAATTATTCTTATTGAGTTGATATATATATCGATATATTTTTCTCGTTTTTATCAAGATTCTAAATGACGTGAAACGTGACGTAGCGGTGAGGCCAAGCCTTAGGAGCCACGGCGTTTTCAAGGCGTGACTTATAACGTCAAATTTTTTATTTATATATAATATTATATATAAAAACGTATGTTTTGTAGTGTTACTCAATGAGTCAATAGTTTAAGTAAGTTAAATTAGGTTATATATTAAAAACTTGCAAATAAGATATTAAAAACGTAAAGAAAAATTAAATATCTCATTAGGACTGGATAACTGCGCATTAGGTCATGGCGTGCCATGGGCTTAACATGGCGTGACACACAAGCCTTGGTGCCATGGCGCGCCATGACGGCTGTGGGGTGAGTTTTTTTAGAACAATGGGTTTTATTGATTTTTTAACGAACTAATGTATCCGTGTAATATCTGTTATGAATACTGATGCATGTTTATGTGTAAACATATTTTCAGGATTCATACATCAATATATATTTATCATTAATTTACATTTTCACTATAATATTTATCATGGACATACATATTATTTATTAGAGTAAACTACACTTTTAGTCCCTGTGGTTTCCCGAAAGTAACACCTTTCGTCCCTACAGTTTCAAAAATACAGTTTCGCCATCGTAGTATGCAAAAACGACCAGATTTCGTCCCTCCCTCTAACGGCCATTAAATAATCTCGTTAGATGAGGGGTATTTTTGTCTTTTTCCACTTTGTTCCACATTTCTCTTTAAAAAAATAAATAAATAGGTTAATTAGAGGACCAAAAGTGTAATTATATATATATATATATATATATATATATATAATATCTCTACCTAACCTTCCACCCCCTTACCTTCCCGATCCCCTTCTCCGGCACATCGCCAAAAACGGACCCCTTACCCTGCCCCGTCAATCCTCATCGTCATCATAAACCCTTTCGTAAAAAACCCTAGATTTTGTTCCTTTTAATCTCTTTAACATTCAACTTTCCTCCATCGATCCAAAGGCACGCCTCGCCGGCGAAACCATCAGATCCTTCCACCACCGACCACAACAACTCCGACGAAGATCAAAATTGACAACAATAGAAGATCAAAATCGTCGGCGAAACCATCAGATCTATCTGATTCCGAGCTCCGTGAAACTGCCTACGAGATCTTCATCGCGGATTTTTGTAACCCTATAGGCGAAGGTAAACCGTTGAGTTAGACTTCAACTCACTAACCCAGTCGCTAATTTCTTAGATTGGTTGGGTTTCATGGTGAAACGAGTTACGAGGAGTGAAGACGGATTAAGGAGACGGAGGTGCGGCAGTGAAAGCCTCCTTCCCCCAAAGGATCAAAAGCTATTTTAGTTTGCAGTGGGTCTGGAGTTGAATCATGTTGATGAAAACTTAAGATTTGCAATAGTTCTTGAGCAACTAGTCAAAAAATAGAAATTTGAGAAAGAAGATGATGAAAAAACAAAGGATTGTGTTTGATTTAAACATTAAAGCTTACCAGAAAAACAGAGGAAGAACAGAGGAACATTGAGGTTTGTGTTTTGGAGTTAAACGGAGACGATGATCGGAAAATTCACCGGAGAAGATGATCGAAAAGTTCACTGGAGACAGAGGGTATGTTGGTGCCAATGAGTTATATACTTGTATTTACAAAAGGATTTTCTATTTTAAATAGAAAATAAGACAATAATAAAAATTGTTAAAAAGACGAAAATACCCCTCATCTAACGAGATTATTTAACGACTGTTAGAGGGAGAGACGAAATCCGGTCGTTTTTGCATACCACAATTGCGAAACTGTATTTTTGAAACTGTAGGGACGAAAGGTGTTACTTTCGGAAAACCACAGGGACCAAAAGTGTAGTTTACTCTATTCATTATGTATATTCATATACGTTCACGTGCATGGAACAACTATACAATATTCTCACATACATCACTATGTTATTTAATATTTATCATAAGTATATATGTTTTTATGATATTAATTATGAATATTGTATAGGTTTATTTTTGAAATCGAGTAGTGGTAACTAATTATCGCGTACTGCACAGCGAGGGTACAATATTACCTAGTGAGAGCACAAGTATATACTTTCACTAGAATCGCTACAAGTAATATAATGGTACGAGTATCGAGTATCGTTTTCACATTGACTGAACTACTGAGAATTGTTGATTTTCATGAACTTCTTGCAAAAGTTTCGAGTTTGGGAAAAAATATTTGTTTTTGATGGCGGTTTGACAGAAAATGCGAAATGAATTTTATAATTAAAAGATGGGTACGGATGTAAGCTTTTCTTAGAAAAACGTAGTAACAAGATGGTTGGACTCTTTGTAGTACTGAATGTCTATAAAAAGCCCGATCTCTCGAAAGTGAATTTTTATAGACCGGTCCTACAAAGTGTTCATAAAGTTTCCACCTTTACCAACTCTTGATCTTATTGATTTCATTAAGTTGATAAAAATAATCAAGTTCTACCAATATGGAGATTTATACCTAAATCTCTTTGTGATATAAATCTCGACCGGCGTTTGAACCTTAGTAAATCTTACAAAACCGTATCTCTACGTGGTTATCAAAGACTCTCTCAAATATTTGTGCATCACTTAAACCGTATTTCGAACCTGCCCCTCTCGATGTCAAGATCTAATATTAACACATAAAAGTGATCGGCTTATCGGCGTTGAGTTGAAGTCCCGACTCAAGTGACCACGGTCAAGAGTTGATAACGATGACCACACCCAAGTGTAGCCTACTAGACTCAAGTTGGCTTACATCCGCACCCAAGAAGATGCTTAACTCATAACGATAATAAAAGACATAATATAATAAAAGAAATACTTGTTAACTATTTGCATAATAAAAATGAATTACAATTATAAAAGGAAAGTACGGAATTTAATTACTTAAAAGTGCGAAAATTAAATACAATAAAGTAAGTACAGAATTTAAATACTGCAACTTAAAAGTACAATAATTAAATACTGAAAATAAAAGATGGAATATAAAGCAAGAACTAAAGACTAAAATTAAAGCCTCACTTCAAGTCAATATATTTTCAATCAAGTAATATAGACTTGAATGAGGAGAATGTTGATGATAGGAGGTAGATGAGATGTTGATGGTGTGAATTAAATGTTCTACAAAGTCTTCTATTTATAGGAGGGTGGCTTGAGCATCCAATGGTCATGATTGAGTCTTCAATGAGTGGCAAAGATTAATCCAACAAACTTGTGTTTCCAGCTCACTTCCAGCCTTTATAAACTGCTGGATAAAAGCCTCGAGTGCCCACCCCACAAATTGAATTGCAACAAAAATTCTTACAAGATTGAACACATTGGTTAAATTATCATATTTTGCAAACAATGTGGACCAAATGAAGGGGATAGAAACAAGAGTGGGTAAAAAGATGAATAAAAACCTATAAAAATAATAACAAATAACTCTAAAAAATGAGAGTTATCAAGTAGTTTAGTGAAATTGATCCTTGTTTTTTGTTGTATGGTTGGATGGTTTATGACATAACTTGGTTCTCGACAAACTCAACAGTCTTGATTGGTTTTGGCGGAAATAACTACAATGATGATTTTGACGAATTATCAATCTCGATTAGTCTCGATGGAAGATGACTCTAATCTCGTTTCAATTTCATGGGTGGGTTTGTTAGCTTTTCGATGTTATAAGACAAGTCGTTGCATCAGATTTTGGTGACAAATGTGAGTTACGAGCTTTACAAACACAAACACACATTAGAAGACAAACACACAAACATACAAAAAAAAAAGTGATGGGTTATGGATTTTACACACAAAAATACATATCAAAGACAATTGTTATGGATTATGGGTTTTACACACACAAATACATACCAATAGACAAATGTGGCGGGTTTTGAGTTTTACTCACAGAAACACACACTAAAAAGATAAATGTGGTGTGTTATTGGTTTTTAATAAAGAAAATGAAGATGAGACATATAATGGTTTTGATTTGTGAGGTTTGCAAGTTGGCATTGGATTTTAAGATTACATTTTTGCACCTTTTAGTTAAAAAGCTATTGTATTTGACAATAGTCCTTGGATCAAAATGGGCTCCATGATCAAGATTGAAATATTCAATACATTTAATATCCCAACAAACTTTCAAACAATCAAATTAACTTTAAAGCAAATGTTATATAAAATTGTCATTTTCAACAATTTTTTAATAATTAAATAAGTTTCAATAAACTTTATATAAAATAGTAATTTTTATTAAAATATTATTTTATATAAAGTTTGCATAATTTTTTTTTTGTAACAAACCATTTTCCAACGAACTTCTCAAAATAAAGTTAATTTCCAAACAACTAGTATTATATTATTAGAAATAAGAGTGTAACTTACAACGATTTTTTTAAACTTATCTATGAGAAAAGTTATTTATCGGGTTAAAAGCAGTCGTTTCGATGGAAAACAATTCAATTTTTTTTTTCCCATTATTAAATTATAAAAACTTGTCGTGAAATTTTATTGGGCCAAAACTGGCCCATTTGCACAAAAGATTTAAAACCGTTGGATTAGTAAGGAAAACCCCATTCGGCTCACTTGCATGATATTTGGGCTGCGAACAAAAATGTTTACTTAAAAGTAGGAGTGCTTAAAAAACCGGCCAATCCAACTAAACCGATCAACTTATCTGAAAAAATCAGAAAAAATTAATCTGAGGTAACCTAAAATATAATCGATACAAAAAAATCAGGGCAAACCGAATCTATTAAGTTGAAATCGGGTTAGGCCCAAAGTAAGTTTTAACGGCTTCTCAAAAATTATTTGTATTTCTCTTTAATATGTATAGGTTACCAAAAACGACTCGACAACAACTAGCAATGAAACTCATAAGAGAACATTATTGGAAGATTATATGTAATACCTAAATATTTGATAAATTCGTATATTCTCTTGAATTATTGACCGTATTTCAAAATAAGATTTCCTTTATTTTTATGTTTCCAATGTTAATTTACTTTGTTTAAATACAACCCAACCAACCCGACCAAACCGTCTGACCCAAACGGGTTGGGTTATTCAAATGTCTTCAATCCGATCTACCTAACCCATGAGCACCCTATTAAAAAAAAGAGTCAGATTTGTTTGTTAGTAGTTTAATTAGCTTAATATAACTCATAGTTAGGGGTGTCAATTTTGTATCATGATAAATCATCCATTTTCGTACCAACTGTATCAATTTAATTGGTACCATTCTAATTAGTTGGTACGTGATATTTGAAGTTGTGTACCACGTTAATATTGTACTATACCTACTTATTTTTTTTAATTATCTATTAGTTAAAGTTTAATCAATAATACAACATATTTTGGGTTTTAAATTTTTAATTATCTTATATTCATTTTTGCCAAATTATAACATGGGTGGATATTTATCTTTACTGAATTTGCTTCTCAATGACCGCTTGTATTAGACTAATAGTGAATGTTTGTATTATATGAAGGTTATTTAAATGTTTGTATAGGTAGGGATAAGTGGTACAACACATATCAACGTGTTATTTGAATGCTCAGTGATTTTAGTGCATCTAGATCTCGTAAGTAAATTTGTCAATATAAATAAACTTGTAACTTAAACTTTTGCGATGTTGGTACAAAACCATACCAACAAGTATCACTCGAAAAAGTTGGTAACAAGTATAGTTGATTGGTACATGATATAAAATTTTACATACCAATTATAATTGTTTGGTACATGATAAATGAAAAAGAAACATGATATCATATCATGTTCATTCTTACAAAGCTTATTCGATCAGTTATACATAACATATTTGGTAGTGGCTTGATGATATAGAAAATTGTTCATTCAATAAGCTTCTAGGAGGGCTTATTCAATAAGCTTCAAGGTGGAGTTTTATGCAGAAAGTTAAGTTTTTTTTTTCCGAAACTTGTCCCTCCCAATTAAAAAACACGCTCCTTTCATATATGAAAAAACATTTCCAAATGAAAATCTTTACAATCTATACAGACAGATTAATTCACACATATAACTTTATCCATATCTATACTACTTTATAAAGATTTTTATAACGCCCGGGAATTTAAGGTAAGTATTTATAAATTCTGAAGTATTCTTATTGCTTTAAAATATTGGAATTTTGCATTTGGATAGAAAATCGTTGGTGGGTTATCTTATATTTTTATACCTTGAGTTCCCATGCATTTATCGTGTCGAAATCGTCGAAATCAGAGGGTTCGGGAGCTGGGGCGATAGTGACCAGCGACTATGACAATGGTCATAGTCGCGTGGCAATATCTTGGGCCCGGGGGGGAGTGGTCTCGGTACACCCCCGACGAGAGTGACACGCGAGAGTGACAAGGGCACAATTGCCCTGTCACAATCGCGAGAGTTGTATCGCCCTGTCACAATCGCGGCACTATCGCCGACAGGGTCTGAGGGTATAAAAACCCAACTTTGACTATTTTGACGTCATTTTCTCATTTCAATCATTTTGGAGCTGATTTAGAGCACATTTGGGCGATTTTCTTCCATCTTAAAACCATCCAACATTTATTAAAACCCTAGTGTTAGTCGAGAACATTTATTGGTGGTTGATAACGCCAATTTCGGCGTTATTTTAGAGCCACGTGTCGAGTAATTATGCTTGTTTCTCCAAACAAACGAAACGTCTTTTCATATTTATTCGTGAGTTTTTCAGGTATCTATCTTTCGGGAATAAATTAAGAAAATGGGTCCAAAAGAAGCTAATTATAGACGAGAATAGCACACCCGATAAGTTTATGGCAAAACAAAGATCGTGCAAGTCAAATATGGGATCAAGGCTCGGGAAAATGCATCAAAGTGCAAATTTGGAGAAAAAGTGTTCACTGAGACTTTGACCGATAGTTAAGTCTCGGTGTAACTAGCATCAACCTGAATATTCAGAAAATTTGCTCATCGAGACTTTGACCGAGACTTAAGTCTCGGTACAACTAGCACCAGTGCAATTTTTATGAAACAGAGCCCAATGCTACTTTCACCGCTAGTTAAACTATCGATGAAAGTAGCAATGACATGCTGAAATCGATTTTAAGCCTTATCTCTTAGGGTTTTTCATCACTTTTGATACTATTCTCAAAATTGGCGACCGGAGAGAAGCTAGGGCGACTTTGGGGCGATTTTTACAAGGAGAAAACATCAAATTAACACGGGGAAATCATCCAGGAACACAAGATTAACGAAGATCAAAGCATTGTTCGTGGGTATTACGATTCAACAAAAGGGAGTTTGTTTATTCTTAGATCTTTTGTTCAAGAGACCATGTTTTCTATGATTTTTCTTCCTATTGCTTTGAGTTTTAACACCTCCAACATGAACTAATCTTTAGATGTTGGGGGTTGGATGAACTTTGGTTTTTAAGCATATGAACATGAAATCTTGTGACTTTTATCAGTTTTTCTAATTAATGAAGCATATGAATTTGGTCTTAATGCTTTTGTGAGCCTGATCAACTTACAAATTGATTTAATTGTTATGGATTAGATTCGAGAGAACTATCTTATAACTTGAATGGGATTTGTATGCCTAAGGTGAGAAATTGGGTAGAGATATACCAAGTAAACCTTAGTACCTGTTTTACAATCTTGTTCTTAATGAATTTCTGAACTCATAGGTTGAAATCGAGAGATGAAACTTATATTTTTAGAGATAACTCTGTTGTTGCTCGAGAGAGAATAACAATTATTTTGGTGATTGTGTATTCATTTAATTGGATTAGTCTGATAACAGTCATAAGTGGAGTGTTCTTTGTGAAAACCATTGGAATTCCAACCCTCAACTGCTTTCTTCCCGAAAAAGTTTCCAACTTTGTTCTTGCTTTTACTCTAGAGTTTATTTTCATTATTTAGTTTTATTTAATCATCAACAATTCATCAATTGGATCGTTCAGTTAATAGTGAATATAGTAATCGTGATACTCAGTTCCTAGTTCCCTTGGTTCGATACTCGTACTTCCAAGTACATATTACTTGATTCGACCCGTACACTTGCGGTTAGATTAGGGGGGTGTAAACCCGCCTATCAGTGGTTAAGGGAGCTTGAGGAACATTCAAGTGAAACATTCAAGGCACAATCAAGTCATTACCTTCTCTCCATTCCTTGCAAGTTTCTAGGATTTTCTATAAAACCTAGATAGTGAGTTTCTTCTAACCATTTTCAACTGAGATACATGTCTTGTATGTTTAAATGTCATTACTTCATATGCATGAATAAATCTGAATAAGTTTGACCTAACTGCTACCTTTGTGATTATTGGGGGTTTTGGCTGATGTTCATCATGTGGACTTTGATGGGTATATTGTTAGCATTATTTTGTCATGATTGTGTAATATCATGGGTTTTATGAAGATCATTGTTGAACCTACATATGTTAGTGTTTTACGCCTAATATGGGATTGGAATCATGGTAATTTTATACATGTATCATATTGATATGGAAAATGTATAGAGATGGATATTATATATATATATACATATATATATTTATATATATATTGGAGGAACCGTGAGTATGTGCTAGGAGGATGTAGTCTTAGGTGCCACCTTGTCGGTATGCACCTAGACCTCAACCATTTGGAGTAATGCATGAGAGGTAGTCTTCAAGTGTGCTGGGCCTTTGGGATGTTGTTCATGCGAGCGAACGTCAATGTACATTGACTTGAGGTAAAACTCATTGGTGTGATGGGTCTCCCCCATTGATTCCCTTATGGCCTTTGAGGACTGAAATGATATAAATGTTCCTGCTATGTTTATAGATGTTATGCCATGCTTTTGTACAACTCACTAGGCTCGTTTGACCTAACACTTGATTGGTTTGATGTGTATCTCAGGTTCTAGCGGCGCGTCCGCTAAGAAGACTTAGCAAGCCTTAGATGAGAGCTTGTGAAGCATTTTGGGACGCCATTAGAAGATTTTAATTTTTGGGACTTAGATAATAACTTGTCATAATCTCATTTCTAGATAGGAATTAGATTAAAGGGTTGTTATCCCTCATTTCTTTATTATTACAAAATTGTAATTATAACAGGCGTGTATTGTTCCCTTTTTGGGAAAGCTCGTGCTTTGGCATTATTTTATATACCACATTTCCTTTTTCCAGAAATTTTTGTTAGTCCCAATTTTTGGGGTGTTACACTTTTGGGTTGCTTTTCTTAAATACAATCTTTTAAGCCTTATGTACCACCATTTAAAGCCACATTACTTAATTTTCAACTTTACAATATTACAATGCTGAAGTACAACACCTTTAATGCATGAAGTATTTGATTTATTTTAACACCATTCCTTCTCCCCATGTATTCCGTCTCTCCAGGTTCTATCTCTTGCTTTCTTCTAAAAATAAAAATCAACGTATACTTCAAGGTTCCATCTGTCTCTTTATTCTGAAAATCAAAATACCAGTTCAATTGCTCTTCATATGTCTTTGTTTGTTTCTAATTTGTGCCAAGACTTTCTTCATCTTCAAGATTTCTACTCGATTGTTTTTCTCTTCGGTTGAATTTTAATAATTTTTTCTCATGTTTTTTGAACCATTTTCATCGATTGTTTCTCAGGTTTGGTTTTTATTTCTCTTCTTGGTCAGTTGAATCTGTATATGTTTTTCTTGCTAGGTGTTCGCTGAAATGCTTCAATGAGAATATGATGTGAGACCCTTTTTTATATTTATTATTAGTGTAATATATGTTTTATGTTTTTGCATTCTTCTAAAAAAGGGTTTTACTGTTTGGTTTTGCCTTATTGATTTTTAATCTTTTCCTACAGGTTTGGTTGTAGCAAATATCTTAGGCTGCTGTACAACTCATTATGGGCATATTTGTTTGAAGATGTGAAATCTTTTTTATTTCTTATTTGGTTGTTACTTGTTGCTTACTCTTGTCTATTTGCATTTTTGCTTCTCCAGGATATGGTTTTGGGTATTGACGGTGAGAAAGACCTCGACATTCAAATGTGATCCAGGCTACTTCTTTGCTCTTAAGGTATTTGAAAGATTGTTGTTGTTTCATTTAATGTATCTTGTTATGGAAGTTATTTCGATCATATTTGGGTAGATTGGGTTTGTTATGTGTATAAAAAACATTTGGGGGTTCTTGCCATTGTCAAATTATATTGTATTTAATCACTATTCATCCCGAGTTGATATCAAACTGCCTGTTGTCATGTATTCCACTGAGCAAAGAGAATAAGCGGTTGATGGTTGATGGTGGTATGTACTACCACTCACTGTTGTTTTCTAAACGGTATTTTCAACTAAAAATGGCATGGTTTGAAACTTCTCTTTAGTGTTATGTGAAAATTGTATTTCAATATAACTATTCATGATATAAGCAATGAGATGCATGTTATTGTATTAAAGTCGCAATATTTTTTAATATAAATATTCATGACATAACCAAAATTTGTTTTTATTTTTTCTCTAAACTGATTCACCCTTAACGATTTAATGAGCCTTACCATTAACGTTGTTTTAAGATAAAAAATTCATCAAGTTTAAATATTATATGTTTTTGTTCTCTAGGAGATTCATGAATGTAGTTGTCAAGATTATGAAGTTAATGGTAATTATTCGTATAGAAGTTTATGGTCTTTCAAGTTTGTGATGTAATTCTCTTTTTACAAGTAATGACATTTCGTTTCTACTTTGGTGTGCATGCCTATTTAACATTTGTATTGTCTAGAGGAGTTTGAGATGTCTTTACCAGATGGAATTTAAAGTTGGGAGTTGAACAGTTTCTATGTGGAGAACATCAAAAGTCCCAAAAAAATGTGTTATCACTTATGGGGAAATTATCATTGGTTCTTGGGTTGGTGATGCTTTTTGCATCTTTTTTTGTAACACCCTCCCTAGACCCCAGAAGGAATTACGGAAAATAAACCACAATAATGCTAAAATGGAATAAACTCAAAATCGCATCCTTCAATATAATAAAAGTCTGAACCACTTAAGTCCAACACATCAAATTCATGCTAAGAGCGGAAGCCTAAAACTAAATAACAAGAGTCAGTCAACTAGTCCGTCCCATATCGGACATTCTTATTACATCATAAATAATATTAAAAGCAACCTAATGATTGACCAAGCTAACGAAATGCGCCAACTATTTCCTTTTGCTAGTTCCCGCACGAGTGCCTCCTGAGATACACAATATAGGTTACCTTAACAAGCTAAGTGAGTTCATGAAATACTAAAACGACATAATATTAAGCACAACATAATAACAAAGCTAAATCAACTTATTTACCAAGTATATAACTGATAACCAATCAATTATAAGCTACTACTGTTCAATATACTACTTGTGTCTTATGACACACATACTGAACTAAGCAACTTAACTGTACCCAGTTAGGTAACCAGTTCTGAGTACCACTAAGCTTAATTGGGTCACTAATTCATACTAAAAATTATCACATGTCAATAACATAAAAACAACAATAATGATAATATCTATAACGACAAACGCTTTAAATAATTTAAACTGCATAACTATAACAAAACTAATTGTGTATCCCTCCCTGGGGAAACGAATCATGAAAACTCACCTGAGCAGTTGAATAGTTGAGCAACGGTAGAATTCCGTAAATTTCCTACCAACCGAACACCTAAACAAGTAATTTAGGGTACCGAGGTTACGCTAATTAATTATAAATAAATCCAACGTAAAAGGTTTCAACAAACCCACATTCTAACTTCTACCACTTAATAACCCCTAAAACTATTTACAAACAACCCCTAAATTTTGGGGTGTTACAACTCTCCTCCCCTTACAGAAATTTTGTCCTCAAAAATTGTATTAGGTTGGAATGAATAAGGATACTTTATCCTCAACTATACTTTGGGTTATCAAATCCTCTCCGACCCTTGATGGAACCTCTACTTCGCTAACACTAAGGGTATACTCGTATTTCGTAATTAACTGGTTTATCTTTCAGTCAAACATTGGAATTGACATTTTTCTTGTGTAGCTCGACTTGTCGCTATTCTGAACACTCTTGAAGACACTATAGTCATCACATCGATTACTCACTTTCTTAACTTCAACATGTGATACATGTTAAAACATTCTCGTAGCTATGCTAACAGTCTCTGTTGATCATGTGCTCCATCAACCCTCACAACTATTTCTATGGTCTAACGTGTATTAAGCTTTGCTTACCTTACTCGACAAAATTGTCCATGCCTTTATAAAGCAATTAATGTCGTTAACATCATTTTGTTATCTATTTGACACTTGAGCTGCCTATTCTACTTATTCTCGTGTGAAGGCCCTCAGACCTATATTTTGTCTTACTTACCTGACTTCTTACAAAGGCTCTATGGCATGTATTAGTCGTTACTGAAATTAGGGGCTTGGCCTGTTTACTGATACAGGTTTGACGTCTCAACGTCTATGTTCCTAAGCACTTGCTAAAAATAGCTTTTCACACTTTTACATATACTATCACTACTTGTACTTCACATACGTGGATTTTTTTTTGTGGTTCGTATATACTATCTATCTTAGGCCTTCCATGTTGGAATCACTATTTCTAGTTCAAAATCTTCAAGATTTTATTTGATTCTACTAATAACGACTAAATATAACTACTCAATCTATATTTTTTTAACGTTCATTTCCTGAAGAGCATCTCATTAAACTACTTGAACATGGTCCTTCAAAATCATTCTAACGTCTACTCTCGCGTCTTGAACTCTGACTGATTTCGGCCTTTATTTCTACTTAACGCATTGGCAACTACCTTCGCCTATCCTAGACGACCGTGAGTCTCACCATCATAGCTCTTCTGTGATGCTAATCTACATCTCTATTTCAACTTAGTCTTTTACGGTCGAACAATGATTTCTAAACTTATATGATTTTTATACATAACATTACTTTTTTTCCATATTAGTGATGCCTCCATGATCTAAGTGCATTCACTGCTGCTATTAATTTTAAGTCATAAGTTAGGTACTCTTTATCATGTTCTCATAATTGACATGATGCATAGGTGATAAACTTGTTTTGCTGCATCAATACTCAATCTAATCTGAATTGTGAAGCATCACAATACACTACGAGTTCTATTGGTACTACTAGCAACGATAAAAAAAAATTGGTGCACTACTAAAAAGTTTAAATTACTTATCAACCTCTATTTAACTTATTGGACTTCCAGATAAATGCTGAGACTGCAATCTGTAACCTGGATGATCCTAAATGAATCTACAACAATCGTATGCTAAACCATTTAATTTGCTCTTTCATTGCTAATCTTGGTTGCTCTCGATTTGCCACAACAACTAATTTGTTGGGTCTACTTAGATGTTATTCTTCTCAGATACTTGACCACGAAACTAAACTTTCAAATCTAAAACTGACGTTGAGTTTACCTTGCAATTTCTCTTTCTTTAAAGGTTGTAAGATCAACTTCTAGCGCAATACATGATTGGCCTTACTTTTTGAATAACTCAACATACTACAACAATTATAACTAACTTATTTGAGTGTGTCCACACCTTATGCTCACTAAAGGCACAATACTATTGACATGTTCTCAACCCAAAAGACATAACTGAAGGCTCATGCTTTCAAACCAAGCAATATCAAATCAAATGTTACTTAAATCATGTAACATTTAAGCTAAATTGAATTTGAAATAATGCAAGTAAACACTGTAAAATCTGCATACTTTGAAAGCTGTAAATACATAGCATGCTCCCCATACATCTAAAATTATGAATCAACATATTTTTCTACTATACATATTGAAAAACAATTGAAGACACTCAACGTACTGACCATACCAAAAATCTAGAGTGCAATCACAAAAGCGGTCACGAATGATCACTTGATCTCCATTAGCTATTTCTACTACTAACGCATCGGGAAGAACACTAACAGGAGTGGAGAATTGTTTACAGAAAGTATCAGACACAAAGGAACAGGTAGCACCCGAATCAAACAAGACGCGAGCAGGCATGGAGTTTACTAGAAACGTACCCGAAACGACATATGCGGTCTCCTTCGCCTCCTCGGTAGTCATCCGGAAAGCTCGACTCGGTGCTCTTGGTGGTTGCTCGACTCTAGCCGTCGAACCCACAGAATTTCCACCATTTCCTCTAACTAGTCTCGGGCACTCTCGCTTCATGTGCCCCGGCTCTCCGCATTCATAACATACTGACCCACGGAGGGAACATTCTCGAGTCGTGTGGTTTTTCTTACCACACTTGGTACACCCGGCTGGACCGGAGAGAGTCCTTGTAGCGCACGATCCCGAGTGCTTTGTCCTGCACTTGTGGCACCACCGGTCCTCACGGCGTTGATCACCCGACCTCCCGCTTACAAAGGGTCTTGATTGACGAACGGGCCCAGATGGTCCCTCCCACTTCCGTTTCTCCCCAACGTACCTCTTCTCATCCCTTTCCAAAATGATGTCGTCCTCCACGAGTAAGGACTCCTCGATAACTTCTTGTAAAGTCGAACACTTTGCATTTCTCACCGCCGTTCGCATCTCGGCCGATAATCCTTGATGATAAGCTTTAATCTTTGACCTTTCGTCGGGAACTAGATGTCCCACCAAGTTTAGTTTCTCCAAAAAGAGTTTGGAGTAGACAACAATCGACGTATTCCCCTTCTTCAGATTTCAGAACTCTCGCTCCAACTTGTCCAACGAACGCTCACTGCAGTACTTGTCCATCATCTTCTCCTTGAACACCGGCCAAGTTAACTTAGCCAGAACTTCTGGGGTGAGGGCGGATCGAGTGAGATTCCACCAAATCAGAGCCTCTCCCCGAAGTAATTGAGAAGCAAATTTTACCCGTTGAGAGAGATTACACTCACTTGCCTCGAAGGCCATTTCCATCTCTTTGAGCCAATACATACAAGCAACTGGGCTATCGGAACCCGCAAACTCCTTAGGATGACACCCCAGAAACGTCTTGTAGGTGCACCCTTTTGTCTTTGTTCTGATTCCCTCGGCGGATGGCTCTTCGACCGTCACCACATTCGGTCCTCCCGACCCCACAATAACGTTTTCAACCATAGTCTCGGGCTGACGGTTACTGACGTCACGATCTTCTAGAAGTTTCATGAAAAACTCCTGTTGTTGGGTCATGGCCGAAGTCATGGCCAACTGTTGTTGAGCCAAAGCCGCATTCATAGCCAACATCATGCTATCCCGAAGCCGGGTCTCCATGGTAACTTCCTCCAAGATGGCGTTACCTGTGTTGAGGTTCCAGCGCGGAATATGCTCAGGCCCTCCTCCCAATATTCTGGGTATGGGAATGTCATCAGAGGTTGCCCCTACCGGAGGTCGTACCGCTGCAGATTCCACTTCAGGTTGCCCTTCTGGCATGTCCGGTAATCTACTACGAGTGTTCACCATTAAAATCTGCCATGTACGTACGAGAAATAGATTGAGAAAAGACTACACGAGTTGAACTCATTGTACGTACTAATACCGTCATCAATTATCATAATAATAGTAAACCAAGTATGCTCACGTAACAATGTATTCATAATAGCAGTAGCAAAGTGAAATTATGAACGAACCATACACAAGAATTCTTGTCACCATCATCACAACTTTTAATTAAAGTAATTCCGTAATCCTAACGCTCTCCCCACCTAGGATTTCTACCCCAAGTGGACAGTGAGGTCAAAAGTCTAAAGCTTAAGTCTAGATATGCTAAACAATACCTAGTTCACTTAAACTAAAGCTCTGATACCAACTTGTAACACCCTAAAAATAGGGATAACAAAAATCCGAAAAACGGACATGAGGTATACCAAAAATTGCCATAGCAAGAGCCTCCCAAAAGTGGGGAATATAAATGAATAACCTGTTTAATCACAATTTGTAATTTAACGGACAATAAACAACAACCAACTAATCTAATTTCTACAACTAGAAAAGAGATTACAAAAAGGGTTGTCATCTATAAACCCAATTGATCTATATCCAAAGGCATAACACGTCTGTGTGCAAATCTCCAAGCTCTCCCCCAAAGCAACTAACCCAGCTTGGGACCGGCGCCGCTAGAACCTGAGATACACATCGACACCAAACAAGTGTTAGACCAAAAATCCTAGTGAGTTGAACAAATAATAAGCATGCATGAACAGTTACATTTCTTATCAGCAGTTAACCATAGTTCAACAGATGTGGAGTCAATAGGGGAGACCCATAGCACCAATCAAGTCCCACCCAAGAGTCGATATACCTTGATGCCCTTAACAAGGAACACCCCAAAGGCCCGGCCCATCCGAAGACTATCGCTAAGAAAATTCCCCGGATGGCGGAGGTCTAGGCACATACCATCACAGTGGCGCCCAAGACTACATCCTCCTAGTGTACTGACTTGGTTCGTCCACATAACATTTATAAGGGGGGTCCTTTAGGTATATTTCAACCCACATAATTCAATACCAACCACGAGTATAATTTTACCACCTTATCCTCATGATGTCTAACAAAAGACCCAATGTAAATCATACATCATCATGCATATAATCATGTCACCCAAATGGTACTCCAAATAGAATAATTATAATACTCATTTATGCATACCCTTAACATATCAAGATGTTCACATCATATATCCATGAGATAAGTCCCAAACAATGATACATAACAATATCCATGGCATATCACCCATATACATATATACATCTTTCAACTATTTTCATGAAGAAATCCCCAAACATTGAGCATATAGAGATAAAGTAACAACTAGAAGATTATGATGTGTATCTAGTTTTAACAAAGGTTTAGTAAACTCACAATCTAGGTTTTGAACCCAAAACCTAGAAAATATAGAAACCCTAGAAGTTTGGAGAAGATGAGCCTTGGAAGTGAGAAGTGAGAATCTTGAATAACACTTCAATAAGGACACTTGGATGAAGCTTGACGACCACTTAATGCTCCCAACAACCTAACACCTTGGAGATTAATGAGGTAGGTGAAGAAACCCTAAAAATCGCCTCTAGGAAGAACTCTCCCGTTTTTGTAAAGTGATAATGTGAGAAATGAGACTGCCAAGGAATTTAAAACCCCTCAGATGCCGCGGGCGATAGTGCCCGGCGATAGTGCCAAAGGGCACTATCGCGAGTCACAATCGCGAACACACACGCACCCGCGGTACGTCTTCCGCGAGTATGCCCGGCGATAGTGACAATGGTCACTATCGCGTGTCACTATCGCGTGACACACCCCCCTCTCGGTACAACTTGGGCGATAGTGCCCTCCGCGATAGTGTCAGGGCACAATCGCGGGGCACAATCGCGAGTCACCCAAAAATGGCCCAAAACTCAACCGAAAACTATAACGAGCACACGGTTTGAACGATTAACGAAGGTAATTCAATATATTACATTTTACATAGTCCATGATCATAAAATGCACATAAAGACACATATGCACACATAACGAAATTAATGCATTAAAGGAGACAAAATACTTACCTTATAAATTTACGGGTGTTACATGAATCATTCTTAAATTTAACAGTTCAAGCTTAGGATATACATTATAACCTATTTCTCTTGAACTATGATTCTGATACCAACTTGTAACACCCTCCCTAGACCCCAGAAGGAATTACGGAAAATAAACCACAATAATGCTAAAATGGAATAAACTCAAAATCGCATCCTTCAATACAATAAAAGTCTGAACCATTTAAGTCCAACACATCAAATTCAAGCTAAGAGCGGAAGCCTAAAACTAAATAACAAGAGTTAACCAACTAGTCCGTCCCATATCGGACATTCTTATTACATCATAAATAATATTAAAAGCAACCTAATGATTGAGCAAGCTAACGAAATGCGCCAACTATTTCCTTTTGCTAGTTCCCGCACAAGTGCCTCCTGAGATACACAATATAGGTTATCTGAACAAGCTAAGTGAGTTCATGAAATACTAAAATGACATAATATTAAGCACAACATATTAACAAAGCTAAATCAACTTATTTACCAAGTATATAACTGATAACCAATCAATTATAAGCTACTACTGTTCAATATACTACTTGTGTCTTACGACACACATACTAAACTAAGCAACTTAACTGTACCCAGTTAGGTAAGTAGTT
Organism: Arctium lappa; assembly: GCA_023525745.1. Classification (NCBI taxonomy): domain Eukaryota; kingdom Viridiplantae; phylum Streptophyta; class Magnoliopsida; order Asterales; family Asteraceae; genus Arctium; species Arctium lappa. The sequence continues at coordinate 43,898,149 of CM042063.1, forward strand.
CTGAGTACCACTGAGCTTAGCTGGGTCACTAATTCATACTAAAAATTATCACATTTCAATAACATAAAAACAACAATAATGATAATATCTATAACGACAAACACTTTAAATAATTTAAACTGCATACCTATAACAAAACTAATTGTGTATCTTCCCCTTGGGAAACGAATCATGAAAACTCACCTGAGCAGTTGAATAGTTGAGCAACGGTAGAATTCCGCAAATTTTCTACCAATCGAACACCTAAACAAATGATTTAGGGTACCGAGGTTACGCTAATTAATTATAAATAAATCCGACGTAAAAAGTTTCAACAAACCCACATTCTAACTTCTAGCACTTAATAACCCCTAAAACTACTTAGTTTACACTTTCACTTAATAGTAATTGTTAATTACTATTATTAATGACCATTAATTAATAGTAATTAATTAATTATATGACCAATTTAGAGCCGGGTCCTATTATTTACACCCTACTTTGGGTGTAAATTACTTTCGGATGTATAAAATTTTGACTATATTTACTATTTCTTATTATTATTGTAATGATGTGGTAAGTTGGAAATTGAAATATTTATAAAAATAAAATATCAAATTAATCACCAAGATATTTTATTATTATTATTATTATTATTATATTATTTATATTATAGTTTGTAAGTATTATATCTTTATATTATATGTATTATATATACATGCATATTATAATATTTTTGCTATTATATAATACTAATTAAAATATAGTTTATATTTATAATTATTGTTAAATAATGGTAATATAAATACAAATTCTGGTAAATTTTAAACTGTATTAACTAATTATATTCTTGAACTCGAAATTACGCTTAAATATAATTACTTCAAAAATATATATTTTTTGTATTTAAGTTGTACTAATAATTTTTTGGGTTATTTTAAAATTTTCATAATGCTATAATATCATATATTATTTTATTTTATATTATTATTATTTTATAGATCAATTTATTTATAACTTGTATAACTATCCAAAGAAAATAATAATGTTTTTTTTAATAATAATCTATTTTATAATTAAAAAATCAATGCAACAAGGGGGGTGGATTGTAAGATCTCACATTGGTTGGGGAGGGGAACAAAAGTTGTCTTATAAGGGACTGAGATACCTCCTCTACCAGACGCGTTTTAAAACCGTGAGTCCGGGTGTGTGGACAAAGCGGACAATATCTGGTACGATTGGTCTGGGATGTTACACGTGATGCATTATAATTTAAATTTTAAGTAATATGCATTGAAAATAGTTTTTAAGATTTATGCTAATTGCTTTTTACTATAGTATAAATATATATAAAGTATTAAAATATAATAAAGAAAAAATAAAAAGAGTAACATATATTTAAGGGATAAATTTGTAAAACCTCAATACCATAAGGACCAAATATGTAATTTACTTCTATCAGTTTTTAGATTTTAAAACATGAATGTCCCATTTTTTAAATAAGTTGGATGCAGGGATGAAAATGGAAGCAAAAGAGAAACCACAAAGACGGAAAAAAAAAACAGTTTTTAAAAACTAGTGACAAAAATCGTTATAAATACCAAACCACAAGGACGAAAATCGTAGTTTACTCTAAATAATAAAAACTAACAAATGTAAAAAATAATTCTTAATCTCAAGTAAGTCACGATTATTTATAATTTTTAATTTATTTAAAAAATATTTATATTTTGGAAAAAAGATTATGTTTTTTAAAATATGTTTTAAATTTAATATAGTATTACATTATATATTTATCAAAAACAATATATATATATATATATATATATATAAAAATAGTTCACTTATTATTATTAAAAGTTAAATATAATATTAAAATTAAAATATAATTATGTAATGATTAATTAAAAAGATGTAATGATGAATGAAGGGGGGTGGGGTGGGATTAGTGATGGCCAAAAATCGGGCTCGGGCCGAGCCGGGCCGGGCCAAAACGGGCTTCGGGCCGCTACAGTGAAAGCAAAAACCGGGCCCAAACGGGCTTCGGGCCGGGCTGGGCCAGGTTTCACCTGAAAAGACGTGGCCCGGTTAGGCTTGGGGTAAACCGGTTTAACCAAAACCGGGCCGGGCCGGGCCCAAACCGGGCCGTGATCGGGCCGATGATTTTTTCGTATTTTTTTAAAAATAATTTATTTATATAATGGATCACTAAAATACACTTTAAAAATACATTTTATATATAATTTTAAGTTACAAACTTACAATACAAGTATTTATAGGGGTTTGGGGGGTAAAAAATACAAAAAAAGATAAAAAAACGTATATAAACGGTAACATACAAGTATTTATAACGTATTTTTTAAAAAAAAATACGAATCGGGCCGGGCCGGACCAAAAACCGGGCCGGGCCGGCAAAAACGCCAAAAACCCAAACCGGTCCATGATTTCGGGCTTCAAACCGGTTTGGCATCGGGCCGGGCTTTCAGGCGGGTCGGGCTTGGTTAACCGATCGGGCCGGACCGGGCCAAGATGGCCATCACTAGGTGGAATGGAGTGTATTAAGAATTGTGGAGTGGCAATAAGAAAACCCTTTAGAGCCCTGGCTCATCACGTGTCAACAACAAATTGAATGCATGCATGGATGGATGGCTAACAAAGCCATTTTATTTTTTTTTGACCATCAGAAGCCGTGACCTCACCTCTCCTCCTAATTCACTTCTGTTTCCTTTTTTTTTCCTTTCTATCAGCATCGATCACGCTACTAGTGACTATCGTTGCTATCAATCTCGTCGTATTGAACCAAGGCATAAATCAATGGTTTATGTCCCTCGCTCGTCCGGAGAACTCGAGGCTTCAACCCCTCCCCTATCCGTACTCAATCCCGGTAGTGTGAAGATCACACCGGACAAGGGTCCGACATTTTTACTGGGCAAAAACTGTGATCACGACCATTTTTCGCCCCGATCAATCTCATCGACGCTAACCCAAAACCCATTAAAACAAGATTAATCATATCAATTACACTTAATTTTCGACACTACCCGATTGCTACACGGAATAGGGTCATAATAACAAAATAAACTAAACAAAAACGAGAGAGATTCACTTACCGGAACCAACGATCGAGTCTCATAAACTTTATGTACCAAGCTTGAATCGAGCCTTTCAAATCCTTTTTCTTTTTTCTAAGCTCCCGTAGACTTTCTCTCGATTTTTTTTCTTCTCTTAGACCTCCCATGAACAAAGAGAAATTTAACTCCTTTTAATGTTGTTGGAGATAACTCCATAAATGAGGCATCCTCCACTTCCAGGAGATAGTGATGAGACTAAGGGGTTGTTTGTTTTTTTTATAAAAATCTCTTAATAGCTCTTAAGTTTGAATCGTTCAGACCTTTTTACACATCACCTCTTATTAATCACAAGTAAATTAAGACTTCAGACTTTAGACTTTTTAAAAAACAAACGGCACCTAAGTCTCTCCACGTCTCAAACTTTGACTTTTCAACCTCTATTTTCATCCCTCAACTTCTACCATTAATCTTTTCTAGACCTTGACGTTTACATATTTTACAAACAACCCCTAAATTTTGGGGTGTTACATTTTTAAAGCATGGAATCTAGAAGAACTAAGAAGCATAATGTAAAATTGCATTATAAACACTTTCTTGATGGTAAATTATTGAGTGTTTTGTTTGCTAAAAATTCTTATTTGATTCATCTGTTTTTTTTATTTATTAAAAAGTACCATTAGATTCATGTTGGTTTTAACTATTATTAGCTTCCATTCGTTTGGTCTTCTTAGCAATGCTATTGTGTGTTGTATGATCAATTAAAGCTTGCATTTGTTAGTGGTTGTTAAGAAGCAAATGGTTGAATGTCTTGTAACGGTTGTACTTGTTATTCATCAATGGCAGGTTGCTCACAACTACTACAGGCCGGATTTGAAGAAGGCTGCACTTGCAAGAACTTTATTATCGTAGATGTTAGATTTGTAAAAGAGTGGCAACCGTCCAAATGCAGTGATTGTTTATTATTCATGTATTTTTGCATTTTCTTATTTGCTTTGTTCTGCCTATGCATGGACTTCATCAATTGTTGTGGATGTGATAATTACTAAACGAGTTTGGTAAACTATTTTAGTAGTACCATTTGTGCCTTTTAAATTGTGATGTAGCTTTCTGATCAAGAAGTTGTAGTTATCTTGAACTTGGCTACATTCAAAGACAACATAAATGTAAAAGTACCTCAGGTATAAAACTTAGACTTAGAAGAAAGGAGTAGTAGAAAAATTGTTAGGGCCTTACATTTTTTTTGAAAGGAAACTTTTATTAAACACCAAAGGAACAAAAAGACAATCCAACAAAACGACCCACGGCAAAACCAAGCAACTGAGGTCCATAACGAGCCAGGATAAATACGGAAACAATGAAAACAAAACAGAGGAATTTCGAAGCTACGGTACTCTAACCGATGCAGCGCTCGGGATCCAGTTTGCGAGAATCAAACTAACCATCCCCATCATCTTCAACCTTGTACCGCTTCCCGTACCCCACTGTTTTCGACGCCGAACCTGTTGCATTAAGGGAACGACGAAGGGTCTGTGAACCATCTTGTACCATCTATCGAAGTGTTGTTTTTACGTCTTTTGACCCACTCCATTATGATCGTTTGAAACTCGTACATTTGATCCACGATTTTCCTTTTATCACCTCTAAAAACCACCCTATTTATGTGCTCCGAAATCAAATATAGGACATCCCAAATCACTCCATTCCAAAGCGAGCCAGTCGAGTTGTTATTAACCGAACTCGCTACTTCTTGGAGGATTTCTTGTACCGATGTTATTGCCTCCAGATTTTTATTCCACCATCTACCGATTAAATTCCATAAAATTTTTACCTCCGCGCAAGATACTAGTGTGTGGTCCACCGATCCGACCGATTCACCACATCTTGGACACAAAACTGAATGTAAGTCTATTCCCATTCGGTCCAAAACCGGTCGACATGGGATTCATTCTCTTATTACTCTCCAAATGAAAACACATACCTTTTTTTGGAATGATATTCATCCACTTTGTAGGTTCCATCGATCCGTTAGAATTTGGTCTTCCCTCTTCCATTATCTCTCTTAATTTCTTGACGTTGAAGCCTTTTGACTCGTCCAGTGACCATTCCATTTTATCTTCGCGACCTCTTTCAAGTTGAATTTCTTCTAATCTTCGAGTAAGATTCTCCAACTCTCCAATTTCCCTCCCCCTCGGTGGTCTTCTCCAATTCCATTCCCAATTCCACGACTCTTCCGACCACTTTCCTCTTTCCACAACCTTTGCGTCTTGGTCCAATTCCAAGCGATACAATCTACCGAATTCTTCTTGTAACGTCCTTGGGCCCGTCCACATTTCTTTCCAAAAGCTTGTGTTCTTCCCGTCTCCAACTTTCTTCCGGAATGATCTTGTGAACGCAACTTCGCTATTGTCCATTTCCACTCCGATCCGAGCTATTTTGCTCCAAACCGTACATGCACCAACACCAAACGATTGGTTACCAAACATCCCCCCCTCCCCATAGATACTTTTAATTTTTTTTATCCAAAACGCATTTTTTTCGTTTCGGAAACGCCACCACCACTTTTCTAAAAGAGCCCAATTGGCCGATTTCATACTACCAATATTTAAACCCCCTTTACTAAGACTCACCAATGAATTCTCCCATCTCACCCATACTAAACCTTTCTTTTCGCTCTCTCCGACACCCCCCCCCCCAAAAAAAAAAAAAGAATCTACATCTCAACCTTTCCAACTCTTTTATCACTCCGCTCCGGGCTCGATACAAGGAAAATAAGTACAAAGGAAGACTTCCCAATACCGACTTAACCAAAGTCAACCGACCACCGTAGGAGATCACCTTTGCTTTCCACGATGCTAACCTTTTCTTTACTTTCTCAATTGTCGGTTCCCAATATTCCAATTGGTTCATTGAGACACCTACCGGGAGTCCTAAATATGTAAAAGGTAGGGAGCTCGGGCCGCATCCTAAACTTCTTGCCCAATTTTGAGCTTCTTCCTCTAACACACCCAAACCAAATAATTTACTTTTGCTAACATTAATCTTTAATCCTGACATCAATTGGAAACACTTGAGTATTTATAGAAGGTTTTTGAGATTGTTTAAGCTCCACTTACCGAAGAATATGGCGTCGTCCGCGTATTGAATGTGCGAGATTGGTATATTATTGGACCCCACTTTGATGCTTTCGAATATACCTTTTTTCTGCCTCTATCATTATTAAATGTAGGCTTTCGACCACAATGAGGAATAGGAACGGCGCCAAGGGGTCTCCTTGTCGCATACCTTTAGCCATCACAAATTCCTTCATCGGACTTCCGTTAACAAGGATGGACATCGATGTCGAATGATGGCTAGCCTTTATCCACTTTACCCATTTGTCACCAAATCCCATTTTATGCAAACTATCGATCAAGAATTCCCACTCCACACTATCATAAGCTTTTTCGAAATCCATTTTGAAAATCAACCCTTTTTTTTCTTCTTCCGCATAAAATCAATCACCTCATTTGCAATGAGAATCCCATCAAGGATGGACCGACCTTTCACAAACGCGCTTTGTGTATCACTAATTATTTTTGTCATCACCTTTTTTATTCTCTCCGCTAATACCTTTGATATTATCTTGTAGTAGATTCCGATTAGGCAAATTGGCCTAAATTCGCCTAAATTAGCCGGGTTTGCAACTTTGGGAATCAAGGTAAGGAAAGAGTTATTACATCCTCGGCTAATCTCTCCTTTATCGCCGAACCACCTTAACGCCGTCATGAGATCATCTTTAATCGTATCCCAAAATCTTTTTATAAACCTAATAGTAAAGTCATCCGGTCCCGGTGCTTTATTTGCTCCACAATTTTGGATTGCTTTCAACACCTCTTCTTCACCAAACGGCCGCTCCAAGTCATCGACTTCCTCTTTTGACAACTTTTTCTACTTATCTTCATGAAGAAACGGCTCCCTCGATCTTCTAGACTCGAATTTTTCTTAGAAAAACTCGAATGTAAATTTCTTAATTGAGTTTGGTTCGTCCGTCCATCCCGAGTTCATATTCAATACTCTAATTGAATTATTTCTCTCTCATACCTCATTTCCACATGAAATAACTTGGAGTTTTCATACCCTTCCAAATTCCACTTTATCTTTGCCTTTTGTCTTGCCATTCCAAGATTCTTTTCTTCCAAATCAAGCCATTTTTTACGAGCATGAACCCAACTTTCTCTATTTCCTTCGGCCCACCCACTTTGTTCTGCCTCTTCTTCCCTTTTGGATGTCTCTTCTTTCCATTTCCCCAACTCTTTTTCTAAGTTTCCGAACTTCGCTTTTGCCCAAATTCTAACGGCTTCTTTCACATTTTTGAACTTATCCCTAAAAACACAATCCGTCCGAATCGAGTGTACGTTTTTTCCCATGTAGATTTCACCAATTCCTCTAGCCCGTCCTCTTTCATCGACGAGTTGAAGAATTTAAACGGTTTCGGTCCAAAATCATTCCTATCTTCGTAAAGCATGATAGGGGCATGATCAGACCACTTTCTCTCCAACACTTTTACCCCCACATTACTTCCCACAAACCCGAAGTCACTCGATACTAGGAAGCGATCAAGTTTGCTAAACTTCATCCCGTCATCACTAATTATCGTAAAGTTTCTACCCCACATCGGAACTTCTATCAAATTACTTCTATTAATAAAGTCATTGAATTCTTTTACCCCCCCCCTCGGGATTCATATTTGAATTCAATCTCTTGTGATCTCCCCGAACCTTGTTAAAGTCCCCAAATAAGCACCATTTCACATAATCTTTTTCTACAAATTTTTCTAGCCTACCCCACAATTCCATTCTACCTTTGAGATCGTTCGGACCATACACATTTACTAACCCGATCTTACCTTCTACTCCAACCCAAGATCCTACCACCGCCAAGAAAGTTGGGTCCTCAATAAGGTAATCGCATTCAAACACTTTTTTATCCCATATCGTAACTATTCCTCCCGAGTTACCAATAGCATCAACCTTCACAAAGTCTACATCATCACCTCCCCAAATCGCTCTAATCTGAACTAGGTCCCAATTTTTTATCTTCGTTTCTTGAATTCCCAACAGGCTAGGTTTTTTCGATCTACAGATTTCTTTTACCCACTCTTTTTTACCCCTCGACCCTAATCCCCTCATATTTACTGAAATGCAAATCATAATGGAATTTTAGGATTTCGACACTTACCCGCGTTGTTATCTCCCTCTGCCATTGGAATCTCTTTCCCGGTGTTTGAGCTTTGAGGTTTAACCTAGACCATACCAATCGCATTCCCGAATTGTTCCACTCCTTCCGATTCATCTTTGTTGTTTAATTCATTTGATACAGATGTGTGAGCAATCACTGCTACTGACTCCGAGCTAGTTTTCTTCTTCCCTGATTTCTCGCCAGTACCCATTTTTTATCCTTTCCTCATTCCCATCTTTTTATTATTCAATCTTGCCATTTGTTTGAGCATATGGAAACTAACTTTTCCACGTCCATATCTATAGGAATCCACCCTTTTGCCTCTTAGTTTTTCTCCAATTGCCTTCTGCGTTGAGGATGTTTCTTCCAAACGATTATCTGAGACGTTACCAGCCACTGGAATCAATGTTCTTTCTTCAGGATAACTTGGGCCAATTTTACTTTGTGTGTTTCTCGCCTTGTTGGGCCTTCTATTACCTGGTGGTCCAACTTGATGATTTTTTTTCAGGCCCTTATTCTCTAGGATCCAAATGGTCTGAGGTAGCTGATCCAACTCGTTCTTTTCCACTTATTTCACCTATAGATTTTGATGTGGGCCCACTCTGACTATCACTTTGATTTAAGATAATGTCATTATAATTTTTTTTCTTTTTGACATTCCCCCTGCAAATCAATTCCATCAGATACACCACTTGTTTGGGAGACCCACCATCATGATAATGCATTGGAACTTCCTCCATACTTAAATCATGCACCCTTTCACCTTTCTTCTTTCTACCGTCCTCCTCACCGTCGATGTCATTTTTTTGGCCTGAGTCGCTGGAATCCCCACCCTCTTTTGCATTGTTTTGGTCTTTTGTTGAGGTTTCTCCTTGTTAGAAGATGAATATGGTTGAAAGAGACGATGAATGTGCTGAAGGTTTGAAACCTCGATATATTGATTGAGAGAAAACGTACTATACAATGAAAGTAAAATAGCGGCTTAACCTAAACTAGAAGATACAAGAGAAATATATACACAAACTATATGGGCCCACATGCTTGGGCCTAATACACATATGTACATTAACATCCCCCCTCAAACTCAATCGGGAGAAGAATGAGCCAGATGGAGTTTGGAAACTAGATCACGAAACCGTCCTGGTAGATGAGCTTTAGTGAAAATGTCAGCCGGTTGATCAATAGTTTAAATAGGAAGAAGCTGAATAGTCTGACGAGTCACGTGTTGACGAACAAAGCCTGTGGGCCCATATAGTTTGTGTATATATTTCTCTTGTATCTTCTAGTTTAGGTTAAACCGCTATTTTACTTTCATTGTATAGTACGTTTTCTCTCAATCAATATATCGAGGTTTCAAACCTTCAACACATTCATCGTATCTTTCAACCATATTCATCTTCTAACATGGTATCAGAGCTGTAGGTTTATTATTTGATTTTACTGTTCATCGCCGCCACTGTTCATCGCCGTTACTGTTCATTGTCGTTACTGTTCATCGCCGTCACTGTTCATCCAGAAATCGATTTTGCCTTTGTTTTGAATCGATCGCCTGCCACTGCCTTTTGAATTGTTTTGTCGACATCGATCGATCTGAAATCGATCGATCTGTGTGTTTTGAATCGCCGCCGCCGCTGTGTGTTTATCGGTCTTGCTTTCTATCGATCGAATCATTCCTATCGGTCGAATCCTTTATCGGTCGAACCCTTTACCGGTCGAACTCCTATCGGTCAAAGCATCCTGTCAGTCGAACACCTCTCGGTCGAACTCTATCGGTCGAACATCCACCGGTCGAACACCTATCGGTCGAACACCTATCGGTCGAACCTTACCGGTCGAACTCTACTGATCGAAAACATCCATCCGGTCGAAGACTATCGGTCTAACCTTACCGGTCGAACTCTACCGGTCGAAAACATCCTACCGGTCGAAGACTACCGGTCGAACTCTACCAGTCGCATCTATTTCCCGGTCTAATCCCGGTCCACTTTATCGGTCGAACTCTACTGTTCCTCATCCATACCGATCACTCACCCTATCGGTTCCTACCACCGGTCCATACCGGTCGCTCACCCTACCGATTTATACCGGTCGATTCTACCGGTCGCACACCATGGCTGCACCTGACCTCATGGAACTGATGTGTCGCAATCAGGAACTCATGTAGCAAATCATGTCTGGTGCTATGGGTATGAATTCTCAACACTTAACTGCATCAGGTAAATCATGGTTTTTTGACTCAGGGTGTTGCAATCATATGACACCCTGCACTGATGGTTTTGTTTCTAAGAAACCACCTCAGCATTTTACGTCAGTACGAACTGCTGACAACACTGGCCTATCGGTATCCTTTAGTGGAAATGTCTCCACTCCTCATAATCAATTACCGGATGTTCTCAATGTTCCGAAACTATCTCTGAGCTTAGTTTCAGTTGTGCAGCTTTTAGAATCTAACCTGATCATTTTATTTCATTCCTCTGGTTGTATTGTACATGATCCAAAGACCAAGCAGATCCTTGGACTCGGCCGTAAGGTTGGACGGATGTTTGAAGTGGTCTATCTTCGTCTGCCGTTACCATCTTCAAATCTTGTTGCCTCCGTTTCCAGCTCTTCTTTTTTTTGAATTGTGGCATGCCCGGCTAGGTCACTTATCTCTAGCTAGAATAAAATCATTAGCTAATTCAGGGGTGTTAGGAAATTGTGTGTCCTCTGACAGTATTTCCTGTTTATCATGCAAACCTGGAAAACATCATGCTTTATCCTTTGAAACAAATGAGTTTAATTCTACTTCTGCTTTTGATCTTATTCATTCTGATGTATGGGGACCAACACCACATCCATCAATGGGGGGTGCTCGATATTTTGTTATTTTTGTTGATGACCATACACGTTTCACATGGATATATCTCATGAAACATCGTTCGGAGCTACCTAAAATTTATATTATGTTTGCTCAGATGATTCACACTCAATTTTCAAAACCTATAAAGATTCTTAGAGCTGATAATGCTATGGAATACAAAGAGTCCTCTCTTCTCTCCTTTCTTCAATCTCAGGGGACTCTCTCTCAGTACTCTTGTCCCGGCACATCTCCTCAAAATGGTCGTGCCGAACGCAAACACCGTCATATACTTGATACAGTTCACACTCTTCTCATTTCTGCTAAATGTCTGGAACGGTTTTGGGGGGAAGCTGCTTTCACTGCAGTTTATACTATCAATCGTCATCCTACTCCTCTTCTTAAACATAAGTCTCCTTACGAGGCTCTTTATAACATCCTCCCTGCCTATGAACTCCTAAAAGTTTGGGGTAGTGTCTGTTTTGTTCAGTTACAACCCCATGAACTTAACCTAAACTAGAAGATACAAGAGAAATATATACACAAACTATATGGGCCCACATGCTTGGGCCTAATACACATATGTACATTAACACTCCTTCTCCCGTATCTCCTAACCATGTCTCCTACACCCCCAATCCTCATCCGAGAGCCTTCCATCTTCCGACCATTGAGACAATATTGATGATCCGTCTTCCTCCCCTCCGCTACCCGATATCTCATCTTCCTCCCTATCCCAATCAAGAGTGTCCAAAAGACTAGTTTCTTCTTCCTTGACCTTAACCCGGTAGTAGAATTCCCCAACTTTTATTCCTTTTAAAGTGTTAATCGTTGATAAGATATAAGTGCTTATCATAACCTTGCCCCATGTTAGGTTGATAGTCTCTTCCAAATCGCAACCCATTGTTTTCAAGACGTTTCCCAATTTTCCCGCTATTGCCGTAAAAGCTTCCTTCTTCCAACCATGTAGCGGGACTCCTATTATTTTGATCCAGACTAGTCTTTCGGAATTTCGATATCCTACCGACCACTTGCGGAGATCGTTTATCCAAAAGTGAATACCATGCAGCTTATTATTAAGGATTTTTTCTAACGGTTCCTCCCCTTCGAATCTTAATAAAATCTGACTTCCACCTAGGTACTTTATTTCCTTCACTCCAATGGAGTCCTCATGAGTACAAAGGTGTCGAATGGCCGCTACATTGTCTATGGATCTCATACTTCCTACTAGACACCGTTTCAATAATTCCATTGCTTTACCATCACCCGACCATGATCCGATAACTTCTTCGTTCTCCCCCTTTAGCGATGGTTTGTTACCTATTTTGATAGCGGTATTACTCTTGAGCACTTTAGCGTATGATTTTCTGCCCACTCCGTCTAACTTGCCCCTGTGCGCAACAGTACTCCCGTCTTCTTGGTTTCTCTCCTTTTTTCGAAGGTTTTTTCCATTATCGAACTTCTCATCGTCCCTCCCTCTGTTAGCCACGAAAACACGAAGCTTGAACGAGGCTATCCATATGTTGTTTAATTTCTTTCCCAACGACTGGACATCTCCGTTTTTTCTAAACCTCATGAACCCGAATCTTTTTCCATTCATCAGTCGTTTCCTTGCCAAATACACATCCGATAATTCTCCATACCTTCTGAATATTTTCCAAAGCATCCTCGCTTCTAATTTTTCCGGGAAGTTAAAAAACAAAAATGAAATCTCCCTTGGATGCCTATTGGATTTAGTTTCGCCGGAATCGAACTCTCCGATGTACTTGTTTTTCACTAATTGAGCCCTCTCACCTCTCCACTCTGCCCCCACACATTCCTCTCTCTTTCTCTCTCTACCCCCTCTCTCTCTCTCTCATTCTCTCTTTGAACAAACCCATATCTATCATGATTAATGTTTTGTTAGGGCCTTACATATTTTCTTGTTTTTTGTGCTGATCAAAATTATATATTTCTAAAATGCAGTTTTCATTTTCATTTTCGTTTGCCTTTTATTTTTATTTTTTAATGTGAGTTGTTGTTCCCATCCTATTATTTAATTTTATACGAAAACTTTTAAGAAAACTTTTTCATTGTTTCTTACTTTGACCAAACTGTTAAATATTTTGCTTTTTGAAAATTCCCAGAGGTTTTTTTTCAATGTTGGACCACTGATTGTGATATGCTAGCACATAAAAGTGGTAGTCCTTTGGGCACCATGAGGCTTAGGGGTTGTTTAGGCAGTTGTTGAATTGTTTGATGCAGAATAATTAAGTGGTCAGAATAATTAAAAGTTTCTTATGATATAGTGCAAAATGAAATATGGTTGTTTGGTAATTGTTCATAATGAAATCAGGGTGCTGAATGGTTAAGGGAGGCGCAAGATACAAAATCATTAAGAGGGTTTTAGAACCATTGATCGCGGCTTTTCGTGTTTACACCTTTTTAAAATGCAAGAAAATATATTTCGACGCAAGTATACATCTTAATTTACTGTCGTCTGTAACAAGTAATAATGGTACAAAGTACCGAATATCGATCCTACAGGGAAGCGTGAAAAAGTTCTCCTCGAAAGTCGGGTTTGTAAAAACGAGTTTCAGATGGCGATTTCGAAAACAATATTTTTTATTAGGGTTTTGATTAACACTACTGAACAGTTAATTAAAAATAAGCACACGGTACAATGCTTCGTTGGGATAAGATTAATAATTGGATAATAAGATGGGGTCGCATTCCTTCGTTATCTTAAAGTCGATATTTTAATGTAGCTCAAATAAACCGGCAAACAATAAACCAGTTGTCAATTTGATTGATTGCAGTACACCATAAAAATATAACTTTAATTTAAATAACATCGGACGATCATGCGATACGATACACCATTTTAACTTTTTATCAGTCCCGGTCCCAACTTAACTTTGTACTGAATATAACAAAAAAGGAAATGCAATTTTAATTAAAATAGGTGATTGACGTTTTCAAACAATCAACGATTAAAAATCGTAGGAATGTTGTACCCTTAACCCTTCTAAAAGAGATGGTTGACGTTTTCAAACAATCAACGATAAAAATCGTAGGAGTGTTGTGCCCTTAACCTCTCTTTGGACAATTGATGCACGCGTCGTTAAACGCACAACAAGGTTTAAATTTATAAACCTAACTCAAACCTAATGATAGGGTAAGTAGGGTATCGTTCTTCTCAGGGAGTCAGTGGTTAAATTAATAATTCGTGTTAAAACCTAATGCACGCGTGTCACAAAGATTGGCTACCCAATTTATCAATTAAGATAAAAAATAATCTAACTAAAAACAAAAATCTAATTGTTACAAATAACACTAATTCAAAAGGTTTGGATTGAAAGTTGAATTAAACTATTAAACAAATAAAATTAAAACTGAATACGAAACCATTCAAAGCTAAAAATACCTGTCACATATTGTTAGCAATGAAAATCCGTATAAACTTTATTAAAACTATAAAATCAATATCATCACTATCACTAACCATTCAACTTTCTCAATTATAATAAAAACCCATAAACTTTATCCAAGAAATTAAATTAAACGTTTTCATTAACCAACAATATCAATAGGAAACAACTTAAACCTTTTTCTAAAATCAAACTAAAATTAATAAATGCAAAAAGGATTACTTGAAAGAAACCTCAAACCTCTTTTGTATCTCCAATAAAATCACCTACTCGAATCTTCAAATCATCATCAACTAACGAACCACAATCTTCAATCCCATGAATTCCATCCTTTGCATCTTAAAAACTTTATAAAAAAAATACAAACACAACAGCTATAGGCTGCTGCCCCACGGCTCCCTCTCCATTCAATGACTTCTTCTCTAATTTATGCCACAATTATACCCTAATTTCCATAATTAGGAATTGGGCTTTGAGATGTGAGCTGGGCCTAGAATGTTATGTGGGCCGAAGATAAGATCAACTAAAATCAAATATGAAGTTAACGGGGTTTGAACCCGCAACCAACAACACGAATCTGCCCGCCCCTTGCCAACTCCACTAACTTTCTTTTTGTTCAAGAATGCCGCTTTTAATTCTTTTATCTATTTCCCAACAGATCCGATTTTGCTATTCTGACTTCGGCGATAGTTTTGACATAGATGCAATCCGTGTTTGCAAAAGCTCAAAACTTCAAAGTCGTAGGTCTGTGTGTTAGGTTTCCAAATCATCTTGAATCACTTGAATTCGAGCTCGGACGAGTGAGATATGCTCAAAACGCCACTGTTGCGCAAATCTGTCAAAATCGCCATTTTTATCCCTTTTTTCCTACACACTTTTCCGAACCTATCAAACACAAAAGCACATTAATGTAGTTTGATTTTACCATTTTAGCACATTAAAGATGGGTGATTGACGAGAAAATAATCTCGAATTAAACGACCGATCAACAATGAAATAAAGTTGTGTGAAATAAAAGACTGAAAGTAAATAACGTAAAGTAAATTGCGGAATTTAAATGACGGAAAGTGAAAGACGGAAAATTAAAGTACATAAATTAAAATTGCGGGAATTAAAGTGCGTTAAAATAAATAACGGTAAAGTGAAACGAGAATTATAAAACTAGACGTAATGAGAAATGGTGACGGAAAATCTTGTTTCAAATGTGGAATTCGAACGTGATTTGATTGAGAATTTCATGATGCTTTTGACGATGTATAACGTAAAAGAGACTAACCAACGTACGATTGATTTTTATAAAATTGGAAACATAAAACGGATTTAATAAACTACAACAAACCGTGAACCAACAAAATTTGGGAATCCGAAATTATTTTCTGGACTTCCGGTTTGTAATAGAACTAAAGTCGTAATGAGACCAAAATAAAAACCAAACTGTATCAAACCAACGAGATTTTTGGATTGTAACGAGAATACGTGCAAGTAACACAAAATGATCACGAGATATCTTAACTTGAAACGGAGAATGACATCTATTTATATAATTAGAATCCGATTTGAATCTTTAGCCAACGCTTAAACCGATAGCTAATGGCTCAACTTTTCAAATCTAATACAAATGATGATGGAAGGAAGCTACAAAATGTCTAGGTTTAATGTACCTAGCACATTTTTTATCCCAAAAGAGGGCATCTTACGTGAGGAAGTAACAATGGAAGGAGCAAGTATGTGTTATTTTCTTCCTTACACAACCATGCTATTTATAGCCAAAAACACCCTTGGGGCCTAAGTTTACAACAATGGGGGCCCAAGGGTTTTGTAGGTAAATGAGCCCAAAAAAATTCCTTTCAAAAGGTTCCACACTCTCGGCCCAACATGCAGTCCAAAAGAGATTCGGTCCAACGATGTGTCTTGTAATACGGCCCAAAAAGGAGAAGTCATAGTGTCGGTTTCGCGCCATCTCGATATGTTGACTTCTCACCGCCCCATCTCCAATCCTGAAACTATAAAAAAATATAAGATCTTTTTGAAACTTTTCTAAAATTAACCACCCAAAAAAAAGACTAACTATGATACATTTACTAAAAATACGCAAAAAGGACTCAATGGGGAAATAAAAATTTGCTCAAAATTATAAAAACGAGTTAAAAATAGGGTAAATAAAATTACCCTATCAACCATTAAGAGACATAATTTTTTTTTACCAAACATTATTCACCTCTTAGCGATTCAATTGTTGCCTCTTAATGGAACTATTAAGAGGCTAAACAAGCAGCCCCTTAATCTTGAGCTAACACTTGCTGCAAACAATGGTCTTGACATTACTTTTAGGCTACTCATATGGTGACTTCTTTCAGGAAAGTTATAATGTAGGCATTTCTTGAACTCTTTTTCTATGTTTTCCAATTCCCTTATCACTTGAGAAGAAAAAGATAACCCAAATCCTACTACCGTAGGGCAAAGAAGAAACTTATTTGAGATAATCTTCATAACATAAAGTAGGCTTGACGAGTTTGATAAATTTTGAAATTACATCTATAACAATCCTTTAACTAAACTTTCATACTACTTTTGGAACTGTAACTTTAATTACTTAAAATCATCTACATTCATAGCTCCCGCCGCATTATGCGGACACACAACTAGTAAAACTTAATGGAAACCAAACCAACCAAACAACCACTTAATCGGGCGACCAGTCCTATTTTTGATATTTAACTAGGACGGTTGGTCGAAGACGATTCAATTTTAATTTGGGTAAGGATGATCATTTAAACTAAATTATGATTGACAAAATAACTAATAAGCTATATATGAATTGAAAAGAGACCGATAAAATAATCTTCTTTCATAAAAATTAGTTGATAAATTAGAAATGCTCAATATATATATATATATTTGGTGAACTTCAAGTCATTTTAAATCCACTTTAACCATTTTTCAAGCTAGAGTTGAGGATAACACATTAATTTAGTTATAACCAATCCACCCATCGTCTGATCAAAACACCACGTTGAAAGCTGGTACGTGATTGATAAATATAAACCAACTTATTTTTTTAGTTTATTAAAAAAAATGTTTGATTAATTAATTATGAGTTGAGTTTTTAAGAAGATATTTCAAGTAACATTTTGTTTTCTTCAATATATTTTCTTATCTGATTTTACTTTATAACATCCAATTTACGTATTTGCCAACTTACAATATATATAAAAACAAAACCAACACAAATTAATCAAGAACATTTGCATTCATGCATGTTAGTGAAGAATAGGGTTTAATTAACCAGTCATCAGATCATAAATCCATCTTGCTTCTTGATCTCTCAAATGTCAATACTAATTACACCATTAATTAATTAACTAGAAAAAAAGTCAAACAAAAGTTGGTCTTGCGAACAATCGGAGGAGCTCGAAGTACAATCAGTCAAAGCGTGAGGATTTTCATTTCTTGCCATTGCTTCTTTTTGTTGCAAAATTCCAGTTGGGTGAAGTGGGAAAAGATCCAAAGTTTCTTGTTGACTGTAGTTTTTGGCGTTGACCATCTTTGACTTGACCATTGTATTACCTCCGGCGAGGATTCCGGCACTGGAAGTGAGCTTGGGTTTGGCCGTCCGGGATGATCTTCTCTTGAGGGTGGTGGAACCAGGGATTAACACCTTTGGGTACTGAGTGTAGAACCCTAGGTCACTCAGTGGCATGTAACATTGCCCATATACAACTGAAAAAAATATAACAATAAATAAATATAAATAACATAATAAAAAGACAAGAATAGGATCACGTGAGACCAACTTCTTTTTGTGAGACCCAGGAGACCACGTTTTTACACTTAAACTTCACAGCAAAACAATGTGAAGGTAAAAATCTTCACAGCAAAACACCGTGAAGGTTCGGATTTTTTTTTACCTTCACAGTGTTTTGTTGTGAAATTTCAAGTGTAAAATCATGGTTTCACGGGTCTCACGAAAACAAGTTGGTCTCATGTGAACCCAACCCAAAAGGACAGATTAAATTTATATTAAAATATTTTAAAATCAAGAGAAAAGATTGATGCATGGTTCTTTACTGAAACAGTACTATACATGGTAATTTGTACTTTTGAAAGAGACATTGTTTGATAATTTAATCTAATTGATTTAAAGAAATTAAGTTTTTTAATGAAAATGCAACAAAAGTTTCATTTTGAAAAATAAACATGACCAAAAAAATGACACTCCAGGATTTTGTATTTCAATTTCCCATGACTTGAGAAGGGTTTAATACTTGATAGATATTAAGAACTAATTAATTAATTAAACATATATATTCAGATTGTGATGTGTAAAAGATTACAAAAGATATTGTTGTAAGACTCCATACCTAAAAGGATTTTATTTTCTACCTAATTTGGTCTATCAATTTGAATAAATATAGAGTATTGTTATACATAAATATATTAATATTAAAATCTGATTAAATCATACATTAAAAATGTCAACATTATACTGAATAATTTCCATTAAATTGCAAATATCTTTTTTTTTGGAGGTAGGTGTGTTGGTAGACCAAAATAATAGTTAAAAGTTGGAAACAATATATATGTTGTCAAGGTGATTGAAAGATGATAGATGATACATAGTACAAAAGAAATCTTGGAAAAACAAGATGATGTGTTGGTATTCAGACAGAGTGGAAAAGATTATGAGTAAAAGCCCATAAACAAACAAAATTCAGAAACCTTTGGATTACATTTACAGTACAAACTAACAGATGGATAGAGACAGACAAACAGACACTTAATGTTTCACAAGTACTTATACTACTTACTTTAAACCTCATGCAGTAACTGGTTCCTCTACCTTTTGACTTCCAATTCCTTTTTAAATATATATATATTTCTTGAATTTTGTATATATTTTGAAAAATATGTATATAACTAATTCGTAAATATTAGTGTTAAACTACATGCATGTGTTATATGAAAAAGATATTCTAAATACACTTAATTTATATATTATTAATACATATATATATATATATATATATATATATTTATATTTATATAATTAGGGTGCTAGAATATAAGTCTAAACAAATTAAATCAAAGTCATAATTCATCTTCTTTCAGATTTAAATACAAAAAATCTAGTGATTTTACAAGAAACCCAAGAAGCATAATACATTTCCTAATAAAGCATTGAAAATGATCATTTAATACAATTCAATATATTTTGAAACACAAATTCTAGATAGATTATGTACTTTGATGGTAGACCATGTACCTACGTACTACTATACTGTTTCTTTGCACCTAGCATATACAATCTTGTTAAAGAAACTACAGTAGCAAAATCAATCATTTATCCATGTAAATTAAACTAGAAATTTAGAAAAACAAATACGATAACAAGGTTAAGTTCCGATGAGAAGTCGAGGTTAACGTCAGAAGCGTAAAATTGATTATCAACTGTTTGATGAGAAATGGATACACATTAAGATGAGATGCACCAAATCAATTTACTTCTAAGCCGCAATTCATGGGACGACATTTGAATAAAAGTGATCAACGGTTCAGATCCACTTCTTACGCTTATCACGTTAACATCAACTTCTCACACAGTCCTTCGCGTACAAGTTTCATATTTATTAAACATAGAGATCGAAATACGAACCATTCGGATTACGGGTCATCGGAATGATCACCGGCTGATGTTGTTGTTGTTGTTGGTGGTGGTGGTGGAGGTATTGATGAAAGTAAGAAAGATGATCTTGTTTCTGCTTCTGCCTTTGTCTTGCCTTATGATTTTGAAACCAATAAAAGACATTTTTGCCCTCAATGTGTCCATAAGTTTGTAGCCTTGTTGTGATTTCTTGAATCTGTTCAGCTGTTGGTGTTCTCACTCCTTCCCTATACAAATTCTCCAACATGTTTATTTGTTCTTTCGTCGGATTCCACCTACACGGCGCCGGTGAACCGGCGGTTTCTTTTCCGGCCACCGCCGTTGGTAACTCCGGCGAGCTACTACTATTGCCTTCCATGACCACTGTTAGAGATGAATATAGAGACCGTTTGATTTCTTTAGCTTTTAGTGTTTGCATGGGCTTTACGAAAAATAGGTTTCTTTTATAAAGGAAAAGGAGAGAGAAAGAGAAGTATTTAGGTTTTAGCATGAAACAGATGTACCCCTTGGAGTTTTGTTTATATCATTTTACCCCCCTGTGTTTTGAGTTGAAGGTAGACTAGTTCTAATGTGTTTCCCACTTGGTTTTTCTAGGGTGCATTTGGTACACTGGAAATGCCAAAAAAAACATGGATCATTGTTACAGAATCTTTATTTGGAACAGACAAGAACGTACAAAGTGGAACAAGTTGTTCCACCCCACCCCATGGAACAAGGTTGGATAGACCTACATTTTACTAATATACCTTCATATAAAACTTAATCTATACTATATTATAAAAACGGTATAAAAAACTCTTAATTACAACATTTTAAGCACAAGTTACAACTAATTAAATCCAATTACTTAATTTACAACTTCTTAATGCTTTGGTACAACTAGGGGTGCTCAAAAACCCGACCAACCCGATCAACCCAACCCAACCCAACGCGAAATAACTCAAACCGAAGCAACCCGATGTCTAATCGAGTTGTAAAATCTTCAAACCGTATGTATTGGGTTGATATCGGGTTACTTTTATTTGAACCCAACCCAACCCGATGAACCCGAACCTTTTCTTTTGTGGATTTAATATGATTATTAAGTCTCAATTAATATGTAAATTAGACAATTACACTATTGCGTACCCTCTTCATTTACATATATTTTCAATCTATTATTCATCTCTATATAACTCCTTTGTATATATCTTTAATAAATGTAAACACACACACACACACACACACATATATATATATATATGTAAACTAAAAAATTAACTGAATGTGATATATTTAAGATTTAAGAAGTATGGATAAGTTGTACCAAATGAATGATGATGACACGACCAGCCTCAAGGCAAAGAAAGCGAAAGCATCGGGGTTGGAAACGTCTAAAACGATTGTTGTTGATTGACATGTTATCATTTGATTTAGACATTTTTATATGTAATATCGTAATATTTTTGATGAACTTGCATACTTTCATGAATTATCGGTCATTCGATTGTATTTCAAAGAAATGTTTCATTTGTGTTTATATTTCTAAATTTGATTTCATCTTGTTTAAACACAACCCGACCAACCCGAACGGGTTGGGTTGGGTTGGGTTGTAAAATTTTCAAACCGCCTATATTGGGTTGATTAGTCGAAAAGTCTCCAACCCGATCAACCCAACCCGTGAGCACCCCTAGGTACAACCTTTCCAAGCACAGTATCTCACATAATCATCTATTTGTGGAATGGATACTCATTTATTAATATAACTATTTGTTTTTTTAGTGGAGGATTTTATATTAGCATAATCTATTTTAAATGTAAATTTTACATTTAAATCTATATTAATGAGATGTAATATAAAATCTTTTTCTTCCGTATTTTTTTATATTACATCTCATAATGATTTTTCCATATTTTATTTTATAAAATCTTTTTCCATATTTTATTTTATAAAATATTTTTACATAATGAGATGTAATATAAACTCTTTTTTCTTCCGTATTTTTTTGCTAATATAAAATCTATTTTATTTTATAAAATCTACACGTATTTTATATTAACATAATATAAAATCTACACGTATTTTTTTTTCATGAGCATTAAAAGAAGAAAAAAGAAGATTGATATGAATTAAAAATAAAAAATAACGAGATACACTAATAAATTATCGTATTCTTTAAAATAAAAATATTCCGCAATACTTTCCAAATTAACCAAGTGTAAAGAAAAATAAAATAGAAACGATGTAGATATAAAAATATTCTTCCATATTTTTAATATATTTACATTTAAATGTAAAATCGAAAATGAAAATAAAAGATTTTAAAATATTCTCTACATTCACTATAAATATATATAGCTTCTTTATGTATCATCCGAGTACAAGAAGAAGACGAACGGTCGGGTGTCAATGGCGGAACCTGCAACTGAATAAAAGGTATTCCACAATATTTTTGTTTTTTTGAAAAACTATTTTTTTATATTTTATTTTATTTACTGAGGATTTGTTTATATTTTTCAAAACCCACAATCATAGCACAAACTCATAACAACAAACGATTAAGAATATATGCAAGTTAACCACTTATGAAAATACATTCGTTTTTCACTTTGTATTTCATTAACTGTTAACAGAGAAATTACGTTTCATTTTAACTCGTTTCAATATTCCAACAAAAAATGTATCCTCCCGTGCAATGCACGGACCCAACACTAGTTATCTTCTAAAACATCAAATATGTTTCTCTATTTACATTTTATTTATTATTTAAATTTAAATTATTTTATTTTATATTTTTTAAAACTTTCACTTTACTGTCCTCAAATATTATTTTTATATGGGTTTTATATTTTGGTTAATTTATGTAATTTATTAAATATAAATAATTAACAAAAATAATATAGAAAATGTATAAAATAAAAATTGAAAACTACATAAACCTTTTATTTTGGTATCATTTTAATCTTTTTAAAGAAAACTTTGTAATGATATATTTTGTTAGTAAAAATATTTATTTTATTATAATTTAATAAATTACATAATTAATTAATCAAAATATATAAACAACTCATTACGGGTAAATTGGTCATTTTACCTGTTCTGTTATGTCCAGTTTTGTCTTAAAAACGTTGAACAGTTGTCCTGTCCTATTTTGTTTTGTCATGTCCTGTTATATTTTATCCTGTTCTATTTGATATCAATCGCACCCCTAGTGTATTTATCGAACAAAAGGTTGGTATTATGCTTCTTAAATATGTATTTAAGAATTAAACCCGATAAATCACCCTAATGTACTAAAACTTTCGTTGTACCTTAATTATGTATTAACGTAACATTCAATTAATCTATTGTAATGTACTTGATAATTACTTATAATATGTAAACATATTAATTGCACTAGAGGATTTTAATTAGTTTTGTAACATATAAGTAAACTAAGTAAAAGTTTGTCGATAATATATTTACCTTACATATATTAGTTTACATTTAAGACAATAATGTTATAAAATGAACACAATGGCTAAAGTGTTTGCCAATGCCATAAGTTTATTTTATCACGTCGTCCATAATTCATCGAACACATATTGGAATTATGGTGATTCCGCAACATGCTTCTTTCGATTTTAGGGGGTTGAAGTTGTACAAGATGAAACCCCAAGGGGCTAAACTAAAGTTTACTAACCTTTACTCTTTCTTGTTAATTTCAAGACATGATTACATTAAATTGTGAGAATATATAGCCTT
This sequence comes from Arctium lappa, assembly GCA_023525745.1. Taxonomy (NCBI): domain Eukaryota; kingdom Viridiplantae; phylum Streptophyta; class Magnoliopsida; order Asterales; family Asteraceae; genus Arctium; species Arctium lappa. The sequence goes on from CM042063.1 coordinate 43,922,048, forward strand.
CATTTAAATTGTGACACCATCCACACTAAGATTATTAGTAACATTTGATTCCACACGTTACAACAATCATAACCAATAGTTAATACTAACAATAATAAAAAATGGAAAACCTTATACAAACTATACAAATTAATATTATCTTCACTATATATATACATATAATCTTGAAAGGTGCTAAAAATCTGTTTTATCATAATAATAAAAATAATATTCTTCTCGTTTATTTTCGTTGGTTTTCTTTTGATTGGGTCGTTTATAGTTTCCTTGTAGTCTTCTTGATTTTGTTGTTTCTATTCTTTTTTGTTTGTTTTATTTGGTTTGAGAGTTGCTACACCTCGTAATGGGCTCCTTTTTTGTTTGTTTTTTTGTTAATCATAGTGTCCGGACTAGTTTATACGTAAGAGATTGGCAGATTGCATTGCATGGTGGAATAGGCGATGTAAAAAACATAAGATGAAAGTATAGGGTAGTAAAATGCAAGTTTTACCCTTCCAATTTTCAAAGCAATCATATAGTCGTTGAGTTGTATATATACGTTCATATATATATATATATATATATATATATATATATAGAGAGAGAGAGAGAGAGAGAGAGAGAGAGGTGATATTGTTTTGTTTTTGGTGCAGAACCATCTCTGAAAACATGGAGGGTAGCGGCTAAAAAATGAGAGAGGGGGTAGGAAGAGTTGCAGGAAGGTGAAAAGACAAAAATACCCCTACTAAAGGCAACAAGGTTGGCATCTTGGGAATGAAAGAAGAGAGAAGGGCCAAGGAAAGGGGAGTAGGGGTAAAAATGGAAAATATGGGAGGGGGGGGGGGGTTGGGTTGGTATTGGGAATTGAAGGAGATGAGATGACATGATGATGGATGGGGCTGGATCTAGCTTAAATAACACCGAGGACGAGGGGACTCTTTGGAGGTGGGTCTCATGAATCATCACTTTCCATGTGTCTGTCATCTCGTTTCACAATTACTCAAATGCCCTTTAAAAAAAAAAACAAATAAAAATGAATCCAAAAATAAATTCACCTAATATTTTTATTTTTACCTTTTTTATATAACATTATTAAAAAATATATTTACATTTAAGATATTATTTGGCAAAAATAAGCTATCTTGTTTTTTGAGTTCGTATTTGATGATTATAAGATAGCTTATAAGTTAGTTTATTAATAAGCTACTTGAAATAGTCTCTGAGGTTTTTATGACTTTTTTTAATTATACCATTATTAATATTACTTATTATTTATTAACTATTAAATATAAATAAATTTTAATTATTAAAAATTAATTAATAATAATTATTAAAATTTATTAATTAAATTTTAATTATACATTAATGTTAATTTTTATTTAATTTGAATTATTGTTAATAATATAAGTTATTTTTATATTATTATTTTTTAAATATTAATCAATATATTTTAATAATTAATTACTATTAGTATTTTTTTAATTATTATTCAGTTATTTATTTCTATTTATATTATATGTAATGGTTATTTAAAATCATAAGTTAATATAAATATATATATTTTTTAAATTTGTTTTAACAAATTCAAGATTTATAGTATATATATATATATATATAATAATAATAAATTTTAAATTCTTTTAATTAACATATTATATTATTTAATTTTTATTCACTATATTGTTTGTATTAAATAACATAATATATTACTATAAATTTGTTTTAATTATATTGATTATTTTTTCAAGATGTCATTTTCATTATTTTACATGTTTATCAGATAGTTTTTGTCAAATGTGTAACACCCTCAAATCTGGAAATAGCAACTAATTTAAAATTTTCTAAATACAACGATAGATGATACATCTCCAATCACAAATTATTAATTTGCCTCAATACACACATTTCATTCTATACATACAGTCTATAATAAAGACGGGTGCTACTAAAACCCCATAACAGTCGTTACCTCCAACTGCGGAAGAATTCACCAACTACTTACCCTTGTGAAAACTAAAGCACATCTTTTCGGTACTGCTAGAAAACACTCTCTCAACTGGAACCTGATGCACATGCCGACAAATAAAAAGGTTAGGCTTGACGCCTAGTGAGCTCAAGAGTTTTCAGCATATATAAATTAATCGTTTAAAAGGAAGAATGCTATTAAATCATAATCTTTCAAAATGATATGTTTCACTTATGAAAACGACTCGTTTAACAATAATCATGTATTTTGACGAAAGAGACACCGAGTTCCTTGAATCCTAGACTTCCAAGACCTTAGATGATGATAGAATGTTTCAAGATCAAAGTAAATGACCATGGAAATGGTTGAGGTTCGAACCAATATGATAGGAATCGGTTTGGGAGAGAAAGGGAAGAGAGTGGAAGTGAGAAAATGGGATAGGGGGCTGAAAATCGCAACTTTTAACACTCTGGTACCCGTAGGCTATAGTGCCTGGCTATTGTGCCAGTGGCACAATCGCCAGCTCTGTCTATTGTGACGGCTATAGTGACATTGTCACAATCGCTGTCACAATAGCCAAGAGGGTACCGAACGCTGTTTTGGCCATAACTTCTTCGTTTTAGCTCCGATTTCGCTCTAGAAAGAACCGTTGGACTCGTAATTGAATCATTTATCCATCAAGACTATAAAATCTAAGATTAAAGTCCAAAATCATATATCTTATATTTCCTCAATATATCGGTTTCTGTATTAACTTTAAATGATACCTTTTCAAAAATCGGGGTGTTACAAAATGTGACTTATCCGTCAGCTAACTTATCAACTACTAGTTAGTTTATCAGTTATAAGCTAGCTTATCAGTAATCAACTAGTTTATCAGCTAGTTTGTCAAACATATCCTATTGATAACAAATAATTAAATAATTGTATATTATTATAATATTTAATACATTTAATAAAATATTATTTTATCTATTAAATATTTTGTTTCAATGTCTCCTATTGATAACAAATAATTAAATAATTATTTTTCTCTCATAAATATAAGTTTTTTAGAGCTTCCACAATAAAAGTTGTAGTTAATGTTTTTATAAGAATCTCCATTGTAAGACAAAGGTTCTTATTCAATCATATGTTGTTATATGTTTACATTTTATTATTATTTTTTATTGTTTTTAACCATCATATCTTTTGTCTTAATAAAATAAATAAAACATATAAATTAAAATTGACGAAAAAAAAATATAATTTAGTTATTACAAAATATATTTATTTACTTTCTTTTTATTTTTTGTAATTTTTATTAAAATGAATATAGACTGTACTATTTTTAATTATATTTATTTTTTAATCGTTTTTCAAATATGTTAACAAATATATAAATTAATGAATTAAAATTAATATAGAGTAAGTTAAGTTAATAAATTATATTTGAATTTTTTTAAATAATTATAATATATCTATATATATATATATATATATATATATATATATATATATATTTTTGTTACCAAATAACATCTTTAGTTCTTTACCTTTATTTAATTTTACTCTCTCTCTTTATAACTCTTATAATGTACTAGAAGCGTACTCGCGCAATGCAGCGGGATACATCACAATTTTAATATTTTTTTTCCCTCGATTTATAGTACGATTTTGGATGATTTTGAGAAAGTGATAATGTTTTGATAAATTTGTTTAATTTAGGCTTAATAATATAATGTTTTTTTATATAAAAAAAATTAAGTATTTTGTTAGAATTCAATAATTATTTTATATATTTTAATGATATCTAGAAAAAATAACCAATTACATATTTAATAATATAATTAAAACAAATTTATAGTAATATAATATATTAATTAATATTGATACATGGAAATGTCTGTATAAAAGGAAGGTCCTGCACATACCAAATTGGTGGGTGTTAAAAGTCTACAGTAGTAATATGTATCTTGTGCTTTGATACTTATAAATTAAGATATTTTTAAAATCTTGCATAAAATGATTGTATCTTGTGTCTAATAATTCGTAATTAAGAGTTTTTTATCCGTGTTTTATAATATACTAGAAGTGTACTCGCCCAATGCAGCTAGATACATCACGATTTTAATGTTTCATTTTATTTTCTGTTTTTTGTCGATTTACATTACGATTTTGGATGGTTGTGAGAGAGTGATAATGATTTTTTTATATAAATTTGTTTAATTTAGACTTAATAATATAATGTAATTTATTTTGGTTTAATAATATAATTTTTTTTATAAAATATTCTGTAAGATTTTTTAATTATATTTTAGATTTTTTATATCTAAAATATGCTGAGAGTTATTTTAGGGGAGTTAAAATGGTTAGAGATAATGATTGAAAATTAGTGAATAGCATTAAATGTAGTACATACAACTTTTATGACTGTTTTTTAAGTAATTAGCATTAAATAGCGGTACATTAAGCTTTAAGACTTGTTTTTAAGAGTTTTTATACCATCTTTATAATATAGTATAAATTATAGATTAATTAAAGGTAAATGTGATAATTTAGTTATATATATATACTTTTTGGAAGTAGACATTTATTTTGGGACAAACATAAATAGAAATGTGAACAATTATTTTGAGATGGAGGAAGTAATATTTTAATAATATAATAAATGTTGTATTCTCCAAAATTGAGAAAGTATTGTAATTTATTTTGAAGATTTTAAATTTTGATTATCCATTTTGGATAATTTATTGGAGATTGCTCTCCTTAAGTGGTTTATGAAAATTTAGGTTTTCGTCACTCAACTAGATACATTATAAATTCAAATTTCTTTAACGACTTTGTTCTTGACGGACGTTCTGTTTAGTGCCCCTCAACTCCAAGTCACATGAGGGTATATATGTTAATTTTCATTCTATTTATAAAATAACTTTTATTGTACAAGTGTGTAAGGGGCTCTTTGACAGTTACTGGATGATTTGGTACAGAATGATTAAGAGACTCTTATGATATAGTGCAAAATTAAATATGATTGTTTGTTAATTGTTCAGAAAGAAATCTGAGCTCTGAATGGTTAAGGCAGAGTCAGGATACAAAATCATTCAGAGGGTTTTGGAACCATTAAGAGACATACATTTTTTTTGTCAAACAAAATTTATATCTTAACGATTCAGAGGTTTCCTTTTAATGGAACCATTAAGAGGTAAACAAACAACCCCTAAGTTGCATGTAAAAGCAATTGAAACAGTGTCATTTCAACGGGGAAAAATTAAACAAAAAACCGAAATCAACCTCTCGATCTGCATCTATATATTCGACTTTGATTTCTGCTTCAACACCTCCTTGTCTGTTGATGACGAGGGTTATTCGATCCTACTTCCATTCTACTTATGACTCACTCACTATCTCTTTCTCTCTCTTCGACCGGATGGGTGAGTCAATGGCCGAAAGTTTAGTTTAGCTTTTTTTTTAAATGTCAAATGTTTGTACATGTTATTTAAACAATTGTGGAATACAAAAGTAATAAGGAAATATAAAAAAGACCAAAATGTTCTTACATGAGGGGCACATGAATAGAACTTAACGAACAAACTTAACGCCTATAAAAACTGGAAATGAAATCCATAGCGAAAGATAAACTCTACAACATTTAGGGGTTGTTTACCAAACACTTACTTGGGTAATTGCTTATCAAGTCACATTACTTTACCGGATGAACATGACAAGAACAAAAAATCTTTATTGATAAGAGCTAAGGCAAGAACCGAGAGTCTTAGTCCTTGTTTGTTTTTCGAAAATAAGTACTTAATTGATTCTTAAGTTTGATTCGATTAGACCTTTGGTGTTTTAGACCGTGTTTTTTAAAGTTTCAGAGGCTTTTATGTCTAAATAACCTTTTAATAAAAAAAAAGGGGTGCCCTAACCTCTAAATCGCTTAGACGTCGGCTCCAGTCCTTCATCATGCCTTTCTCTCATTGATTCCAGACCTCCATCAATTGATTTTTTTATATATTCAACAATATAACATTTTAAGGAATAAAATAAACAATATACATATTCAAACATTTAACAAATTACAAAAAACAAATAGTCTAATTGATTCAGATTTCAGACTTCAACACCACCTCTTAAAAATCAGAAGTTAAATCAGACTTCATATTTCAGTACCTCTTAAAAAAAACGCCACCTTACCCGGTAAGTGATGACGAAGACTCTTATCACGATTAGCGTTTATTAAAAAAATTATTGCATACAATACCATTTAGTGACTAAAATCTTATCCAATAAATAAGTAATAGTGTTGAACTTATCGATAAACACTTATCCAAGTAGCTTTTTGGTAAACGACCCGTTAATGTAATCTCAAAACTCAGGGTGATGGAACAGAAGTTTTTATAAACAATATGGATGATTTTTACAATTTAGGGGTTAATTTAGTTGGAGAGTGTGAATGTGGTTTTGGCGACCAATTAATTGGTTTGCTTTATTGTTGTTTTTCATCATTGGGTTGGGCATAAATATTCACAAATATTCCATTTTTTCATTGACTTTTATTTCCTTTTATTTCATTGGTTCTTGTAAAATGTGATCACCTAATCACAGGCGTCGCTTTGCACCCTTAAAATTGGTGCACACGTAATCAACTTAAATTATTTTTAAAGAAATAAAAATTGTGTTTTTATTTTTGAAAAGAATATATATTGTGGTTTTTATATACCAATATAAAAAATTTAAAGTTTTAGGTGTCGTTTGATTCGCAAATTTTTTTTAAATGGAATTAAATTTGTTAAAGAAAGTTGATTTTGAAGGAATTAGAATGAAATATTGTCAGGTTTGACCACCTGTTTGGTTGGCAGAATTGGAATGAAATCTGTTAAAGGAATTGTAATCTGTCAGTTTGGTACTTTGGTTCACATAATGTAGCTTTGAAATTGGAATGAAATGTTGATAAATGACCAAAATATCCTTTTTGATAATTTTATTTTGTCTAAACAAAACATGCTTTAATAAAATAGGCATTAAAAATACTTTATTTGTAACGGTGGTTCAGATTGGTGGTGGTCGGTGGAAGTGTAGAATGATGGTTCAGATCGGATGTGGTCGGCGGTGGTTCAGATCGGTGATGTTTCAGATCGGCGGTGGTTCAGGTCGACGGTGGGCGGTGGTTCAGATCGGTGGTGGTCGACGGTGGTTCAGAACAACGGTGGTCGGCGGTGGTTCAGAACGACGGTGATCGCGGGTGATCGCCGATGGTTCAAATCGGTAGTGGTCGGCGATGGATCAGAACGACTGTGGTTAGGATCGGCGGTGGTCGACGGTGATCCAGATCGTCGGTGGTCACTGATGGTTCAGATCGGCGGTGGTCGGTGGTGGTTCAGAACGGTGGTGGTCGGCGGTGGTTCAGATCTGCAGTGGTCGACGGTGGTTTAGATGGGCGATGGTCGAGGGTGGTTCAGATTGGCGGTGGTTTAGATCGGTAGTGGTTGACAGTGGTGGTCGTCGGTGGTTCAGATCGGTAGTGGTCGGTTGTAACACCCGAAAATTTTGGTAAGAAATAAATCCTATGATCTAAATTCCCTCCCTCGAATTACTCCACATAATCGTCGATTCGCTGTTAGAAAAGGTTCGAATTTTTGGAGTTTAGGGAGTGGGGCGACGTGCCCGACGACTGTGCCAAAGGGCACTATCGCGGGGCATAGTCGCGGGGACTCCACCCCTCGCGGTACAAGTGGGGTGATTATGCCCTGCGACAGTGATCTTGTCAAGGTCGCAAGGCACTATCATGAGCGGGTGCCAGGGCCTTAAAAGGTCGATTTTCAGCCTCTTTCTCATTATCCACTCTCACCCAACTTTCTCCCATTTGTTTCCTCCTATTTTTCCTCCCATATGTTGCAAGCCCTAGCTTCATCTAAGCATTAATCCATGGATTTAAAGTGCATCTTCCACCCTTCCTCAAGAATGTTCAACCTCAAGCTAATGTCAAGGGTTCTCCTTCTCATCTTCTCATGCAAGTCTTAGGGGGCGTTTGGTTCACAGAATGTTTTTGGATGGAATGGAATCTGTAAAGGGAATTTAACTTTGAAGGAATTGGAATGGAATGTTGTCAGGTTTGACCACCTGTTTGGTTGACAGAATTGGAATGGAATCTGTTAAATTAATTGGAATTTTTCTGTTTGGTTCACAGATTATAGCTTCAGAATTGGAATGAAATTTTGGTAAATGGCCAAAATACCCTTTTTGATTATTTTAATTTTTTAAACAAAAATTACTTTAATGAAATAGCCATTAAATAGTTTAATTTTTAACTAAAATTGCTTTGATTATTTTAACACACGAATGATGTCGAGAAAGAGAGAGAAAAGAGAGGGAGATGAGAGGGAGATGAGAGAGAGAGAGAGGAGAGAGATAGAGAGAGGTAGGAGAGAAAGAGGAGATGAGAGAGGAGATGAGAGAGATAGAGAGGAGAGGAGAAGAGAGAGGTAAAGAGAGGAGAGAGAGAGGGAGAGAGAGAAAGAGAGGAGAGAGAGAGGAGAGAGAGAGGAGAGAGAGAGGAGTGAGAGATAGAGAGACAGGAAAGAGAGGAGAGAGAGGAAAGAAAGGAGAGAGAGAGAGAGGCGAGAAAGAGGAGAGAGAGAGAGAGAGTTGAGATGTCTGCTGATAATCAATATCAGTAGGGTTTAGTTTATGGTAAGGGGTAATTTTGGAATTACGAAAATAACAAATTCCATTCCATTGAAATACTTGGGTTTGTTGATGGAATGCTAAAATCCTTTAGGTGTGGAATTTAATGGAATTGGAAGATTCCATTCCATTGAAAACTTTGAACCAAACAAGGGAATGTAATATGGTCAAAGGAATTCAACATTCCAATTCCACCAGATTCCATCAGATTCTGCGAACCAAACGCCCCCTTAGGGTTTTGGAAGTTCTAGGTTTTGATCAAAACCTAGTGGTGAGTTATCTTCCCCCCTTCTAAAATCTTTATATAAGTGATAAATGCTCTATTTGATGATTTCCTAGTGTTATGTTTCCCCAAATTTTGATTTAGATATTTTGGAGAATTTGGGTCAAAAGGGCACTATCGCGGGGCATAGTCGTGGGGACTCCACCCCTCGTGGTACAAGTGGGGCGATTGTGCCCTGCGACAGTGACCTTTTCAAGGTCGCAAGGCACTATCACGAGCGGGTGCCAGGGCCTTAAAAGGTCGATTTTCAGCCTCTTTCTCATTATCCACTCTCACCCAACTTTCTCCCATTTGTTTCCTCCCGTTTTTCTTCCCATATGTTGCAAACCCTAGTTTCATCTAAGCATTAATCCATGGATTTAAAGTGCATCTTCCACCCTTCCTCAAGAATGTTCAACCTCAAGCTATAATGTCAAGGGTTCTCCTTCTCATCTTCTCATGCAAGTCTTAGGGTTTTGGAAGTTCTAGGTTTTGATCAAAACCTAGTGGTGAGTTATCTCCCCCCTTATAAAATCTTTATATAAGTGATAAATGCTCCATTTGATGATTTCCTAGTGTTATGTTCCCCAAATTTTGATTTAGATATTTTGGAGAATTTGGGTCAAAATTAGGGTTTTGGCCAAACAGGAGATTTGGATGTAAAATGTTTTGGGAAAGATTCTATATGGTTGAACATGATTATTTATGGTTGGAAATTGTGAATCTAGGTTTTGGAAGGATTTTGCTTGTGGATTCAGATTTCTTCAAGGAAGCTCAAGTTGGGGTAAAATCTAGATTTAGTCTAAATCTAGCAAGGTGAGTTCAAGTTGCTTTGTGAAAACGGTGTACATGCTAAAATGTCTATTTCAAAGTGTTTATATGTTTTACATGAAATGATTCACTGTTGAGTTATTTGGTGAATCTTGATTATTTGAAGTGTTTGATTTTACATAAAACGAATTGTGTTTATTGAAGTTACACCTTAAATTGTTGTTGCAGATGAATCAGTTATTGGTGTATTTAGAAAAATTTAAATTAGTTGCTATTTCCATATTCGAGGGTGTTACATCGGTGGTGGTTCAGATCGGCGATGGTTCAGAATGACGGTGGTTCAGATCGGCGGTGGTTCAGAATGACGGTGGTCGGTGGTCGACGTTGGTTTAGAGAAAGAAACGATGGAGGCATGGTTTAATCAGATAAGTTTTATGTGATTAGGTTATATGGATTGAGGGCATATATGGTATTATGTAAAAAAAGAATTCCATTCCATCAAAATAACTTGTAGTTGCTAAGGAATGTTAAATTCCCTCATTTGTGGAATTTGATGGAATTTAGAGAGTCATTCCGTGAAAAAGAATGAACCAATCAAAGGAATGGAATTTGATCAATGGAATTCAACATTCCAATTTCACCATAAAGTATTTTCAACATTTTTTTCATAATTTATTTGAAATGAAAAAATATAAGTTAAAAGTTAAGAAAGTTATATTTAATTTTAATTTTTTTCATTTTGAAAATTGTAATATCAATTGTATTATTAAAAGGAGTTGTAATTAGGGGCTAGAGAAGTTATTCGAAATTGAAGCGTCGGCTGATCCAATTGTGGGCAGATTTGAATTTTGGGAATTCGACCTTATGAGTCTGTACACATATGAATAATCGAGATTGTTGATTTATGTTATTATCTTAGTTATGTAAGTGATGATCTTTCCCTTTCGGTAAATCTTCGGGTTAAAACCTTGTCTGGTTGCTTGCGTATGGTTGGATTTGAATTGATGGGTTTTTTGTTTGACAAGATGTTATGTGTTGGTGGTGTACCATCTTAATAAGTTTTCGTGAATAAAGGAGATGTTATGGTTCGTTCGTTAAAGCTGCAAGATTTGGGGTTTTATTCCCATATCAAGTGTCAACTTTAAGTCCTTATTAAGGATCGACCCAGTGCAACCAGGAATGAAATACTTCTTGGCATAACCACGTTCTCGATATGGCCATTTTGATTTTAGGCATCGACTTGATCTTTTGAGGTCAATGATCTTTGGAATGTTTGGAAGTACTCCCGTTGGATCATAAGAAGTGGTTGCCTTTCAGTGGTAGGACTTTAAGGAGATTAGATGTTGGTAATTAAGTATCGATGATTAAGATTTTATTGATATGGTAAAGGTTTTATCGACTGAATGATTGATGTTTGAGCATAGTTTGGAATTGTGCAATCGCCTAATTTGAATAAACCGACTCCCTGCTCTGCCAATAACAAGGGTGAATTATTAAGGAATTTTGAGAATTCTTTGGTGTTGATAATTGGAATACAAATTCAGAATCGTGTTGAGCTAGGACGGTTTAGTCAATGAGAAGTTGAGATCATAAGTTACCCTTGAGGTAGTACGTGTCGCCTAAGGTTGGGAGGCAATCGAGATCATGTGCTTAGAAATTGCTCTAGTAAGGTTCGATGTCCTCTCTGGTATGAGTGTAATGTATCAATGTGGATATTGGATGTGAGAGCCTTCACGAAAATTATCATGGCAGGTTTAGTCAAGTGGTTATCGAACATCATTCACGGATGAATTGAGATAGAGATGCATCCTTGGAGGAAAAGAATTGGTTGTTTTGTGAAAATAATGTATTTGAGGCTTATATCTTTAGGATGTTACCCTTTTTATGAGGAGTAGATGACAAGACAATTATCGGACTGGTGTTCAGTATTATGTAGTATTAAATTTTTTTTATGTGTGAAGTAGATTTCGAGGTCGAACTCTTTTTTAAGGTTAGGATGATTGTAACACCCTAATTTTTATCTCAATTAAGAAAAAATGTTGAACTAGCTGAATCGTTAAAGGAAGAACCAAATATGAAGTATGAATATAGTGCCATGTGGTTATGACACTTGTCACAATAGCACCAATGGTACTAAGAGTATGGTCGTCTCGGCTATAGTGCCATGTGGTTGTGACATTTGTCACAATAGCACAAATGGTACTAAGAGTATGGTCGTCTCGGTTATAGTGCCATGTGGTGGTGACATCTTTCACAATGGCACAAATGGTACTGAAAGTGTGGTAGTACCGACTATATTGCCATGTAGTTGTTACACATGTCACAATAACACCGACGTTACCGAGTGTTTGGTCGTCCCAACGAATATGTCATGAAGTTATAGCAATGGCATGATAACTGCATAATAACATGAAATGTACCGAAAAAATGGTCGATGAACGGATGAGAAAACGGTCGGAGAACGACCGGGAAAATGGTCGAGGAAAGACCGAAAAACGGGCAAGGAATGGTCGAGAAAACGGGTGGAAAGGGCTCTCGGTACCTTTTGGGCGAAAGTACCATGAGAAAGTGCCACTGACACTTTAGCCGGTCACTTTAGCAGAGAAAAAGAGCCCACCGTACATCTTGGGCGAAAGTGACAGCAAAAGTGACACTGTCACTTTGTCACTCTCGCGGGCAGGTGCAGTGCATAAAATCCGATTTTGAGCATTTTTCTTCATTTGGTCATATCTCCCTCATTTCAAATCTGATTTTGACGATTCTTTTTGCTATGGTTTCGTTTTTGAGAGATTTTCAAGGATATATTGTTATTTTTGGGAAGATCCACGAGCATTTGGTGGTGGAGCGGAAGAAAAGATCAAGAGCTCATCATCCTCAATCTTCATGAAATTTAGGGTTTTCTAGGTTTTCACCAAAACCTAAGTGATGAGTTCATCCTCCTAGTTTCTAAACTTTATTATGAGTTATAAATTCTCTATTGATGACTTCCTCACGTTTATGTTTTTCAAATTTCGGTTTGGAGGATTTTGGGGAAGTTAGGTCAAAACTAGGGTTTTGGTCAAAATGAAGATTTTGATATAAGATGTTTGAGGAATGATTTTAAGTGTTTGGATATGTATATTTATGTTTGGAAAACTTATGAATCTATGTTTGGAGGAATTGCTTGTGGATTCAAGTTTCTTCAAGGAGCTCATATTGGGGTAAAATCTGGATTTAGCTTAAATGTAGCAAAGTGAGTTCAACTTGATTTCTAAAAACGTTGTACATGCCAAAAATGTCAAATTTAAAGTGTTATGTGTTTCTACATGAAATTATCAATTGTCGAGCTATTTGGTGGGTTTTGATTATTTGAAGTTTTTAACTTTATAAACCTTGTAAAACACCCACATTCGGGATTTTTGGGCGATTTGATAAATATATCATAAATGAAAGTGTTTTGATGATTTATTGTATAAATAGAGGTTATTTGGTCCAAATTCACTTTTAGTGTTTGTTGGAAATATGCATAGTTTATGTAAGGAGACGTTTTAAAAATACGAACGTGTGAGTTATTTGACTTTGGTCATTCCCGACCTTGTGAACATTTTAGAAATTGTGAACCTTTTTGGTTTTGGGCCGAAGACCAATTTGAATTTGAGAGTAAAATATTTTGAGAAAAGATGTAATTACGTATTTTAGCCAAATGTTTATTATGCCTTTTTGGCTTCATTTATACTTAGATGAGTCTTTGGGATACATGTTCAGTTTTAGTAGCTCGATAAGGAGCCTTGGGTATATGGTGTACTTAGTTGCATCTTGTTTGAGAGTTACACGTTTTGAATGCGTTAGTTCATTCGTTGGAGCCATGTAACGTTTTAGACGGTAATGAATTGGATGCATAAGCATAGGAGTCGAACCATTGATTTTTAAATGGGATCTTTATCCCTGCCTTGTAGCTAGAAATATTAAGGGTCAACGGATGACTCAAGGTATAAACCGTGGGTGGTTGAACTTGGTGACATTGTGATCCATAGCAGAGGACTCAAGGTACATACCGTGGGTGGTTGAACTTGATGATCGCATGAGCCGTAGCGGAGAACTCAGACTATAGACCGTGAGTGGTTGAACTTGATGACCGTTAGGCCATATTATTATTTAATATATCTATGATCAGCGGGGGACTCAAGCTATAGATCGTGGTTGGTTGAACTTGATGATCGTGTGATTCATAGTGGAACTCATTAACATAGATATGTAACTTACTTTGTATTTCGCCATATTCTATTGAATTGGGTCTCTCCCGTCACCAAAAATTGTTGTTTTGGGTATTGAGTTTTAGTATCCATGTTTTCAGTGGCGTTTATTATATATGGATTATTGTCCATGATTTATGGGTTGAGTATTATGCCCTACCCGTGTTTTGGGTGTTTCGGGATATAAAGTTTTATCTGCGTTTTCATTAATTGAGAGTTCGATTTCTATTCACGTTTTGAGTGAGTTTTGGGTTGCATCACTTCCTAAAGGGATGTTTTTGCATTGGGGCGTTTATCTTTAAAAATGTGTATTATTGGAAAATGGGTCGTTTTCATATTTAAAGTTAATTGTTTGAAAGATTATGATTTAAGTTGCATTCTTTTCTTTTTACGATATATTTATTTATGTTGAAAACTCTTGAACTCACAAGGCGTTAGCCTAACTTTTTTATTTGTCGGCGTGTACATCAGGTTACAGTTGGGGAATGGTACTAGCGACAATGTGAAGAGATGAGTGCTAGTTATATGCACAAAAGAGAGTTGCTTGGGTAAAGTCTTCCGCACTTTGGGAATAACAACTTCGATTGAGTTTAGTAACACCCGACTTTATTTAGTCTTGGTATAAGCCTCAAGTCAATGATTGTTGGGATTAAATGTATGATTAAATTTGAGGTATTTCCAAGTATGAATTTGTAGAAAGTGATTTTTACCGTTTACTTGATGTAATATCGAAATTTTAATTCGTTGTTTTTTTTTTCTCCAAATTTGAGGGTGTTACAGAAGAGATATGGACCCTTAATCACTTTTAATCTAGACTCACCCACGAATTATGTTTGATACGGTAATTGATCTGATGCACAGGGCCGATCCTAAGGTTTTCGATGCCCTGGGCGAAAGGTCAAAAAAATGCCCCCAAAATACATTAAAAAAAACCAAACATACTATCATAGAAATAAGGCTTCATGCCCAAGAAGGAAGGAAAAGACACATAGAATGACAAAAATATGAGTTTAGTGTGTCTATATAACGTTGTTCTTAGGATGAAGACCATATATGAATGTACAATGATGTAATCACCAAAAAGGTTATGAGAAATTCAAGCAACAAACACTTAAGGAAGGAAGATTCATGAAAAACACAGAGAAAGGAGAGTTTAGTGCCTATGTGTGTTCCATTCTTATTAACGTGACTTAACTCAAAACTTAGACTCACATAAATCAAACTCAGACTCAACAAACTATAAATCAAACTCAAAACTTAGACTCACATAAATCGAACTTAGACTCAACAAACTATAAATCAAACTTAGCTATCCAAAACAACATAAATCAAAATTAGCAATTCAAAACAAATGTAAAACTCAAATACAGTGACTATTCCCAAGTGTCTGTCCCTTGCAAATCCCCCAAGTCATGGTGCATTGAAGACATGCTAATTCAACAAAATGTAGAAGAAGAAAAATTCATTTGTAAGGGCATGGTTCAAGAGGCATATGTTTTTTTTTTGGTAACTTGTGATTAAGTTGCTAATTGATAACCAGATTCATCAGTATATCCTAACACATTATGTAACATCCCGCCTGCCTCGACAACAATATTGTCCGCTTTGCCCCTGGATTTAACCAACGTGTAGCGCACGGATTTGTTTCTGGCGACCTGGTGAGAAACTTCCCAGGGGGTCACCCATCCTGGGAGTACTCCCACCCAAGCACGCTTAACCTCAGAGTTCCCAGAACCTGACGTGCTTGTGGCCCCAAAACGCGTTGTTGTTAGGAAGGCCAAGATATTACTTATAACACCCAGCATCACTCCTGTCCACGGCCGATATGGGATATGCCTAAGGTGTTACAAACACCCCCCCTTGGGACTCATCGTCCTCGATGAGGTTTGCCCCATATCCCGAACGGCACAGGAGTGGCTCTGATACCATCTGTAACATCCCGCCTGCCTCGACAACAATATTGTCCGCTTTGCCCCTGGATTTAACCAACGTGTAGCGCACGGATTTGTTTCTGGCGACCTGGTGAGAAACTTCCCAGGGGGTCACCCATCCTGGGAGTACTCCCACCCAAGCACGCTTAACCTCAGAGTTCCCAGAACCTGACGTGCTTGTGGCCCCAAAACGCGTTGTTGTTAGGAAGGCCAAGATATTACTTATAACACCCAGCATCACTCCTGTCCACGGCCGATATGGGATATGCCTAAGGTGTTACACATTATATAACATCTTAAAATTCACAAATTGAAATGATTATAACTTGCAGATTATTAGATAAATTATGATCTACACATCAATCAATATAACCAGTAATCAACTTCATAAAAAACCTAACTTAAATCATAACATTATCAACAAATACAAAAAAAAAAAAAACTCAAAATCAAAAATCAACTCAAAGCACAAGCATAAACTTATTTAAGCACATCTTCATCATAAATAAGCTATGAAAAATTAAAAAACCTAGGATTAAGGTATTAAGAATTTACCAAAAAATTAGATTCCAAGCTTGCTCCTTTATAGAGACCATAGTCCAGAAAGCAGAAGTCAGAAGAGATGAACAAAGCGATCGATTTAGGGCCTTTGTTTAAGGGCATAGATCGAGAGCCGAGACTCCAGAAGGTAGAAGCAAGGTAGAAGCAAGGTAGAAGCCCAAGCCAAACCAGGTCGTGAGCGATCAACGATAGGCAACGACGAATCATTGAAGTAAGAAGAGAGGAGAGGGTGTCCGTAGGGCAGACAATGAAAGCAAGGGAGAAAAGAGTCGAGAGGGAGGCGTGAGAGAATACAGAAGCGTCAAATTTTTTTTTGAAAATTTTCAGAAGCGGAGAAACCTAGTGAAGCTAATATATTTGTTGGGCTCTGCTGCCCCTTGGGCTTTGCTGCCCTGGGCGGCGACCCATGTCGCCCTATACAAGGGCCGGCCCTGCTGATGCATCTCGGTGCATCTCATTCTAATGTGCATCCAAGGGTGTAGATCCCTTCTTACATTTCTCACCATAGCTTTCATTATCACCGGAATCCAACATTTTATTTGTATTTGTCCAAAAATAAGTGTCCGGTTTCAAAAATAGATAACCAAATTCTTAAATCTACCATTCATTAATACACATATTTAAGAATTGTAAATAGATAGAAATTAATTACAAGTAAAGTTGTCATTTAGTTAACTAAAAGGTGTGATGATTATGCATATACAAAATTATGTGTCATTTTTATTATGAATATTTATCTTGGGGACGGATGGAGTAATTTTTTTTTGGTTGGTTGAGAATTTTTTGTTGGAAAAATAAATAGTGGTTCATTTTTTTTTTCTCCATCATCTAATTTGGAGGATTCTCTAAATCCGTAGAGTTTTTTCTTCTTTTAAGACATATCTAATTGATTATCCATAATGGGAGTAAATGAAGTTTTTTGACAACTTTTGTTTTTGTTGAAATATATCCTCAAAAATATAGGAATTAGGAGATATAGGGGTTGTTTGTTTTTTTTAAAAAACCTCTTAATGACTCTTATGTCTGAACCATTCAAATTTTTTTACACACTACATCTTATCTATCTATATTATATTATAAAGATGACATAAAAAACTCTTAATTACAACTCACTAAGCTTTATGTACTATCATTTAAAGCTATCTACTTAAAATCTCTTAAAAATAACTACTAAAGCCTAATGTACTACCTGTAAAACTTTTAACCCTAATTAATATATATCATCCTTATCCCCAAAATCCTTATCTCTAATCCCCAAACCCTAAAATTATGAAATTTGAATTCTGATAAACATAATCAAAACAGGATAAACATCTCAATTTAAATATAAAAAATTTAAAATATATAAGATAATTAATGAATTTTAACAAACTACTTAATTTTTTTTATATAAAAAACATTATATTGTTAAGCCTAAATTAAACAAATTTATATATAAAAAACCATTATCACTCAATAAAAACCATCTAAAGTCGTACTGTAAATTAATAAAAAACAAAAAATAAAAATAAACATTAAAATTGTGATGTATTAAGCATTATGTACTATTATTTAATGCTAATCTACTTAAAATCTCTTAAAAACAATTAATGAAACAATATGTACTACTTTTAAATGCTTTTAAACCTAATTAATAAATTTCATCCTTATCCCCCAAAATTCTTATCTATAATCCCCAAATTTTAAAATTATAAAATTTGAATTCTGATAAACATAATCAAAACAGGATAAACATCTCAATTTAAATATAAAAAAAATTAAAATATATAAGATAATTAATGAATTTTAACAAACTACTTAATTTTTTTTATATAAAAAATATTATATTGTTAAGCCTAAATTAAACAAATTTATATACAAAAAAACCATTATCGCTCAATAAAAATAATCCAAAATCGTACTGTAAATCAATAAAAAACAAAAAATAAAAATAAACATTAAAATCGTGATGTATCTCGCTGCATTGCGCGAGTACCCTTCTAGTTAATCATAAATAAAATAAGACTTCAGACTTTAACCCTCTTAAAAAACAAACGACACCATAATGTGAAATTATCTAAATTGAAAGAACTTCCCAAAAATGATTATAATGAAAAAGTTGTTTTTTTAATTATATTTCAACTAACATAAATTTTAAAACGAATATTTGGGAGAGATAAACAATACTCCCTCCGTCCCAAAATAAGTGTCCACATTTGACTTGGCACACAGTTTTAGACATGCATAATTATTACCCCTTTTTGGTATCAAATGACATCTTTACCCTTATTTAATGTTTCTTTTTATTCACAACTCTTATGTATTTGTGCATTAATTAAGGATAAATGTGAGAATTTAGCTATCTACTTTTTGAAAGTGAACACTTATTTTGGGACAAACATAAATAGAAATGTAGACATTTATTTTGGGACAGAGGGAGTATTTTATTACATATATATATAATCTATACTATATTATAAAGTAGGGGTGGTAAAAAGTGACCCAACCCGTCAACCCAACCCAAAATTAGCAGGTTGGGTTGAGAATTTCAACCCATTTAAGTTAAATGGGTCAACCCGCATAACCCATTTATTAATTGGGTTTGGGTTGGGTTGTAATTTTCAACCTGATTTTGACCCATTTACAACCTATTTCTAACCCATTTATAATATTACCTAATATTCTATTTTAATTATTAATCAATATTTAATACAATTAATATTTTAATATAATTCTTAGAGATTAAAAAATAATTTCTATATTGAAATTTGAAAGATGAAAACCCTAATCGACTAAATCAGTAAATCTTATTCCTAAATTGAAATACCATGCACCTCCAGCCTCCACTCCTCCCTCTTCCCTCATACGTCATCGGTGCAGATCGTCTTCCCTCTTCACCGCCGACTCTTCTCCTCTCCCTCTGTTCCACGACTTCACGACGAGTTCAGTTCCATTGTTCACGGTAAACTTGTAATCTTAACTTGATCGACTTCAGTTCCATTGTTCGACTTCAGTTCTTAACTTGATATATTATTTATAATCTTAACTTGATCGACTTCAGTTCCATTGTTACTTATATATATATATATAAATATATATTTATATATATATATATATATATTTATATTTATAATCTTAACTTGATTGAATTTAGTTCCATTGTCATGGAATGAAGTAGTTTAAGCATTTTTATTTAATTTACAATTTTAAAATTAAATGGGTCAACCCAGGTTCAACCCATTTATTTAACAGGTTGAGTTGAGATAATAATAAACAGGGTCAACCCACTACCAACCCATCAACCCAACAGGTTGGGTTGAGTTGAAAATCTCAACCCATTTAATTAAATAGGTTGGGTTGGGTTGGGTTGAGATTTTCAACCCAATTAATAAATGGGTTGAACTCGAACCCAACCCAACCTGACCTATTTACACCCCTATTATAAAGCATGGATAAAAAACTTTTAAATACAAATTATTAGGCACAAGGTACCATCATTTTATGCAAAATTTAAAAATCTCTTAATTTATAAGTATCAAAGCATAATATATATACTAGAAGTGTACCCGCGCAATGCAGCTAGATACATCACAATTTTAATGTTTCATTTTATTTTCTGTTTTTTGTCGATTTACATTACGATTTTGGATGGTTGTAAGAGAGTGATAATGATTTTTTTATATAAATTTATTTATTTTATACTTAATAATATAATGTAATTTATTTTGGTTTAATAATATAATTTTTTTATAAAATATTTTTTTAATTATATTTTAGATTTTTTATATTTAAAATTTAATTTTTATTCTATATTTAATTATTTTGAGAGTTATTTTAGGGGAGTTAAAGTGAGAAATGATTTTGGTGGAGTTAAAATGGTTAGAGATAATGATGAAAAATTAATAAATAACATTAAATGTAGTACATACAGCTTTAATGATTGTTTTTTAAGTAATTAACATTAAATAGCGGTACATTAAGCTTTAAGACTTGTTTTTAAGAGTTTTTTATGTCTTATTTATAATATAGTATAGATTACTATTGCAGACTTCTAACACCCACCAATTTGGTATGTGTAGGGTCTTCATTTTATGCATACCTTACCATGTATCACTATTAATTAATATATTATATTACTATAATGTTGTTTTAATTATATTATTAAATATGTAATTGGTTATTTTTTCTAGATGTCATTAAAATATATAAGATAATCATTGAATTATAACAAAATACTTAATTTTTTTTTATATAAAAGACATTATATTATTAAGCCTAAATTAAACAAATTTATAAAAAAAACATTATCACTTTCTCAAAACCATCCAAAATCGTACTGTAAATCGACACAAAAATAAAATGAAACATTAAAATCGTGATCTATCTCGCTGTATTGCGCGAGTACGCTTCTAGTATACAAAAATATCTCAAATGAATAAATATATAAGATGATAATATAATCAATGATGGAATCTTTAAAATGAAGTAATTGTTATAGTTGAATGTAAGTTTTTTAGACTTTTTGATTTTTGATTTTAGAGAAATTTAGGATAATTTGTTGGAGATCAGATGTTCTTCCCTACTTTCTCCATTTTTTATATGATTTGAATAAAAAAAATCTAAAAACTAGAAAACTAATTTTTCTCTATTTTGAAGAGCTCTTGAAAATATACTCTTATGATACGATACAAAAAAGTAGTTTGAATTTTTGCCTTTTATGTTAAACTTTATGTATTTGATTTGTTTCATTATTATTTGATAGCGGCTAGTATTTTATTGAGTTATTCAACTAGTTAGAATTTATTCGTAATAATAAAAAATAAAATACTGTTAAAGAAAAAACGAAACAGAATAACAATAGAATAGAGATGCAATGAAATCTGTAATTCTCGTTAATCATAAGCCCTTTAAATAGGGAGAAGTTTACAAAGAAAAAGAAACATTCATCATGGTAAATTCTAATACTAGGAAAATATTATATCAATCACTTCCTTTTGATGATGACACATAATCTTATAACAAATACCATTAAAACGTTCATCTATTGGATACAACGGATGTGAGCGATGATTGGATTTTTTTTTTGTTTTACAACGATGAAATTGCATTGTTTCATTTCATTCAATCGGCTCCTTAAATCGAATTTTTTTTTGTTACTAAACGTTAACTGGTATAAGTAAAAAAAAAAAAAAAATGTACAAATAACAAACAAAATTCATAAGGAGTTAACAAATTTTTGGATTGGGCAGGATTGAGTATTGGGCCTTTCTAATTGGGTCTTCTTATGTCCCAAACTTATGTTTAAAAGTCTATAGCTAATATTAGCTATCGTTATATTTGTGCTTGTTTATTTTTTTTAGTGAGCATCTAACATTTTTTATATTAAAGTCTAGATTTGTATATTTTATAGCTATGAATTACTTGAATTTTGTACTAATGTGTATTGTGTCTACTTGCTTTCAGTTTAACTAAAATAATATATAAATAATAGTATAATGTGCTCAGTTTAACCGTAATAGTAAAAAATAGCCGAATAATCGAACCGAATAAACTATCTTTATCCGACTAACTGAATCGTTTAAGCTGAAAAACCAATAACCCGAAACCGTTTGGTTCAGATGAGTTAATTTTTTCGACACCAGTTAACGTGCCCAAATCATAAAAGTTCATGGATCCGCCACTAGGTTGTTCGAATTGGACTCGAGAAAATTATATCTGGCTCGAGCTCGACTCAAGGTCGAATGTATCACCCCGATTTTCGGAAGGCGTAATTTCAAGTTAATACAGAAACCGGTATTTTAAGGGAAAAAAAAATTGGATTTTCGACTTGAATCCTAGATTTTATAGTCTTGTTGGATGAAATATTCAATTACGAGTCCAACGGTTCTTTTCAGAGCAAAATTGGAGCTAAAACGAAGAAGTTACAACTAAAACAGTGAACGAGAAGAAAATCGGGCGAATAGTGCACTATGCGACTTGCGGCGCCAATTAGAGCCACCCGCACGACTTAGGGGAAGCGGATGAGTTGTGGCGCGAGTTAGGCCGCGTGGTAACCTGCGAAATGCTCTGTTCGAGCATAAAACCTGATTTTCAGCCCTCAAACTTCATTTCTTCATAACTTTTGCATATCAACTCCGTTTTTGGTGATTCAAGTTGCAATGGTTTCGTTTTTGAGAGATCTTCAAGGATATATAAATAGATTTGAAGTCTATTGTAAGATCCGAGAGTATTTTGTGGTGGTAAGTTCCTTATCTCTCTCAATGATTAAGCTAGGGTTTGATGGTTTCATCATTTTCCCTTTCATCCTTCAACTTGGGTGTGATTTTGATGACTTGTGTTGAAGGAAACCTTGTAATTGTGTTGGATCTAAGATCTAGGAAGATTTCTTGGAGATTTCAAGCTTTCATCAAAGGAGATTCAAGTTTGGGAGTAAAACCTAGATTTAGCCTAAATCTAGCAAGGTGAGTTCAAGTTGCTTTGTGAAAACTATGTACATGCCAAAATGAGTATTTTGAAGTAAAAATATGTTTTACTTAGTAATTGTCAATGTGTTGGGTATTTTGATAAGTTTTCACATTTGAAAAACTTGGGTTGTTTTACTCTCATAAAAATACCCATATTTGGGGATTTGGATATCTCGATAAGTAATAGAATGATTTACGCATTTTGGTGATTTTGTACAAATAAAGTCTATTTTATGATTTATGCATCTTTGGTGATTTTTGTACAAATGAAGTCTAATTCATGATATATACATTTTTATTGTATTTGATTTCATAAACCATTTGAAAAATGACTTGTCCCAAATATGTGTTGAGTTTTGGGTTAATTACATCTTTGAAGTATGTGTTTGCATAAATGTCGTTAAAATGCATTTTATTATTTGGGGGACCGTTATTTGTTGGTCAAATGGGTTTTGAGCATTTTAGCTCGGTTTTGACTTAAAAGAGTCTCGCGAACATTTGTCCAAGTTTTAATGGCTCTTTGTAAAGCCCATGTTCGATACACATCATAATGCATTTTATTGTATATTTATGATAATTACATGCCCAAGTGCGTTGGTCAGTCATGTGTAGTCATGTAATGTTAGACTGTGTTGCATTGGATCTATATACACGTAAGTCAGTTTTTAATTGATGGTCAACTGGGTGTTTGGGGAATTGACTTCGGGGCCTATGTTTTTATGACCTTAACTTTTCAAGTGTACACTAGGAGGGCTGAGTCCGGTTGTGCTATCATGAGTGATTGCGTTTTGGACCTCTGTCATTCGGGGTAATTCCATGGTTGTAGTCCTAGAATGTTGTCGGGCCTTTGGCGGCGTTCATGGTAATACTCGCTAAGGTCAGCTGTCTCTTTTGGTGTAGCTTGAAGGGAGTCGTAGGGGCACTTGGGCTTGCATGTCGTGAAGTGTCATACGATTAGCGTTGTATGAGTGACATACTTTTGTGTTCCTCCAGTCTCAACGAAAACGGGTCTCCCCCGTCGTCGGCCAGCAGTAATTTGGATATTTAATTGTCCATGCTTTAATATTTGGATTTCATCCCATTTTATGGTCGTGTGAGTATTGAATATTAGTTACATGTTTTCAATGACATATTATATTTATATGGATTACTTTCCATAACTTACGAATTGAGTATTACGCCCCACTCGTGTTTTTGGGTGTTTCGGGATGCAAAGTTTTATCCGCGCTTTTATAATTGGGAGTCCGTTTTCTATTCACGTTTGAGTGAGTTTTGGGCGACATCATTTTATAAAGAATATTTTGTATCGGGGGCGTTTACCCCTTAAAAATGCATGTTATTGGGAAACGAGTCTTTTTCATAATTGAGGTAAATCATTTTGAAAGATTATGATTTAAATTGCATTATTTCCTTTTAACAATATATTTATTCATGTTAAAAATTTTTGAACTCACTAGGCGTTAGCCTAACATTTTTATTTGTCAGCATGTGCATCAGGTCCTGGTTGGGTGTGGTACTAGCGACACTGTGAAGAGATGAGGAATACATTATGCTCGAGGGTGAGTAGTTTGGTGAAGCCTTCCCCCGTTATCTTGGGTTATAGCAATTTGTATTTGGGTTTAGTAACACCCGACCTTTGATTAGTCCATGTGTAAGACTTTATTTATATTTGTTGATGGTTAAATCTAGAACAGTATTTCAAGGATAGACTTGTTGTAAGATGCTATGTCTTTCTTTGAGGTATTTTTGAAAATTTTAAATTAGTTGATATTTCCTGTTTTGAGGGTGTTACAAGTTGGTATCAGAGCTTAAGTTTGAGAGAATTGTGTAATCATTTTGGATGCCTAGACTCAAACTAGCGTTATTTTAAGTAATTGAAGGTGAAGTTACACCAATAGGTACCTTAAGATACGACATTTTGAGGTTGATGGAGTCACTAGGAATGGGAATCACGTCGAGAGTAGCAAGGTACGTTCATAATTGCACCTGGCCAGTGTTATGGTGAACCTACATGGTACATGTGTATGCTTGAACTGACTTGGTATGATGACCGTTGGGGTAGTGAAGAAGTTTCTAAATGGGTAACCATTAGAAGGAGTTGATGATTTTAGTATTCGTCACTTGGAGTGACGGTAAGAATGGTGATTGTATTAAGTGGACCGCTTTGGGTCCGAATCATCGGTTGAATTAGAACCATAGGTCTATTGAATCGACTTTATTTCGAGGAGGAATCGTGAGGTTAACCAATCTAGTTGCCTATCGTTACCTTAAGATGTTGAGCGTCTGGGTGTCGGTAGCGAGATCGTTGGACTTGGAGAACTCGGTCCTAAGGTTTTGGGTCTTGGCCAAAATTCATGCACGAAACTTACTCTTGAATTATTTTGCATAAAGTGTTCCATACCTTTCCAAATTTTCATGTGGGTCGTATTTCGGATTCGTGGAAAGGCGTTTAATACGCACGAGATTTTAAACTGTGAGTTTGAACATGCATAAAAACTGTTTTATTGCACATGATTGCAAACTTTGTTGAGATTTTCACCTTTAAATACTACCATGTGCATTAAATGCTTGAGACACTTGTAACTTTGTGATTTAATGTCAGATATGTCATTCAAAAAGACAAAGTGTCCTTTTTGTCTTATCATGAGACATAGTTGACCTGCAGACTATGGTGTGGACAATACCTGAAAAAGATGTAAAAGACAAACATCATTTTCCTGGTTCTTTAGAGAATGTCCCATTATTTTATGATTGGTGAAGATCTTTTTTGCAAGAGGACAAAGGAGGATCCTCCGAAAATGATGATCCAACCGATTTGTCACGAGGAAATTGGCAGGAATAGCTTAGTTGTTGTTGAGAAGCTCATCTTCAAATCCACATTGACATATTCTATTCTTCTGGATTTCGGTTGATCTTCGAATTCACTGATATTTAAAAGCATGACTAAGTTACCCTCTTTTACAAAAATTTAACGTAGCACGTATAGACATATACAAAATGATGGAAAATAAAAAAAAACTAACAAAAAGAGGAGATCGATGGCAAGGCCAACAAGGGTGATGGATGGTGATAGAGAGCGGACGACAATAAGGCGAAGAGGTGGCAACGGATTTAAATGACGTAGGGTTTGGGAAAGGTAAACTATTTTTTTTACTTTAAACCTTCCTAGCCATGTTTCAGATAAATTTTGTTTTGGGTTAAAAGTATGTAAGTAACCGATTTTTAAAAGTTCGATAGTTTATTTATTCAAAAAAAAATTCAAGTATTTAACCATTCAAAATGAGATAGTTCAATGATTTCTCATTCAAAAAATATTCAAGAACTTAGGCTATGTTTGGCAAACTAGCTTATAAGCTAGTTGGTAGCTGATAAACTAGCTTTTCAAAATGCTACTATGAGTAGCTTTTCAATGAGCTAGCTTTTGATCATTTATAACCCTCATTCCTGAGTATTATTTATCACTCTTTTTCGTGTCTTATTTCCCAGTTATACCTGCTTTTGTTCCTTTCTGTCTTCTTTTGGTCTATAATTAAAGCAAGTTATGATAATGGCATCAAAATTAATTTTTGTGCAGAATTTGGGAAAACTGTCGGGGAGGGCAGTGAGTGCCCGCGGTGGACACCCGAAGATCCATGGGGCAAATGATTTATCCGAATTTAATGGGTCATTTTGGCATATGTCAGAAATAATTGGAGGCATGAGGTCATCCTTGGAGAGTGTGAAGACAAAAGGAATATCCTTTGGATAAGGGCATTACCCAATGGGTATTCTCCTTCTCATTTCCCATATAAGAGAGGCTTTGGTTCTTCATTAAGGGGGATCAATCACCTAAAAATCCATCATCAAACTCCATCACTCTCATCATTCTAAGTTCTTCTCTCCAAAAAGAGAGAACTTAGCTTTGAAGTTTAGATTAGTTTAAACTATTGTCTTTAATTTCTCGTACTCTACTTTTCTGTATTAATTTTCTAGCATTTTCATTTATTGCAAGTTTAATTTTAGTACTTTAATTTCTTGCTCTTTAAATTATAGCATTTTAAATTTAAGTAATTTATTTTCTTACTTTGTTCTTATTTCATTTTATATTCATGCAATTAGTTAAGTTTTATTTCTCTTTTATTATTATGTCTTCCGTTAAGCACCTCTTGTGTGTGGGTGTGAGCTAACTTGAGACTAGTAGGCAACACTTGGGTGTGGCCATTATTACTAACTCTTAAGTTTGGTCACTTGAGTCGGGACTTAAACTCAACGCAAATAAGCCGATCACTTTGAAGTGTTAATATTAGATCTTGACCTCGAGAGGGGCGGATTCGATATACGGCTTAAGTGATGCACAAAGATTTGAGAAAGTCTTTGATAACCACGTAGATATACGGGTTTTGTATGATTTACTAAGGTTCAAACGTCGGAGGAGATTTATATCACAAAGAGATTTGGGTATAAATCTCCGTACCGGTAGAACTTGATTTTTATCAACTTAGTTAAATCGGCAAGAGTAAGAGTTCGTAATGATGGACAGTTTACGAGCATTTTGTAGGACCGGTCTTTAAAAATCCACTTTCGAGAGATCGGACTTTTTATAGATTTTCTGTACTACAAAGCTCCCGACCATTATGTTACTACGTGTGTCTGAAGGAATGCTTACACCCATACCCATTCTTTAATTATAAAAAGTTTATTTCACATTTTTAGAATTTTATCACCAACCAAACAAATATTTTTCCAACTTGAAACTTGTGCAAGAAGTTCATGAAAGTCTGTATTTCTCAGTAAGTCCAGTCTCTGTGGGTACGATACTCGGTACTTGTACCATTGTATTACTTGTAGCGATCTCAGTGTTGATATATACTTGTGTCCACGCTGGGAAATTTAGTGTTCTCGCTTTGAGTGCATGATAAATAGCTACCAAGTTTTTGACACCGTTGTCGGGGACTGGCACGATTTTACATCCTGAGATATTGGTTTTTGTTCGAGCCTGTGTCACTTGTTTCACCTTCAAAGCATTTATCGTGTTGTATGCCACGACTACAACACGGTGAACTTTTACCTCTCGATCTTGAAATTGAAAAAACTTTGAAAAGAAGAAGATTAGGTAGAGGAAATCGGCAAAACCCAATTCTAAATCAAACCATGGAGGAAGAGGCGGCAAATCCTCCACCTCCTCTTGTGGAAACAACGATTAAAATTGCTGATGATAAAGAAAGGGGAATACGGGACTATGCAACACCCGAATTTGATCAACTCAAGTCGGGTATTCTTAGGCCCCACATTACTGCACAAAATTTTGAACCGAAACCGGTAATGTTTCAAATGATCCAAGCAATGGGTCAATTTGGAGGATTACCTTCGGAAGATCCACACTCTCACTTAAAATCATTTTTAGAAATGACGGATCATTTTCTCATTCCCGGAGTTTCCGCAGAAGCCTTACGGTTGACACTCTTCTCTTATACATTGAGAGATAGAGCCAAAGCCTGGCTAAATTCTCAGCCACCTCATTCAATTGACACTTGGATGAGTTTAGCTGAAAAATTTCTAAAGAAATACTTTCCTCCCACTAGGAATGTAAATTTTAGAAATGAGATTTTAATGTTTAAACAAGAGGAAGATGAGACAGTATCAGATGCATGGGAGAGATTCAAAAATTTAATTCGAAAATGTCTGTACCACGGAATCCCTCACTGCATCCAATTAGAAACCTTTTACAATGGTCTTTCTAATTCTGCTAAAATCATCCTCGATGCCACGACTGGTGGCGCTTTTACTTCAAAAACATACAACGAGGGGTATGGCATTTTGGAAAAGGTTGCCAATAATAACACTGATTGGTCAAACCCTTGTGCTATAATTCCTAAGACTGCGTCAGGAGTTCGTGAGATTGATGCCATCTCCGCGTTAAATGCACAAATTGTAGCTTTAACTAATTTGGTTAAAAACAATTTGAACCTTAATGGAGAAAAGAGTCAAGTGCAAGCCATTCATCAAGCTTTAAATAAGTCGTGTAGTTTTTGTGGAGAAAATCACCCTTTTGAGTGTTGCCCCGGTAATCCCGCATCGGTAAACTATGTTGGGAATCACGCTAGAAATAGCCCATTTTCCCAAACATACAACCCGAATTGGAGAAACCATCCAAACTTCTCATGGTTAGGAAATCAAGGACTTCAATCCCCCGGGGCAAGTCAAGTCCAAAACCGACCAAAAAATCCCCCGGGATTTCACCAAAGCCACCCTCAAAATTTTCAACATGGACAATCTTCATAATCACATGCACCTAGGCAACAAAATGCATCGGACGGTAATGGTTCAATCGAATCGTTACTTAAAGATTTTATAAACCAAACCAATGCAACTTTGAGGGGTTTTGAAACCCAACTAGGACAATTTGCCATTGAACTCAAGAATAGACCACAAGGGACTTTGCCTAGTGACACCGAAAATCCTAAAGGCATCCATAAGGAACATGTCAAGGTTGTGAGCATAAAATAAATTAAGAGCGTAGAAAAGTCTAAAAAGATCGAAAAAAGACCACTCTCACCAATTTTGGAAGAAAACTCGCACCCCTTTGATAGCTCAAAATTTCCAGATCTGTTCCTAACCCCTAAGATAGCAGAAAAACCAGAAACTTCGGCCCACACAACAGGCCCAATTGTTTCATGCAGCCCTGCCCAGCTTGCCCACCGCGGGCAGGTTGTGCCCACTCCAGAACTAGTACTTCCATGCATTCCTGAAAAGAACAAAGCAACCCCAGATCTGCGAGAACTACCTTTTCCTGAGAGATTAAAAAACAAAAATGAGGATGAACAATTCAAAAAACTTTTGGACATTTTCAAACAACCCCACATTAACATTCCTTTGGTAGAGGCTCTCGAGCAAATGCCAAGTTATGTTAAATTTTTGAAAGATATTCTCAACAAGAAACGAAGGCTGGGAGAATTTGAAACTGTTGCTTTGACCAAAGAATGTAGTGCACTTCTTACTTGCAAAATCCCACCGAAGCTAAAGGACCCGGGAAGTTTCACCATCCCGTGTTCTATCAGGGGACAAGAAGTAGGACATGCTCTATGTGATTTTGAAGTAAGCATAAACCTCATGCCTTTGTCAGTTTTTAAAAAATTAGGAATTGGTGAAGTTCGACCCACCACAGTCACTTTGCAACTCGTAGGCAGATCTTTGGCATATCCGAAAGGAAAAATTGAGGACATTTTGGTAAAAGTCGATAAATTTATCTTTCCGACTGACTTTCTAGTTTTGGACTACGAAGCAGATAAGGATGTCCCCATCATTTTAGGCAGACCATTTTTAGCAACCGGTAGAACCTTGATAGACGTGCAAAAGGGTGAGTTAACTATGAGAGTGAACTACCAACAAGTAACTTTCAACGTTTTCAAATCCCTTAAGTTTAACGGTGAAATTGAGGATTGCTCTTGCCTAAATGCCTTGGATGATGAATTTGAGTTGAGGTTGATTAGTTGTTTAGCGGAAGATATTTTGGAAGATGATTTGGTTGAGGTGGTAGATGTATTTGAGCAATTGGACTTTAATGATAGACCGACCCAAGTTCCTTCTATAATTAAGGCACCCGAACTCGAATTAAAGCCACTTCCTACTCAACTTAAGTATGTTTATCTCATGAAAGAAGAAAAATTGCCCGTCATTATTTCTTCCAACTTAAGTAGTGAGCAAGAGGTAAAATTAATAGAGTTGTTAAAATATCACAAGAAGGCCACAGGATGGACGATAGCTGACATCAAAGGAATCAGTCCATCTCTTTGCCAACATAAGATAATATTGGAAGATAATAGCGTTGGCAAAGTGCAACCCTAAAGAAGACTTAACCCAATCATGAAAGAAGTCGTCAAGAAAGAAATTTTAAAATGGCTTGATGCGGGTATCATTTACCCCATCTCAAGTAGTGGTTGGGTAAGTCCGGTGCAATGCGTACCGAAAAAGGGTGGTACAACCGTTATCACCAATGAGAAGAACGATCTTATCCCGACCCAAACTATTACAGGGTGGAGAATTTGTATGGACTATAGACAACTTAATCTAGCCACCAAAAAGGACCATTTTCCTTTGCCCTTTGTTGATCAAATGCTAGATAGATTGACCAGAAATGAATTTTATTGCTTTTTGGATAGATATTCGGGGTATAACCAAATTCACATCTCACCCGAAGATCAAGAGAAGACCACTTTCACTTGTCCCTTCGGAACTTTTGCTTTTCGCCGAATGCCATTTGGTCTATGCAATGCACTCGCTACTTTTCAGCGTTGTATGATGTCAATTTTTTCAGATATGATTGAAAATTCCATGGAAGTTTTTATGGATGATTTTTCAGTTATTGGCACATCATTTGAAAATTGTTTGGAAAATTTGAAAAAGAGCTTGGAAAGATGTGAAACACACGATTTAATTTTAAACTGGGAAAAATGCCATTTTATGGTACAAGAAGGAATCGTGTTGGGTCATATGGTTTCCAAGAAAGGTTTAGAAGTGGATAAAGCTAAACTTAAAGTAATCATGCAATTACCCGAGCCTAGTTCGGTTAAAGGTATTCAGAGTTTTTTTAGGGCATGCGGGGTTTTATAGGCGGTTTATAAAAGATTTTTCAAAAATAACAAAACCCCTTTGCAACTTATTGCATGTCGATCAAACTTTCGACTTTACTTCCGAATGTAGAAAATCTTTTGAAGCAATCAAAGCCGCCCTTGTCTCGGCACCCATAGTTATAGCACCGGATTGGACATTACCATTTGAGGTAATGTGCGATGCTAGTGATTGGGCTGTGGGTACTGTTTTGGGACAAAGACGGGGAAAAATTTTCCACCCCATTTACTACGCAAGTAAAACTCTCATTGAAGCTCAAATAAACTATACCACAACTGAGAAGGAGTTACTTGCCGTAGTATTTGCTTTCGACCGTTTTCGATCCTATTTAATTGGCACAAAGGTCATCGTTCACATTGATCACTCCGCTATTAAGTATCTCTTTAGAAAAACCGACGCAAAGCCACGACTTATTTGTTGGGTCCTTTTGTTACAATAATTCGATATAGAGATACTTGATAGAAAAGGAGTTGACAATCAGGTTGTCGACCACCTTTCTAGGATTGAAAATGACGTGTCAAGTGGTGGAACTCATGAGATAAAAGAAGTTTTTCCGAATGAGCACATCTTGGCTATCCAACATCATTTTGACAAAAATGTCCCATGGTACGCTGATATTGCAAACTATCTTGCTAGCGGAATCAGGCCGTACCATATGCGAGGACAACAATTCAAAAAGTTCATTCATGACTGTAAACACTACTTTTGGGACGACCCATTTTTATACAAATTAGGTGCAGACCAAGTTTTGCGAAAATGCGTCCCAAATTTAGAAATGAAAAATATTTTGAATGATTGTCATGCCTCACCTTACGGTGCCCATTTTGGTGGACAACGTACGGTGGCAAAAATCCTACAAAGCGGATTCTTTTGGCCCACATTATTCAAGGATTCTTTTGAGTTTGTCAAAGGTTGTGACCAATGCCAAAGAACATGAAATATGTCCCAACGCAATGAAATGCCCCTAAATAATATTGTGGAAGTCGAACTTTTCGATGTACGGGGCATTGATTTCATGGGACCATTTCCAATGTCTTTTAATAATCAGTACATTTTGGTTGCGGTTGACTACGTCTCCAAATGGGTAGAAGCCATATCGTGTCCTCGAAATGATGCTAAAACAGTGATTAACTTTCTCCATAAAAATATTTTTGTATGATTTGGTACACCCCAAGCTTTAATTAGTGATGAAGGGACACATTTCCTGAACAAAATGTTAAGCACTGTTCTTGGCAAATATAATATCCAACATAAGGTTTCCACGGCATACCATCCGCAAACTAATGGTCTTGCCGAACATTCAAATCGGGAAATAAAATCAATTTTGGAAAAAGTTGTTAAACCCGATAGAAAGGATTGGTCACTTAAGTTGGATGACGCGTTATGGGCTTGCAGAACAGCTTTTAAAACCCCATTGGACATGTCACCGTACAAATTGGTTTTTAGAAAAGCATGTCATTTACCTTTGGAGCTTGAATACAAGGCTTTTTGGGCAATAAAAGAGTTGAACTTAAATGAGGATGTTGCAGGTAAGAAGAGAAAACTTCAATTGAGTGAATTATAAGAGCTGAGACATCATGCCTACGAGAATGCAAATTTTTACAAAGAAAAAACTAAACTTTGGCATGATCGTAGGATAAATAAAAGAACTTTTGAAAAAGATCAGCAGGTGCTCCTCTTTAATTCACGATTAAAGCTTTTCCCGGGAAAATTAAAATCACGTTGGTCAGGGCCTTTCACTATTGTCGAGGTCGATCCGTTTGGTACAATTGACCTTTTGAATCCACAAGATGGAAGCACATTTAAAGTCAACGCACATTGGGTCAAGCACTACATCCCAGATGCAGTACCCAAACCTACCAATCAAGATTATAGTGAAGAGAAGTTCGATTTGTAAATAAATTGTACAGTTTAATTTCTGTTGTTTTTCGCAGTGTCCACTGTAGATTCAGAGTGCCCACTGGGAGTGTTGGGCGGGAAAGCGTACTAAGTAAGATTTTGGATATCTTATTTTTTTTGGTTCTAATCATGGTATTGGAGTACCTGGTAGACACTTGGCGAAAGGGGGTGGTGTAAGGTCTTCCCATGTAAGATTTTGTTGTACCTTTTAAGGATAAAATAATTGGGTTTAGTTTTTTTTTTCAAATATTAAAATTAAAACTACTGGTGGTTTTAAAATAATCGACAGTTAAAAAAAAAATAAAAAAAAATAAAATAAAACCCTCTTTCCTTTTCATTGTTACCCTTTCATCTTCCCCAAAAATCTAAACCCTCTTTCCTTTCCATACCAGAAACCGAAAAACCCTTTTTCCAAACTCTTCATCTTCTTCATGACTAGGATGAAGAAGCTTACACCCAACCCCAACCTTGTACCTTCTCGCCGGAGTTTAAGATTGCAGGCCGCCGATACGCCTGTCGAACCACCGCCATCGCCCCCGCCTGCTACCACTGTCGAACCACCGCCATCGCCCCCGCCTGCTACCACTGTCGCACCACCGCTAGTCGTTCCCGCGCCTGCATTTTTCGTCGGATCATCAACGGCCGGTGTTCAGAACTTCGCCGGATCCTCCATGGTGAGCACCGATGAATCTCAGTCTCAATCCTCCTCCCCATATTTTTTTTCTCCATAGCTATCTTGAGAGCCATGAGGTTCTAACTAAAGTTACCTACCTTCCTACCCCCACTATACCTGTTACGACATCACCGCCACCCTTCGTTACCGCTGCTACGCCGGCGACCACTCCCAGCGGCGTAAACCTAAAACCCGTTTTCCTAAACCTAAAAATCGCCACCGCTGTAACCACCATTTCTACCAAACCCACCCCAGTCACAAAAGAACTACCCAACATTCCCCCAAATCCGTACCTGAACCCTAACAGTTCACACCCCCGCCATTTCGATTTGAATGAAATGGAGGACTTGGATGATGATGATTACGATGATGTTCTGGAAGGAAAGCTCATGTTCGATTTTGAGGAGCATCACGATGGTAATCACCAAGATAACTTCCCCTTCTCTTCACCACCATGCACCACAGTGAGTTCTGGTCTCGCTGCGACATAAAGTTCACAGCCCCTCTCTGCCCTCGGTGGAGAGACAGTGGCCACTCCACCAAATTCGCCGGCCAAGAGTTCCTCCAGTAGTCACACGGAGGGGGGAGACAACTCATCCAACGCAGAAGAGGATTCTTCGTCTTTTGAAGAAGTTCCTCCTCCGAAGAAACTGAAGAAAATGAAAAGTGACGATGTCTTTGATTTCTTACCAGAATAACCCTTGGTGGTTAAGAAAACGTGTCCGCGGAAAGCAAAGGGAAAAGCACCGAAGAAAGCAGTGGGGAAAGAAAAACAGGGACTACAGGCCAGAAAGACGAGCTCCAGAAAAACAAATACCAAAAAGAAAGAAAAATTATCCGAGGAAAACGACCCCGAGGAGGCTGAATTACGGGAGGCAGTACCCACGGCAGCACAGAAAGCTGGAAATAGCTGTCAGGTATAATGTTATAAAAAACAGTAACCCACACTTCGAACGACCATTCGACTCGAAATTGGTTGAATCGGCCTTGCACGTAAAGCACCCCTTGATGGCCCACAAATGGGAACGTTTGATTGGTCTCCCCTTCAAGGCCAATCTTTCATGGGTCAAGGAATTTTTTGCCACCATCGGGGTGTGCAAAGAAGTGGGGTTAACGACCCCCTTCATTTGCTCCTTCAATCAAATGGCTGCTAAAGTAACAACTGTTCCGGATGAGGACATTGCAGCCTTGCTGGCTTTATCGGGTAAAGGATGGTCCCGCGATAACAAGCGGCTTGTTATCACAACAGGGGACCTAAACCAAAATGCATCTCTGTGGTTCCATATCCTGAGGCATAACATCATGCCGAGTGCTCAAGATGGCACTCTTTCCCGAGAAAAATGCTTCCTGTTGTATTGCATCATGAAGGAACTACCCATAGACGTCGGTCCTATTGCCCACGCAACCCTTGCCTATGCAGCCTCAAGAACAGTTTATCGCCTCATTTTTCCACCCCTCATTA
Source organism: Arctium lappa (assembly GCA_023525745.1). Taxonomy (NCBI): domain Eukaryota; kingdom Viridiplantae; phylum Streptophyta; class Magnoliopsida; order Asterales; family Asteraceae; genus Arctium; species Arctium lappa. Next base: position 43,957,494 of record CM042063.1, read on the forward strand.
CTAAACTGATGAAAATGGCAATTGTTCCTCGTTACAAGACAAACCAAATACTATAGGTTCCCAATTTAATCAACATGGAGACCCTGGAGAGGCGAAGAAGAGCATTGAAAAGCACAAGACCTTCCCGAACTATTCCTGCTGCAGTGTCCACTGCAAATGTTGCGGGATCTATAGTGCCCACTGTCGAGGTCTCGGGTACTGCAGTGCCCACTCCCGCCACAGCTGCCGCATCCACTACCCCTGCTACATCGTTTGCTTTCCCGATGCACCCCCTTCTAGCACTGCTTATGGAGCAAAAGTTTGGATGACCCTTCTTGCAGGTCAGAATGAAGCTGTTCTTGCTAAATTGCAAAGTTTGGAAGATCAACAGTGCAGGTTCCATGAAAGAGAGCTTCGGATGTAGACCTAACAAAGGGAGTGGAACTCGGCATTCCAACGGATCTTGCATTGCATTAACCCCACTGTGACAGCTACTTTTCCTCGATTCCCAACCGAAGTACTTGATCCGCTCCCACCGGTCGCTACTCCAGTTTCTGCACCTCCCTCTACGGAGGGCACAACTGCTCCGGCTACTGCTCCCAGTGAGCAGTAATGGGGGCATCTGTGATTCCTTTGTTGTTATTATCAAAACTTGCTTTGATTAGCTTTTGTGTTATCTCTTTTGGGTATTTGGGAACTGTTAAACTTTTGTTACACCACTTTTGTATGTTGCTTAAACCTTTTATGGCGTTTATGTTAATCCGTGGATGCTGATCATTTTGTTATTGTCTCTAGCATGCTCTTTTCAGGTACATTTCTACATTAGTGACTTTGATGTTTGATGCGATTAAAAGGACGTATGCCATCCCTTCATTCCGACCCATACACTTACCCGTTGATACCTCACCATGCCATACTTTCCACATCGATGGGGACATCAATAATCTCAAGTTTGAGGAGGGGGGATACATAATGATCACCTTCAAAACATTTATCGTGCTCGTGATCATTTAAAAAAAAAAAGAAAAAAAGGGTGGGGGATAAAATAAGCCTTCGGAAAATTGGAAGACATGCACAACCCAATGACATAGAACAAATGAAACACCACGAGTCTTGGACGAGCAAGTACAAAAATACGCAAAAGTGAAAAATAAAGAAAGATATAAAACCCTTTTGTAGTATTGCTCAAGTTTGAGGAAGTTAGTAAAATTTCGTACCCATCAAACACTAACCCTCAAGTCCTACTGATTAATTTCATCAGAACCTAAGTCATGGATGGAAGAATGTACATCAACTCCCGCTAGAGAAAGATCAACAATCCCTCCGTAGGTGGTAATATTTTTTTTCCTTTTCTCTTTTCTCTATCGTTTTCTTTCTTCGTAAAACTTTCTTTTCTAGTTTTTAGTTACTTGAGGACAAGTAACAGTTCAAGTTTGAGGATGTGATAACCCTCATTCCTGAGTATTATTTATCACTCTTTTTCGTGTCTTATTTCCCAGTTATACCCGCTTTTGTTCCTTTCTGTCTTCTTTTGGTCTATAATTAAAGCAAGTTATGATAATGGCATCAAAAGTAATTTTTGTGCAGAATTTGGGAAAACTGTCGGGGAGGGCAGTGAGTGCCCGCGGTGGACACCCGAAGATCCATGGGGCAAATGATTTATCCGAATTTAATGGGTCATTTTGGCATATGTCAGCAATAATTGGAGGCATGAGGTCATCCTTGGAGAGTGTGAAGACAAAAGGAATATCCTTTGGACAATGGCATTACCCAATGGGTATTCTCCTTCTCATTTCCTATATAAGAGAGGCTTTGGTTCTTCATTAAGGGGGATCAATCACCTAAAAATCCATCATCAAGCTCCATCACTCTCATCATTCTAAGTTCTTCTCTCCAAAAAGAGAGAACTTAGCTTTGAAGTTTAGATTAGTTTAAACTCTTGTCTTTAATTTCTCGTACTCTACTTTTCTGTATTAATTTTCTAGCATTTTCATTTATTGCAAGTTTAATTTTAGTACTTTAATTTCTTGCTCTTTAAATTATAGCATTTTAAATTTCAGTAATTTATTTTCTTACTTTGTTCTTATTTCATTTTATATTCATGCAATTAGTTAAGTTTTATTTCTCTTTTGTTATTATGTCTTCCGTTATTAGCATGAGCTAATTACCTCTTGGGTGTGGGTGTGAGCTAACTTGAGACTAGTAGGCAACACTTGGGTGTGGCCATTATTACTAACTCTTAAGTTTGGTCACTTGAGTCGGGACTTAAACTCAACGCGGATAAGCCGATCACTTTGAAGTGTTAATATTTGATCTTGACCTCGGAGAGGGACGAATTCGACATATGGCTTAAGTGATGCACAAAGATTTGAGAAAGTCTTTGATAACCACGTAGAGATACATGTTTTGTATGATTTACTAAGGTTCAAACGTCGGAGGAGATTTATATCACAAAGAGATTTGGGTATAAATCTCCGTACCGGTAGAACTTGATTTTTATCAACTTAGTTAAATTGACAAGATTAAGAGTTGGTAACGATTAACATTTTGTAGGACCGGTCTTTAAAAATCCACTTTCGAGAGATCGAACTTTTTATAGATTTTCCGTACTACAAAGCACCCGACCATTATGTTACTACGTGTGTCTCAAGGAATGCTTACACCCATACCCATTCTTTAATTATAAAAAGTTCATTTCATATTTTTAGAATTAATTATGTGAATCCAAGATCTCAAAATCCTAGAAAGAGAAAGTAGAGAGAGAGTGTGAAGCGCAAAGTAACAATAGTATTGAATGTGGCGAGAAAGTGTTACAAGGAACAAGGACCAAAGGGACTTAAATACCCTGGTCAGATACAACACAGTTTAAGACACTGTACACTATATAAGACCAAGCCTATAAATACAATGATTACTATAAAATCAGACTTAACAATCTCCCCCTTAGTAATCATTGGCACTGTGGTCTTCAAAATCCATCTTCTAAATCAGCATGGACCATCTAAGCGACTTTGCGAAGCATTCTGACTTTTTGAAGAAATTTCTTCTCATCATCTTTTAAGCTCTGTTGTCTTTACTGCCTTGACAAGACTGGACCAGTTTGAAATAAACTTGAAAGAACAGTCGGTTCATTAGCTTGTACTCTAGATGACACACCTCTTTTAAATGATCTTGAAGAAGCTGTGGTGATCGGAGCTTAAACAGCTAAAGACAAGTAAAGTAAAATATCAAGTTATGGATTAGTAAAATATCACAATAACATCCATTAGATGAAATCAAATGTATGTATATGGATACATAAACAAGTTTTATTGCATATCAAGTTAAGACATGTTCAGTTTCAAAAAATTTCATCAATCTATTCAGTGTGCTCGCATGTGAACTCCAATTAGCTTCAAGAAAATGCAATTCTAAAAATATAATATAGAACTTTGCATGTAATCACACTAATCCATCAAGAATTCAGACTTTCAAAAATTTACAGGTTTATTGCAACTCAAACATATCACCAAGTATCATGAGATGTGTGATCATTGACATCTTTTAGCATTGTGCACTATGGCATCTTTACATGAGTGTGCTCTTTGGCATCTTTTAAGCTTGTGCACATTGCATTTTTTGAATCAACAAACTTATTTAGTAAAGAACATGTCGTAAACATAACTTTCTATCTGACCCTATTGCAGGATTTGGGTCAGCCGCTCCCAGACCAATTGGCCTTAGGGGACTAGGTGTCAAGCACCCCTTGGAACTTACTTTCCCAGATCAGAAAGGCTACATCGACACATCCTAAACCCATTCATACCGGTAGAACATGACTCTCTATCTGATTCTATAGAAGGATTTGGGTTCGATCACTCCCAGATCAATTGACCTTAGGGGACCAGATGACAAGCATCCCACAGAACTTACTTTCCCAAACCAGAAAGGTCACAGGTATAAACTTTTAAACTTAGAGATTTCTGATTTATAAGAATTTAATAATCATCTCAATCACAAGGTTTTACATCTAAGTGCTTAGCCCATATTTTCATTACGATCCAAAATTCCAACTTTTTAGGTTTTCTAAGCATTGTAAACTATAAATATTCCGAATCACACAATCTTTAAAGCGAAATCAAAAGCTACAAACATGTTGCTGACTTTTCGACTTTTGTTAGACTTGAAAGTTGAACATATAAAACTTTGATATAAACAAAGCAACTTTAAAATTTATCCTAGACACACATTTTTATTCAAAAGAAATAAAAAATTGTAAAACTTTTACTTTATAGAATAAAATTTGTAAAGGTTTAAACTTTTAAAACAACATGCCGAGATTTTAAAAATAGAAATATTTGATCGGCAAGTTTATATTCAGTTGAAACAAAATATAATTCAATAATATCATCTTCCACATAATGTAGAATGAAAATTGTGTCTCATTTGAAAATTTTTGGGTTGAACAAAATCAGGGTTTGAATAAGATTGCTCAGATTCTTTTTAAAAACATTTGAGAAAACTGGAACAACATCATTATCAGAGATAAATGCAGCGGAATAAAAGTAGATGTACTCACAGTTTCTCATTAGTCAGAAGCTTAAAGCATTGAAGAACGAGTCCTAGACTGACATATCTAGAAGTCATAGTCTGTGAAGTACGGGTCATGATTTACTCAAGAGCCATAATCTTGACATTGAGGTTCGGGTCTTGAACCGCTGTGTTCAAAAGCCATTTTTCTCTTACTCCCCCTTGACATGAGATGCCTGCAACTTAGAATCAGTTTGAGATTTTGGTACCCACTTGAATTTGGGCCCATGTTTGTTAGTTGCAGTTCGTATGGGGAAATAATGATTAGATTTGACACGATAAGCATGAGAAAAATTATCAGAAAAATAAGCACATTCATCAGATGAATACAAAGCATAATCATCTGAACTAGAATCAGAGGAAGAAGATGAGAGATGTTTGGAAATTCGAATCATTTGCTTTCTAGAGTATTTTGAAATTTTATTACAAGTAGCAAATGAATCACTTTTATAAAGTTTGTTTATACATCTATCCCCATCAATCTGAAATTCATCCGATATCCGCTTCGCTCTCTAAATCTGCTTCGATGACTTGCTCAAAGTCCTATCTGAAAGATTAGAATCAGAAGAATTAGAACTGTCAGAAAGAACTTTATCTTGTTTCTTCGACTTCTTTGACCTTCTTCTTTTACGCTTAGGTTTATAATAATCATCATTGAGCGTAAAAGAATCATCAAGAATTTTAGACTTAATATTTAAATCAGAAGAAATAATTTTACCTAAGCAACCAATCTGGTCAGACAATAAATCTGAATTTACCTCGGAGCCAGAATTATTTTGAGAAAGGTTTTCTGATTTTGGAAATTCTTTTTACATTTACCTGACAAACAGAAGAAATGCTAGAAATAGAATCTTGTTTTTGAGAAAAAAAATTTCTTCAAGACTAGATGTCATGAAAGAAAGAATAATATCAGATTCAATTTCTTTTAAAATATTTTGATCTTCCATCTTATCTTCAAGATCAATGATTTTGCCTTCTAATATTAAAGGAGGAGTATATTTCTTATAATCATAAATGATTGAAGAAATATTTTCCTTATCAGATTTATTGGCAAAAATATCAACAAAATCATCAGATACTGAAGTTTTGATGGGAGATATATCATTTAAACCTTTTCTGCCTCTTCTCGATTTGTCAGTAAAATATTTTGCATTTTCAAATGTGTAAACAAAAGGAATTTCTTTTTTCTTGTTATTTGTCTTTTTCTCATTTTCGATTTCTAACACTTGCTTCTCATTCATCCAATCAATTTTAAATTGAGGAGTATATTGAGCAAAAGTTAGATAATCGTATTTATATAAAGTTGGGGATTTTTCAATTGCATTGTTTAAACAATGTGGATTTTTAAAACCAAGTCCCCAGTTTTCTTTTAAAACTTTCTCACTCCTTGGTTTATTCATAAAAATTGTTTGTTCAGATTGGTTCCTTCGATATAACTTTTCTTCTAATTTATTTATTTTATCCGAAAGGCTGTCTTTTATATTGGTCATAGCAGTCAAAGACTCAAGATAAGACTTATTTGATTTTTCCAAATCATCTAATTTCTTTTGAAAGATGTCTTTTGTATTTTCTAAAATAGATTTTTCATCTTTCAAAGAAATTTTCAATTTGTCAATCAAATATGACTTTTCAGAATTTAAATTCTTTTCAGATAATAACTTTAAGCGAAGATCATGAATGGCAGTAATAAATATATTCATCTGAGAAGATATGAATTTAAAATCAAACTTAGAATATACCTCGTCTTCATTAGTGTCATAATCATCATCTGACTGATCATCTCCAACTAAGCACATCTGAGCGATCTCGACATTTGCAGCTTCATCATCAGAATGATCCAGCTAGAATTCTTCTTCAACAAGAAGAACATTTCCATTCTCTCTCTTTTCGGCTAGTTCCAGTTTCTTTCTGTAGTATGTCGAATCCCGAACCACCTTTGCTCGACACTCCTTTGAAATATGCCCTGGCTTTCCACAGTTAAAACAAGCATCAACTTTCTTAGCCTCAGGCACTTTGACTCTTGAACCGGAAGTGAAGCGAAGATTGTTTGAACCCGACCGATGATGGAACTTTTTCTGATAATGCTGAGAGAGAAGGATCATAGCTTTCTCTAACGCCCCTCCATCATCATCAGTGACCCCGTTGTAAGCGTTATTAGACAACGCTTGTTCAGCCAGTTGGCTCGTCAGAAGTACAACTGGGTCCACTGATTTCTTGTTCTTCTTCTCTAGTTTGGCCTTCTTCTCTAGCACCAAGCTCTCATCAGTCATAAGAATCTCATATAATTCCTGGATCTGCATAGTGGAGACTCGAACATCGTTCCTTAGTCTGTGACAAGATTTATTCCATTCAGGCTGAAGAGCGTTGAGGAATTTCAGATTTGTTTCAAGTTCGGTCTTTTCCACTTTTATTTTCCTCAGGTCATTGATCACGGCACATAATCTGTCGAAATCACTCTTTATAGACTCACTGTCTTTGGCCTTGAACTCCTCAAAGTTGTTCATGAAGCGTGTATGTCTAAGTTGAGTCGCAACTGAAGATCCAAGCATGATCTTTTCTAACTGTTCCCACATCTGATTTGGATAATTTTTGTAATGATCAACACGGTTATAGACAGAGTTTGACAAAGCTAGCATCAGATTAGCACTTAATTCTCGATCAGCTTTTATTCGTAAAACTTCGTCAGGTGTTGCGAGAATCTCTTTGTTAGTCTTTATGAACGGTCCTTCAGTTAGAGACTTCATCATGTTTGCTCCATTAGTTTGACGTTCAATGAAGTTGAGGAATCGATCTTGCCACTGAGTGAATTCGTTTTCATCTATCAGTACAGGAGGACGAGTGTCTGTACCCAATGACATCATGAGGTCATTCTTATAGAACTGAACTTGAAAGGCTAACTTGGCAGAATCCATGGCAGAAATTCAGAAAAAATTCTAAGTCTGGACTGAGAACTGGCGTAAACTTGATGTTTGCGTGAGAGGCAAGAAGCGCAAACTGGGCTTTGCGTGAGAAGAGCAAGATGCAAACTAAAACTTCTCGTTAGATGCTGGAGACGCAAACCTAGATTTGCGTGAGTAAGAGGAAGCGCAAATCACTCTTTGCGTGAGCAACTGAAGGCGCAAACTAACTTTTCGTAAGCAGAAGAAGTCGTAAACCAAGCTTTGCGTGAGAAACCAAAGGCGCAAATGTTGATTTGCGTGAGCAGTATAAGACGCAAATGATGTTTGCGTGAGACACTTAAGGCGCAAAAGTAACTTCTCTTAACTGAAGATGACGCAAAGTGTACTTTGCGTGAGGTTTTGGTGACACAAAGCTTTCTTTGCGTTATACTAAAGAAACGCAGACTATGACTTTGCTTGATGAACTGAAATCTGCCAGACGAACTTGCGCAAAGTCACTGATGAACTCGCGCAAACCGCTATGAACTCGCGCAAAATTGAGATCTAGCGCAAACCACCTAAAAAACAGTAAAAATCACCAAAATCGATTATATCCATGAATTTGATAAAACTTTTTCACACATAATTGATCGAAAAACAGATTTTAACACTTTTCAACCAAACTTTTTGATTAAAAATCTACAAAATAAAGAATTCGTATACTCAACAGAACCGAAAAAACGTGTTTTCAGAAACATTTAAAATTTCAAAATCGACAATCAAAACTTGAATTTCTTGAAAAACGATGTGAATTAAAAGTGTATATCAATCAAAATCGAATCCAACAAACCAATTTTCACAAGAATTCGTTCACAAAACAGATTGAATTTGATGAAAAATTCAAAAAAGAGATTTTCTTGAAAAAATTCAAGAAAATCAATCAAATTTTCGAATTAATGCACAAATTCAGATACGAAAATCGATTCTCTCAATTCTCTCAAGATCTAGATTGGCTCTGATACCAATTGTGAATCCAAGATCTCTAAATCCTAGAGAGAGAAAGTAGAGAGAGAGAGTGTGTGAAGCGCAAAGTAACAATAATATTGAATGTGGCGAGAAAGTGTTACAAGGAACAAGGACCAAAGGGACTTAAATACCCTGGTCAGATACAACACAGTGTAAGACACTGTACACTATATAAGACCAAACCTATAAATACAATGATTACTATAAAATCAGACTTAACAAATTCACCAACCAAACAAATATTTTTCCAACTCGAAACTTATGCAAGAAGTTCATGAAAGTCTGTATTTCTCAGTAAGTCCAGTCTCTGTGGGTACGATACACGGTACTTGTACCGTTGTATTATTTGTAGCGATCTCAGTGTTTATATATACTTGTGTCCACGCTGGGAATTTCAGTGTTCTCGCTTTGAGTGCACGATAAATACCTACCAATCATCCAAACATGTACAAAGAAAAAAGGTAGCTTATAAGCTAACTTTTTTTTGCCAAACAATGCCTTAATCATTCAAAATGAGAAACTTCGTTGATTATTTTAATACTTTTCCCTAAAAATTTAAAAATGTTGTGTTGTTTTAAACTCAAAGGCTACTTGTTTGATTTATATATCAACATATTTACCATTTAACTCTAATTAAATTATATAAACCTGTTAAACCCATCTTTTGACGTCTATAAATAAAACAAACAATTTTATAATTAAAATTAATAATTTTTTCTTTTTTCTAGAAGCATAGTATCTTGGCACAACAAAATCTCTACACTGTTTTCAACAGAACATCTTTAAACATTAAAAACAACAAAAAGAAAAAGCGAATGAATTGATTTTTCCCCCCAAAGGTGTTATCTCTTTTTGGGTCCTTTGCAATTTGCTCTCATTATTATATATTTAAACATGTTAGCTGTTTATTGAATTATAAATTTTGGAAAATTGATCAAAATAGTATAATTTTATCAACCAAATTCATTTTTTTTTAAACTAGATTTTTATTTTAGCCGGAATTTACGTAAATGTCTTATACTTTTACGTAAAATATATTTTCAGATTAAACAAAAGAAAAAAAAATCTTTACGCAAATGGTTTACACGTATGTGGATCCTTATGTAAATTTGAATAAGTTTTTTTTCCTTCTAATATGAAAATTGAGTTTACGCAAATGCGTAAGGCATTTATAAACTCAGACTAATTAAAATGAGAATTTCATTGAAAAAGTGCTAAAAATGATTTTGGATGGAAAAATTGACTATTTTGATCAATTTTCCAGGTTAGAATTTTTTGTTTCTAAATTTCTAACATAATCTTTTTCCCGATCAAATGGATTTTAAGTCTTTCAACTAACAAATAGATTATTGATATATATTGTTAGTTGTTTATGAAAGGAAACAAGATAAATTTGTGTTACTTTTTAACCAAAAATTAAGACAAATGAGCAAAAAAATTAATGATAAAGGAGGAAAATTGAACTACTAATACATAAATAAACCTTGATTTTTTTTAAACAGTTTTAGAAAGTCCAATAATTTTATAATAGTTTCTAAAAGTTTGATGATTTCAGTAATTGCTTTTAAAATTTATTGACCAAATTAAAAAATAAACTAAAAATATGATGCTATTTATTACAATTTATCATCAGAATAGTACAACGTTTTATTTTGCTTTACTTCTAACCACTACAACTTCACCATCACCAGTCCACCGCCACTCCTAATGTCATCAATATTGATAACAACTCCTCCGAAAACAAGAATTTAACTGAAAAACAAGAGATGGAAAAAATTCGACACATAAATCTATAGTAGATTTTCTTATACGTCGAAGCATCGACATCTAAGATCATTTTTTCATTCAGTTTTTAGGTCAAATGTGACCGGTTCACACGAAATGCCACATGGTGGCATTGAACCTAAATCTCCTAATGTGTGAGGTCCCAAGTTTGAAAGTGATAGTAACTTCCTTGACGGGTTATCAATGTATACAAAAGATATTAATGCATTTTTAAAAAACCCAAAGTAAACTATAAATTTGGTCCATTTGGTATATTGAATATAACACTTTTCGTCCCTGCAGTTTCAAAAATACAAGATGGTCATCATGGTTTGCAAAAACATTATCCCTCCAATGACCGCTAAAAAACATGTTAAGTCAAAGACATTTTGGTCTTTTTCTTATTTTATCTTATTACCCTTTAAAAAACTTGAAAAAAACTTTTATTGCAACCAAGTACAACAAACACCTATGACCCTACCCTTTCCCTCACTCAAGTCATCTTCTAAGTTCTCCCGCAGTCATTCCAATCACCTACACCGGCAACCACAAATATTCAACCACCACTAAAAACAGAATCACCCACCAGCGCCACCATCTACAACCACCAACCATAGGAACAAAACTATATCATTCCAAAGAGTAGAAGCATTGAACAAAATACAAACTCAAGATATAAAATCAAAATACAATAACTTCAAATACAAGCACACAACCCAAACATTCTCCAGATTAAAATGAAAACTCAAACCCTAAAATTAAACACTATAAAAATCTAAAAAATCAAATACTTAAAAAAATCAAATACAAGCACACAACCCAAACTCTGGGTTTCTAAAAGTTTGATGATTTCAGTAATTGCTTGTAAAATTTATTGACCAAATTAAAAAATAAACTAAAAATATGATGCTATTTATTACAATTTATCATCAGAATAGTACAACGTTTTATTTTGCTTTACTTCTAACCACTACCACTTCACCATCACCAGTCCACCGCCACTCCTAATGTCATCAATATTGATAACAACTCCTCCGAAAACAAGAATTTAACTGAAAAACAAGAGATGGAAAAAATTCGACACATAAATCTATAGTAGATTTTCTTATACGTCGAAGCATCGACATCTAAGATCATTTTTTCATTCAGTTTTTAGGTCAAATGTGACCGGTTCACACGAAATGCCACATGGTGGCATTGGACCTAAATCTCCTAATGTGTGAGGTCCCAAGTTTGAAAGTGATAGTAACTTCCTTGACGGGTTATCAATGTATACAAAAGATATTAATGCATTTTTAAAAAACCCAAAGTAAACTATAAATTTGGTCCATTTGGTATATTGAATATAACACTTTTCGTCCCTGCAGTTTCAAAAATACAAGATGGTCATCATGGTTTGCAAAAACATTATCCCTCCAATGACCGCTAAAAACATGTTAAGTCAAAGACATTTTGGTCTTTTTCTTATTTTATCTTATTACCCTTTAAAAAACTTGAAAAAAACTTTTATTGCAACCAAGTACAACAAACACCTATGACCCTACCCTTTCCCTCACTCAAGTCATCTTCTAAGTTCTCCCGCAGTCATTCCAATCACCTACACCGGCAACCACAAATATTCAACCACCACTAAAAACAGAATCACCCACCAGCGCCACCACCTACAACCACCAACCATAGGAACAAAACTATATCATTCCAAAGAGTAGAAGCATTGAACAAAATACAAACTCAAGATATAAAATCAAAATACAATAACTTCAAATACAAGCACACAACCCAAACATTCTCCAGATTAAAATGAAAACTCAAACCCTAAAATTAAACACTATAAAAATCTAAAAAATCAAATACTTAAAAAAATCAAATACAAGCACACAACCCAAACTCTGGGTTTCTAAAAGTTTGATGATTTCAGTAATTGCTTGTAAAATTTATTGACCAAATTAAAAAATAAACTAAAAATATGATGCTATTTATTACAATTTATCATCAGAATAGTACAACGTTTTATTTTGCTTTACTTCTAACCACTACCACTTCACCATCACCAGTCCACCGCCACTCCTAATGTCATCAATATTGATAACAACTCCTCCGAAAACTAGAATTTAACTGAAAAACAAGAGATGGAAAAAATTCGACACATAAATCTATAGTAGATTTTCTTATACGTCGAAGCATCGACATCTAAGATCATTTTTTCATTCAGTTTTTAGGTCAAATGTGACCGGTTCACACGAAATGCCACATGGTGGCATTGGACCTAAATCTCCTTGTAACACCTTAGGCATATCCCATATCGACCGTGGACAGGAGTGATGCTGGGTGTTATAAGTAATATCTTGGTCTTCCTAACAACAACGTGTTTTGGTGCCACAAGCACGTCAGGTTCTGGGAACTCTGAGGTTAAGCGTGCTTGGGTGGGAGTAGTCCCATGATGGGTGACCCCCTGGGAAGTTTCTCACCAGGTCGCCAGAAACAAATCCGTGCGCTACACGTTGGTTAAATCCAGGGGCAAAGCGGACAATATTGTTGCCGAGGCAGGCGGGATGTTACAGATGGTATCAGAGCCACTCCTGTGCCGTTCGGGATATGGGGCAAACCTCATCGAGGACGATGAAGTCCCAAGGGGGGGTGTTTGTAACACCTTAGGCATATCCCATATCGACCGTGGACAGGAGTGATGCTGGGTGTTATAAGTAATATCTTGGCCTTCCTAACAACAACGCGTTTTGGGGCCACAAGCACGTCAGGTTCTGGGAACTCTGAGGTTAAGCGTGGTTGGGTGGGAGTAGTCCCATGATGGGTGACCCCCTGGGAAGTTTCTCACCAGGTCGCCAGAAACAAATCCGTGCGCTACACGTTGGTTAAATCCAGGGGCAAAGCGGACAATATTGTTGCCGAGGCAGGCGGGATGTTACACTCCTAATGTGTGAGGTCCCAAGTTTGAAAGTGATAGTAACTTCCTTGACGGGTTATCAATGTATACAAAAGATATTAATGCATTTTTAAAAAACCCCGAGTAAACTATAAATTTGGTCCATTTGGTATATTGAATATAACACTTTTCGTCCCTGCAGTTTCAAAAATACAAGATGGTCATCATGGTTTGCAAAAACATTATCCCTCCATTGACCGCTAAAAAACATGTTAAGTGAAAGACATTTTGGTCTTTTTCTTATTTTATCTTATTACCCTTTAAAAAACTTGAAAAAAACTTTTATTGCAACCAAGTACAACAAACACCTATGACCCTACCCTTTCCCTCACTCAAGTCATCTTCTTAGTTCTCCCGCAGTCATTCCAATCACCTACACCGGCAACCACAAATATTCAACCACCACAAAAAACAGAATCACCCACCACCGCCACCATCTACAACCACCAACCATAGGAACAAAACTATATCATTCCAAAGAGTAGAAGCATTGAACAAAATACAAACTCAAGATATAAAATCAAAATACAATAACTTCAAATACAAGCACACAACCCAAACATTCTCCAGATTAAAATGCAAACTCAAACCCTAAAATTAAACACTATAAAAATCTAAAAAATCAAATACTTAAAAAAATCTAAAAAAAAAAACTAAATAAAACCCTTACAAAAATGAAATCAAACCCTCGATTTGCAGAGAGAGGGGGTGGGGGGTGGGGGGGGGGGGGAGTACATTGCTGGTTTAAGAGAGATCGAGTTATTGGCGTGGAATGTGATTACATTGAAGTGAAGTGAAGAGAAATTGAGAGAGAGAGAGAGAGAGAGAGAGAGAGAGAGACGGGAGAGGTGTTGGCCATAGGAGATGTTTTGGGTGGTTGAGAGGTGTGTGTTTTTTCTTTGTAAGGGTGTCCTAGGCTATGACTAGACTAATCCATTGACAAATTATGACTGTAAGACATCAGTCCTGATTAAACCTCAGTGGCCACAATTGTTGTCTACGCATGGATTCAAACCCTGGGCAGATGGGATATTTCATTACATCCTCTAAGGCCTTAACCAGTACGTCACAATTGGGATATTCCACAATTGAGAGGTGTGTGTTGATGGAGTTGTTGTTCATAGAGGTAGTCAGAGATGCAGAGAGGTGTGGGTCGATGTGTAGAAGATAAACTCTCTTTATATACATTATATATATGTGTATATATATATATATATAAACATATATACAAAAATTAATATATTGAAAGAAAAAGTGAAAAATCTAAAATACCCCTCACTTAATAAGGTTTTTAACAACCGTTAGCGGAAAGGACCAACTCTGCAAGCTTTTGCGAACAACGATTACCAATCTTGTGTTTTTAAAACCATAGGGACGAACAATGTTATGTCCGACAAACCACAAGAACCAAACTTGTAGTTTACTCAAAAAAGTATTATAAATTTTACATAAAGAATTAAAGATACGTAAATAAATTTATATTATCTTTATGCCTTTACACCCCTTTCTTTAAAAATGGCAAATAAACTATACCATTGATTTGTTTCATCAATCATGCATTGATTTTAGATCGACATCTTTCGTTTTTGTTTCGAATTTGTCCAAAAAGATTTCTTTATTTATTGAAAATTTAACTACTTTTTCTCCAAAGCTAAAATCTTCAATCCCAGAATAACGTACAACTTCTTCTCCATGATTCACAAGCCATTAATGCATCACGTCCCTGGATTTAGTAATTTGAGCTCTGGAAAACTGGCCAGACCATGGTTTTAAGCTTTCTCTCCGCATGTGAGAGAACCCATCATTTTCTTTGGCTCTTGTGAAGTTTTGTACTTAAAAAATTGCACCAATTTGGTTTAATTTAATGGGTTACTCTCAATTATTCACAAGTAGAATCTTCCATTCCAATTCCAGTTCAAGAAAATCTTGAATCTCTGAGTGTAATTTCAAGAACCTTTTCTAGTTCCAATTTCAAGCCCATGGAGTTTGATTACTCAATTTAGAGTTACAAACTTCAAAAAGTTTGAATCTTTTTTCTTTTTGGAGGTTTTGATGTTGAGTTTCTCAAAAAGTAAAAAATGGCAATTTTTAGTGGTTTAGAAATTGGTTTGAGTTTTGTATGTGGATGTGTTCTCTTGGGGTTTGTTGCTGAGCTCTACTATCTTCTTTGGTGGAAGAAAAGAAGAGTGAACATTGAAAACCAAAGCTTATCTCTATCTTCACCTTCTTGTTCTTCCAATTATACCCCTACTCACCTTTCCTGTTGGAAAAACCCTAATTCTTCAAAACCCATCAAAACCCATGAAAATAAACAAGATCCAGAAATGGGTTTGGAAGAAGATGTGATTTTGAATGATCAAGATGAAGAAAGTATGGATCTTGAACTCATGAGGCTGCATAATCTTCAAGGCCCACCAAGGTTTTTGACCACCATTAATGAAGAAACCAAAGAGGAGTTGGAATCACAAAGGAGTAGAAAGGGTTCAAGAACAAGAAGCTTGAGTGATCTTATTCTTCATTTGGATCATAGTACCCCTCAAGGTTCACCACCATTAAAGGGGTTACATGAGTTGCAGAATCTTGAAGGGTTTCATCACCATGGATTGAATCCTTTGTTTGAGAATGAGAACGAGATTAAAAAGATGAGATCTTCACCACCTCCTACATTTAAGTTTTTGAGAGATGCAGAAGAGAAGCTTTTGAGGAGATTGATGCAATTAGATGTAGAAAAAGGGGTTAATAATTCTTCTGCAAAAATGGATGATGAAAAAGATGGTTTTTGTGTAAAATTGGTTGATTTCAAGGCCAAAAATGGAGTGATTCAATATCATCATCAAATTTCAGCTCCTTCAAAGGTGATTCCATTGGCTTCTTCACCATCAAACAATCAATCAAATTGACAAGAAACAGTGGGCATGCAGCTACCAATTCCTGAAATGGGTAATGCTTTTTTTCTTTTTTGAAAATTTGTTTTTAAATTTATTTGTTCTTAGTTTTTTTTTTTAAATTTAATATCAATGATAATTGATATGGATGTACAATCGTGTTTAATATCAGATTAAAGTGAATATTGTCATTTTGAGAATCAAACAAAAAAAGTTAATTAAGGGGGTGTTTGGGATTGCTTATTTGAAGGGCTTTTTAGTTTATTGTGATTTGGCACCGCAGATAAACTATTTTGAGTGTTTGGATGGAACAAAAAGAAAACAGCTTATAGCGGTGCCAAACCGCTGAAAAACCATTTTTGATAAGTCATTTTGTTGTAACTTATGACTTATTTCAAAAGTGCTTATGACTTTTTTGATTCTTTTATATGTATAAGCAATCCCAAACACCTTTAAATAACAACTTATTAGCTTATTACGTTTTAGTACCACAATAAACTAATCCAAACACTTTTTAAAAAACTCCGATTTGATACCACATAAGCTGATAAGCACTTTTCCAAATAAATAAGCAATCCCAAACACCCCCTAAATATTAAATAGTTTTGTACTTATTCTTATAAATTCATTTTCTATTTTATGGTTAATTTGATATTAAAATATCAAATAATCAGAATAATTCTTGCCCTAATAAGTTATAAGTAACAATTTAATTTTAAACGTTTCATGAAAAACAACTATTTTCACCCTAAATATTGTAGAAATTACTGAAATGAGTAAACCATTTCTGAATGTATTGGTAATTTGGTACAATTAAAAATTAAAGTTTCGTTGTTGATCGGGAAATAAAGAAGAATGTGTTACATATTCACAGTATATTCCTTATTTATTTATAATGTAACATTCATTAGAAATGCCATAAAAACTTATGTTTATTATTTATAATGAATATGGTTAATTATATTATTTTGTGAGGAATATTAATTAAAAATTGTATGATATGTTTGTGGTTGGCATGGATGGTAATGATGTTGATAAGCACGACGCATGTTCTTATGCTTCTCGAAATGTAGAAAACTTGTGGGGTAACTTGTCTATTTATAAATATACAATTTATTATTCAACTATTTATTAATAATCAAAATATTAAGTTATTTTTTAACCAAAATAAAAATATTTGATTTTACAATCAAAATAGTAATTATTATTAATATACAAAATAACAATTGTTGATTAAAATTTTTATTAAAAAATGTGATGTTTTTAAATAAATTCAAAATGCACGAATTTGTTAAGATTGAAAATTGCATCTTGTATAAGTCGATTTTTTGGGTTAATTCAACTATCAATAATATTTGGACATTGGAGATTTTTCTCAGAGGTTGTTGATTTAAGTATTGCAAAGCCACTATAGATTTTCTTGACTGTTCTTCAGATCCATTAGGATATGCATGTAAGCTAGCTGGAAGGCGCGCCATGGTTAAAAAAAATAAGTCGATCTTGTTTGAGGTTAGTTTTCGGGTTCAATTACTAGAAAAAACTTTCCTAATCATTTGCAAACCTCGTAATTCATAAAAAACATACAAATCATTCTCAACTATCCATCTAGGGCCTAACTAATATTTGGTTCATAATGAATGAATTCTAATCATTTACATAAATATCCCAATTATATAAAATGAACTCTCATCATTTTTTATAAATATCTCAATTCTTTGGTTTATATGTTCATATGAATTAAGAGTTTTGTAGATGCTTAGAAACTATATATGGATATATAAATATAGAAAAGTTCGATTACAAATTGATTTTAAGTTGTGAACTGGGGGACAAATAAAGGGCGACCGGTGTCCCCAGGTGTCCACATTCATCATAAATAATAAATGTGAACATTCGTAAATTATTCATGATAAATAACCTGTGAATGTATGCGACATGTGACGCACTATCCTTTCTCCCACACTTCACAAAAAATTGGTTTGCAACCAAACTTACCCAATTACCCATATATATATATATGGTAGCAATGAATTAAAGAGAACAAAATACCCATTTTTTGATATATTTTATTTGATTAAAAAACAAATATTTAAGGTCACTTAGAGGATGTTTGATTGGTTTTCCATTAAGTTCTGTATGGATAAAGTTGTTTGTGTGGATTAATCTGTTTGTATATATTTAGAAGGTTCTTATTTGAGAGAGTTTTTTCATAGATGGAATGAACATGTTTTTTAATGGGAGGGACTGGTTTGGAAAAAAATTGGTTTTCTGCATAAAGCTCTCCCTTGAAATCTTACTGAATAAGCCATTTTCTATATCATTAAGACACTACCAAACAGTCATATATAGCTGACTGAATAAGCTGTGAGTCTCATTAAACTCATTAAGCTGCTAACAAACAGGCCCTTAGATTTTTTTAAAATCAAGGTACATATATGGGTTTCTTAAACCAGACCTTTTGGAAAGGGTAATATTAATTAGTTTTAAAAATTCTTCAAATTTCCATTTACTACCACAAATTTGGCTTCGTAGGATGCTTGAAATATCTGAGCATCATAATAAAAGATTTTATAAGACCAAATTATAAACGCCTTACTTAATAATGTTACAACTGGTATATAGGACGTTTTTGAACCTTTAACAAGTTTTTTAAGACACTTTTAAAAAAATGTGGTATTAACTATTTTATAGGACACTTCAGAAGTGTCCTATAACCCATCATTTTAAAGGACACTTGTATTTACAAAACAATTTTCTAAATAGTGTTATATAAAATAGTAATACGACACTTTATTTTAAAAACGTCCTAAAAAACTTGTTGAAATGCATAAAAACGCTCTATATAGTAAACCTATTGTAACACTCTTAGATAGAACACTTTTTGGTTTGATCCTGTAAACATAAGTCATATAAATCCTTTTATTAGGATATTTAGATATTTTAGGTGTCCTACATGTTGGGGAGCGGTGCAGAATATGGAGGGAGAAGAAGAGAGTGATTAGAACTTGGATAAAGAATGTGAGATCGTGTGAGAGCTCACTTTTCTTAAATGATATTTCAACCCTATTCTGCCCGGGTATCACGAAATTCACTCGAGGATAATTTCAATTATCGGTATCGATTTAGGCAGAAATCGATCCTATTTAAACACATTGAGAATCGTAACCGACCCCATATTAATAATGATAATTATTTCTCATTAAATGAGATTGATTGCTGGACATTAATGTTGGCGGTTACAAGAATTTCTATCAGTTACAAAACTGGTGAAAACGCACGGCCCGTGCCAATTTCAAGAGGAAAAACGCACGGGTCGTGCAAAACCTTCTGCCGACCACGTACGGCCCGTGCCAATTTCAAGAGGAAAAACGCACGGGTCGTGCTCAACATTTTTCCACTTAGTAACTCGCCAAACATAACCATCCAACGATCCCGGGTTCTAGTTAGCTTACACGATTGTGCACTCCACACATCCTAGCTCATGTTATTGCTTAGCTACCAACCCCATTATTATCTTGTGAATCCAATTACATAAAATGAACCGATGATTTCACTAAAATCACCAACATTCCTCCCCCATTTTAGTGCAATCCTTGATTCATAAACAAAAGTTAACATAGGGAAACAAACTCATGCATAAATGAAAATATCTAGAAGATTGAATTTTCATCTTAGTACATCACACATTTCAAATACTCGAGAATCCGGGTGTCCTATAGATTGAACCCTTCAACCCATTTGAGTACCAGAAAATAACATACACATGAATTTAAATAATTCTCTAAAGTTTAAACTTGAAACTATACAGGCCATGTGTCCTTATCCATTCATGAGTGCATCAATGCCAAGTCCAAGCTTCTTGAAACGGCCACACTTCACACTAATATAGGTAGTTCCTTTCATCATGCACCTGCACATGCACTTTTACAAAAGAACTATTACCTTCTTCACTTGCAGTACCTAGTACATGCCTTGGGATGATTATCTTGTGCTCCAATCCCTTAGAGTGAGCTTTCCCATTGAATTCAACCTCTAACATTGTATTATAAGGGAATTGGGTATCTCACCGTTAAAGATTTAGATGGACTTTAATCCCATCCCTATCACCGACTTGTGAACCAAGTCCCTAGCTAACCTCTTCGTCAAGTGATCCGCTAGATTTTGTTACGACTGA
This sequence comes from Arctium lappa, assembly GCA_023525745.1. Classification (NCBI taxonomy): domain Eukaryota; kingdom Viridiplantae; phylum Streptophyta; class Magnoliopsida; order Asterales; family Asteraceae; genus Arctium; species Arctium lappa. Next base: position 43,977,711 of record CM042063.1, read on the forward strand.
ACAAGTTCAACAGAAATCACCCCATTCGTGATTAGCTCACGAATCATGCTATGTCTAACACCTAAGTGTCTAGACTTGCCATTATATACTTGACTATAAGCTTTAGCCAAAGTATCCGCACTATCACAACGGATAGAAATGAATGATATTGGTTTCGGCCATAACGGAATTTCATGGACTAAATTCCTTAGCCACTCCGCCTCTTTACCGACAACGGCTAATGCCACAAATTCCGATTCCATAGTCGAACTCGTGATGCAATTTTGATTCTTGGAAGCTCATGAGATGACACTTCCCCTAAGCAAGTACACCCAATCACTTGTAGAAGAGTGATCTTCTAAGTTGGTAATCCAACTTGCATCTGAATATCCCTCTAATATCGAAGGAAACCCGACATATGACAAACCATAATCAATGGTTTTCTTCAATTATTTAAATACTCGTCTTATCGCTTGCCAATGATGAATAATAGGATTACTAGTAAACCTACTCAACTTTCCTATGGCAAAAGCGATATCCGGCCTAGTGCTTGTCATGGCATACATCAAGAATCCAATAGCCTTTGAGTACTCGAGTTGTGACACCGCTTCGCCCGAGTTGGGCATAAGCTTTCACACTCGGATCAAATGGAGTACTCACCGGAGAACAATCAAAGCAATTAAATTTCTTTAATACTTTCTTAATGTAATGAGATTGCGTAATTTCAATCCTTTTGTTCTCACGCTTGATCCTTATTGCCTCTCCCATATCTTTCATGGAGAAACTCGACGACAAAAACTCTTTGGTTTTTCCATCTTGATTTTGGTCGGTGCCACAGATCAACATGTCGTCAACGTATAAGCAAATGATTACTCCGTTACTGGATGTGTCAAATTTTCTATATACATGCACTTGTCCGTTTGGTTTAACATAAAACCATTGGACAAGATAACATCATCAAACTTTTGATGCCATTGTTTGGGTGCTTCTTTCAACCCATACAATGATTTACAAGTTTACACACCTTATGCTCCATCCCGGGAATAACAAAACCTTCCAGTTGTTTCATGTAAACTTCCTCCTCTAAGTCACCATTCAAAAATGTCGTTTTGACATCCATTTGGCGAATCACTAAATTGTGGATAGCTTATAAGGCTATCAATAATCTAATCGGGAGATCCTTGCAACCGGGGCATAGGTATCAAAATAATCGATGCCTTCCCGTTGCCTAAAGCCTTGGATTATTAATCTAGCTTTGAACTTGTCGATTTATCCACCAGCTTTCATCTTCCTTTTGAAGATCCACTTGCATTCCAAAGGTTTACAACCCGGTGGCAAGTCCGATAATACCCAAGTATTATTCCCCAGTATGGAGTCCATCTCATCATTTATTGCTTCTTTCCAGAAAGCAACATCTTGAGACTTCATAGCCTCATTAAAATGATTTTAGATCCTCCTTAATACTATAACAGTAAGAGAATTGTGACCCAATCTCATCTCTTTATCCCTCTACCAAGTATACATGGAAATCGGGACCAAAGGATTTTTCAATCCTTCCTCTTTTGCTCCTTCGAAGCATCGGAGATTCGGTTGGAACAATTGCTTGCTCTTCAACCTCACTAGTTCCACTAGTACTTGGAACTATGTCTTTCGGCCTAGGTATTGAAGAGAATCTAGTCTCATCAAATAATGCATCTCTTGATTCTATAACGGTGTGAATCGCTATAGAATCATTAGGTTCAATAACATAGAACCTATAGGCCTTGGAATACACAGCATATCCAACAAAGATGCAATCAATACCTTTCTCACCCAAGGTTTTCCTTTTGGGTTCGAGTAGTCGAACAACCGTCCGACAACCCAAAACTCGAATATAACTCAAGTTAGGCCTTTTCTTGAACCAAAGTTCATACGAGGTAATCTTGTTCCTTTTATTGGGAACTCGATTCAATAAGTAACAAGTCGTTAGCATGGATTCACCCCAAAATCCATCACTCAATCACGAGTAGGATAACATAGAGTTCACCATTTCTTTGAGAACTCTATTTTTCCGTTCTGCCACACCATTTTGTTGTGGTGTATAAGACGCCGTAGTCTCGTGAATGATTCCTACGGAGTGGAAAAACATGGGGTCTTAATACTCCCCACCACGATCGGTGCGTAAACATTTGATAAAACAATTCATTTGCAATTCAACCTCCATTTTATAAATTTTAAATTTGTCCAACGCTTCATCTTTTGAGTTTAACAAAAATACATAGCAAAACCGTGAAGCATCGTCAATAAAAGTAACAACATAAATTTTATTACCCAAAGACGGAGTTGAATGCAAATCACAAAGATCACTATGAATTAACTCGAGCACCGATGAGTCTCTTCTCACGTTAGGAAAAAGGTTGCCTAGTGATCTTTGTTAACATGCAAGTTTTACATTTTTTTGATTTTATTGTCAAAGTCCGGAATAAGACCGTCTTTTGACATTTCAACCATTCTTTTAAAATTCATATGACCAAGCCTTGTATGCCATAAACAAGAATCAACAAAATTTTCATTTGCAATATAAATAGAATTTGAAACAAAACTCTTTTTATTTAAATTCAACATAAACATACCATTCATCAAATAACCGAATCCTACCAAAGAGCCACCTTTTGACAAGACAAATTTGTCGGACTCATATACTTGCCTATATCCTAACTTATTCAAGACACTACCGGATACCAAATTCTTTCGAATTTGTGGTACAAACAAAACGTCTAAAAGTTCAATTATTTTTCCAGAACTAAACTCTAGCCTAACTAAGCCGCGTCCAAGAATGGGAGCACTCGACTCGTTCCCCATGTGTAACACGGATCCTTCTTCAACCGGTTCCAAAGAGGTGAACCAACGTCGATCCTTGCACACATGACTCGTAGCACCCAAGTCGATCCACCAAGCAACATCATCATCCTGCACGTAAAATGATTCTGATATTAGTGATACATAATTCAAATTCGAATTAAAACCACAGTCAAGAAACTGACCTTGCCGTGGGTTTTGATCCTTGGATCCTTGCCCACCACCACTTGTGCTTGCTCCACTCTTGTTCTTGACAAACCGGCAATCCCACTTGAGATGGCCGATCATACCATAGGTCCACAGGTTAATTTAACTTTTTTGTTGGGCCCTTTCTTGGCTTTATTGAACTAGCATTTTCCTTGAATTTGTTGGATTTCCCTCTTCCACCACGTCCACCAAAGGGGCATAAACCTCTTTTATCTCAAGTTTCTCAGCCTCTTGCGCCCGAAGAGATTCCACAATGCGCAAGTGACTACCTAGTTGTATAAGGGATAACTCTTCCTTCTTGTGTTTCAACATATGTTTGAAATCTTTCCAAGAGGGGGACAATTTATCAATTATGCTCGATACGGAGATGGATTCGTCCATCTTCATATTATGTTGAGCATATTGGCCTAGAATGCGTAGGAGCTCATTATATTACTCCATCACAGGCCTTGAGTCCACCATCTTGTAATTGTTAAAATTACTTACAAGGAACTTCTTACTAGAATCATCCTCCGCCATGTATTTGAACTCAAGAGAGTCCCATAGCTCTTTGGCATAATCGACCTTTTGATAAATGTCAAAGAGGGAGTCACACATACCGTTTAAGATGTGGCCGCGAAAGATGTAGTCGTCGTTCTCCCATTTGCCGTGATGCCGAGTCATCTCCAACGTCTCGTCTTCCATCACCTCCGGCATCGGAGTGCTCAACACGTACACGACTTTCAACGTGGTCAATAAGAAGTGCATCTTCTTCTGCCATCTTCGAAAATCAACTCCTTCGAACTTCTCAAGTTTGGTGAACTTGGTCGTCATATCTCTCACGGATTGATCACTCGCCATCTCTCTCACAATGGATAAATATCACTTAAGATTGTTGGGGAGTGGTGCAGAATATCGAGGGAGAAGAAGAGAGTGATCAGAACTTGGATAAAGAATGCGAGATCACGTGAGAGCTCACTTTCCTTAAGTGATATTTCGACCCTATTCTGCCCGGGTATCACGAAATTCACTCGTGGATAATCTCAATTCTCGGTATCGATTTAGGTAGAAATCGATCATATTTAAACACCTTGAGAATCGTAACCGACCCCATATTAATAATGATAATAATTTCTCATTAAATGAGATTGATTGCTGGATATTAATGTTGGCGGTTACAAGAATTTCTATCAGTTACAAAACTGATGAAAACGCACGACCCGTGCCAATTTCAAGAGGAAAAACGCACGGGTCGTGCAAAACCTTCTGTCGACAAACGCACAGCCTCTGATCATTTTATGAACAAAAACGCACGGGTCATGCCAAAACGCACGTGTCGTGCCTTTTATAACAGGAAAAACGCACGGGTCGTGCTCAACATATTTCCACTTAGTAACTCGCCAAACATAACCTTCCAACGATCCCGGGTTCTAGTTAGCTTACACGAGTGTGTACTCCACACCTCCTAGCTTATGTTATAGATTCACTACCAACCCCATTATTATCTTGTGAATCCAATTACATAAAATGAACCAATGATTTCACTAAAATCACCAACACTACAAAACCAATTTTATTGTATTGATTCTTATTGTTTATAAAAATGATAAAATAAGAATATTATAAGAATTGATTTTTTTAATATTAATATTGAATTATATATAAGTTCTTCACACTTACATTTGAAAAAAATTAAAAGTTTAAAAAATAAAATAAAACCTAAAACTGTATAAAAATGTCATTGGAGGAAAACCCTAGCAGGATTCCAACAGAATCTGAAGGAAATGGAATGATCAATTATGTTAACCAAATTGCATTCAAAAGTTTAGTTTACATATGACATGGAATTGAATTCCACACATTCCACTAGTCATGAATTTGGTCATTATATTATAATTGTGAAAGAATTTAATTCCATTCCATCCCATTTCCCCAAAAAGACAAAAATATCACACCCCCGACCACCACCGTTCTAAACCATCGTTGATCCCAACCATCGCCATTCTGAATCACTCGACCACCACCGATTTGAACAACCGCCGATCACCGCCGATATGAACCACCACCGACTACAGTTCTTAACCACCACCTACCACCACTGATCTGAACCACCGTCGACCACCACCGATCTATACCACCGCTGACCACCTTCGATCTGAATCGTCATTTTGAACCACCACCGATGTGAACCATTGTTCTTGTAACACCCCAATTTTTGGGTGAAGGTTTCCTTTCATTTAATTCTTTTAAGAATGTGTGACCTTATGTTTATGCATTTGATCATTTTCAAGAAATCTTGTGATATCGTCAGGTTTCATGGTTTAGTGTGAACGAGTCAAATTTAGGGATTTCGGGGCTCCGGTACCAAGCCCGCGACTATGCCAGGTGAGAATGCCAAGGGTATAGTCGCCCCGTCACAACTGCGGTGGGAAACCTCGCATCGGTAAGATCCCCGCGACTATGCCCGACAAGATTGCTAGGGGCATAGTCGCCCTGTCAATGTCGCTGCCAGGGGACAAGCCTCGGTACAATCCGGGTGAGAATACCCCGTGATTGTGCCTTGACACTGTCACCCTAACATTGTCGCTGCGGGCATTTTGGGTTAAATGAGTTTGGTCGATGGTTTTGTTGGCAGACTTAATTTTGGAACCTTCAATCGATTTCCTCTCCTCTTTTGGGCGATTTCTCCTTCCTTTCACCCTCTCACTTCATTTATTCCACCCACCAAGAAGATCAAGTAAAGTTAATGTTTCCCTAGGGTTATTCTACCATTTATTGCAAGACTCATGTAGAATGTTAACTCCCAACTACCATCTACACTTTCTAGGGTTTACATTATATTAGGGTTTTCTCTTATAGACCCTTTTGGTAAGTTTTCTTGCTAGATTATACTTATTTACTTGGGTTCTTACATCTTACTTGTTATTTGATTCATTTACAAGAAACCTTACCCTAGAAATAATATGGGTAAGAATTTGGTTCCATTCCAACCTTTCTTTGCTTAGAACTTATGAAGGCTAAAATGTTACTTGATCCTTTGAGTTGGGGATAGATGGAAATTACTTTGGAATGGTTGAGCTCTCAACCTTATTTAACCTAGAATCATGTATTATGTGAAATTATGATAAGTGCATTGACTTATGTTAATATGTGGAATTCTATATGCTAAAATGAGGGTAGTAAATTATGTATGATTACTTGGTTTTCTTAAGATGTGAAATTATGCTTTGATGATGTAACAATCATGTAATTCATGGGATTATGGAATTAACTTGCATTTATTGGGTAAATGAATTATTGGACCCAACCCTTGTGCATGAGGGTGTGGTGTGTCATTGTGGTAAATTGTAAACTTCTCTATGGAGATCTAGAGAGTAGGCACTAAATGGTGAAAAGCCCTTGAGGTGAAACTCATTTAGAACCGAGTAGGCACTAAGGTTCAAAAGCCCTTGAGGTGGAGCTCGGTAGAGTTCACACTAAAGAAAATAGAGAAGCTTGAGGTGAGACCGGGATGGTGTACACTAAAGTTTAGAACCTGAGGTGTAATCTCAAATTGTAACACCCCGATTTCTCGTATAAGCCGTAGTTTCCCCAAGTAACTTCTGTTAAGAAAATTCACTAAGTTCTTATCTTTAGAAGGATCGTTCCTTTGAGTCGCAACACCTTTGTTTTCACATGCATGATTTAAACACCCACATCATTATATGATTATGTGCATAAGGAAGTGTCCTATTTGTGTGTATGCATGAGTATATCGTGTGTATATGTGCATTTTTATTTTTAATCTAGAACTCATTAGTTTTGTGCCATTGAGACCCCACTTTTACTTGCGAAGATGCCATCGCTAGACTTTAGTTAACTAAGGGAGGTTCGAGAGGGACCGGAGGGAGCCATGCGACCATGCCCGGCGACCATGCCGCGGCATAACTGCTGATGTCACAATTGCCAAGAACTTTCCAGTAGCTAGGGGTCGAAGGGCGACTATGCCATGGCATAGTCGCAGGTGGCATTCTCGCCGAAGATGTCCAGAAGCCGGGATGGAGAGGGCGACTATGCTCGTCGACAATGTCGCGACATAGTCGTGAGGGAAAAGTCGCGAACGGGAGTACGGGGTCAGAGGTTTAGAACGATTTTAAGGCCAAAACTTCTCATTTTTACACACTCAAAAACCTGTAGATCAATACTCTCTCTCTCTAGGCGATTTTCTCTATCTCTTCTCCTCACCTTCCTCATTTAATCATCCAAGTAGAAATCTAGCATTTAGTTATCATAAGAAGGGTTGTTGAAGTCAAGTAATTGAACCTTGGTGCCTTTAAAGCTTTAAGAAAAGCAAGATCCTTCCAAGTCCTTTCATTTTAGGGTTTTTACTTTACAAACCCTAGTGGTGAGTTTTCTCCTATAACCCTTATTCCTCTCACTTGTATAAATATTAAACACCTCTATGACCTAACTTACATGTTTATATGTTAAATAAATATGTGGATCTACATTTGAATGAGTTTGACCTAATTATCTAGGTTTTTATGGAAATTGTTGGTAGGTTCATTATAACCACGGATTACTACACTTAACGGAAATATGAGAAAGATATATACATATATATCATTTGAGATGTATGATTGGGTTTGTCACCATAATGAAATATAATTTCTCTAAAATAAGGAAATCCTATACGTTGTACAAGTACCTATATGTGCAAGTTGAATCATGCCTAATTGTGTATAACTGATCAATTTATGATTATATGATAAAATGTTGGGTTCTATTTTCTTGTGCACGAGGATTTAGATGACATAATTACTTGATTTGCCAGACGCGCACCTAGGATCATTCAAGGACCGGACATTTTGGGATTTTTGAGAAAAGAGCGTTTTGATGTCATAGCGACACCCACCTTAATCTGGATGATAAATGTTCTAGATTAAATAGGTTGTCGTGTGTTATGTCTTATTTATTCCGCTACTTTATTGTTGCAATTACCCTAACTTTATTTGGTTATAGTGAATCATGTTTACAGGTTTATATTCCTCTTATTTTAGACGTTATATTGTCGAAATTTTAAGTTTTAAATTTACCTAATTTTTAGGGTTTTACAAGTTGGTATAAGAGCTCTAGTTTAAGTGAACTAGGTATGTAAACTCGATTCCTAGACTTAAGTTGAGACCATTAGGTTACGAATTGTGAGAATGGGGTAGAACTTTAAGATGGGACGACCTTAGAGTCAACAGAAACTACGTCGTTGAGAATTATAAAAGTGGTGGCGAGAATCTTTACGTAATGTATGTTCATTACTTCAATTAGCTACTACTTTTATGAATGCATAATTACGTGACTATGCTTGAATTACTATGATTATGATGATTGATAGACCGTAGTAGTATGTTTCTTGTGTAAAATATTGTGTTTCTATCTCTCACTCTCTCTCGATCGTGTGACAGACATAAATGGTGAATACTCGGAGTCGACCGTTGGTCGAAGGAGACATTCATGAGGATAACACGTCCAACCCAAATCCAATAGTCAGGACGGTGAACGTTGTCCCTCCTAATATGCCGCCAATATTCATCAGAGAGGTTGAGTATATACCCAGAGTGGAGTTGGCATCCACGAACCCGGTTATTCAAGAGACAAACCCTCAAGACGATATGATGTTCAACGTCATGCAGATGGTGACGTCGGCTATGGAGAAGCAGCAAGAGGCATTCTTGAAGATGTTGGAGGAAAGGGATGCTAGTCTCCGGAGGCCGGAGGTTGTTGCTGAGAATGAAGTGGTCGGTTAGGGCGGTACCGAAGGCGAGAATCATACTGATGGGTTGGTGACCTTGGAGACGAGGCAACCCGGGAAGTGTTGTTCCTACAAGACCTTCATAGGTTGCAAACCATCAGAGTTTGTCGGGTTCGATGATCCCGTGGCTTGCATGAATTGGCTCAGGGAAATAGAGCACGCCTTTAGAGCCTGCGGCTGTGAAGAGAGCCAAAAGGTAAGATTTGGTTCTCATATGCTTCGGGGCGCGACTCTAACCTGGTGGGATGTTTTCACCACAACTATAGAGGAATTCTTTTTGAAAAAAGATGACTTGGGCATTATTCAAGAAGAAGGTTTTGGAGGAATATTGCAACGAGCAATAGATGGATTTGATTGAGGAGGAATTCCGTGCATTAAAGAAAAGAGATTATTCGGTGAGAGAATACACTCGACTCTTCATGGAAAAGTTAAATCTTGTGGGGCATGTGGCCCCCAACCGAGAAGGAGAAAGTGAAGGCCTATCTGAAGGGTTTGCCCGCAGACATGATGTCGAGGGTCCGTAACTCAAAAGATACAAACCTTCGGGAAACTATCGAGGAAGCCAAGCTCATGGAAAAAGTCTACGCGCGATAAGGTAGAGAAGTCGAAGGTCGTAGAGAAGATAAAGTGGGAGAGTTTGTTAGGGTGTTTTATATGTTAAATAGAAGTTCAGGGCCAATTATTGTAATTATTCTAAAGTTTATTTAGTTAATTGGGCCTAAAGCCCATTAGCCCATTTAGCTTGTAAGCCTGAGTATATAAAGGCATTATTAGTTCTTTTATTAGTTTAGTCTCATTATTCATAATTCTCTAGTCAATAGGTTTACATTTACTGATCAGAAATTCTCTCTGTAAACCTAAACCCTTTCTTGAATATAAATCATATGACAAGAGGTTGTGATTCATTTATTGTTCTTCATTGACTAATTATTGTTCATGATTGCACTGTATCTGGGATCTACAATTGGTATAAGAGCAAAGAGACTGAAGGTTTGATCCAAAAAAAGGTTTGGCTAAAACCCTTTAATCGATTATTTGTTTTAATCATTTTTATCTGATTATCTGCTATAGTTTGTGTTCTGGATTGATTGATCTGCTAAGATTTGGTTGATCTGATTATCTGCGGTCGATTTCTTTCTGGATTGATTTTTGTTTTTCTGGAAAACCAAGTGATAGTTCTGCATTATCGATTTTCAAAATCAATTTTTTAAGATCGGTCGATTTAAGTGTGCTTAAGTTATGTGAAATCGTTTTCTGTGTTAAATCGATTTTTTCTCTGAAAAAAAACAGTAGGCGATCGGTATGTGTTCTTGAAAATCAATTTGTTTATCGGTCTGAGCTTTCTGTGTTCTTGAAAATCGGTTGCTTATCGATCTGCATAATTGTTTTTGAGATTAATTATGCATATCGATTGAGTTTCTGGGTTACTTCGATTAATCTAGGTTCGATTAATTTTTCTAGGATTCCAGATTCATCGATTTTATCGGTCAATTAGTTGTCAATCGTTTTTTCGTGCTTATCTTGATTTCGACCGGACCCTATCGACCGGTAGCTTGATTCGACCGTAATGCTTTGGCGACTGGTGGTTTGTTGTCCGGGCTTGTGACACAACCGGTACTCTAGTGACCGTTACTAAGTGACCTCTATTGACCGATACCTTGTTCGACCGATACTTTGTTCGACCGGTACCCAGTTGACCGGTACTCTGCGGTCGACCGGTACTCTGCGACCGATACCCAGTTGACCGATGCTTTGGCAACCGGTGATTTTTTGACCGGACTTGTGACTCAACCGGTACCCCGTTTCGACCGGTACTTTTTTTCTTGCGCCCGACACCTTGAGCGACCGGAACTCAGCGACCGGTACTCTGCGGTGGACCGATGCTCAGCGACCGGTACTTGACCGGTGCCCTTGTTGACCGAACCTCTGCTTCGACCGAGCTCCTGCTCGACCGGATCCCTGCTCCACTGGGTTCTTGTTCTGTCGTGTTTATTTATTGTTTTTGGATCATCTTGTTTGTCTCACGATTGCTACAGTGCAGTTAAGATTAAAAGTTTAAACCCGTTCAAGTTTCATCTCTTGTCAAAGTCGGATCGAATTAATTCTATTCGATACGATAAAAAATGATGAACCCACCAAGGCTGCGGTCCAAAGAAGAATATGAAGAGTGGAAAGTTGATTTTTTGAATTTTGTAGATGAACATGAGGTGGGTTACTTAATCAGATTATCATTGACTGAAGGAGAGATGCAATCCCAAATTCCGACAGAAGCTTCGTCTGTGGAACTGGAGAATAGACAGAGGGCTAATAATTTAGCTCGAATTTATATGACAAGTAGTATTTCTTGTGACCTTTTTCATGACATTTTGTGTGAAATTTCTGGTCAAATATTTTCTTACAAAACGACAGGAAAAGAGTTGTGGGATTGCACTGAATGGTTGATGTTAGGGCCAAGGGAATTGTTAAAAGGAAGAGAATTGGCATCTGAGAATTCTGAGCTGAAAAGAAAGATCTCTGATTTTGAATATCAGATTGTCCAAATCCAGAAAGCATCCGTTGAAAAGTATGATGAAAAGACTAAGAGTCTGGAGAATGCTAATGCTAAGCTTCAAAAGAAAATATATGTTTTGAAGCAAAAGCTTGCTAAAGATAAATCCGAATTTGAGAAATCATTCGCAAAGAAGTTCTCAGATTTTTCAAGAAAATGTGCTGATGAGAAGAAAGAAGTTGAGCTGAAATGTATAAAGCTTTCTCAACAAGTTTCTGATTTTGAGAAAGTAATCATTCTGGAAAGGGAAAAGTTTGCCAAAGAGAAGAAGGCCATTGGACAAAAGAATGTGGGATTCTTCAAAGAAATATCCAGCATGAGAAACAATGCTGAGAAGGGATTTGAAGAAGAAAGAAGTATGTTTGAGACTGAGATTAAAAAGTTGACTGTCAAGTTATCTGAACTATCTGAGAATGAATGGAAAGAGCAGAAAGCGAAGTTTGAATTAAGGAAGAAGATTGACCTGCTTGTTAAAGAAAGAGACAACTTTGCTTCAAAGATTAAAGAGCTTGAAAAGATTGTTTCCAAGGTAGTGGTGACTGAGCAAACGACTCTAAAGTCATAAATCCACACACCTAGAAATAATTCAGTTGACTTCAAAAAGACAACCTCAAGCTCACATCTGAAAACTGTTTCATAAAAAAGGTTAGTTAAATCATATGATCAGATTCGTAGTACTAACATTTTCTTTGATGAAAATGTAGATGGTTCAAGTACACAAAGAAGGTAAAGAAGAAGATATAAAGAAGAGGAATTGGTCTGGAAGAAGAAAGCAGTTGAAGATGAGAAGAAAGATGAGCTGAAAGGAAAGAAATCATGTGTACATACACACAAAGCCAAGAAGAACAATGCGCGTAAAGGTAAACCTGATCATATCTACTCGAAAGATCAATTAATCAGGTTGTTAGGTAAGAAATACTATTGTTCTTATTGCCGTACACATGACCCAATTCACAAGACTAGTGATCATTACTGGTATGGTTCTTATTCCATTACTCCCATTCGCACTGCAACTAACACTCATGGACCCAAATACCAGTGGGTACCAAAGCCTAAAATTGATTCTGTGTTGCAGGCACCTACTGTCAATGTAACACCCTCGACCTCGGTATGTATTTATTTTGATCCAATCATGTTTTACCGTTAGCGTTGGGCTTAGTATTGGGTTCGTGGGCTTCTCGGGTCAAAGTTTGGAAAATTTGGGCCTCGGTACCACTGGGGCGATTGTGCCCGCGATTGTGACAGGAGTCACTCTCGCGAGGCACTATCGTGAGAAATGTACCGTAGCTCGATACGCGGTGGCGATTGTGCCCGCGTTTGTGACAAGAGTCACTCTCGCGAGGAACTATCGTGAGAGTTGTACCGAAAGTGGGGGGGAACCGACGTTTGTGACAGCGATTGTGACAGATGTCACAATCGCGAGGCAAGGTCGCGGTCGGGTGCAACTCATTTAAAACTCACTCCCACGACCTAAAATTTAATATCTTATTTGGGAGCTGACTTGGGGCGATTTTGGAGAACAAAAAGGTAGGGTTTTCATCCTCCCTCATTGAATGATCTTAGTAAAGACTCTTATGGTTGGTTGGTAGATTTAATGTTAGGTTCTTGCTTGTGGTTGAGAAGATCAAGTGTCATTTCTTCCTTCTCTCATGTATCATCTAGGGTTTGGTGTGTAACCCTTGCAAGGTGAGTTTTCTTGGGCACTTCTCCCTCATATATGCTTTAGTTGTTGCATCTATAATCTTTCCTTGTCTCCTAATCATAATTGGATTTTGTTGGGTCTTGACCTAACTAGAGATTTTGAAGATACTATGGTTATTCGACTAAATAAGTTTTATGGGATGATATGTTAAAGAAAGTAATGGTGTTCACATTTACTCGATCATTTGTTAACTAATATTTGCTATTTGGGGTATTGATACCACATGAAGAGAAAACTAGGGTTTTGGAAATTGGTCTCTTGAAGTATATGCATGATTGTATATGGTTATAATTGGTAAGTTTGGCTTTGGTTTAGTGCAATGGATCCATAGGCACGGTAACCTAATGTCTTGTCCGGACATTTGGTTACCCTTGGCACGGGATAGGCATCGGGCTCCATGGTAAGTAGGGTGTGGGCCTATACGGTCGGGCAGCGTCCCATGGACAGTAAGGTGTAATCCCATTGTGCTTGAGTTGCCCTGTTTTGAGAACTCTCAAGAATAGACCTGGAGTGGTTGGCTTGATGTTTTCGAGCAAAAGACTTGGAGTAGTTGAGCTCGCTATGTAGTTTTGAACTATTGACAGTATATGTTGAATACTAATGATTTATTGGCTTTACCTTGATTTAGTTCACGGCTAGATCGGCTACATGAATTCAAACGGGTTTATCGTTCATTTTAGCTTTCGTTTATTTATTCTCAGTAGGCTTTAGCCTAACACTTGTTATTTGGTTGTCATGTGTGGCAGGTCACTCTAGCGATGGGATGCGTCGGGATTGAGTGGACGACTTTGGGTTCGAGAGCGGTCTTTTTGATGATTTAGTGACTGATATTTTTGGAAGTATAGATTATTACTTTTGGGAGAATAGCGACACCCGACCTTAATCTTGCTCACTCAAGTTAGATTATTAAGTTGTCGAGTTTATTCTCTATTTTGTCATGGGTTGTAATTACCGTATTGTAGTCCCCGTGTTGGGTTGACATACATTAGTCCGTTTGGTTGTATACTTTATTACAGGTTATTGGATCTCCCGCTTTGGGTAGATTGGTTATTACCATTTTCAGACGTTGTATGGCCAAATTTCCAATTTTTAAATCGACTCCCAATTTTAGGATGTTACAGTCAAGGGGGAGTAGAAGAACCAAGGCTTCTAAGTAAACCAACTTAGAACCCGTACTTCAACGAAGTTTGACTTCTATACAAAACAGTCTAGGACTCGTTCCTCAAAGAACTATGACATGTTCTTCAATGTTCAGATAAGGATCGTTTGTGGTGATTTTTTCGAAGCTGTTCATGTGTTCAGGGGGAGCACTATCGTCAGATGTTTGGTAAGGTTCTCTAGTCCTCTGTTCGAGGGGGAGCAGGTAAGTTCTTCTCTCCGCAATAGTCAAGGGGGAGCGAGAATTTCATGTAAGTATTCCTAGTTTGAGGGGGAGCCGGATCGAGTTTTCTATTTTTTTTCGAGGAGGAGCAGGTAAGTTTTCTGTGAATCTCGTTTTCTGCCTGCTTCCGTCAAGGGGGAGCGAATTTTTCGCAAGCGATTCTTAATTTGAGGCGGAGCCGGATTAAGTTTATTTCTTTTACCTCCCGGTCTTTAGTTATCTTTTTTTTTAGTTTAGATATTCTAATTTCTTTTTAAAGTTCTTTTATTTTCTTTATAAAAAAAAAACTTAATTTTGGACCGGCCCATACCCGAATCTCGGCCCGACCCTGCATCCGTCCCGCAACCCGACCCAAATGGGTTTGCCCTAAAAGCGCGCCCCGGGGTGTTTAAAATCCCGGGCTTCCTTCATTCACTCTTTCACTCTCTACATCTATCTCTCTCCGGTCGCTCTCTCACTCTCTCTCAATCTCTCTCGCTCTCGGCCTAAATCTCCTTCCCTCGTCCTCGCCGATTTCTCGATCCCAGGTATATCTCGATCCTTCTATCTCTTAATCTATGTCTATAATCGACCCCGGTCAAAGGTCGTCACCTCGGCCGATGATCATCGCACCAGTCGATGGTCGACGCAAATCGCCCCCCCCCCCCGCTGGAACTCCGGTCGCCTTAAGGACACCGTTGAGATCCTCGATTTCGGATTGCGACGACGATTCAACTTCGACTTCGGTCGATTAGGGGACCTCAGTCGTCGCCGTTTATTCCTTCACCCTAATTTCTAATCGTAGTTCATGGACACGAGTTTGGTCTATATAAGCCTTTCAAGGAGTCGATTGTTCGTCCTTTGAAATATATTATTGCATCTGGTATGATTATGCACCTCTGTACTTGTAGGGTTTGACACCAATTGACCTCGGTCGGTTTGATCCCCGGGGCTTAATTTTTTTTTTTTTTGAGTTTATCGATTCCTATGTGGTTTAATGTTGGATCTGAGGTTTTCTGTTTGGTGTAAATACCGGTCGACCGGATGACACCGGTCGATTATAAACACCGGTCGTAGACCCCGGTCGTTGGTGACCCCGGTCGCTTTACTGCTTAATTGTCGACACCGGTCGATGTTGATACCGGTCCATACCGGTCGATTCATATCGATACCGGTCGGTTCATATCGACATCGGTCGATTCATGTCTATACCGGTCGACCTTTGATACCGGGCGATCCTTGATACCGGGCGATCCTTGATACCGGTCGTCCTAAACCTCGGTCGATGGCTTAACCTCGGTTGATGGCTTGACCCCGGTCGATGCCATACCCCGGTCGATGCTAGACCCCGGTCTGTTGGTCTTATTGTTTACAAACTATTTATTGGTGGCTTTTGAGTTGTTTATGTGCTTCATAGTTCACATGTAATGGTTAGTAGAGTATGTGGTGAGAATAAGAGTGAGAGTTGGGTTTCGGAAACCTTAAATGGTTGCATTTATCTTGGTTATTGACCCTAGTTCACGGATTAGGGTTGGTATTGATCTATAACTTGGAGTTTGAATTGGCTATGGTTTTAAACCATTGACTCAACAATTCCAAGAAGTTATTGTTTTCAATGTACCTAAGTACTAACATGTTTATTATTCACAGGTACAATGGCGCAAAATCCAAACTAGGCGATTGACCCCATAGCTGATGCCGAACTGATTCCTGAGGATCAGTTCCTTCCGCTCACGCCTAACAACTTCCATATCGACGTCGCCCAACCTGCAATCCAATATCAGGTGATGATCGAGATCCTCCGTGGCCACCCTCTCTCTTATGCACTAACGGAGACAGCTGAAATTCCCCACCTTTACTTGCAACAACTCTGGCGTTCTCTTACTCCTCTGGAGGCCGACGATGGCTTCCAGTTGGAGGGACAGATTGACCACACGCCTGTACTTCTCACCCGCGATCTCTTCCGACAGTTTCTCCATTTGCCGACCGCCACTGCATTTTCAGGGAGAAACAATTATGACCCAATCGTATCGGATGCAACTCTTTGCTCCAACATCCAGTCCCTAGGTTACGGCTCGATGCCAAGTCTACCTTCCGGGTTTAACCGAAAGAATCTCACCACCATTTGGTACACGCTCTTTACGTACCTCAATCGGTGCCTTTCGGCTATCACGAAAGTCATCGATCAATCGAGTATCAATATCTTTCGCTTATTCCATACCGTGGCATTCCATCGCCATGCCGACTATGCCGACATCCTCTGGTTCGAACTAGTTCAGAAAGTACGAGACAACGCGACAAAAAGACGGAACTTCATTCCGTTCATGCGGTTTCTCCAGATTACCATCCGCAACTTCATGGTTCTTTATCCTGCCATTGCGCGCCGATCTTCACACCTGACATGTTCGCAAAACCAGACTCATAAAATCCCGACTCGTCCTGATCCAGAAGGACTAGTTGCCAGACTTATTCCAGACGGGTTACTGGCCTACGCTAGTCCTACGACGTTGAGTGTGATAGATTATAGGCGCACACACAACCAACAAGCTCCTATGGTTCATCCAGAACCGGAAGGACCTCCCCAGGGAGCGAGACCCGAGCGGCGTGAGGGTCCACGTACGAGAGGCAGTAGAGTCCAGAGGGCTGGGGCTCCCGGAGGGGGTGTGCTGAGAGAAAACATTATGAGGGGATCTGGAGTGGGCAGCGCCGTTCGACAAAGCCAGGCTGGTACTTCAAGACGATCGCCTACACCGCCACGGACAACCTCTCTGACGGTGGAAGAGGACACCGCTACTGAAACCGCTAACGTTCAGTCCTCTTCTGCCACCGAGTCTGAGGAGGAAACAGATACATCCGACACTCAGTCGGAAACTGCCACCGATGCATCGGAATAAAGTGATGAGTCTTATGACTCTGATGGTGACGATGATGAGCCCTCACCTGGAGAGACAAGGAGAGCGGAGGGAGTATCAGTTGTACATGATATTGTGAGCAGAGAGAGGGAAAGCAAGAGCAAATTCGATACTGAGCGTACACGAGTGATGAGGCAACCCTCTATGGTTGACATCCCCCTGACCTCATATAGCCAGGTAGCCACATCTGCTACCCAGTCTCATGTGTTGAGACAGGGTATTGAAGGAGCCGTCGTGGACCTAGCGACGCAAATGCACAGCCCCCTAGCCACTCCACCAACTCTCAACAGATGGTGGTTTCAGTTTCTCACGGGGATTTAGCACAAACGCTACCGGTCTCTCACTTGGAGAGTTCCGGTATTGAAACAAGAGGACAACAACCCTCATCCTCGACTTCTTTGGGTGCACAACGTCTAGAGACCTTTGATGTTATATCTCCTATTCCTAGGACACAGGTACCCTTCTCGGCTACTACTGGAGGCCTTAGTGGCCCGGCCGGAACACCTATAGTAATTCCAACTTTGGTTGGTTTACGAGGATTGGGTGGAAGTCCTACCACAGCTATCATCACGCCAGCTGTGAACGTAGGCGGTTCGACTTCTTCAGTTGTAACCACAACTGGAAGTCTAAGTGACCCAGGAGTTACTCACCCAGAGTTCGTCTCAAGGGAATTTTTGGACGGCGCCCTAAAGGCTGTCCACTCTGTTATGCATTCCGAGATGAGGGAGGAGGTAGATGCACTGAAACGCCTCATCAAAGGCAAAGCTCCAGCTACTGAGCCTGAACCACTACCTCCTACACCACAACCCTCTACTGCTGCTGTCGATATGTCTATCGATGACCTTAAATCCATACTCCGTGCCAAACTACTTGCTCAATCTCAAGCATAACCCACCCAAGATGCCGACTTACTGTTGGGAACTGAAGAATTTACCAAGTATGGTTAATGCTGCTGGTTCAGAGTTACTACTGCTAGAAGACTTCAAGGTTAATACTACTGAGTCTTACTACTGCTAGTAGAATTAATACTGCTAGTCAAAGTTATTGCTGCTTGAACAAAGTTAGTACTGCTTAGCTAAGTTAGTACTGCTAGTAGTTAGTGCTGCTTACAGTTAATGCTGCTAGAAGATTTTAATGCTGCTGAGCATAGTTAGTGCTGCTTATGATTTGAAGATCCGAATGGAAAAGATGACAGCTGGAAAGAGTCAAGATATTCATGGAAGGCTTAGAGATATACATGGAAGATATACTGAAGATATTTTTATTTATTGTAATTATCTTTTGATTAGTATATGTATAGAATGTATAGAATAGTTTAGATGATTGATTATTCATTCTAAGTTTTGTTCTAGAGAGAAATCAACCTCAAGACATAGATCCTAATTCTAGAGAAGTAGAATTGGTCTTGAAAGAGTCTGTTCTTCAAGATTGAGGTTGAGTGTGTAATCTTGTGATTTCAATTATTCAATACAAGTTTACAGTTTGTTATTCATATTTACTGTTTGTGATTAATGTTTCATTGAATATCAAAGTGTTATTCCGCAAACTTCTTTGATATTGTTTCTGAGAATTAATTCTTGTTGAGAATTCGATCCTGACAAGTGGTATCAGAGCCAAACTCTCTCAGAAACATCTATTCATCATGGAAAATCTTACAGAATCAAGCAGTACTTTGGTCTCTATGGTTTTAATGCTCAAACCCAGTGAGTTTGACATGTGGAAGATCAGAATCAGACAATATATTCTTCTCACTGAGTACTCAATGTGGGATATCATTGAGAATGGTCCTTCTGAAGCTGGAAGGATAGGACCAGATGGGAAAAGACCTCCACCAAAGACAGATGGTGAGAGGAAGATCAGACAGACAGAGATGAAGGCCTTGAACACTCTGCTCTTGGCCATCCCCAATGTATATCAGCATCAATTTTGCAACTGCACTGATGCTCATATTCTCTGGAATGCTCTAGAGAAAAGATTTGCTGGAACTAAGAGCATCAAAAGAAATCAAAGAGATGTTCTAAAGCAGCAGTATGAGAACTTCACTTCCTCAAAGAGTGAGTCTATGACTCAAACTTTTGATAGGTTCAACAAGCTCATTGGTGAACTGGCTACTGTAGGAGTGAAGATGGAACAAGATGATATCAACAGAAAGTTCCTCAGATCTCTTGGGGATGAATGGACTATGTACACTGTCTCATATAGACAGAGTGACAATCTGGAAGAGAAAGAACTTGATGATCTATACAATGATCTAAGAGTTTTTGAAACTGAGGTAGAAACCAAGAAGAAGCCCACTGGTTATATCCACAATGTTGCACTTCTTTCAGCATCCACTGATACTACTGCCAACCCTGAAGCAGTTAGTACTGCCAGTGGAGTAAATTCAGAAAAAGGCACTGAAACTATCTTTGAAGCCTTTTTGTCCAATCATAGCAACAATTCATTGATTAATGATGATCTGGATCAACTTCACCCTGATGACCTGGAGGAGATGGATATTAAGTGGCAGATGGCCATGTTATCCATGAGGGTGAAGAAGTTTATTAAAAGAACAGGAAGGAATAACTTCTCTCAAAGAAGAGAAGATAGAGCTGGTTTTGACAAGACTAAGGTGGAATGCTATAAGTGTCACATGAAAGGACACTTTGCTAGAGAATGTAGGAGTGTTGTTCCAAACAACAACCACCAACAAGCTCAGAATGGAGGCTACAATCAGAACAAGAATCCTGCTCAAACCCTTGTTTCTCAACAAGGAATGGGATTTGACTGGAGTGATCAAGCTGAGGAAGCCATTCAGAATCAAGCTCTTATGGCAGAAGTGTCTGATCTCCCCTCTGAGGTAATTTCTAATCTTTGCACTAAATCTTGCATAGACACTGTCAAAAGATACAGGGATCACAATCAAAGTATGTGTGATGACCTCAAAAGATTAGAAAAGGACAGAAGAGACTATGTGTTGATAGTAGAGAGATTTGAAGAGCAAATCAAAGGCTTTCAAGCTAATGAACTTCAACACTCCTATGACACAAACTATTGGAAGTGGGAAAAGAATGAGTTAGAGACCAAACTGTCTAAATCCTTAGAAGAGAGTGATAGGCTGAAAGAGGAATTGTCTAAAGTTAAACTTGACATAGAAAAGTTTTCATATGCTTCAAAAGCAATGGATTCTCTTCTAAAGGCTCAGATTCATGATAAGATGAAGCCTGGTATTGGATACAACAATACACCTCCTCCTTACAACAACAACTATATCTCTCCTACTTCAGACTTGTTAGAAACCAAGGAGAAAAAGGACTTATCTGAGAAAGCGTTTAAGATAGATCCTTTGGATGAGGTAGTAATTAAGGATTTGACTGAGAAAGAAGCCAGTGAGAATAGGGATAATGATGTGAGTAAAGAGATCCCATTAGAAAACAACATTATCACCAATGAGGGATGTGGGAAAATCTGGGTCAAGTCCAAGGAGATAGAGAAGACCAAAGGAAAGGATAACAAGGTCCATTACAAACAAACCACGGTTGTGTATCCTGGATCTTGTAAACAGTGTGCTTGCAGTAAAGCCAAGAGCCTAAATCCTGGTTTAAAAAGAGGAAATCAAAGAAACTGGAATAATCAATGGGCTCACAAGCAAGGAGTTGATCTGAGTAAAATCAATAGACCAAAACCTTGTTTCATATATGGCAAGTTAAATCATTTGGCTAAATATTGCTTCTTTAACCCTACTAATCAACAGATGACCTTTCAAAGATTTGTGCAAAAACCTGTTGGTTATAGGAAGGCTGGAAAGAAACATGTGATAAAGAAACATGGTGAAAGTAAAGGCCCCATGAAGAAAAAGATTTTAAAAGAAAGTATCAAAATGTGGGTGCCTAGAAGCACTAAAACTGTTAGTACTGCTGACAGGGTTAGTGCTGCTGGAAGTATTACTGCTGCTACCTGTGTTAGTACTGCTGAAAATATTAATGCTGCTAATACTGTTAGTACCTCTTCAAAGGTTAATACTGCCAACACAGTTACTGCTGCTAACACAGTTACTACTTCTAACAAGGTTAGTACTGCTAAGCATGCAAGTGCTGCTAAGGTAGTTAGTACTTCTAAAACCAGTACTGCTTCTAGCAAAAATGTTTCCAAGCCCATTATTGTGACAAAGTACTCCAAGAATGAGGAGTTAAAGTTCAAAAATCTTGTCATGAAAGAATGCAAGTATTTTGATGAGAAAGGGGTACCCAAGACCACTTAGGCTTGGGTTCCTATTTCATACTAACTGATCTATCTTATGTGCAGGGCAACCAACAGCTCAAGGGAAAGAGCATATGGCATGTTGATAGTGGTTGCTCTAGGCACATGACAGGCAACATGTCATGCTTCAGGATTTCAAGCATATCAATGGAGGACATGTTGCATTTGGAGATAATCTTACTGGTGGTAAAATAAGTGGAAAAGGTAATGTCACCAAAGGTAAGATGACATTTGAGGATGTCTACTATGTTGATCAGTTGAAGTACAACCTGTTAAGTGTATCACAGGTATGTGACAAACAACATAGTATATTATTTACAAATACTGATTGTATGATCCTTGCTCCAGGGTTCAAGGTAGTTGATGAAAGCATGATACTACTTAGAACTCCAAGAAAGGACAATGTTTACTGTCTAGATATGGACAATGTTGATAGTGATTCATCTCTAAATTGTCTTGTTTCAAAAGCTTCTGTAGATGAATCCTCTCTTTGGCACAGAAGGATGTGTCACATGAACTTCAAGACTATGAACAAACTTGTCAAAAACAATCTTGTAAGAGGTTTACCTTCAAAAGTATTTTCATGTGATGATCATTGTGTTGCATGTCTTAAAGGCAAACAGCACAAAACTTCTCATAAGACCAAAGAGATAAACTCCATTTCTTCTTGTCTCCAGTTATTGCATATGGATCTGTTTGGTCCTACAAATGTTATGAGTATAGGCAAGAAATCTTACTGCTTGGTTATTGTTGATGATTACTCTAGATTTACCTGGGTATATTTTCTAAGGACTAAGGATGAGACAAGTGGACTGATCAAATCCTTTATCCTAAGAATTGAAAACCAAACTAATCAAAAAGTAAAAGTCATTAGATCAGATAATGGGACTGAATTTAAAAATCTTGATCTAAACACCTTTTGTGAAGAAAAAGGTATTGCGAGACAATATAGTGCCCCTAGGACTCCTCAACAGAATGGAGTTGCTGAGAGGAGAAATAGGACACTAATAGAGGTCGCTAGATCTCTGTTGGCTGATTCAAAACTACCAATTACCTTCTGGGCTGAAGCAGTTAATACTGCCTGCTATGTCCAAAACAGAGTTCTAGTAGTTAAGCCAAAGAACAAGACACCATATGAGCTTTTAAATAAAAGAAAACCTTTAATTGGATTTTTCAAACCTTTTGGGTGTCCTTGTACAATTCTCAATACCAAATCTCACTTAGGTAAGTTTGATAGCAAAGCAGATGATGGATTTCTTGTTGGTTATTCATCTCAGAGTAAGGCCTACAGAGTTTTTAACTCATCTTCTAGAATATTTGAAGAAAGTGACAATGTCAAATGCAATGAGAACACACCAAATCCTATTGGGTCTGGTCCTCAGTGGCTATTTGACATTGATTCACTAACTAACTCTTTTGGTTTCAGTAGTGATGATTATGCAGGTTCAGGATGTGGAGGATCAGAGACTACACAAGTTCAAGAGAGTATATCTAAATCTGTGATCTTTCCCATACCCACAGTGGATTCTTTTGAAGACTGTGAAAAGGAACCATCTACTGGACCAAGTCAGAGTGAAGAAGAAAGTAGAGATGAGGAGACTCAAGAAAATAAAGAATCAGAAGTGGCTGCTGAAAACACTTCAGTTGAGTTGAATGATTCTAATCTAGAGGTAGGACTCAATGAAGAACCTAGTCATAACACCAGAGTTCAAAAGAATCATCCTCCACAGCTGGTAATAGGAGATATAACTTCTCCTATGATGACTAGACATCAAAGCAGGCTTCAAGAAATGCAAGATCAACAACATACAGTGCTTACTTGTTTTCTATCCCAGCTTGAGCCTAAAAAGGCACATGATGCTATGAAAGAATCCAGTCGGATAGAAGCAATGCAAGAAGAACTGTTGCAGTTCAAGCTACAAGATGTATGGGATCTAGTAGACCTTCCTAAAGGTCACAGAGCAATTGGCACAAAGTGGATTTTCAGGAACAAGAGAGATGAAAGAGGTATTGTCATAAGGAACAAAGCAAGGCTGGTGGCTCAAGGGTATACTCAAGAAGAGGGAATAGATTATGAAGAAGTTTTTGCACCTGTGGCTAGGATAGAAGCAATCAGATTATTCCTAGCTTATGCTTCTTACATGAAATTCAAAGTCTATCAAATGGATGTAAAAAGTGCATTTCTCTATGGCTCAATTGAAGAAGAGGTATATGTCTGTCAACCACCAGGGTTTGAAAGCCCAAGCTATCCAGACAGGGTATACAAATTAAAGAAAGTTCTTTATGGACTGCATCAAGCTCCAAGAGCATGGTATGACACTCTGTCATCCTATCTCTTGGAAAATGGCTTTGAAAGAGGAGTCATTGATAAGACTCTATTTATCAAGAGAAAGAAGAAGGATATCTTGCTGGTCCAAATCTATGTTGATGATATTATCTTTGGATCCACAAGAGACAACATGTGCAAGGAGTTTGAGGACCTAATGCATCAAAGGTTTAAAATGAGTTCCATGGGGGAACTTACATTCTTCCTTGGACTCCAAGTTCAACAGAAGTCAGATGGAATTTTCATCTGACAACCAGTTTGCTGATCTATTCACCAAAGCTTTTGATGTGGGTAGATTCACTTTCTTGGTAACAAGTGTGGGAATGATCAACTCTGAATAAGCATCCTCTCAAAAAGTGGTTAAATACCTGAATATTATAGATTCTTGGTGTTACTAATCTTCCTTTGCAGGGCATACATAGCAGTACTCAATTCAGCTTAAGCTTCAAAAAGTAAGTATCGTTAATACTGCCAGTACAGTTTTAATACTGCCAGTGCGCAGTTAATACTGCTAGTTAGTTAATACTGCTCGCAGTTAATACTGCTCGCAGTTAATACTGCTAGTTAGTTAATACTGCTAAGAGTTAATACTGCTCGCGGTTAATACTGCTCGCAGTTAATACTGCTAGTTAGTTAATACTGCTAGGAGTTAATACTGCTCGCGGTTAATACTGCTTGTCCGTTAATACTGCTCTAGGTTAATACTGCTTATGTCCCGAATACTATAAATACCCTTTGCCCGCCTAAAAGTTCATAACGACTCTTTGCATACTGTTCACTTGCGCTCTAAACCCTTTCTCTCTCAAGATTCAAAAGTTCTCAGGCAAGTTTTTCGCAAAGATCAATGACATCCATGGCATTCATCGATGAACACAATGAGATCGCGATGCTACAAAAGCCAAAGCAAGCTGTAGGATTTCATCAGATTGTGGATTTCCTCAAGTCAAGCCATATTGCCCATGCTCTTACTATATCGCCTTCAATCTATATCGAGCATCAAAGGCAGTTCTGGGCTAATGCCACCATTGTTGCTGAGAATGGTGTGCAAATGATCAAGACAAGGGTCTGTGAAAAACCACTAACAGTTACTGAAGAGGTTATTCGCATCAGTCTACGACTAGACGATGCCTCTGGTATAACTTCTATCCCAAACGATGAACTGTTCTCTAATCTTACAAGAATGGGGTATGGAGGTCCATTGGATGTTTTTAAGTTCTCAAAAGCTAAATTCTCACCCCAATGGCGTTTTCTTGTTCATACCTTGATGCATTGCATCTCTAAAAAGACTACTGGATGGAGTGAGTTCAGCAGTCCCATTGCTTATGCTTTGGTTTGTCTGGCCACTGCCAGAAGGTACAATTTTTCACAAATGCTTTTCAATGATCTTGTTTCAAACATGGGAAACAAAAAGAGCTTTTATATGTATCCCAGGTTTGTTCAAGCAGTAATCAACCATGAATTGACGGATATTCCTCATTCTGCTGGAATATATGTACCTAAACCCCCCAAAGGCAAGGTTTTCTCAAATATGAGAAGATCTGCTGGGGACTCGGAAGGAGTTGACACCCCATTGTTTTCTACAATGATGGTGGTGTCCCAAACCAATGAAGGTATGGCAGCAGGGTCAAGGCCCCCATTAGACCATCCTACTGCTAGCCAATCCCAACCTTCCCACTCTAAATCTATCCCCCAGTCCCTTCTTGAAAAACCAACCTCACCAATCACCCAAACATACAAGAGGAAACAGGTAAAGAAGGCTCCTTCCCTTCTTGTACCATCAACCCCCAAGCCTTTAAGCCCTCTAAGGGAGAATTCTCCATTAGGGAATATCAATAGGGAAACCAAAGGGGTGTCTCCCAACCCCAAGGAGGTGCTCTCTGAGGAGGAGGAAGAGCATATGGGTGATGAGACTGCCACTACTCCTGCTAGCACAGAGGAGGATAGTGGTAACATCAATAAGACCTCCCCCATGGCAACTTTGAATGAGCAATCATTCAAACGTCCCAGGTGCCAAGAAACCACGGGAGTGGATAGTGCTTTTGCTAGGCAGAAGACATCCACTGATAAAAGATCCAATGATCCTTCAATAGGGGGTAACACTCCTGGAGAAGGTGAGGACAGATATAACTATGATGAATTGATGGAGACAATGGGTAACATCAACCTAGATGTCATCAAACAAGGCAAAGAGATAGAAGAAATGAAGCTGGTAATTCTGTCACAACAAGTCCAGATTGCTAAATTGAAGAAGATGGTGACCAGGCTTGTACAGAGGAAGAAGAGAAAGCAGTTTGTTCTAAGGAGGAGAAAAGGAGCAAACAAAAAGGAGGACAATGCTTCCAAAAAGGGGGAGAATTCCACCTCAGAACAAATAGATCAACAAAGTGAGGGGGAGTTTGTTGAAGAAAGGGCTGAAATTGTTGAAGAAAAGGCAGCAGCAGAAACGGTTAGTGCTGCTGAAACTACACAAGCAGCAGTAACAGGATTAACATCTGAAGAGGTTGAAGTAGCAGAGATGCTGGTAAAAGCAAAGAATGACACTTCCAAAGCAAAGGGAGTGGTCATAAATGAAAGGGGAGCAAAAGGAACAGAAAAGAAAGAAATGGCTGAAGATGCAAAAAGAAAAGGAAAAGAGAAGATGATAGAAGCTAATCAACTAACTAAAAGGCAAAAGATGGTTGAATCAGATGAAGCATCAGCCAAGAAAATGCAAGAAGAGTTAGATCAAGCAGAGAAAGAGCAAGTGGAGAAAGACAGAGAAATAGCCAGAGCACTTGCAAATGAATTAAATGAAGCTTATCAGAAAGGGCTTGAAACAGAGAAAGCTAAGCAAAGGGCAATAAGCTTGAGAAAGGCTATGATAGCCAAATCAAGTGCAAAGAAAAGAAGACCTTCACAAACTCACCTTGCCACTCAGGAAAGAAACAAAATGATAACTTTCTTGAGGAGTGCAATTGGTGTGAAGAAAGAAATGTTCATAAAGATGACTTTTGATCAGGTCAAGGGATTATATGAGAAAGAAATGGGAAAGCTGAAGAGTAATGAAAAGGACAGAGTAGAGTTTGAAAACAAAGCCAAGGAGAGGCATGATGTAAATATCAATAAACCTTTCCCTGAAAGTGAAGAGGGAACTCCAACAAAGGAAAAGGAAGAGATTAAAGAAGAAGAGACTATAGCTCAGAAGATTAAGAAGATAAAAAGAGTTAAGTCTATTGCTTCTAAAGGTCCTAGATCAGAAGAAAGGGCTAAGGAAGAAAAGAAGAAGGAGGCTACTATAGAGCAAGGGCAAAGGATACTGAAGAGAACCAAGATGATGGCAAACAGAAAGAGAGTTGATAAGAAGCCTAGAGTAGAAGAAGAAAAGAAAGTTGAAATTCAGAAAGAGGTACCACAGAGTTCAGATGCAAACATGTACATGGTGATATTGGATAAAATTCCAAAGCCTATCTCAGCTGAACCTGTTGGATTCAAACCTCCTGAAGTTATTCATTGGGACACTATGGAGGTGGATGGCAAGGAGTATATCAGATTAAAAAGAAAGGATGAGAAGTATGAAGTCTATAGCACCTGGAATAAACTTGTCAGAGAGTGTTCAAGATCTGATTTGGAAGAAATGTTTGAAGTAGGGAGGAAGGTTCATGCAGATCAGTTGACAGCTCCAGGGTCACCTATAGTGAAGCTGGTCATGGAATACTTGTGCATGTTATTCAATCCAGAAGTAGTGAAGCACTTAATCAGAGATGTGTTCAAAACTGTTAGAGGATGGACTCTATATGAAAGGAGTGGAGTCTATGAACTGGCATTGGATACTTTTCACATGGAGTACTACTTGGTGGATAGGGTCTACAATCACACAAATCTAAAGCTTCATGCCATGTTGAAAAAGAAGTTGGGTTGTGCACCAAATTCAGAAATGGCAAAATATCTAATTCAGAGAACTATCAATCAGAGTATGGGACTGGATCCTAACATTGGAGTAGATCAATGAAGATTTTGGAAGCATCTGAAGAACTTGACTTCTTTTCTTAAAAGTCAAGTTAGGGGGAGATTGTTGGGAACTTAAGAATTTACCAAGTATGGTTAATGCTGCTGGTTCAGAGTTACTACTGCTAGAAGACTTCAAGGTTAATACTGCTGAGTATTACTACTGCTAGTAGAATTAATACTGCTAGTCAAAGTTATTGCTGCTTGAACAAAGTTAGTACTGCTTAGCTAAGTTAGTACTGCTAGTAGTTAGTGCTGCTTACAGTTAATGCTGCTAGAAGATTTTAATGCTGCTGAGCATAGTTAGTGCTGCTTATGATTTGAAGATCCGAATGGAAAAGATGACAGCTGGAAAGAGTCAAGATATTCATGGAAGGCTTAGAGATATACATGGATGATATACTGAAGATATTTTTATTTATTGTAATTATCTTTTGATTAGTATATGTATAGAATGTATAGAATAGTTTAGATGATTGATTATTCATTCTAAGTTTTGTTCTAGAGAGAAATCAACCTCAAGGCATAGATCCTAATTCTAGAGAAGTAGAATTCGTCTTGAAAGAGTCTGTTCTTCAAGATTGAGGTTGCGTGTGTAATCTTGTGATTTCAATTATTCAATACAAGTTTACAGTTTGTTATTCATATTTACTGTTTGTGATTAATGTTTCATTGAATATCAAAGTGTTATTCCGCAAACTTCTTTGATATTGTTTCTGAGAATTAATTCTTGTTGAGAATTCGATCCTGACACTTACTTTCCTTACTTCGTGCCCAAGCATCTACTCCAACAGCACCCCCAACCCTCTATATCTCCAGAAGCCTTCCAGCAACAACAAGCCTTACTTCAGTCTTTGCAGCAAACAGTAGCTGTATTGACTGAACGACTATCATCCGTGGAAGACACCTGCCGGAGCCAGGCAAAGAGGCTCAAGCGCCGACAAGATGATCAGGATGATCTTGATCACCATGAGGGGGAGAAGCGCCAAAGATTATCCGAGCCGAAGACACAGTCAATGGGTACAGTTCAGGTGGAAACGGAAAGGGCTTCGGGTTGTGGTA
Organism: Arctium lappa; assembly: GCA_023525745.1. Classification (NCBI taxonomy): domain Eukaryota; kingdom Viridiplantae; phylum Streptophyta; class Magnoliopsida; order Asterales; family Asteraceae; genus Arctium; species Arctium lappa. Next base: position 44,006,632 of record CM042063.1, read on the forward strand.
CTCAACCGGAAGGGCAAAGACAGGCACAGGAGCAGTCGATGGATTTAGTGCTATACGATATCCCAATGGTTGAAAAGCCTGAGGAACAAGATGGAGGTTCACCGATAGATCCTGAAAACTGGGCTTTGATTGTCGATCCATATGTAGTTTCAGACCCGACAAAAGAACAGGCCAACACCGAAAGAGCACCGATAGTCCTTCAAGCTGAGATTGATGAGCTTATCAATTCTGAAGATTATCAGCCAATCATACAAACTTCTGTTGAGGTTCCGCTTTTGACTTACACAGCTGCAGATCACCCTGATCTTCCTCAGCCAGATATTCCTGTTAGATCTCCTCCTGCATCACCATTGTTGAGAACTGATAGTACTCCGCCAGCTAAGCAGTCCAAGTGGGAAAGAGTCAGAATTAAAGTTCCATTTCTGGAAGAAAGCCAGAAGAAGATCTTTGCCCATTGGATTCGTGAGTATGATGAAGTGGTGGTTCATGGTCTACAGTCGATGAAAAGCAAGGAAAAGCAGCGTGAGATCATATTTGTGTATAACTACTTCAAAGACAGGTACAGAAAGACAAATCTCCGAATTACATCTGTCGATCAGATTCACACTTGTTTCTTCATGGGCGTAAAGTATTCATACTTTGTGGTAACTCGAGAAGATGGTGAGAAGTGGAATTTTTTTTATGCTGATTTTCCACGTCTTGAACCACAAGATCAACTATTTCTGCTTAGAGACTTTAAGACCAGAACTATCAGACCAGGGGAAGTTACAGATGCACTAAAAATTGTCAATAGATACATGAAGTGTGCAATGAAGCTTGCCTCAGTAGAAGACTTTCAGATTGGGTTAGAAAGCAACCAACCGAAGATCAATCTGCTTAAAACTGATTTGAGGATTCCTTCTGATGCCCATAATGTACCAGCCTTCACAGTTCTAAAGTTTCCAGAATTAGGCATGACATACGCGAACAACAAAGGTGATATGCGTTTTATCCGATTCAGTCAGATTGCCAGATTCTGCGATGGTACTTTGATGTTGCTTAAAGACAAGTTGAAGTGTGATGTTGATCAAGATGAAAAAGGGGTTCAACCATTGGATCTGAAATACAAGGAACTTGTTCTTCAAGCACTGGGTGTTATCTTAGAGCGGCTGGAGTACGGAACGCAAATGCGATACTTCGAGATCAGTTTTGGGTTTCGAAAGATATATGTTCCAAAATGGCATGGTTTCGAACTTCTATTTAAAGGGGGAGATTGTTAGGGTGTTTTATATGTTAAATAGAAGTTCAGGGTGAATTATTGTAATTATTCTAAAGTTTATTTAGTTTATTGGGCCTAAATCCCATTAGCCCATTTAGCTTGTAAGCCTAAGTATATAAATGCACTATTAGGTCTTTTATCAGTTTAGTCTCATTATTCATAATTCTCTAGTCAATAGGTTTACATTTACTGATCAGAAATTCTCTCTGTAAACCTAAACCCTTTCTTGAATATCAATCATATGACTAGAGGTTGTGATTCATTCATTGTTCTTCATTGATTAATTATTGTTCGTGATTGCACTGTATCTGGGATCTACAGAGTTCGTCGAACTCATTCAAGAAACCAAAATTCCAACCAAGTGGTAGAATCTTTGATAATCTTCGGGAGGCGAAATGGTGTTCCAAGTGCAAAAGCAAGCACTTTGGTTTTTGCAACCCTAACCCCAACCCAATCTCATGCTTTAAGTGTGGCAAGCCGGGTCACACTAGTCCGAATTTGTCCTATTCAAGGGGTAACATGTTACGAGTGCAAGGAAGTGGGGCACGTGAAGAGGGATTGCCCCATGCTACGGGGAGGAGCAAGAGGAGGAAACCCGACGATCCAACTAAAGAAGGAATTCATCCCTAAAGCTCAAGGGAGGGCCTTCCAAATTACGAGAGAAGAAGCAAAGGAAACCAACGACGTGGTGTCAGGTACGTTCTTACTCAACTCCCTTGCCGCTAAAGTATTATTCAATTCTGGTGCCAATTTTTCTTTTGTATCCTCTGAATTTTGCAAAGCCTTGAATGTACCTTCTAGTACTCTTAGTGATGCTTTGGTAGTGGAAGTTGCAAGCGGAGAACAAATAATCTTATGGGAAGTTTTAGAAAAGTGCCACCTAGAAATTAGTGGTGAGCTCTTTGAAGTGAATTTACTTCCCATGGTGATTGGGAGTTTCGATGTGGTGATCGAGATGGACTGGTTGTCTCGACACCAAGTGGAAATCTTATGTTCAAATAAGCTGATCAGATTACCGACCTTAAGCGGGGACTTTGTCTTTGTGTACGGGGAGAAGCGTAAGGGTGAAGTGGCTCTCATTTCATCCATTAAAGCCAGAAAATATCTAGTGAAGAAATGCCCGTCGTTCCTCGCCTACGTCTTGGACGCCAAGGCGGAGAAGAGGAAGATCGAGGACGTGCTGATTGTTAGCGAATATCTGGATGTATTTCCCGACGACCTTCCGAGATTGCCGCCCGATCGTCAAGTAGAGTTCCAGATCGACCTAATTCCGGGAGCGACACCGATTGCTCGTGCACCTTACCGCCTTGCTCCGACCGAAATGCAAGAGATGATGTCGCAACTTCAAGAACATTTGGAGAAGGGATTCGTGAGGCCGAGCTCTTCGCCTTAGGGAGCTCCGATACTCTGTAATAACCCCATTTGTTAATAATATAAGTTCAAAGATTGTTTAGTAAAAAGGTTGATTCTTGAGGGACCACTTATGTAATTATAGTGGTATAAAAATATCTTTCTCCCACTTATCTTCATGGATATGCCGACTTAACTTTCTCCATTTTCACTATTTTTTATGGTGTCTGTAAAATTTAGAGAGACTATGGAGGCGGCGATGGTATGTGAAATTTAGAGAGAATTTTGGTGGTGGCGATGGTGTGAAAATAGTGAAAGACATGTGTTCTTCACCATTTCTTTTCATTCGTAATTTTAGGAGTTCGGTTTAGGATTGTTTAACCGTTAAGACTTGGGGTGGACTATTTGGACCCGAGGTGAGTTTTCGTTTAACCATTTTTGAACTGAAATGCATATGTTATCAAATGGTTATTATTTCGATGTTATACCAGATTGGTATATTTGAATTATTACCGTTAACTTTATTACATGTTGTAACACCCGTAATTTTCGGCAAGTAAAGGTCACCCGGACGTTTTCGGAACTCGTAGATGGTGGGGTTTTGTTGGGAAAACTTTGTTTAAAGTCTCTTAGAGTATCGAGGATTCTGGCATCGAAAAAGTTTGAATTTTTGGAGTTCGGGGGAGTGGGGCTACAGTGCCCGGCGACTGTGACAAAGGGAACTATCGCGGGGCATAGTCGCGGGGACTCCACCCCTTGCGGTACAAGTGGGGCGATTGTGCCCCTGCGACAGTGACCATGTCAAGGTCGCAGGGCACTATCGCGAGCGGGTTCCAGAGCCTTAAAAAGTCCATTTTCAGCTTTTTTCTCATTATCCACTCTCACCCAACTTTCTCTCATTTGTTTCCTCTCGTTTTTCCTCCCATATGTTACGAACCCTAACTCATTTTGAGTGTTTTTGTCATAAAGCCAAGTGTTCCTTCATCTTCTAGCAAGGTTTGGAAACTAGAACTAAGATCGCTCCATCTTCACCTTCTTCACCCAAGTTTTCTAGGGTTTCATCCAACTTTCCACCATTTTGAAGATTTGGTTTGTGGCTTGTGTTGGTGTCCTAGAAGTGTTTGATTGATGGATTTAAGTGATGGTTGAGGTAATAACCTATTTTCTTCATTTATAAAAATTAGGGTTTTGGCCTCATTTGGGGATTTTGGTATAATATGTTTGGGGAATGATTCTAAGTGTTTGGTTATGTGTTTTGACGGTTGGAAATGTATGGATCTAGGTTTTTGGAGGTTTTGGCTTGGAGGATTCAAGTTTTTTCAAGAAAGACTCAAGATGTGGTAAAATCTAGATTTAGCCTAAATCTAGCAAGGTGAGTTCAAGATGATTTATGTAAAGTGTTGGGCCTTTGGCTCGGTTTTGACTAAATGGAGTCTTGAGGACATTTGTCCGGATTTATAACCGTCGTGGGGTTTTTTAGTATGATAACGAATAATTCGTGTCATTGGTGAGTTACATGCTTTGGGTGCCTTGGTCATTCAATTGGAGTCATGTAATGTTAGACAGTGTTGTAATGGATCCATAGGCACGTAAGTCTGTCTGTTTTGGAAAGCCTGAGTTTTTGGTTACTGTGGTGACCGCTTGGGTTTGCTAGCGAGTAGGCAATAGGTGGCTCGAGCCTCCGAGTTGAAACTCGTCTAGATTGGATAGGCACCCATGTCTGTAAGTCCTTGAGGTGGAACTCTACGGAGTATGGCTAGAGGCATAATCGGTCTGAGGTTGTGATGTCGGTGGTGGCATGGGAACTAGGATGTCGGGATGTGTGGTGAAATTCAATAACATCACGAGTTGACCCATTCACGCGTTCTCGCCACCCAAGATGGAAACGTTTAGATGACATGCGAGGAAGTTGTATGGGCGGTCTACTTGCGTACTCCTCTATTCTCAATGTATATGGGTCTCTCCGTCGTAGATCCGTGATGTTTTAAATGTTAATGTAGTATTTTACCAATTGTGGTTTGTGTGGTCGACGATAAATGATGACCTTAATATTGGGGTTTTCCCACGCATATTAAGGTTTGAATGAAATGCGTCTTTTCCACGTTTCGGTATTTAATTTCGTCCATTTTATGGTCGTGTGAGTTTTGGGTCTAATGTCCGTGTTCATGGCAATATTTATTTATATAGATTTTCATCTATGGTCTATGAGTTGTGTATCATGTTCCACACGTGTTGGGTATTTCGAGATATAACATTTTCTACCCGCGTTTTATAAAATTGGGAGTTCTCTCTCTATTCCCATTTCGAGCAAGTTTTTGGGTTAAGTCTAAATTTACGAAAGAGCGTTTTATATTGGAATCTTTGCCTTTAAACAGTTTGGTTTGGTTAACGCTTAACTCGGTGTGCCTTTCGTTTAAAAATGCATAATTTGGGTAAACTAGTCATTTTCATAGGTGAAACACATTATTTTGAAAGATTCGGATTTTAACCGCATTCTTCCTTTCTAAACGATTAATTTATATGTCAGGATCTTAATTCTAAATAAGAATAAACACTCAGAAACAATATTAAAGAAGCTGCGGAATAGCACTTTAATATTCAATGAAACAGTAAACAAACAGTAAATCTGATGAACAACTTGTAAACTTTATTGAATGATTGAAAGTCACAAGCTTTTACACACAACCTCAATATTGATGAACAGACTCACCAATACGAATTCTACTTCTCTAGAATTAGGGATCTAACCTTGAGGTTGATTCTCTCTACAAAAACTAAAACTCAGAATGAATAATTGTTCTAAAAATTCTCTTAAACTATTTTGACTAATTATATATATACTGAAGATAAAAGATAATTACAAAATAATAAAAGATCTTCAAAATAATCTTCCATCATTATCTCCAAGCTTCCATGAATAGCTTCAATCCATTTGTCATCCTTGCCATACGAATCTTCATCTTATAAGCAGCATTAACCTTCAGCAGCATTAATACTTCAACAATATTAACACTCTGAGCAGTATTAAGTTCAGCAGTACTAACCATGCTCAGCAGTATTAACTTTGTTCTAGTAGCATTAACTGTACTTGGCAATTCTTCAGTTCCCAACAATCGCCCCCTAACTTGACTTTTTGGAAGAGAAGTCAAGTTCTTCAGATTGTCTTCTAAGATGCTTTCAACACTTCAGTTTACACCCCTAGATTAGGATCCAAACCTAAGCTTTGATTGATGATTCTGCTAACCACAACCTTTGCCATTTCTGAATCTTTTGAACAAATAAGCTTGGCATTCAATATTGCTTGGAGTTTACCCTTGTTGTGCTCATAAATCTTGTCCACCAAGTAGTACTCATGATATGCTCCATTCACAGTGATAACATAGACTCCACATCTTTCAAATATCCTCCAGTTTTCTATTCTTAGGAATTTATTCTCCAGATGCAAATCCCTAATCACATGTTGAACTTTGCTTGGATCAAACATCATGCATAAGTACTCCATGGCTAATCTGATTAAGCTCCTTTCTTCTCCTGTCAGCTCCTTTTCATACAGTCTCATCCCAACTTGAAACATCTCTTCTAGATCTGATCTTGTACAATTTCTGATGAAACTTCCCCAAGTAGGATACACCTCATAAATGTCCCCTAGCCTCTTAATTCTAAAGAATTTCTTTCTTTGATCTTCCAATATATCTCAAAAGATGATTTCAAAAGCTTGGATGGAGATGGGGTCTGCTTGTACTGGATCATCATTTGTTAATGTCATGAACAGTTCAACCTGCTCACTTGATTGCTTGTTGGATGATTCTGGATTCTGATTTGGATCTGTTGAAGGAGTCACAGGAGGTTCTGCTTCAGATTCTGCTCTTTCTTCAACTCTTGGCCTTTTGGAAGCTATAGTCTTCATTCTTTTGACAGACTTTACTTCTACATTAACATTCTCTTCTTTAGAGTCTTCAGTCTGTTCTTTTGTGGGAGTGACTTCCTCAGGGAATGGTTGTTGAATGTTTAGATCATGTCTCTCCTTCATTCTTCTTTCAGCCTCTTCCCTTTATGAGGAGTCCCCTTGAAGCTTAGCCATTTCTTTCTTATACAGTTCCTCAACCTTGCTGTATGCCATGTTGGTGAACATCTCTCCTTTGACACCAATTGAACCTTTCAGGAAATTTATCATTTTTCTCCTTTCCTGATTGGCCAAAAAGGTCTTGGAAGGTTGTCTTTTCTGCTTCATAACTGACACTCTTTGCTTAGAAACTTTCACAGAGCTTTTCTTAGCTACAGCTGCTGCTTTTAAACTCTCTTGATACTCAACATTGAGTTTTCTGGCCATTATCTTTGCAAGCTCTCTATCCTTCTCTGATTGAAGTTGTTATTCCTTTTCCATCTCAGCCTGAAGTAGCTTTGCCATTTCTTCATCCAACTCAATCTGACTTTTCTTCTTTAAAAGTTGTTCATGTTCAATCATCTTTGCTTTTCCCTTTGCATCTTTTAAACCTGCCTCATTTATCTCTTTTCTTTTCCTTTCAAGGCCTCCTTCTGTAATGACCACTCCCTTGGACTTTTGAGTAGCCTTAGGAGTGTCATTCTTTGCTTTTACCAACGTTTATGCAATTTCCATTTCTTCAACAGAAATCCCTGTTACTACTGCTTCTGTTACTGCTGCTTCTTTTACTTCTGCAGTATTAACTGTTTCTGCTGCTTCAGCAGCATTAACAGTTTCTGCTGCTTGAGCAAATTATGTTTCTTTTTCTGCTGCTATTGATTCTGTTACTTTCTCTATTTCTGCCTCTTGCTCCCCCTCAACCTCAAATGCCCTCTCAGCTGTACTTTCTTTCTCAGTTTCAGCCTCTTTCTCCCCCTTGTTGGAAGCATCTTTATCACTGTCCCTCTTCTTTAGCACAAATTGCTTCTTTTTCTTTTTCAGTACCAGCCTCTTCACCAATTTCTTGAGTTTGGTAATTTGCATTTGTTGGGACAAGATTACCAGCTTCATTTCTTCTATTTCTTTCCCCTACTTGATTACATCCAGGTTGATGTTTCCCATATTATCCATCAATTCTTGATAGTTATATCTGTCCTCACCTTCTCCAGAAGTGTTACCCTCTTTTGAAGGATCATTGGATCTTTTTGAAGTGGAAGTCTTCTGCCTAGCAGAAGCACTATCCACCCCCTTGGTTTCTTGGCACCTGGGACCTTTGAATGATTTCTCATTCAAAGTTGCCATGGGGGAGGTCTTATTTATGTTACCACTGTCCTCCTCTGTGTTAGCAGGAGTAGTGGCAGTCTGCTCACCCATATGCTCATACATCTCCTCATTGAGCACCTCCTTGGGGTTGGGAGACACCCCTGTGGTTTCCCTGTGGATATTCTCTAAAAGAGAATTCTCTCTTAGAGGGCTTAAAGGCTCTATGGGTGAAGGTACAAGAAGGGAAGGAGCCTTCTTTACCTTTTTCCTTATATAAGTTTGGGTAATTGGAAAGGTTGGCTTTTGAAGTAGAGACTGTGGGATAGATATAGAGTGGGAAGGTTGGGATTGGCTAGCAGTAGGATAGTCTAATGAGGGCCTTGACCCTGCTGCCATACCTTCTTCAGTGTGGGACACCACCATCATTGTAGAGAACAATGGGGTGTCAACTCCTTCCGAGTCCAATGGAGATCTTTTCATGTTTGAAAAGACCTTACCTTTGGGGATTTTTGGTACATATACCTCATCAAAGTGAGGCATATCCGTCAATTCGTGAGTTATAACTTCCTGTACAAACCTGGGGTACATGTAAAAACTCTTTTTCCTTCCCAAGTTTGATGCAAGATCACTAAAAATCATCTTTGAAAAATTGTACGTTCTGGCAGTGGCCAAGCAGACCAAAGCATATGCAATGGTGCTGCTAAACTCACTCCATCCAGTAGTCTTTTTAGAGATACAATGCATGAGGGTATGAACTAGAAAACGCCATTGGGTATAAAATTTAGCTTTTGAGAATTTAAAACCTCCCAATTGGCCTCCTTACCCCATTGTTGACAAATTTGAGAACAAGTCCTCATTTGGAATAGAAGTAATACCTTCAACATCGTCTAGACGTAGACAGATGCGTATCACCTCTTCAGTAACTGACAAGGGTTTGTCACACACCCTTGTTTTCAGAATCTGCACACCATTCTCTGTAACTATGGTGGCATTCGCCCAGAATTGCTTTTGATGCTCAATGTAGATAGTTGGAGACATAGTTAGAGCATGGACGATATGGCTAGACTTCAGAAAATCCACTATCTGATGAAAGCCTGCAGCTTGCTTTGGCTTTTGTAGCATCGCGATTTCATTGTGCTCGTCAATAAATGCCATAGACGCCATTGAACTTGAATGTTCTTGCCTGAAAAACTTGGTACTTGAGAGAAAAGGGTTAGAGAGAAAGTGAACAATATTCAAAGAGTCGTTATGATCTTTTAGGCGGGCAAAGGGTATTTATAGTGTATGGGACATAAGCAGTATTAACCTAGAGCAGTATTAACTAACTAGCAGTATTAACTGAGAGCAGTATTAACCACTAGCAGTATTAACTGAGAGCAGTATTAACTAACTAGCAGTATTAACTGAGAGCAGTATTAACCACTAGCAGTCTTAACCAACTAGCAGTATTAACTGAGAGCAGTATTAACCACTAGCAGTATTAACTGTGCACTGGCAGTATTAAAACTGCACTGACAACATTAACTATACTTACTCTTTTTGAAGCTTATGGAGGTCTGATCAAGGCAATAACTTCCTATGAAAGATGATTAGCAGCACACAAATAACCAAAATATCAGGTATAGGAACACTTTTTAAAAACATGAGCTCATTCAGAGTTGATCATGCCCACACTTGAGACCAAGAAAGTGAATCTACCCACATCAAAAGCTTTAGTGAATAGATCTGCAAACTGGTAGTCAGTATGAACTTTAGCAACTTGAATGAGCTTCTTTTCATTGCAATCTCTGATAAAGTGATACCTGATCTCAATGTGCTTTGTTTTGGAGTGCTTGACTGGATTGTTAACAATGCTTATAGCACTGCTATTGTCAATAAAGATTGGAGTGTGAAGAAAGGTTACCCTATAGTCTAGCATCTGATTCTGGATCCATGGAACCTGAGAGCAGCAACTTGCAGCAGCAATATACTCAGCTTCTGTTGTTGATAAGGACATTGTGGTTTGTTTCTTGCACTGCCAAGATACTAGTCTTGCACCCAAAAGTTGACATCCCCCTGAAATAGACTTTCTGTCCATGTTAGCACCACCCAAGTCACTATCTGAATATGCAATCAAGTCGAATGAAGATTCATATGGATACCAAAGACCTAATCTAGGTTGCCCTCTTAAGTATCTGAAAATCCTCTTCACAGCTTGAAGATGTGATTGTTTTGGCTTGACTTGGAATCTGGCACATACACATACTGGAAACATGATATCTGGTCTTGAGGCTGTGAGATACATGAGAGATCCAATCATTGATCTGTATAGATGGACATCAACATCCTCCCCCTCAAGATCAGCAGTGATCTGGCTTTGAGTCTTTTAAACCATATTTCTCCAGGATGTCTTGCACATACTTTGATTGACTGATAAAGATCCCATCTGACTGTTGTTTCACCTGAAGGCCAAGGAAGAAGTTAAGTTCACCCATTGAACTCATTTTAAAGCTCTTGTGCATCAACTCTTCAAAGTCTCTACACATCTGATCTTTTGTGGATCCAAAGATGATATCATCCACATAGATCTGAACTAGTAGGATGTCCTTCTTACTTCTTTTAATGAAAAGGGTCTTGTCAATTATGCCCCTTTCAAACCCATTTTCCAAGAGATAGGTAGACAGAGTGTCATACCATGGTCTTGGGGCTTGATGTAGACCATAGAGTGTTTTCTTCAGCTTGTATACTCTGTCAGGATATGAAGGATTTTCAAAACCAGGTGGTTGACAGACATATACTTCTTCATCAATTGTACCATATAGAAAGACACTATTTACATCCATTTGATAGACCTTGAACTTCATGTATGAGGCATAGGTTAGGAACAACCTAATTGCCTCTACCCTTGCCACTGGAGCAAACACTTCATCATAATCTATGCCCTCTTCTTGAGTGTACCCTTGTGCCACAAGCCTTGCTTTGTTCCTGATCACAATACCTCTCTCATCCTTTTTGTTCCTGAAGATCCACTTGGTGCCTATAGCTCTATGACCTTTTGGAAGGTCCACCAAGTCCCAAACATCCTGTAGTTTGAATTGAAGTAACTCTTCTTGCATGGCTTCTATCCAACTTGAATCTTTCATTGCATCATAGGCGTTCTTAGGCTCAATCTGGGATAGAAAGCAGGAGAGTATTGTGTGTTGTTGATCCTGCATCTCTTGAAGTCTGCTTTGATTCCTTGTTATCATAGGAGAAGAGATGTCTCCTATGACCATCTCTGGAGGATGATTATTTTGTGTTCTAGTCTGAAAACTAGGTTCTTCATTAATTCCCACCTCTAGATTGGAATCATTTAAGTCAGCTGAGGGGATCACCTCAGTTACTTCTAGCTCTTTATGTACTGAAGATTCCTCTTCTCTTCTTTCTTCTTCACTCTGAATTGGCTCAGATATAGTTTCTTTTTCACAGAATTCAACAGGTTCTTTTATAGGCATAGGAAAGATCACCGATTGAGGTATAATGTCTTGAGCTTGTGTAGCCCCTGATCTTCCACTTCCTGAACCTGCATAATTGTCACTACTGAAACCAAAAGAGTTAGTTAGTGAATCAATGTCAAACAGCCACTGAGGACCAGGCCCAATAGGATTTGGTGTGTTTTCATTGCATTTGACATTGTCACTTTCCTCAATTATTCTAAAAGAAGTATTAAAAACTCTGTAAGCCTTACTCTGAGATGAGTAACCAACAAGAAATCCATCATCTGCCTTGCTATCAAACTTTGCTAAGTGAGATTTGGTATTGAGAATTGTACAAGGACACTCAAAAGGTTTGAAAAATCCAATAAAGGGTTTTCTTTTATTTAAAAGCTCATAAGGTGTCTTGTTTTTAGGCTTGACTACTAGTACTCTGTTTTGGACATAGCAAGCAGTATTAACTACTTCTGCCCAGAAAGTTATTGGCAGTTTAGAATCAGCTAACAGAGATCTAGCAGCCTCAATCAGTGTCATATTCCTTCTCTCAGCAACACCATTTTGTTGTGGAGTCCTAGGAGCACTGTATTGTCTCTCAATTCCTTTTTCTTCACAAAAGGTGTTTAGGTCAATATTTTTAAATTCAGTACCATTGTCTGACGTAATGACTTTTACTTTTTGATTAGTTTGGTTGTCAATTCTTAGAATAAAGGATTTGATCAGTCCACTTGTCTCATCCTTAGTCCTTAGAAAATATACCCAAGTAAATCTAGAGTAATCATCAACAATAACTAGGCATAATGATTTCTTACAAATACTCATAACATTTGTAGGGCCAAACAGATCCATATGCAATAAATGAAGAGAATTAGAGATTGTGTTCACCTCTTTGGACTTATGAGAAGTTTTGTATTGTTTACCTTTGAGACAAGCAACACAATGATCATCACATGAATAGATTTTAGAAGGAAAACCTCTTACAAGGTTGTTTTTAACAAGTTTATTTATTGTTTTAAAGTTCATGTGACACATCCTTCTGTGCCAAAGTGATGATTCATCCAGAGAAGCTTTTGAAACAAGACAATTTAGGGATGAATCAGATGAAACACTTTCCATATCTAAGCAATAAACATTATCCTTTCTGGGAGTTCTTAGTAGTATCATCTTTTCATCAACTACCTTGAATCCAGGAGCAAGGATAATGCATTCAGAATCTGTAAATAATATACTATGTTGTTTGTCACAGACTTGTGATACACTTAACAGGTTGTATCTTAACTGTTCAACATAGAATACATCTTCAAAGGTCATTTTACCTTTGGTTACATCCCCCTTACCACTTATCTTACCTCCATCTGGAGTATTACCAAAGGCAACATGTCCACCATCAATTTTCTTGAAATTCTTGAGGCATGACATGTTCCCTGTCATGTGCCTAGAGCAACCACTATCAACATGCCAGATGCTCTTCCCCTTGAGCTGTTGGTTGCCCTGCACATAAGATTAGACAATTAGTATTGATTGGGAACCCAAGCCAAAGTGGTCTTGGGTCTCCCTTTCTCATCAAAATACTTACATTCCTTTTTGATGAGGTTTTTAAAATCAGAACACTTATTATTTGAGTACTTTGTCAAGATTATTGGTCTAGAAGCACTAATACTAGAAGCAGCACTATCTTTAGAAGTACTAACAAAGTTAGCAGTACTAACAGGTTTGGAAGTATTAACCTTGTTGGCAGTACTAACAGAGTTAGCAGTATTAACATTGGTAGCAGTAGTATTGCTTCTAGCAGCACTATCACCGTCAGCAACACTATTTGTGATAGCAGTACTAACAGCTTTAGTGCTTTTAGGTATCCAGATCTTGACACTGTCTTCCACATTCTTTTTCTTCATGTGGCTTTTTGGTTTAACAACTTTCATAGCCACATGGTTCTTTTCTTTCTTCCTATAACCAAAGGGTTTTTGAGTAGGTCTCTGAAAGTTCAGCCTTTGGTTCATAGGATTGAAATAGCAGTATTTGGCAATGTGATTTAGCTTTCCACAAATAAAACAGGGTTTTGGTCTATTGATTTTACTCAGATCAATCCCTTATTTTTGTGCCCACTGTTTATTCCAGTTTCTCTGATTTCCCCTTGGTTTATCATGTTTTTAGGGCTCAGATTTATTGCATGCACACTGTTTGCAAGGGATAGGGTTCACAACAGTGGTCTGCTTATAATGAACCTTCTTGGTCTTTCCCTCAGTCTTCTCTATCTCATTGGACTTGACCCAATGCTTTCCACATCCCTCATTGGTAATTATGTGGTTTTCTATAGGAATCTCACCACTCACAGTGTTGTCCTTATTCTTGACAGTTTCTTTCTCAGTTTTATCCTCAACAACTACTTCATCTAAGGGATCTATCTCAGTGGCTCCCTCAGGCAAGTCCTTCCTATCCTTTGTTTCTAACAAGTCTGAACTAGGAGGGATGTAGTTGTTGTTGTAGGGTGGTGGTGTGGTATTGTACCCTATTCCTCTTCTCAGTTTATCATGAATCTGAGTTTTTAGTAAAGAGTCCATTACTTTAGAAGCATTGGAAAACTTTTCTACATGTAACTTAACTTTAGCTAACTCTCCTCTTAACTTATCACTCTCCTCTTTAGATTTGGTCAGTTGGAGTTCTAGGTCATTCTTCTCCCACTTCCAGTAGTTTGTGTCATATGAATGTTGAAGCTCATTGGCTTGAAAATTCTTAATCTGATCTTCAAACCTCTCAACAATCCTCACATAATCTTTTATGTCCTTTTCTAATCTCTTAAGGTCATCACTCATGTTCTGGTTGTGATCCCTGTACCTTTTAACAGTGTTAATGCAATTTTGAGAACAAAGATTAGAAGTTACCTCTGTTGGGAGATCAAACACCTCTGCCATTAGAGCTTGGTTTTAGATAGTCTCTTCTGCTTGATCACTCCAATCAAACCCCATACCTTGTTGAGAGACTAGGGCTTGTGTAGAGTTTCTGTTATTATTGAAGCTTCCAGACTGTGCTTGTTGGTGGTTGTTGTTGTGAGACACTCCACTTCTGCATTCCCTAGTAAAGTGTCCCTTCTGGTGACATTTATAGCATTCCACCTTTGACTTGTCAAAACCTGCTCCATCTTCTCTTCTTTGGGAGAAGTTGTTCCTCCCAGTTCTCTTGATGAACTTCTTTACTCTCATAAAGAGCATGGCCATCTGCCATTTAATGTCCATATCTTCAAGATCATCTGGATGGAGTTGTTCCAAGTCATCATTAATTAGAGAAGAGTTTCCATGACTGGACAGAAAGGCTTCAAACACAGATTCAGTGCCTTTCTCTTGATTTGCTCCAATAGCAGCACTAACTGATTCAGGGATGGAAGTAGAATCAATTGATGCTGATAGGAGTGCAGCATTGTGAACATACCCAGAAGGCTTCTTCTTAGCCTCTACCTCAGATTCAAAAACTCTTAGATCATTGTATAGATCATCAAGTTCCTTTTCTTCCAGTTGATCATTCTGTCTGAAAGAGACAGTATACATAGTCCTTTCATCACCCAGGGACCTTAAGAACTTCCTGTTTAGATCATCTTGATCAATTTGTACTCCCACCGTAGCTAGTTCACCAATTAGCTTGTTAAACCTGTCAAAAGTTTGAGTCATGGACTCATTCTTGGTTGACATAAAGTTCTCATATTGTTGCTTCAATATAGCCTTTTGATTTCTCTTGGTACTTTTGGTACCTGAGAATCTTATCTCTAGAGCATTCCAGAGCATCTGTGCATCAGTGCAACTGCAGAATTGGTGTTGATATTCATTGGGAATGGCCAAGATCAGAGTGCTCAAGGCTTTCATCTCTGTCTGCCTTGTCTTTCTTTCTGCATCTGTCTTTGGTGGAGTTCTCTTTCCATCTGCACCAATCTTTCCCGCATCAGATGGGCCATTCTCAATGATGTCCCACATAGAGTAATCAGTGAGAAGAATGTATTGCTTTATTCTAATCTTCCACATGTCAAATTCATTGGATCTAAGCATTGGGACCTTTGAGACCAGGGTACTGTTTGATTCAACTGCGTTTTCCATGATGAATAAGATTTCTGAGAATAAGTGCTTTGATACCACTTGTCAGGATCTTAATTCTAAACAAGAATAAACACTCATAAAAAATATTAAAGAAGCTGCGGAATAGCACTTTAATATTCAATGAAACAGTAAACAAACAGTAAATCTGATGAACAACTTGTAAACTTTATTGAATGATTGAAAGTCACAAGCTTTTACACACAACCTCAATATTGAAGAACAGACTCACCAATACGAATTCTACTTCTCTAGAATTAGGGATCTAACCTTGAGGTTGATTCTCTCTACAAAAACTAAAACTCAGAACGAATAATTGTTCTAAAAATTCTCTTAAACTATTTTGACTAATTCTATATATACTGAAGATAAAAGATAATTACAAAATAATAAAAGATCTTCAAAATAATCTTCCATCATTATCTCCAAGCTTCCATGAATAGCTTCAATCCAGCTGTCATCCTTGCCATACGAATCTTAATCTTATAAGCAGCATTAACCTTCAGCAACATTAATACTTCAGCAGTATTAACACTCTGAGCAGTATTAAGTTCAGCAGTACTAACCATGCTCAGCAGTATTAACTTTGTTCTAGCAGTACTAACCTTAGAAGTAGTAACCATGTTCTTCTAGCAGCATTAACTGTACTTGGCAATTCTTCAGCTCCCAACATTATATATGTTGAAAACTCTTGAGCTCACTAGGCGTTAATCCTAACCCTTTTTATTTGTCGGCATGTGCATCAGGTTCCAGTTGGGGGTTTTGGTTCTAGCCGTACTATGAAGAGTTGAGCCTTAGCTTTATACAAGGGTAAGTTGTTGGTGCAGTCTTCCGCAGGTTAGAGATAGTAATTTTTATTCGGGTTTTAGTAGCACCTGTCTTTATCGCAGATTGTGTGTTTAGAATGATTGTGTGTATTGAGGTTAAATCTTAAAATTGAGTTTGTAGATGAAGCACAAATCGATGAATTTAAAATTTTTTAAATTAGTTGCTATTACCAGAATTGAGGGTGTTACAAGTTGGTATCAGAGCTTAAGTTTGAGAGATTTAGGTATTGATTTTTGGATGCCTAGACTCAAACTAGAGTTCTTATAAGTGATTGAAAGTGAAGTTGCACATTAGGTACCTTAAAATAAGATATTTTGGGAGTTGATTGGGTCGCTAGAAAAGGGAAACTTTTCGAGGATAGCGAGGATGATCATGTACGACACGTTCATAATGTCACCTGGCCAGTGTCATGGTGAACCTACATGCTACATGTGCATACTTGTACTACCTTGGTGGGATGACCGTTGGGGTAGTAAAGAAGTTTCTAAGCGAGTAACCTAAGGAAGGGTTGATGTTTATAGCAATGTTACTCTAGAGGGATGGTTAAGTGCGATGAATGCATTAAATTGATCATCTTGAGTCAAAAAAAAATTATTGGTTGGATTATAACTATAAGTTGTTAAACCAATTCTATTTCGAGGAGAATTTGTAAGACAACCGAATTAGTGGAATTATTTCTCTAAGATGTTTGATGCTTCCAGATGACAATAGTATAACGGGAAATTGGGAAGCGTAATCCTAAGATGTGACTACCGACCAAATTCATGCACTAAATTTATTTCTCAAATGAGTTTGCATAAATTGTTTCTCATGTTCTCAAAACATAAAGTGAGCTATATTATGAAGTTCTGGTAAAACATTTAACACTTATCAACTTTTAAAACCATGAGCTTAAGCAAATATGAAGTTGTTTTGTTGCACATGATTGTAAACTGTTATCGAAAATCTCTTTATTCTCGTCCCGTGTCTAACGCTATTTTTGGATATTTTAAGATCCGTGTTTTTAATGTTATTTGAGGTATTTGGCAAGTAACTGTGGAATTTTTGACCTTGACATTGGATCTCCTCCACGTATGTTAAGGTTTTAAAGGAAGAGTTGTTCCCATGTTTTCGAGTAGGAATTTTCTTGGGAATTTTAGTCTGTACGAGTCGTGTCGGATATTATGGAATATTGTTTTACGACGTTTTGGGCGCGTGAGTGTACTTTGAGATGCGTGAGTTTTAAGTTTATTGCGTGTAAATTTACGAGCTTTTGGGCGTCATGTCTTATGAAAGTTTTGTTAAAAAAAGGGTCACTTTATCGTACGTTGTGGTTTTAGAATTTTGACATTTTTAGACTTATTGTCGTCTTATGTTTTTGTTTATGTTGGGAAATGAAAATTTTGACACCACTTGATTTTAGCGCTAATGAGTTTTATGAAAATTCAGATGTATTTTATGGTGTCTTATCTTACGAGATTTTGCGTCGTGTAGACAAATTTTGGAACGTGTATACATGCATTATTGTGTGCGTTAATTTATAAATTTTGTTAATAGATGTCATCCCACGTGTTGTTTTGGGGAAGTTTCCTTTTCACGTGATTTATCTTTGGACTATATTCAAGTGTCAATCGTTGTATACTATTTTGTATTTGGATTAAATTATACTGTTGGTGCGAGCAAGCGTATAAAAGATTTATGTTATTCCAGATAGAACTTTTCTTCTGAACATATTTCAGTTATTGATTTTACTGTTAGAAGTTTTCCGCAAATGCATGAAATCAATTTTCGGTTTGCATGTCATTGTAGTTACCACTTTGGTCAAGTGTGTTTTGCCTGTGCGGATCAAAGTGTTAACCTCGATTTGAAATTTACTTACGTTCCCATCGTTCTACCGAGTTTTGGGGAATAAACTGGTGCATATGGAACTTGTTGAAAATTTTATGCCACAACATCTTTTGATTTAAAGGGGAAGAATTTTAAAGTTAAAATTGTGAATTTCTCTTTTGGAGTTGTACAAACATCTATTACACGTGTTGTGGTGCGGGAATTTATTTTCATGTTTATAGTGTAAATTTTGCTACACATCTTTGTTACCGTTTTATTAACGTAATTACTGATCAAACGAATTTTGGAAAGGATTTTTATGCGTAGCGTCGATGTTCAATTTTAAAAACCTATCGAGTGAATGGTAGTGGGATTTTTTTTACCGCACGATTAGTTTTTATAAAACTTATGTATTTGAAAGTTTTATAAAAGTTTAAATTGACACATTAGTTGAAAACCTTGAACTCATTAAGCCTATAGATTTAAACCCCTGTCGTGGAATGAGTTGTAATTAAGGGACTAGAGGAGCCCTTGGGATTTGAAGCGTCGGATGATCCGACTTGTGGTCAACCTTGAATCTGGGTTTCAGTTTTTGGAATCGGGTCATGCTTGAATAGTGGCGGCATTAGATTTTGCCCCCCAGTTAATTAAGAATTGATCTTTATGCTTCGGTAAACTTGCGGATAAGATCCTGTGTGATTATTTTCACCTGGTTGGATTTGATTCGTTGGATGGGTGCTCCGTTTGTTAGAAATGTAATATTTGGACTCTTAGTACCTTGTTAAGTGTTAATTTTACCATGACATCACGTCTGGAATGAAGTCCTGGGCGACATGTTCACATTTTCGATGTCACCATTTTTGGTTCTAGGCGTCGACTTATTTTCTCGAAGTCAATGAATCTTGGAATGTTTGGAAGTACCCCATTGTATCATGGGAATGTTGACCTCTCTGAGGTGGAATTTAAAGGAAGGTTAGATGTTGATGATTAAGTATCGATGCGTATAAGTTTTCCCGTTATGATAAAGGTCTTACTAAGGGAATGTTTTAAGGATGGGATTGGAACGGAGTTGAGTGATAGTCGGATCTGTGTTAACTGGTTACCTGGAGAGTGAGCTGGAGCGCCTTGGAAGGATAACTTTATCTATATTAAGAATGGATCAGTAGGAATTTGAGGATTTATGGGAGTTTGGTGACGATCTTTGGCTTTGGGTTCAGAACCATGTAGATCCGAAGTGAATTGGTCGGTGAGAAGTTGAGGTCGCAAGTTACCCTTGAAGTAGTAAGTGTCACCTAAGGTTGGAAGACGACCGTATCCTTGTGGGTAAAGGCTACTTTAGTAAGTTAAGTGTTCGCTCGATTATGAGTGTAATGTGCCCAAGAAGAGGCAGCTGACGTGAGTATCAGTATATGGGTTATGTTAGTAGTTCTGGAAATCGGATCAAGGACAGTCTATCCTGCGGGCAGAGTTCCATTGAGAAGAGTAGATTTCGAGGACGAAATCATTCTAAGGTTGGGAGGATTGTAACACCCGTAATTTTCGGCAAGTAAAGGTCACCCGGACGTTTTCGAAACTTGTAGATGGTGGGGTTTTGTTGGGAAAACTTTGTTTAAAGTCCCTTAGAGTATCGAGGATTCTGGCATCGAAAAAGTTTGAATTTTCGGAGTTTGGGGGAGTGGGGCGACAGTGCCAAAGGGCACTATCGCGGGGCATAGTCGTGGGGACTCCACCCCTTGCGGTACAAGTGGGGCAATTGTGCCCCTGCGACAGTGACCATATCAAGGTCGCGGGGCACTATCGCGAGCGAGTGCCAGAGCCTTAAAAAGTCCATTTTCAGCTTTTTTCTCATTATCCACTCTCACCCAACTTTCTCTCATTTGTTTCCTCTCGTTTTTCCTCCCATATGTTATGAACCCTAACTCATTTTGAGTGTTTTTGTCATAAAGCCAAGTGTTCCTTCATCTTCTAGCAAGGTTTGGAAGCTAGAACTAAGATCCCTCCATCTTCACCTTCTTCACCCAAGTTTTCTAGGGTTTCATCCAACTTTCCACCATTTTGAAGATTTGGAGTTTGTGGCTTGTGTTAGTGTCCTAGAAGTGTTTGACTGATGGATTTAAGTGGTGGTTGAGGTAATCACCTATTCTCTTCATTTATGAAAATTAGGGTTTTGGCCTTATTTGGGGATTTTGGTATAATATGTTTGGGGAATGATTCTAAGTGTTTGGTTATGTGTTTTGACGGTTGGAAATGTATGGATCTAGGTTTTTGGAGGTTTTGGCTTGGAGGATTCAAGTTTCTTCAAGAAAGGCTCAAGATGTTGTAAAATCTAGATTTAGCCTAAATCTAGCAAGGTGAGTTTAAGATGATTTATGAAAACGGTGTACATGCCAAAATGTTTATTTTAAAGTGTTTGTGTTTTACATCAAATTGTTAATTGCTGATAAGTTTTGGGTTATTTGGTTATATCTGACTTTATAAACTTATGTGACACACATCTTTGTGATTTTGGGCATTTTATCAAATAAATCATTTTGATATGTTTCTTTGATGCATAATATATATATGGAATCCATTTTGATGTAAAAGTCATTTATATGAATTTGTACTTACAACTAATTGGAAAATGGGTATAAATGTGTCATGGGGCATTTTGGAAATATAAGGGTAAAGAGTCCATTTGGAAAATGGTTTTCCTCAACCAATGTTGAATTTGAGTAAATTATACATTTGGTCGTTGTGTCTACATCACCGTCGGTTAAACGTGTTTTTAATGTTTATAAAGGCTTTCATTGGAGATTTACGTAAAGTGTTGGGCCTTTGGCTCGGTTTTGACTAAATGGAGTCTTGAGGACATTTGTCCGGATTTATAACCGTCGTGGGGTTTTTTAGTATGATGACGAATAATTCGTGTCATTGGTGAGTTACATGTTTTGGGTGCCTTGGTCATTTAATTGGAGTCATGTAATGTTAGACAGTGTTGTAATGGATCCATAGGCACGTAAGTCTGTCTGTTTTGGAAAGCCTAGGTTTTTGGTTACTGTGGTGACCGCTTGGGTTTGCTAGCGAGTAGGCAATAGGTGGCTCGAGCCTCCAAGTTGAAACTCGTCTAGATTGGATAGGCACCCATGTCTGTAAGTCCTTGAGGTGGAACTCGACGGAGTATGGCCAGAGGCATAATCGGTCTGAGGTTGTGATGTCGGTAGTGGCATGGGAACTAGGATGTCGGGATGTGTGGTGAAATTTAATAACATCACGGGTGGACCCATTCACGTGTTCTCTCCACCTAAGATGGAAACGTTTAGATGACATGCGAGGAAGTTGTATGGGCGGCCTACTTGCGTGCTCCTCTATTCTCAATGTATACGGGTCTCTCCGTCGTAGATCCGTGATGTTTTAAATGTTAATGTAGAATTTTACCAATTGTGGTTTGTGTGGTCGACGATAAATGATGTGACCTTAATATTGGGGTTTTCCCACGTATATTAAGGTTTGAATGAAATGCGTCTTTTCCACGTTTCGGTATTTAATTTCGTCCATTTTATGGTCGTGTGAGTTTTAGGTCTAATGTCCGTGTTCATGGCAATATTTATTTATATAGATTTTCATCTATGGTCTATGAGTTGTGTATCATGTTCCACCCGTGTTGGGTATTTCGAGATATAACATTTTCTACCCGCGTTTTATAAAACTGGGAGTTCTCTCTCTATTCTCATTTCGAGCAAGTTTTTGGGTTAAGTCTAAATTTACGAAAGAGCGTTTTATATTGGAATCTTTGCCTTTAAACAGTTTGATTTGGTTAATGCTTGATTCGTTGTCCCTTTCGTTTAAAAATGCATAATTTGGGTAAACGAGTCGTTTTCATAGGTGAAACACATTATTTTGAAAGATTATGATTTTAACCGCATTCTTCCTTTCTATACGATTAATTTATATATGTTGAAAACTCTTGAGCTCACTAGGCGTTAAGCCTAACCCTTTTTTATTTTTCGGCATGTGCATCAGGTTCCAGTTGGGGGTTTTGGTTCTAGCCGTACTATGAAGAGTTGAGCCTTAGCTTTATACAAGGGTAAGCTGTTGGTGAAGTCTTCTGCAGGTTGGAGATAGTAACTGTTATTTGGGTTTTAGTAGCACCCGTCTTTATCGCAGATTGTGTGTTTAGAATGATTGTGTGTATTGAGGTTAAATCTTGAAATTGAGTTTGTAGATGAAGCACAAATCGATGAATTTAGAAAATTTTAAATTAGCTGCTATTACCAGAATTGAGGATGTTACACATACTTATTTTTAAAATATGTGGTGTGATTATATAATCTTGGGAATAAGGGACATTCACAACAGAAGCTCGTGTGCGTGTGAGATTGTAATGGTCCGCGCAGGGGGGTTATATATATCTTTTTGGCCCACGAATATGTTTCGTGTGGTGAGCCACTTCCGATATTGATTGCGGTTTTATCGGAGTCTGCGTGTTTATACTCGCGGATATGTTTCATGTAGTGAGCCACTGCCGATATTGACTTCGGTGTTATTGGGGTGTGCGTTATTTTGAAAAGCGACTGTTGTGGTTAGTTACCTGGGAGGGATGTTGTTCCTGAATGCCAATTTATGACTAAATGATTTATGATATTATGTCAAAATGATTTTATTGGATTATTTATCTGACATGAATTTACTCATTAGACCGTATGGTCTAACCCTCAATTTTGTTTTAAAAAATATGCATTTCAGGTGAATTTTATATTGAGATTGCTAGCTTGGGAAAAATGTAGTTGAGAATGGATTCAATTACCGTTCGTTAGTATTGATCGGGTTGTTTATATTCTGTTATCAATTAGGTGATCATAGATTGGTAACGGTCTAAATCTCCGGTTAGACTTTATTATTGTGGTTAGAATTATTCTTACCGTCATTGTATTTGAGGTGATTCTGGGAACATTGTATTATCCGATTCTATTTGGATATTTATTGGTTGGTTTCTGTATTTGTGGTTTTAAGTTAAATATTTGGAAACTGGGTTGTTACATACTCTTCGTCAAGAAGAAGTATGGGTCGATGGGGATGTGCATCGACTACCGGGAGTTGAGCAAGGTGATCGTAAAGAATAAATATCTGTTACCCCGGATTGATGACCTTTTCGATCAGTTGCAAGGGGTCGGATGTTTTTCTAAGATCAATCTTCGTTCGGGCTATCATCAAGTGAAAGTTAGAGAAGAAGATGTTTCCAAGACGGCCTTTAGAACCCATTATGGTCACTACGAGTTCTTAGTCATGCCTTTTGGGCTAACTAACGCACCGACCATGTTTATGGATTTGATGAACCGAGTTTGCCGACCATTTCTAGACGAGTCAGTTATTGTGTTCATCGATGACATCTTGGTGTACTCGAAGAATGAAGAGGAGCACGAGCGAAACCTCAGAGAAGTGTTGGAAGTGTTGAGGGATGAGAAGCTCTATGCCAAGTTTTCCAAGTGCAAGTTTTGGTTGCAAGAGGTTCAGTTTCTAGGCTACGTGGTGACAAGTGAAGGGGTGAAAGTTGATCTGTCAAAGATTGAGGCCATGACGAATTGGGAACCACCTAAGAGTTCCACGGAAATTCGGAGCTTCTTGGGTCTAGTCGGCTACTAACGGAGATTTATTCAGGACTTCTCCAAAATCGCCTCTCCATTGACGACCCTAACAAGGAAGAACGTAAATTTCATTTGGACCGAAAGCCAAGAGCGGGCCTTTCGGACTCTACAAAGGAAATTATGTGAGGCACCAATTTTATCCCTACCGGAGGGAACGGAGGATTTCGTAGTCTACAACGACGCGTCCAAGATGGGTCTAGGGTGTGTCTTGATGCAAAGGGTCAAGGTAATAACTTATGCATCAAGGCAATTGAAGAAACACGAGAAGAACTACCCAACCCACGATCTCGAGCTAGCAGCGGTGGTGTTCACTTTGAAGTTATGGCGACATTACCTTTATGGCACGAAGTGCACACTCTTTATCGACCAGAGTCTGAAGTATGTCTTCGACCAAAAGGAGTTGAATATGTGTTATCCCAGTTTAATCTAGTTGGTAAATAATCAATCAAGTAATCAAGCAACACAATAATAATCAACAGATATAAAGATTAACAAAACATACCAATCCCTTGAATAAACGGTTAAACCTTATGTGTTCTTGATACCCTTGAATACAGAGAAAACTTGCTACCTCTCTAATATGATTATGAAAGTAATTGTGAGGATTAAACCCTAAAACTAATTAATCAAAACATTAAATACCTAAGCCTTATGGGCTTTAAGCTTAACAGGCTTTCTAATGGGCTTGGGCCCAATAGCTAATAAACTATTAACATATTACACTTTAAACCCTCTAACTTTAACTATCAAACAAATACAGTTTAGACCCTCTAATTTAACTTTAATCTTGAATACAATTAATGATCCAACAATATGCGGCAACGAAGATGGCTCGAGTTACTCAAAGACTACGATTGTGAACTTCTATATCATCCGGAAAGGCCAATGTCGTAGCAGACGCTTTGAGCCGAAAAGAGCATGGTAGTGGTGTTGAAGCCACCTTTGCGAGAGTGGAAGTCGTCTCAAGCCTAATTGACAGAATCAAGATGTCTCAGTCGGAAGCGTTATTTGAAGTGAACCTCAAGGAAGAAGCTATGACAAAACAACATCTTCACTTGACCGAAGACGGAAGAGGCTTGAAACTTTTCCAAGGTCGAATTTGGGTACCAAAGATCGGAGGATGTCGGGACTTACTATTGGAAGACGCACATAAATCCAAGTACTCTATTCATCCAGGAAGCACGAAAATGTACCTAGACTTGAAGCTTAATTATTGGTGGCCAGTAATGAAGTTGGATGTAGCTAGTTATGTGGAACGATGCATAACTTACCTACAAGTGAAGGCGGAGCGTCAACGACCGTACAATAGTACGCAATCCTTAGAGATACCGGAGTGGAAGTGGGAACACATCACCATGGACTTTGTGACCAAACTACCAAAGACCTTGAGGAGTCACGACACCATTTGGGTGGTAGTGGATTGTTTAACTAAGAGCGTGCACTTCTTGCCTGTGCGAAAGACTCTACCGATGGATAGGTTGGATAAACTCTATATAGACGAGGTAATCTTGAGGCACGGAGTGCCACTTTCTATTGTGCCCGACCGGAATAGCCGTTTCACTTCCCATTTTTGGGATAACTTGCAAAAGGAGTTGGGTACTAGGATCAAGTTGAGCACCGCATATAACCCTCAGACAGACGGACAGAGCGAGAGAACCATCCAAACTCTCGAGGACATGTTAAGGTCGTGTGTCATCGACTTTGGGGGGAAGTTAGGATTCACATCTACCATTAGTGGAATTTGCCTACAACAACAGTTATCACTCGAGTATTGGTATGGCGCCGTTCGAGGCGTTGTACGGAAGGAAGTGTAGGACGCCCGTGTGTTGGCTAGAAGAAGGGGAAAAAATAGTTTGCCAGACCGTAGATCATGCAAGAAACGGCCGACAAGATGAAAAGCATTAGAGAACGATTGAAGGTGGCTCAAGACCGTCAAAAGAGATACGCGGACAAGAAGATAAGACCGGTCGAGTTCCAAGTGGGGGAAAGGGTAATGTTGAAAGTTTCACCGTGGAAGGGGATAATTAGGTTCGGAAAGCGTGGGAAGCTTAGCCCTAATTTCCTTGGACCTTTCACCATCCTTGAGCGAATTGGGATTCAAGCCTACAACTTGGATCTCCCTCCCGAAATGGACGGGATCCACCCTACCTTACACGTATGTTATTTGCGAAAATGTCTAACCGAAGAAGAGAGTGTCATTCCTTTGTCAGAGATTAGAGTGGACAACGACAGATGCGTAAAGGAACCTGAAGCCATTCTGGAAAGAAAGACAAAAATATTGTGACACAAAGAAGTGATTTTGGTAAAGATTCAATGGAAGCACCACCGAGGAGCCAACGTGACTTGGGAATCGAAAGAGGACATGAGGAGGCGATATCCCCACTTGTTTGTTTAGTTTGAGATTTCGAGGACGAAATCTTTTCTAAGGGGTGGAGGATTGTAACACCCCGATTTCCCGTATAAGTCGTAGTTTCCCCAAGTAATTTATGTTAAGAAAATTTGCTAAGTTTTTATCTTTAGAAGGATCGTTCCTTTGAGTCGTTACACCTTTGTTTTCATATGCATGATTTAAACACCCACATCATTATATGTTTATGTGCATAAGAAAGTGTCCTTTTTGTGTGTGTGTGCATGAGTATATCGTGTGTATATGTGCATGTTTATGTGTAATCTAGAACTCATTAGTTTTGTGCCGTTGAGACCCCACTTTTACTTGCGAAGATGCCATCGCTAGACTTTAGTTAACTAAGACAGGTTCGAGAGGGATCGGAGGGAGCCATGCGACTATGCCCGACACCATGACGCGGCATAGCCACTGAAGTCACAATCGTCGAGAACTTTACAGTAGCTAGGGGTCGAAGGGTGACTATGTCCGGCGACTATGCCATGGCATAGTCGCAGGTGGCATTCTCGCCGAAGATGTTCAGAAGTCGGGGTGGAGAGGGTGACTATGCCCGACGACAATGCCGCGACATAGTCGCGAGGGCAAAGTCGCAAGCGGGAGTATGGGGCTAGAGGTTTTAGATCAATTTTACGGCCAAAACTTCTCATTTTTACACACTCAAAAACCTACAGATCAATACTCTCTCTCTATGCGATTTTCTCTCTCTCTTCTCCTCGCCTTCCTCATTTAATGATCCAAGTAGAAATCTAGCATTTAGTGATCATAAAAAGGGTTGTTGAAGTCAAATAATTGAACCTTGGTGCTTTTAAAGCTTCAAGAAAAGCAAGATTCTTCCAAGTCCTTTCATTTTAGGGTTTTTACTTTACAAACCCTAGTGGTGAGTTTTCTCTATAACCCTTATTCCTCTCACTTGTATAAATATTAAACACCTCTATGACCTAACTTACATGTTTATATGTTAAATAAATATGTGGATCTACATTTGAATGAGTTTGACCTAATTATCTAGGTTTTTATGGAAATTGTTGGTAGGTTCATTATAACCATGGATTACTACACTTAACACAAATATGAGAAAGATATATACATATATATCATTTGAGATGTATGATTGGGTTTTTCACCATAATGAAATATAATTTGTCTAAAATAAGGAAATCCTATATGTTGTACAAATACCTATATGTGCAAGTTGAATCATGCCTAATTGCGTATAACTGATTAGTTTATGATTATATGATAAAATGTTAGGTTCTATTTCCTTGTGCACGAGGATTTAGATGGCATAATTACTTGTTTATAACTGTTGACCGTTGGGTCACTAGCGAGTAGGCAATAGGGGACGTAAGTTCCCGAGGTGTAACTCGTCTAGATTGGATAGGCACCCATGTTTGTAAGTCCTAGAAGTGTAACTCGACGGAGTAAGTACTAGAGGCATAAACGATTTGAGGATTGTGATGTCTAGTATGGCATAGGAACTAGAACTGGGATATGTGGTGAAATCCAATAACATCACAGGTGACCCCATTCACGTGTTTTCGTCACCCAAGATGGTAACGGGTTTCCCCCACCTTGCGAGAGTTATCTCGTGTGTATTTGTACAGGAAATGGAACATCAGTTCCGAATGGAATGTTGGCGTTGGTTCTACCTATAAGTATTCTAGTAACTTTTATTTGCATTGAAGATGCTTGCATTATACACTGTAAAGTCGTTATTATATCTCTAGACTTTGACCTAACAGTTGCTTTGGTGTTTAATGGCTCACAGGTTCTTCTAGCGGTGTGCATAGGGCACCTTGATTTGCCGGACGCGCACCTAGGATCGTTCAAGGACCGGACATTTTGGGATTTTTGAGAAAAGAGCGTTTTGAAGTCATAGCGACACCCACCTTAATATAGTTGTTAAATGTTCTAGATTAAATAGGCTGTCGTGTGTTATGTCTTATTTATTCCGCTACTTTATTGTTGCAATTACCCCAACTTTATTGGGTTATGGTGAATCATGTTTACAGGTTTATATTCCTCTTTTTTTAGACGTTATATTGTCGAAATTTTAAGTTTTAAATTTACCTAATTTTTAGGGTTTTACAAGTTGGTATAAGAGCTCTAGTTTAAGTGAACTAGGTATGTAAACTCGATGCCTAGACTTAAGCTGAGACCATTAGGTTACGGATTGTGAGAATGGGGTAGAACTTTAAGATGGGACGACCTTATAGTCAACAGAAACTACGTCGTTGAGAATTATAAAAGTAGCAGCGAGAATCTTTATGTAATGTATGTTCATAACTTCAATTAGCTACTGCTATTATGAATGTATAATTACGTGAATATGCTTGAATTACTATGATTATGATGATTGATGGACCGTATTTAGTATGTTTCTTGTGTAAAATCTTGTGTTTCTATCTCTCACTCTCTCTCGATCGTGTGACAGATAGAAATGGTGAATACTCGGAGTCGACCGTTGGTCGAAGGAGACATTCATGAGGATAGCACGCCCAACCCAAATCCAGTAGTCAGGGCGGTGAACATTGTCCCTCCTAATATGCCGCCGATATTCACCGGAGAGGTTGAGTATATACCTAGAGTGGAGTTGGCATCCACGAACCCGGTTATTGAAGAGGCAAACCCTCAAGCCGATATGATGGCCAACGTCATGCAGATGGTGACGTCGGTTATTCAATTCCATTAACATATTCCATTCCAATGTATGTCAACCAAACTGGTGGTCAAACCTAATAACATTTCATTCCAATTCAAATTCTTTTGACAAATTTCATTCAATCCAAAAATATTCTGCAAACCAAACGCCCCCTAACACCCAAATGCCTCTCCCCTCCCCTTTTCATGTAACACCCTAAAAATAGGGATAACAAAAATCCGAAAAACGGACATGTGGTATATAAAATTGCCAAAGCAAGAGCCTCCCAAAAATGGGGAAATAATACAACCTTGTTTAATCACAATTGTAATTTAACGGACAATAAATTAACAACCAACTAATCTAATTTCTACAACTATAAAATATATTACAAAAGGGTTGTCATCTATAATTCCAAAGTTCTTCTATCCAATAAATGTCCATTTGCATGTATTCCCCAAGCTCTCACCCAAGCACTATGCCAACTTAGAACCGGCGCCACTAGGACCTGAGATACACATCGACACCAAACAAGTGTTAGGCCAAAAAGCCTAGTGAGTTGAACAATAATAAGCATGCAGGAACAGGTACAATTCTTATCAGCAGTTAACCATAATTCAACAAATATGGAGTCAATAGGGGAGACCCATAGCACCAATAAAGTTCCACCCAAAGAGTCGATATACCTTGATGCCATCTACCAAGAGACACCCGAAAGGCCCGGCACACCCGAGGACTACAACAAAGGAAATTTCTCGAATGGCGGAGGTCTAGGCACATACCATCACGGTGGCACCCTAGACTACATCCTCCTAGTGTCTACTGACTTGGTTCGTCCAACATAATTTATAGGAGGTCTTGAAGTATATTTCAACCAATACCTTTCGATACCAACCATGGGTACAATGTTACCATCCTAACACATAAGTCCATCATGAGACCCAAATGACAATCATGCTCATCATTGCATGTACATATATCACCAAAAAGGGATTCCAACTAGTAACCATCTCAATACCGAGACATGTATACATTTATCATATCAAAGTACACATAATATATATTCAAGAGAAAAGCCCCAAATACTTGTACATTTAGAGTAAAACATGGCATTTCACACATAACCTCATTTCCAACATTTATTCATAAGAAAATCCCAAGTACTTGAACATATAGAGATAAATAACAACAAATAGAAGAATATGATGTGTATCTAGTTTGAACAAAGGGTTAGTAAACTCACAATCTAGGTTTTGAACCAAAACTTAGAAAAGATGGAAATCCTAGCTTTGAGAAGATGAGACTTGGAGATGAGAAAGGTTGTAGACTTGAGAAACCCTAGCCAATGATCCTTTGAAGACAATCAATGCAAAATCAATAACCCCAACTACCAAGATGATTGGTATTAAAGAGGTTTAGGGTTTAGAGGAAATGGGGCTGACTTGAGAGCTCCAAAAATCGCCAATCAAAGAGAGAGATGTGTAGCAAATGAAGTAAAATAGGCTGGAAACTCATTTAAATCTCATTGCCCGCTCGCGACCTTGCCTGGCGATAGTGCCTTTGGCACTATCGCGAGTCACAATCGCGCCCACCAAGGCACCCGCAGTACGAACCGCGCGAGAGTGCTCAGCGATAGTGACAGTGTCACTATCGCGAGTCACAATCGCGAGCCCCTCCCCACTTACGGTACATTCCCTGCGAGAGTGACACCGCGAGAGTGACCATGTCACAATCGTGTGTTACTGTCGCGCCAAACCCCCAACATCCCGAAACTTGACCAATTTCGATAACGAGCGCGAGGTTTGAACGATTAAAGAGGGTAAATCAATTTATATGACATTTCAATGTAATAACGGTCATTAAACGCATACAAAGGCTCATACTTTCAAATAGACACAATTAACGTATTTAAGGGAACAAATACTTACCTTGAGAATTTTCCGGGTGTTACATTTCACATAAAAATCCAATATATTATTGTTTAACAAAGAATGTGAAACAGAAAACCATCGTTATAAAACAAGAAAAATAAATGAAAAAGAGGAGCCATGTATTTAAGCAAGCAAAGAAAGGTCCCTTAGGGTACGTTTGGTACGTAGACAGGATAAAACAGGACACGACGGGACATAACAGAACAGGACAGAACAGTTGTCCAGCGTTTGGTATAACAGAACTGGACAGAATAGAACAGATAACATGGCCAATTTACCCCTAATAAGTTGTTTATATATTATATATTTTTTGATTAATTGTGTAATTTATTAAATTATAACGAAATTAATATTTTTTGTAATAAAATATAGTATTAGAAAGTTTTCTTCAAGATAGATATTAAAGTGACACCAAAATAAAAAAATTTATATAGTTTTCAATCTTTATTTTTTAACATTTTCTATATTTTTTACTATTAATATTTAATAATTTAAATAAATTAATCAAAATATAGTAACTATATAAAAATAATATTTGAGGACAATAAAGTGAAAATTTAAAGAACATAAAATAAAATAAATAAAATTTAAAAAATGAATAAAATATTAAAAAAATGCATATTTAAGGTTTTAGAAGAGAATTAGATTTTATTTTGAGATTATATTAGTAAAACATAAGTCTGTTCTACATTGTTCCATGGGGTGGGGGTGGAACACGCTTGTTCTACTTTTGTTCCATTATGTTTCTGTCTGTTCCACCTAACAATCATGCCAAAGATGAGACAGTGATCCATGTTCTGTTCTGTCATGTCCTGTTCAGTGTACCAATCGCACCCTAAAAATAAAATACAGCTAACCGACTATGCAATATTATTGTTCTTAGCATTTATTAAAATTCTACTATATATATATATATATATATATATATATATATATATATATAGAGAGAGAGAGAGAGAGAGAGAGAGAGAAAGAGAGAGAGTCATTCTTTTGTAATCCTTCTAAATCAATCTAAACCATTGATTTAGGCGATAAGGGTATTTTTTTTTTCCAGTTTCTTTAAGCGACGAGGTTATAGATACACCCGTTTTAACAAAAGATTCGTCTATGGCTATGGATCAGTTTCATTTGTAATCTTTTTTTGGTTTATAAATGAATTAGCCCCCCTCGCTCTCTCTCTCTCTCTCTCTCTATATATATATATATATATATATATATATATATATATTTCTACTGAAATGACCAATTTCTAATGATAGTCATTAATCCAATCGAATTATTCAACTTCAAAAGTTTTAAAAATCAAACTATAAATTTTGAAATCAATCAAATTAGTTTATAGGCCAACCGGTTTACATGGTTTTAACTAATGATTTAGAGTTTAGGGTTTAGACCATACACAAAACTATCACTATAATAAAATTGACGTCTAAAATGCCTAATCATCCTAATAGAATATTTTTTAGAACTTACGTTTATAAGAACAAACTATAAAACATTCTATCTAGAAGTGTTACAATAGGTTTATAGAACGCTTGTAAAAAAGCGTCGTATTAGCTATTTTTTTGGGGGGAAGGGTGTCATAGGCTATGCCTAGACTAATCCGTTGGTAAATTATGACTGTAAGGGGTTGTTCGGTTGGTTTACCATTAAGTCATGTATGGATAAAGTTGTCTATATCGTTAAAGTTGTCTGTATAGATCTAGCTAAATTGTTGTTCTGTTGTTGTACTGAATAAACAATCTAAATGTAAAAGATGACTATTTTACCCTTTAATTTACATCGAACATTTGCAGATCAAATTTTGCAAAACAACATTTACAACAATTTTTAGTTTTTTTATAACAAAGTGTAGATCAAACAAGAACAAACAAATTGTTTTATAAACAAATCATCAAATAACAACTTTGTAAATCAATTTTATTACATCAAACACTCACATAAAAAAAACAATAAGCAAATCAAATGAAACCTCAAATCAAACAACAAACCAAAGTCTATAAACCCTAAATAAAGAACCCAATTTTATAAACCTTGAACAAAAGAACCAATTAAAAAAAAGGACGAGAACCAAATTAAAAAAAATGTGTTGAATTAAAGGCTGAGTGTATAGGAGATAAGTTTTCTAGCTAAGCGAATCAGCCATCAGCCATTAGCTGAGCGAATCAGCTCCTGCCGAACAGCTAGGTATAGCTGAGCGAATAAGCCACATATGTTATATAGCCCAATAAGCCGTTACCGAACAACCCCTAAGACATCAGCCCTGATTAATTAAACCTAGTGACCACAATTGTTGTGTACGCCTGTATTCAAATCCTGGGTAGATGGGATATTCCACCACATCCCCCAGGGCCTTAACCAGTACGTCACAGCCCTTATGGCTTCGTATTAGCTATTTTATAGGACACACTTTTGAGAAGTGTTCTATAAACCCTTCTTTTTATATGATACTTGTGTTTATAGGGCACTTTTTTAAATAATATCATATAAAATAGGTCATACGATACTTATTATAAAAGTGTCCTAAAAACTTGTTGAAACGCTTGAAATCGTCCTATAAACCTGCTATAACACTTTTGGATAGAACGTTTTTTGGTTTAGTACTATAAACTTAGGTCTTATAAAGTTTTTGTTAGGACGCTTAGATATTTTAGGCGTCCCATAAAGCCATCTTGTTGTAGTTGTAATCATGTGGGCAAAGCCCAACCTAACAAATATTTATAAAACAACTCATACAACATTATAAATATATATATATATATATATATATATATATATATATATATATATAGTGTTTGGTTCATTTGAGAAATGGTAAATATATGAGAAATAGAGAAGTGATCTTAGCCATTCATATGGTCAAGATCGGATTTAATTGGTCAAAAGTTGCGGCTTTGACTGGTCAAAAATTGCGGCTTTGACTGGTCAAAAGTTACGGCTCTTCCAAAAATATAAGGGTATTTACGTAACTTTGACAAAAACACGCGCGTGTTCATATATATGAAGGCATGCAGTCATATATGAATGCATGCGTTCATATATGAATGTTCGTAATTTTTACATAAACACTGACTGCATGCCTTCATATATGAATGCATGCAAAAAAAAAGTGACATTCATATATGAACGCCTGTTTTTTGCATGCCTTCATATATGAATGCATGCGTTCATATATGAATGTTCATAATTTTTACATAAACACTGACTGCATGCCTTCATATATGAATGCATGCGTTCATATATGAATGCATGCAAAAAAAAAGAGTGACATTCATATATGAACGCCTGTTTTTTGCATGCCTTCATATATGAATGCATGCGTTCATATATGAATACGTGCAAAAAAATAGTGACATTCTACTAACATTCATATATGAACGTCTACTAACATTCATATATGAACTTCTGTTTTTTGCATGCATTCATATATGAACACACACGGCTAAAAAAAAGAAAAAAAAAGTGATATTCATATCTGAACGCATGCGTTCATATATGAATGCGTTTGGATAATTTACAAAAATACCCTTCGAATAATAAACAATGTGAGGAACACGGGAGTGGACCATGAGAGCAATTATCCCCTAATTCTCGGTCAAAGTCGTCGATCTTGACCGAATTGATGGTTTAAGATCACTTCTCTATTTCTCATATATTTAGTGTTTCTCAAATGAACCTTTCCCTATATATATATATATATATATATATATATATATATATATATATATATAAACGATATCCCATTGTATAATTCATTACAACCAAATATGAGAGGGAGGTGTGTATACATGTGTGTGTATGTGTGTATATATGTATGTTTGTGTAAAAAAAGGACGAGAAGGTATAGTGGTCCATGATGATTGATGTTTAGTGTCGGAGATCGATGATAGATGTAACATCCTAGTTACTTTATGTTATTTAATGTTGTTTGTTCTTACTTTTGGAAGTTTCTGAAAGTTTTACAAGGCTCCAAAACTCTTCTCATCGTTTTCAATCTAGTGGTTTTGTTTAAACATCAATGGTTCGTAACAATGGTGAGAGATAGTAGCATATTTAGAATTTTGAAACAGTGTATATATTGCTCGATGATTGTAACAAAATAAGACCCAACATATATCAAAAAAACCAAATCTGCAATTGTTCTTGTTGATTTTTCATACTTTGAAAGTGATTTAAAATATCATCATCACGAATTTTAAAAATAGATATTTCTCCGTACAACTATACTATTCATTAAGTGTGCTTTGAACACAAAGTCAAAAATTTGAAGTGCATAACCAACAATATCCGTTTTTAATCAATCTGAATAGAAAAAAAAATATCAACAACAATTCTACCAGCTCAAGAATTGCATAATATAAACTATAAAGTAATAACATTTAAAACCAATTTATCACAAGATCACCAAAGAGAATCATCCAATGACCATTGAGGAGCATAGCCAAGGTTTCACCGATCAGTGGCAGATGTAACACCCTCAAATCTGAAAATAGCGACTTATTTAAAAAATTTTAAATACATCAATAGAGGAATTATCTACAATCACAAATTAAGATTTAACCTCAATACAAACATTCATTTTATACAAAAGCCTATGATAATAATGGGTGCTACTAAAACCCCATAATAGTCACTATCTCCAAAATTGCGGAAGACTTCACCAACTACTTACATTTGCACAAAGCTAAGGCTCAACTCTTCATGGCTGCTAGAACGAAAACCCAACTGGAACCTGATGCACATGCCGACAAATAAAAAAAGGTTAGGCTTAACGCCTAGTGAGCTCAAGAGTTTTCAACATATATAAAGATGTTTGTGAAAATAGATAATGCAGTTTAATTCATAATCTTTCAAAAGGTATGCTTTGAATATGCAAAAGACTCGTTTTCCAATTATATGCATTTTAGACGGAGAACACCAATTTGGACATTTTCCAAATCAAACAACTACAAAATGATGATACCAATGTAAACCGCCCCTTCATAAATTAGCTTTAACCCAAAACTCACTCAAAGCGTAAATATAAATTGAACTCTCCATTTAAGAAGGTACGGTTAAACCTTATATTTCAAAACACCCAAAACACGGGTGGGGCATAGTACTCAACCCATAAATCAAGGGTAAAACCCAAATATACAAAACGTCACCGAAAACTTGGATAATAAAACTCAATACCCAAAAGCAACACCTTTTGGTGGCGGGGGATTCCCGATTCCATAAAATGTGACGGTCCACAAAGTAAGCCAATTTTATGTTGTTATGACTAGTCATATAAACAAAAGTACACGCAAGAGATGTCAGACTCAGTAGCTTTAAACGTACACCCACGGAAACTCGAGTTCAACCCTGTCGGGTTCCTATGTCGAGCCCCTCATCTAATATCGTAATACTTGAGCACGAAGGACTTATACCGCACCTGGTACCTTAACGTGCAGCACGAAGGACTTACATCGCACCCGATACCTAACGTGCTTCATCCAATAAAGCCAACAAGGCTCGAAGTCGAGCTACCAAAATTGGACAATTGTCCAAAACCCCATCAAAATAACAATGCCAAGCCGCAGGCTTAGCAACCCAATTGACTCATTGATAAATGAAAATAAAAATACAATAAAACGCACTTGAGCAACGGATATGCCAACACAACGACCAAAAGTAAGATTAGTTCAAAACTTAACATTAATTGAGACAACCCATTTTCCAAATGAACTTATATCCTTATAATTTTTCCAAATGTCTCACAACACAAAATATGCATTTTCCAACTTTAACTGCTGATAAGAATGAAAATCATAAAATGAGACTATAAACATTCTTTCAAGTACCTCGCATAAATGTGCAATTAATACTTTACAAAACCTCCCATTTCATAAATGATGCATAAGACCCGACAACCATTTAAAAGTGTATTTCTTTGACCAAGAATTTATTTATGCAATGAGACCTCAAAACACATTCATTTGTGACACATTTATCAAAATGCCCAAAAATCCCAAATGTGGGTATTATACAAAGTTTGTAAAGATTAAATACGTCAAATAATCAAAGATTGGCAATTAACCCAACATTTGATAATTTCATGTAGAACACATAAACACTTTAAAATAGACATTTTGGCATGTACAACGTTTTCACAAATCAACCTGAACTCACCTTGCTAGATTTAGGCTAAATCTAGATTTTACCCAACGAGCTCTTTTAAAGGCCGCTTGGATCCTCAAGCCGAAAACTTCCAAAACCTAGATCCAACATTCCAACCTAAAAATAACCATAAGTAACCATACCCAACCATAAGGAAACATTCTCCAATAATAAAATACCAAGATCCCAAACAAGATCAAAACCCTAATTTCTCTAAAACCAACAAATCCAAGATTGGAGATATCAAACCTTAAGGAACCACCAATGGAGCATTCATAACCTTATTACAAGAAAACTTACCCTTGAAGGCAAAGAGGCTTCCGAGAACACCCAATCCAACACTTCAACCCGAGCTCCCGACCGTTGCACTTGACGAGGAAGATAAAGATGGAGGTTTTGTGGTTCAAGGTTCCAACTAGCTAGATGGTGAAGAAACATGTGGTTTGAGGAGGAAAAACCCCCAAAATAGGTTAGGGTTCGGTTTTGGTGTTTGGGAGAGAAAAGGGAAGAAGATAGAAGTGAGAGTGAGGGAAATGGTTGAGAATCGCGACTCTTAAAAGACCCTGGGGCCGACCGCGATTGTGCCCGACGATTGTGCCAGGGCACTATCGCCCAAAACGTACCGCGGGCACACCCCCACTGGCGATTGTGCCCGACGATTGTGCCCAGGGCACTATCGCCAGGGCACTATCGCCCAGAGTGTACCGAGGCTCGTTTCTTCCCATTTTCCGCACAGACCACTCATGACGCGATAAGACTTAAATAGGTAAGATATAGGGGATGAAATCCTACGATAAGAAACAAGAGTTTCTCAAAGGGTTGGCTTTCACAGACAGGAATTTACGGGTGTTACAGCAGACCCGAAATAATTTTGAAGCAGATGCACAAATTAGTTAGAATTATATAAAATACGAAAAAATGATAATGGTTTTTTTTTGCAACACCTAAGTAGAATTTTTTTAATCTTTCCTACTACCGTTTCCAAAAGAATTAAAGAAGGGACAAAATGATTTGAACTAGCAATTTATAATATCACATACAAAGACATTAATTACCAGTAAGATGCAACAACTCTTTATTTACCTAGAGAAGCACATATCAAATTTTAAGCAAGTGCACTTTTAAGAACCTTAATTTTCTCCTATTACATCGGGACGGTAGAGTGAATGCATGTGCACCTGAAGCCTTTTTTGTAAATCCGCCCCTGTTACCCGTTGAATTCCCCTTTTGATTTGATGGAATTGGTTTGAGGGATTTGGATTTTGTGGAAGAATTTAGAATTGAAGGGATTGGATTCGAAAGGATTTGGAATAAACTTGAATTACATTCTTTATAAATATTTTATAAAAACAAAAGTAAATTACGGATTTGGTCCCTGTGGTTTTCAAAATTTCTTGGATTTAGTCCCCAGAACTTGTTTATTTAATAGACCCTAAAGTTTGTATTTTCGTAACACATTGGTCCCTGTCACTAACGACTGTTAACTCTTTTAAGTGAGGGGCATTTTGGACTTTTCCCATATTTTAGTCCTATAAACAACTAAATAAATAAAAAATAATTTAAATATAAATATAAATTTTATATTATATAAAAATATAATTAGTTACCTTCTCTCTTCAATTACCCTGACCAAACCATTTTTTCCGATCATCTTTTTCAACCAAACTTTTTTTACAGTCAATCTATTCCGACTGAACCATTTCTCCAGTCCAATACATTCTCCAGCCATCACACGCCACCACACACATACACCAAAAATCAAAAGCAAATCTAAACTTTAAAATCAAAATCAAACCTAAATCAGAATCTCAAAAATCAAAATAAAAATCAAACCCATATCTTTGTATATGGATGTTGATGATGAACATATTGCTTTGTTACTGCTTTTGATTAATATCTTTGGCTTTATTTTTTGATCTAGAGATAATGGGAGGTCGTTGTCAGAAAATATTAAGGGTGTGATGGAATCCCTTTGTCTGATTCCAAATATCAAACCTCGGCCCCTTACCTCTTTGTTTTCTGATTGTCCCTCTAAAAACTCTTCACCGGACCACCCACCTAAATTTGGTATTTTTTGTATCTCGTTTTAGTCTCGATTTCAAGTAAATTTGGTCCTTGTTTTTCATCTCAATTTGGGAAGGGGAAGGGGAGGGTGGCTGGAGTTGCAGGGGCAGGGAGGGCTTGGTGCCTGGATCGTCGGAGTAGGGAGGTGTGTTGGTGGTTTGATCACGGAGCAGAGAGGTGGGTTGGTGGTTCATCGATTGAGCAGGAAGGTGGGTTTCAAAGGTTGGGCAAAGATGGTAGTTCTGCAAGAGAAGAGGGGGGGGGGGTACGATGAAGTAATTTATAAATGTTTTTTTTAATAATATAAAAAAATTACTTAAAAAATAAAAAGAAAGTTAATATGACATATTTTATATTTATTTAAATGGGAAAATGGTAGGAATTAGAAAAAGACCAAAATGCCTCTCACTTAACGAATGAGAGTTAACAGCCAATAGTGACAGGGACCATTGTGTTACGAATATATAAACTCTAGGGTCTATCTTGTAATAAACAAATTCTGGGGACTAAATCCAAGAAAATTTGGAAACCACAGGGACCAAATCCGTAATTTACTCTAAAAACAAATTATAAAAAGTAATTAAATTATCTTTTTATTAATTGATTATTACAAAACAAATGTTTTAAACATTTTTTAAAACATTATTACATTAAAAATCCTACGAAATCCTCTGAAATACCACCCATTCCTTTGGGATTTCAAAAATCCTATGTTTGTGTGATTTCAAATCCTGAAAACCTTCAAATCAAACACGAGCTTGGAATGAAATTCAATTTCAGTTCAATTCAATCATACAAACCAAACAAGAGCTTAAGAGTTTCTTGGTTCAACCCTTCATTAAAATTTTGATCATTATGATTATGTGGAGGACCCAAAAAATAAAAAATAAAATTATAACATATAAAAAACCATGATGCCTAAATGCCTTTTCCTGATCATTTCAAGTGCATGGCAAAATATTTATATAAGGAAAGGTATATATTCAATGATTTAAATGTTAAATGTAATATCAATTCATTATTTATGAATTATGAATCTATGACTGTGAAGTGTGAATGTTATAAAATACTATAAGTTGGGCCATATAAACTATCAGGCCTTTTCAGGCCCACTTTTAGATTTCAGGCCTGTAATTAAAAACACTAGGCTTCATTTTTATTTATTTATGAAAAATTAAATCATATTTAATTTCATTCTAAATCCCTTAAATCGTATTCTTTTGCTAAATTCCATTTATTTAAAACATATTATGTCAATCAAAAGTTCAATATTTTCGCTTACATTGTGTTCTCGAATTTTGAAAGGAAAGAAAAAAAAAGCGAAGGAAAAAAGAAAGAAAAGAAAGAAATATTTTTAATTGTGTTTTTAAAATTAAAAGAAAATAAAATAGTTTTTCATGTTCTTGAGTAGGAGAGAAAGAAAAGAAAATATGTATTTTTTTACAAATTTGCCCTTATTTATTTTAGAGTAAATTACTATTTTCGTCCATGTGGTTTGTTAAAAACTGCGGATTTCGTCCCTATGGTTTTGAAATTTCGGTTTTAGTCCCTATGGTTTGCAATTCATTTTTATTTTCATCTCTAAGGCTAAAACCTACGTTTAAGAATGAAGGAATAAAAATGAATTGTAAATCATAGGGATGAAAAAAGTAATACAACTTAAATCATAAGAACGAAAAAGGTAATGAATTATAAACCTTAGGGATGAAAATCATAATTTCAAAATCATAAGGGCGAAAATAGAAATTTCAACAGACCATAGGGGCTAAAAACATAATTTACTCTTTATTTTATATTAGAATGTAATTGTTGGGTATAATTTTATAAATATTTTTAATTTTTTAAAATTATTTTCTTTCATTTCCTTCTTTTTCCTCCCAAATTTGGGAGGAAAGTTTTGCAACTTTCCTTTTCCTTTCTCTCTTTAAAAAAAACTCAAGAACACAACATTTTTTTCTTTCCCTCATACTTTCCTTCTATTTCCATTCATTTCATTCGTAAAAATAACTCGAGAACACAACGTTAGTGTTTTCTTGAATTGATATATTACTTTTCATATTTTTAAATCCAATTTATTATAGGTGGCAAAATTGATGAATAAGACATGTAGGTTTAGGTCAAAACAGATAAAGTTTTAGGTCGTGTCAAAACAAACCAGTCAATTCTACACTGATAGGCACGAAACGGTCCGTGAACTATATATCTTGATGGTCCAATGTCTTAATAATGAAAGTCTCGGCCTTCTGGTTGGTGGATGTTAACATTCACAAGTCACATTGCTGTTGAGTAGTGTGTTTGGTAGATTTTACTAGTTTTTTATTTTCGAACTGGCATCTAGTATCTGAATTCAGAGGCCGACCTAAGAAGAGCCAAGCAGGGTCCCATGCATTCGCTCAATCGGTTTTTGCAAATAGAATTTTTTTGGGAATATGAAATGTGAACAAGTTAAACTTTGAGGGGTGCTTCGGGACATTAGAAAATACAAGAAAATCAACCAAAAACCCTTAAAGTCCCTCCCAATAATCAGCCAAAAACCCGTAAAAATCTATCGAGATCAACCAAAAAACTTGCAAACCCCTTCGAATCAACCAAAAAAAAACTTTAAAAATCCCTAGAAAATGAAGGAATTCAGCTAAAAAGACATCGGACGACTTACGGATATTTAATCCACCTTAAAAATACACCCTCTCGACAAAAACCCTGGGTACACACCGCTGTTTGAATAATATACGTTCCTTTATTTGTTTGAGGTCTAAACAAATAACAAAAAAGAACAAAAAAGAAAACATAAAAAGGCAATTGCACATGTATACATGCATTTTCATGTAGCTGCCTGCTGCCATAATGATTTTCATTATGAATTATTTTTTTAATTAACTATTTATTTTAAAATCGAGTTGTTAGGATTTTAAAAAAGAATTAAGTGTTTTAATAGATTATTTTATAAAACCAAACATTTGTATGTCATATTTAAAAATGTTGTAATAAGTTTATAGGGCACTTTTGAGCATCTTAATAAACTTTTATGACACTTTTGAAACAAAATGTTCTATTAGTTATTTTATAAGACAATTTTAAGAAGTGTTATAAAACATATATTTTTATTGCACTTGTTTTTATAAGACAGTTTTTTCTAATAGCATCCTAAAAAAAAATTAAGACGTCCAGAAACGTCATATAAACTTATTACAACATCTTTAGATATGATATACAAATGTTTGGTCCTATAAACTTTAGTCATATGAAGTAGTCTATTAGGACACTCGGACATTTTTTTTTGGAAGGGTGTCCTAGGCTTTGTCTAGACTAATCCCTTGGCAAATTATGACTGTAAGACATCAGCTCTGATTAAACCTCAGTAGCCACAATTGTTGTGTATGTCTGGATTTGAACCCCGGGTAGATGGGATATTCCACCACATCCCCCAGGGCCTTAACCAGTACGCCACACTCGAACATTTTTGGTGTCCTATAAACCCGATTTTGTTGTAACGACGCCATCAAATTAACAACAATAATGACTTGGATTACGATTTTATGACTTAATACATTTATAGATTCTTCGTGTGTATTTAGAATTGAAAACAAGTAGACTGTACATGACCATATATACCCAATACAGTCCCATGATTGTATCTAAAGATGAATAAGGAATAAGGACCGGTAATTGTACCTAATTCACATAATGGAAATAAAAAACGGCCATGTTCTTAAGGTAGCGTTTGGTACGCAGATAAGATTGGACGGGACTGGACAGGACAGAACTGGACATGACATGACTTGACAGGACAAGACAAGAGGCTAGGACAGGACTGGACAAGACAAATGGTTATCTTGTGTTTGGTACGACTATGATTGGATATGACAGGACTGGACTGGACAAGTTTACCTAAAAGTTGTTTGATAATTTTATATGTCATATAATAGTTATAAATAACACAAATAAAGTATATCTCTAAATAACTTAATTAAAAAACATTATTTTTTTACACAATTTTCATACATATAAATACATACAAAAAACAATAGTAGAAAATTTGAATGAAGAATCTGAAATATTTGATGGTAGTTTAAAAAAATCCGATTCATATAAAAAAATATAATAGTTGATTCAATTTGGAAGATCTTAATGAATTGGCGGATGCATAGTTGCTGCGACGAGTAAAGACGATGGGTGGCCGGTGAAAGACGATAGTTGTGAAGAAGGTGAAAGATAGTAGATAGTGGATAGTGGTGGTGCAGGAGGTTGTTGTGGTTGATGTGGTAGAGGTATAGGTGGTCGGCGATGGTAGTGGTGGTGGCGATGCACAGTGGTAATAAAGGTTATTGTAGTGGAGGAAGAGACTGAGGTTACCAACGATGGTTGGCGGCAAGCGACAATGGTTGGTAGTGAGCGACGGTGGTTGGCGGTGAGCGTCGGTGGTGGCGACAATGGGTGGTGGTGATTGGTGGAGGTGGAGATGGGCGGTGGAGGAAGTTGTTGTA
The DNA here is from genome assembly GCA_023525745.1 of Arctium lappa. Lineage (NCBI taxonomy): Eukaryota > Viridiplantae > Streptophyta > Magnoliopsida > Asterales > Asteraceae > Arctium > Arctium lappa. Next base: position 44,049,876 of record CM042063.1, read on the forward strand.
GTAGTGGAGGAAGAGGTGGAAGTGGTCGACGATGGTTGGTGGTGGCTATCGCTGGCCGTCGATGGTGGTGGCGACCTAGGTGGTGGTGATCGGTGTTAATGGAGGTGGTCGATGATGGTAATGGTGGTGGCGATGACCGATGATTGTGGAGGTGGTGGAGGAGGTTGTTATGCTGGAAAAATAGGTAGAAGTAGCCGATGATGGTTAGCGGTGGCTACTAGTGGTCGCCGATGGTGGTAGTAGCGACGATCGGTAGTGGTGACCTTTAAGACTAATACCATATTAGGATTATATATCAAATGGTAGTAAATCAGTGATTTTTAGTTTCTGTCTCATTTATGTCCCATGTTGTTCCACCTATTTTAGTGGAACAAGAAAATACCCCTTTTTGTCTCACCTTGTCCAGTCTTTGTCCCTGTCCCTGTCCCTGTCCCTGTCCCATGTCACGCCAAACATAGGATAGTGAACTTTTTTTCTATCTTATGTTACGTCAAACATGGGACAGTGAATTTTTGTCCCGTCCCGTCCCACCCAGTCTGCAAACCAAACGCACCCTAAGGGTCATTTAGGGATATGACCTTAAATGAGTTTCAAATTAAATTCAGGAACTTCTGGCCTATTAAAAATGGCTTTATACAATTACACTTATGAGAAGATCATGAATTTAATTAAAATCTCATTTAATATTATATACCTAAATATCCCGATTTTTAACCTACGGTGGCTTGAAATATTGGATTTGAATCAATCATTTAGGCATGAGTCGAGCCTTTATTGGCCGTTTATATTTTTTTTTAATTGTATAACAATTTTTTTATTAATGGTATAACTTTGTTTAAATAAATAACTCCATAAATTATATTAATTCTAATTGATTGTCTATTTTCGAGTAAGAGACGCATATACTATAGGAGATTATGATATTTACCAATAATGTTACCGTGTTATTTTGCTAACTGAAAACCTTATTCAACAAGTGAGGATGATGACTCTTACCTGGTTAGCATTTATCGGGTAAGAGATGCCTATACTATGTTATTCTCATGACGAGGAATCTTACCTGATAAAATAAATAAAGATAGTGACTCTTACCTAGTAAACGCGTATCCTTCTTTCTAATAATCCTCAATTTATTGTTTTTCAAATACTCGCTATTTAGTTTTCGTTTTTTCAAATTTTCAATTCCTTGTTTCTTGAATCCTCTTGGTTTCCTTTTCGTACTTTTCCGGACTATAGTTGATTCCTCGTCAATAGTGTTCAAAGTTGTGTGTTGACTTCATTCTTCTTATAAGATATATCATCATTAATTTCATCGAGGCATTTGTACACAGACTTTTGTGTTAAAATTCACTTGTTGTTATCATAGTAGTCTTTCGATACCCTGAAAACTCCCTCAATTCTTATTGAAAACTCTTTCAATTATTTTGAAAGACAAGATCGTCTGTTATTGAGAATATATTGTACTAGCTTGGACAATACATAGATCATGGGCCATGACAACCAAGATTGAGAATTGCAATAATTGATTTTTCTTACATCATTGCAAAATATCAAATTGACGAAACTGGTCTTCACTCATATACATAAAATGTTAGATCGTGTATACACATCTAATTTATCTAAATTAAAACTTGCCCATTAACTTTTATTTGTTTGTTTGTTATAAAATCATATATATATATATATATATATATATATATATATATATAGTGTTTGGTTCATTTGAGAAATGGTAAATATATGAGAAATAGAAAAGTAATCTTAGCCATTCATATGGTCAAGATCGGATTTGGCTAGTCAAATATTGCGGCTTTGACCGGTCAAAAGTTGCGGCTATCCCAAAAATAGAAGGACAATTTCGTAAATTTTACAAAACACACGGGTTGTGTTCATATATGAACATGTATAATTCACATATGAACTATATGTTCATATATGAACCAGTGCAATTCACAACTGAACTCTTTTAACTGATTCATATATGAATCAGTTGAACTAACTAACAAATTCATATATGAATCTTTGTGATTCATATATGAATCTGTATGAATCACAAAGATTCATATATGAACCTTTGTGAATCACAAAGATTCATATAAGAACCTTTGTGAATCACAAAGATTCATATATGAATCTGTATGAATCACAAAGATTAATATATGAATCAGTTGAACTAATTAACAGATTCATATATGAATCTTTGTGATTCATACAGATTCATATATGAACTCATCCCGTGTATTTTACGAAATTACCCCTCTACCTTCTATAGACCACACAAGGAATTATCCGGTGTTTCGCGGTCAAAGCCGCAAATGTTGACCAGGTGAATGACTAAGATTACTTCTTTATTTATCATATATTTATCATTTATCAAATGAACCTCTCACTATATATATATATATATATATATATATATAATGGAAGCTATCATCATCACTTTGAGGCTACTGAAACCCCACGTCCATCCAATTCTCTTGCTCCTTAAACTACTTGATATAATAACACTTATATACATACACATGCATATAATCAAGACCACCCCTTTTTTTCTTGAACCAACAGTGGCCATGGCGCCCTTATTAAATCCATCTACACCTCGAATACTATTTTATATATATATATATATATATATACTACACCAAATGTTGTCTTAGGCAACAAATGCTAACTGACTATGTTGCTTAAGATAAGCTTAGGCAACGAAGGCTAATATATGTTGCCTAAGTTTCCTCTTAGGCAACATGTAGTTCTATGTTGCCTAAGTGAGACCTTATGCAATATATGAATAATTATATGTTGCCTCAACTATCTTAAGCAACATCTTCCCTTATGTTGCCTCAGTTTTATAATGTTTTTTTTTAATAAATAGAAGTTATCTTAGGCAACATATTTTCTTATTTCTATGTTGCCTAAGGTCAAATATATAAATAAATATATGTAGTGGAAAGTGTAATAATTATGTTGACGCATGATTTGAATATCACACCTACTTTTACTTAGGCAACATATAATCTATTATGTTTGTTGCCTAAGATCTTAGCTTAGGCAACATATTTTCTTGTTTCTATGTTGACGTGATTTGGAGCGATTTTGGCTTCCAACAAACGTTTTCGTCATCAAAAGACATTTAAAATTTCTTAGGTAATTATAATTTTGTTGTTATTTCATGTTTATCTCGTCTAAATTTGGATTATTACGTGTCTAAAATACGTTTAGCTCTTACTTTATTTTATTTTGTATGATTTTGTAGTTATTTCATGTTTATATCATGTAAAATTGGAACGTTTTATAATGTTTTTTTTAATAAATGGAAGTTATCTTAGGCAACATATTTTCTTGTTTATATGTTGCCTAAGGTCAAAATTATAAATAAATATAGGTAGTTGAAAGTGTAATAACTTGTTGACGGATGATTTAAATTTCACACCCACTTTTACTTAGGCAACATATAAACTATTGTGTTTGTTGCGTAAGAACTAGCTTAGGTAACATATGTTCTTATTTCTATGTTGCCTAAGGTCAAATATATAAATAAATATAGGTAGTAGAAAGTGTAATAATTATGTTGACGCATGATTTGAATATCACACCTACTTTTACTTAAGCAACATATAATCTATTATGTTTGTTGCCTAAGATCTTAGCTTAGGCAACATATTTTCTTGTTTCTATGTTGCCTAAGATCACATTCATTGTTATAAAATGATAATTCCCCATTTCCAACATTTCATATTCATTCCAACATTTCTTCACTATTTCAAAAAAAATCGTTTCTAAGGAATTGGGACGTGATTTTGATGACTTTTGGCTTCCAACAAACGTCATTTTTATCATCAAAGGACGTTTAAAAAATTTTAGGTAATTATTATTTTATTTTGCCTAATTATGTAGTTATTTCATGTTTATATCATTTAAATTTGGAACGTGATTTGGAACGATTTTGGCTTCCAACAAACGTTTTCGTCATCAAAAGACATTTAGATTTTCTTAGGTAATTATAATTTTGTTGTTATTTCATGTTTATCTCATCTAAATTTGGATTATTACGTGTCTAAAATACGTTTAGCTCTTACTTTATTTTATTTTGTATGATTTTGTAGTTATTTTATGTTTTATAACGTTTAGCTCTAAATTTGGAACGTTTTATAATGTTTTTTTAATAAATGAATAAATATAAATAAATATAGATAGTTGAAAATGTAATAACTTTTATGTAATGTTTTTTTAAATAAATGAAATGTATCTTAGGCAACATATTTTCTTGTTTCTATGTTGTCTAAGGTCAAAAATATAACTAAATATAACAAATGTGTGTGTTGTTTGGTAATCGCATATGATGTATATATGTGTTGTATGCATGTGTACATGTTAATGTATAGATAGTATATATTTGTGTTGTTATTGTACGTTAATAAGTCATAAAGTGTCTTATTGGATTATAATGGATCTTATTGGTTTTATCGGGCTTTAAAGGGTTCTATTGTGCTTTAAATGATTTCATTGGATATTAATGGATCTATCGGGCTTTAAAAGGTTCTATTGGGTTTTAATAGATCCATTTGGACTTTAATGGAACGATTGGGATTTAATAGATCCAATTGGGCTTTAGAGTATCCACATGGGCGTTTATGGATCGGTTGATCTTTAATGGATCAACATGGGCATTAATGGATCGAATTGGGCATTAATGGATCAGATTGGGCACTAATGGACTCGTTTGGGCTTTAATGAATTAAATTGGGCTTTAGTGGATCGATTGGGTTTTAATGGATTTATTTGGACTTTAATGGATCTATTTGGACTTTAATGGAACAATTAGGCTTTAATGGATCCAACTGGGCTTTAATTGAACAATTGGGCTTTAATGGATCCATTTGCCTTTAATGGAACGGTTGGGATTCAATAGAACCAATCGGGCTTTAATGGATGAATTGGATTTTAATGGATGGATTGGGTTTTAATGGATCCATGGCTTTAATGGATCAGTTGGGCTTTAATGGACCCACAATGGGCGTTTAATGGACTCGCATGGCGCGTTTATGGGTCGGTTGGGCTTTGTTGGATCAAATAATTGTATTCAAGATTAAAATTAAAGTTAAGAGTTTAAACTACAATTGTGCTAAAGTTAATTAGAGGGTTTATTATGTAATAAGTCAATAGTTATTAAGCTATTGGGCCCAAGCCCATTAGAAAGCCCATTAAGCTTAAAGCCCATATGACTTAGGTATTTAAAGTTTTGTTTAATTAGTTTTAGGGTTTAATCCTCATATTTACAATAATCATATTATAGTGAGGTGAAGGTTTCTCTGTATTCAAAGGGTATCAAGAACACTCAAGGGTTTCATTGTTTATTCAAGGGATTGGTATGTTACTCTGATTTATATATCTCTTGATTATTATTGTGTTGTTTGATTACTTGATTGATTATTTACCAACTAGATTAAATATGGGATAACAATTGGTATCAGAGCCTAAAGAATCAAGTTTTTATGATTAAATCTGTGTTTTGCGATTTTACTATTCATCGATTACTATTCACAGATTATTGTTCATCGATTTTACTATTCATCAATTCACTATTCATCGATTACTATTCACAGATTACTGTTCATCGATTACTATTCATCGATTCACTATTCATCGCTTTTAATATTCATCGAGTTTACTATTCATCCGGTCGACACTATTCATCCGGTCACTATTCATCCGGTCGACACTATTCATCCGGTCGACCAATAGTTTCAAGACCCAAAAAAAAAAATTATTATTAAATTTTTTGAGTGTAGTTTTTTTATTTTGATTCTAACGATCTCATCTAGTTGGTTGTTTTGGTACAGATTAGCTTGATTTCTAACCTTACAGCTAGGATGTCGTATCAGCTAAATATGTCTGCAGGATACAACCTTGATTTTAGCGACATGACTCTTTCTGAAGTAAAAGAAAAGGCTAAACATCTTGCTAGACAATCGTCAAGAAATAGAGACAGGGCTGATGATTGTGAGAGGGAGATTACAAAGCTCAAATCCGAGATGTTACCTCTTGAAGCTGAGATTGAAAATCTAAAGATTCAGAACTCTTCTCTTCTTATTCAGATCAATGCTTTAAAAGAAAATTCAAAAGATTCTGATAACATAATTGATCTTGCAGGAATAATTGCGTCTAAAGAAAAAGAGATCTTCGATCTTCAAGCAAAATTGAAAAGATCTTAATCAAGCTCTACATGGTCTAAAAAGGATGCAATGCAAAGAGAACTTGATGATCTTAGAAGAAGTACAAGTGTTGCAAGAGATACTAGTACAGGACTAAGACAGATAAATTCTCAACTCTGTGCGGACAGAGATAAGTTTAAAGATAAAGTTCTCAGTCTTGAGGTTGAGATTGAAAAGATGAAAGAAAAAGGCAACCCAAGACAGAGACAATACTATAGCTCAAGATGAAATGTTGAAGATTGAGAAAGAAAGAAAAGAATTTGCTAAGAAATTCTCTAATTTCTCCAGAAAAGCCTTTGAAGAAAAGAAATCTTTAGAGCTTAGATGTGTTAAGCTTTCTCAACAAGTTTCAGACTTTGAGAAGGTCATCATTCTTGAGAGAGAAAAGGCTGAGAATGAGAAGAAGCAAGATGAGCTGAAGAAAGCAAATATAGACTTTTCTGAAGAAAAGAAGATATTTGAGACCGAGATAGCCAAAATGACAGGAAAGTTGTCTGAATTGTCAACAAACATCATGAAGGAGAAGAATGCAAAATCTGAGTTGCATAAGAAGTTTGATCTGATTGAAAAGGAAAGAAACAGTTTGTCTTCAAAGATAAAGGAACTTGAAGAGATCGTATTCAAGGTGAAGCTGACTGATCACAAGACGCCAGAGTCAATAGCTCAATCACCAAGAGATGATCTAGCTGATTCAGATAGTTCATTAAAAACAGCTTCAAGTTCCCATTTTTCAAATGTTTTCTATAATCCTTTCTATGATTTAGATGATTGTCTTACTTCTAAATCTACTGATCAGATTCGTCCTTCTAACCTTCTCTATGACAAAAATGTTGATGGTTCAGGTAACTTCAAGAGGACTAAGTCTCAAAAGAAAAGCTTCTGGAGAAGGGATGATGATAAAGAAAGAGGAAACTGGGTCTGGAGAATTAAAGGATCTTCGGAGGAGAAGAAGAAAGAAGAATCATTTGTGCATACATCAAATGCTAAATGGAACTATGCTACAAAAGGTAAAACTTTTGGCAAACCTGATCTGGTTTACACAATCCATCAATTGATCAGGTTAGCACAAAAGAAAATTAGTTGTTCCTACTGTGGCTCAAATGATTTTGTAAGAAAAGATTATGTGAATAACTGGTATGGTTCTTACTTCATATCTCCTACTAGAACTGCAACTAACACATTAGGGCCCAAATACCAGTGGGTACCAAAAGCTACATCTGTGTTGCAGGCACCCAATGTTTAAGGGGGAGGAAGAACTATGGCTTTTGAACAACACAGTTCAAAACCCGGACTTCATTGTCAAAAAGAAGGCTTCTAAGTAAATCAACTTAGAACCCGTACTTCAAGTGACTATGGCTTCTAATCACATCGGATTAGAACCCGCACTTCAGTGCTCTATCTATTTTTTATATGCTTTATTTCTTTATTAAAAAAAAAAACCCTATAGTGATTTAAGGGGGAGAATATCTGTGATATTAACAGATTTTTGGATACTTAAATGCTTATCTGACCGTGTGTTCATTAAAGATAAATACTTGTGTTTTATCTTGTCAATATACTTTGTCAAGTATTCATACACTTAACGGTTCAGAACATTCTATTTGACTTTGTTATTACCATGTATCAAAAGTTAAATCTTTCTATGGTAATACTCACGTTATTTGTATTCACTGTTGATTGAATCAAACGTCATTTCATGTGCTTTCATTGAAAATATGTTTGTATATTGTTCATATAAACAACATTCGTTTTTGATTCTCCAAAATCTTACTCTTCATGATAAAATGATATGAGCTTAATTGTCAAACTTTTTTAGTTTGAGGGGGAGAATTGCATCGTCAAACATAACTGTTTTGACATCTCCGAATATTTTATTTTTCATGTAACAAGTAGTATTTGTGCTTACATGTACATCAGACTGTTGAACAACATGTTCTTTTAGGAAAATACATGGGATTCAGTGTGTGAGCTTAACAGAACTTCCATGGATTCACGATAACCAGTGTTTCCTACCCAGGAAGTATTCCCTGAGTGATTGAGGGGAGAGGGGTCAAAAGAATTGAGTGTTGGTGTGTGAAAAGAGGTAAAATGAAAAAGAGAGATTGGTTAGAAGTGAGAATTAAAAGAAAGAGGGTGAGAGAACAGAGTAAAAGAATATTAAACTCTGCACCAAACTTCTTTCTGAGCCGGGCAGCCACATAATCTGATTGGATCACATTCTTTGGTGACCATCATTGAAAAAGGCACCTAGCCCATGTCATCTCTTGCATACAACCCCACCAGCTACTCATTCTTTTCTCAAAAAGAGAATGTTTCACATTTTCTGGGGACGCAACACATACGCTATTGGTTCTTCATTTGGAAGATACTAATATTGAAAAAGAAGGAAAGTTGCCCCACCTTCGAACCCTTTCTCATGCACATTGAGTCTTTGTATAATTTGTTGCTGTCTCAACAAGTTTACATATTTTGAGCCTATATTGAAAAGCAATCATCTATGCTTAAATTTTTTTTTCATACACATGCACGAGCACACAGAAATTTGTTTTCTGTCAGAACGTTCATAGATAACCATGTGTTATTCGATGATTGAATGGAAGACCTGGGGAGTCAACATCAAACCAGCTCCTTATATAGTAACTTTGTGTTACTCAGTGACTTTGTGTCATTGACAGACATTCTAACTGAGTCATTTGTTGGTTCAGGGTTACACTTATTAACTGTTTGAATTTGAAAAGATTCGAATGGTTACTACTTTCTATTTTAATCTGAAAAGATTGAGATAATCACTCTTTCCATCTGGGAAGACTGCTCTTATTTCCATACAGGGCTCGTTACATGATAAAGACTGTGCTTACGTGATCATACACGATGGAGGAAATTGTCTTGAAAAGAGGGAGATTGTTTTGCAAAGTTTTGATGATGATGCTTCTCACCACTCATCAAAAAGGGGGAGAAGATATAAAAAGGGGGAGAAGATACAAAAAGGGAGAATACAATCTAAAGATCTGAAGATATTCAAATTTTCAAAGATTTTAAAGATTTGAAGATTGTTTAAAGATATCAAGTTTTGAAGTTTTGAAGCGATCAATGACATATCTGAAGAAAAGTGAAGACAAGTGAAAGACCCGAAGACAATTGCAAAAAAAATTTTAATCTTGAATCCAAAGGGGGAGATTGTTGGATCAAATAATTGTATTCAAGATTAAAGTTAAAGTTAAGGGTTAAAACTGCAATTGTGCTAAAGTTAATTAGAGGGTTTATTATGTAATAAGTCAATAGTTGTTAAGCTATTGGGCCCAAGCCCATTAGAAAGCCCATTAAGCTTAAAGCCCATATGACTTAGGTATTTAAAGTTTTGTTTAATTAGTTTTAGGGTTTAATCCTCATATTTACAATAATCATATTATAGTGAGGTGAAGGTTTCTCTGTATTCAAAGGGTATCAAGAACACTCAAGGGTTTCATTGTTTATTCAAGGGATTGGTATGTTACTCTGATTTATATATCTCTTGATTATTATTGTGTTGCTTGATTACTTGATTGATTATTTACCAACTAGATTAAATCTGGGATAACAGGCTTTAATGAACCAATCGGACTTTGATAGATGGATTGGGTTTTAATGGATCGATGGGCTTAATGGATCCATTTGGGCTTAATCGGACTTTGATAGATGGATTGGGTTTTAATCGGTTCTATTGGCCTTTAAAGGTTTTCATTGGGCCTTAACGGGTCTATCGGGTTTTAAATGGTTTTATTGGGCCTTAATGGATCTATTAGAGTTTAATTAATTTTATCGGAATTTAATCGTTTCTATTGGCCTTTAAAGGTTTTCATTGGGCCTTGACTGATCTTTCGGGCTTTAAAGGGTTTCATTGGGCCTTAATGGATCTATCGGACTTTAAAGGGTTCTATTGGGTTTTAAAGAGTTTCATTGGGCCTTAATGGATCTATCGTGATTTAAAGGGTTTCATTGGGTCTTAATGGATCTATTGTGGTTTAATTGATTCTACCGAACTTTAACCGGTTCTATTAGCATTTAAAGGTTTTCATTGGGCCTTACACAGATCTATCGGGCTTTAAAGGGTTCCATTGGGCCTTAATGGATCTATCAGATTTTAAAGGGTTATATTGGGTTTTAAAGGGTTTCATTGGACATTAATGGATTTATCGAGATTTAAAGGGTTTTATTGGGTTTTAATGAATCAATCGGACTTTAAAGGGTACTACTGAGCTTTAAAGGGTTTCATTGGGTCTTAATGGATCTACTAAAATAATGGACTTTAAAGGGTACAACTGAGCTTTAAAGGGTTTCATTCGGTCTTAATGGACTTTAAAGGGTACTACTGAGCTTTAAAGGGTTTCATTCGGTTCTATTGGATGGTTTTGAGAAAGTGATAATGTTTTTTTATATAAATTTGTTTAATTTAGGCTTAATAAAATAATGTTTTTTATATGAAAAAATTAAGTATTTTGTTATAATTCAATGATTATCTTATATATTTTAATGACATCTAGAAAAAATAACCAATTACATATTTAATAATATAATTAAAACAAATTTATAGTAATATAATATATTAATTAATAGTGATACATGGATAGTTCTGCATAAAAGAAAGATTCTGCACATACCAAATTGGTGAATGTTAGAAGTCTGCAGTAGTAACATGTATCTTACGCTTTGATATTTGTAAATTAAGAGATTTTCAAATTCTTGAATAAAATGATGGTATCTTGTGCCTAATAAGTTGTATTTAAGAGTTTTTTTATCCCTGTTTTATAATATAGTAGATATATATATATATATATATTAAATATAAACATTTATTATCTTTTTTTAAACAATAATATTTATTATTTAAAAATTTATTTATTTTAAATTAAAAAACAAATCAAATTTAACAAAAACTCAAAATTTCCCACCCCAAATGAAAAGTTGCCGCCACCCAAATGAAAAGTTTCCTTCTTCCCCCACCCCAAAAATCAGGTTAAAATAAAAGGCAAAGAGACGCACCATCAGCAGCCACCGCTACCACCAGCCACCAACAGCAAATCGTCCTCGTTCTCCACCACGTCGCCGTCGAGATCCCTCCCCACCACGTCGCCCTCAACAACAAATCATCCTCGTTCACACCCCTGTATGTTAAATCTCTCTCTCTCTCTCTCTAATTTAAATCTGTTTGAAGTTTGCTTTTGTTTTGCCGTTTCTGATGAGTTTCTGTTTTGTTTTTAGATCCATCTGTAGGTGAAGATGAAACAGTTTCTGATGCCCTTTGTTCTTCTGTCTCAAATGGGTAATTATTTTTAATTTTCTGATATTTGCATCTTTCTGGTTTCTTTATGTGTTTTGATTTTGTGGGTATTTGTGTTTATATCGGATTTTGATGTTTGATTTTGTAGTTTTTTGTCGACTAATTTTGAGCTGAAATTTTGATAAAATAGCGAGAAAAAAAATTGAAGGTTTGGATTTTTGACGATACGATTCTTTTTGGTTTTGATTTACAGGAACAATATGTTGTGATCGAAGCAGTACTCGGTCATCTCGACACCTCAAAACCATGAAGGTCATCTCCTTTGGCAAAACGATGGCCTCCCTCCTCGCCTTTATCCCCGACGAACAATAGCTCCTCATCGAATGATATATTGAGCCAATCCCACATTAGATTTTTTGTTTTTAGAAAGAACGGAGAGATGAAGGGACAAGCTCAAAAAGAAAGTTGGTCGATTTTGTATTCAAACCAACGAGCTTTGTTACGAAGGAAGACATTTGAAGAGCTTGGATTTGGTCATTTTAATTTGTATATTGTTTTTTAAACATATGTAATTCGTAATATTATTTGTTATTGGATAAAATTCTAATTAATAAAAAAATCATTATAATTTTTTTTGTAAATTTGTATATTGTTTTTTAAACATTTAATGTTTTCGAATTTGTTGCTTATTTTTTTACGTATTAGAAAAAATGTTATATTTCAATTATTGAATTTATTAGTTTTGTTTGGTAATTGGAGTTGTTTGCCGATTCACACGAGTTTGTTTGTTTATGAGTGGTGCACAAAATGAACAATAATATTTTTTTTATATATATAAAACATCCTAGGCAACTTATCTATAAATGTTGCCTAAGTGAAAATATTATGTTATTTTAAATTTTTAATCAAAGTTCAAAGGCAACATACGTAAATAGAGTATGTTGTCTAAGTTGATATCTTAGGCAACATATGCATAAATCTAATGTTGCCTTAGTGTTTGGTGGGTGCAACATATGTTTTTTTTCATAGGCAACATAACCTGTTGTGTGTTGCTTAAGGAGTCCGCTTAGGCAACATACGTTGTTTGTCTATGTTGCCTAAGTTCTTATGCAACATTGCTAAGGCAACATTGTTTGCTTAGGCAACATAGGCATGTTGCCTAAGCCTTAGACAACATATAAACCCCTCTTAAGCAACAATTTTCATTTGTTGCCCAAGTGATATTTGGTGTAGTGATATATATATATATATATATATATATATATTATATATATTATATATATATATATATATATGCATACATACACAAACACACACACACACACACATATATATATATATATATATATATATATCACCATGCATCCTAGACTTTTAGTTTCGTGATTTAAACCTTTAGGGATGACGATTACGGATTTCTTTATTGCATCGAATTATCCATTTATAAAACACATGCCAACATTCGATCGACTCAAGAGATACATGAACACCGTAACCATTGTCGGAGAACATAATTTCAATATGTTTTACAGAGGTTTCTTACCTTGAATCGTAGAATTCTCGTGCCGAACTAGATAGCCGTTAACAGAGGTTTCTTACCTTGAATCGTAGAATTCTCGTGCCGAACTAGATAGCCGTTAACACTTGCTCTCTCTTCCTTCTTTCTCGATCGGTAGTGATGTCTCTGATGAAGACGATCGACTGACCCCTCCCTAGAAAATGGAAAGCTCCATCCTCTTTTCTTTGTATACGTAATCCTAACTATTGCCGCCCCCAAAAGTTCAAAATCTCTACTCCCACGTCTCAGTTTAATGCGGCGAGCTTTAAAATGGAATTTCAAATTCCATTTTGATTACATCTGACAATTGCATCTATATGCCCAAATGTTTGGAACTTAACACTTTAGGCCCTTAAGCTTTCTTGAACTAATTATAATGAGACTTTGAAACTTGGGGTGATACAAAACGCCCCCTAAAAGAATAAAGTGTAAGTATTAAAAATAATTCATATATATTTAGGATATTGAATAGTATAAGATTAAATTCAAAAACATTATTGAGTTCAATTTGAACGTATTAACGAAACGATTATTGTAATTTGTAAAAAAAACTAATTTTTTTGATATATTTTAGTTAATATATGATTATGTGTTAATATAATAAAATATAAAATTAAAAAATATTGGATATAAAATAAATTAAATAACTAATTATAATTTTATAAGGATGCAAAGTGTAAATTTGTAGGTGACATTTTTTTAATTTGTAGTTTTATCTGATATGTAGGTTGCAAGTTACATTTTTAAGTAATAAGGATGTATTCAACAGGTTACCAAAAGTCCAAGGATTTATTTAACAGGTTTTGAATTGTCCAATTACTTATTTATTCGAAAAAAATGTCCAAGGACTTAATCAATCCAAACACTAAAGTCCATTGGGTTTTTTGAGGTGACATCTTCTAACATCAAGGTTATTATTTTTCTTTTTTTCCTAGATTTTTGATTTATTAAAAATGATTTATATTGTAAAGACTTTTCTACCCTCATATATTGGATGTATATTTCATTATCCATAACGGTTTTTTGATAATTTTACATATTTGCAATTTGAATAACCTCCAACTAGGCAGACTTCTCACTTACTCTTCCCTTCCTCTTCATTGCCATCACAATTAATTGTTAATAATTCTTCATTAAATCATTGGTTAGAGGCAATCTCCATAATAAATCAATATTATTCTACATGACTAGAATGGAAGAGCCATCACAATAGGGAAATTTGTTCTACATCAAATTCAACATCGTAAATCGATATTCAACATCATCTCCGTCAAATTCTTCGTCTAATTTGATATGTTTACTTATCCTTACTCCATCTGAGAATTTTTTCAATCTCACAAAGTATTTCGTTATGTTCTTGGTTTTTGGTTTAGTTTTCAATCTCTTACATGTATTGCACAAAACATTCGTCCATGTTCATGGTTTTTGGTTTAGTTTTCAGTTTTGCCAAATGCCCTTAATTTCCATTGAAGATAAGGACTCACTTTGTCTTTTGATTTTGTACTTGTGTTTTCAATTTTTTTGTTGTAGGGGGAACTAGACGTTAATTTTGTAAGACTCCGTTTTTAAAACGTGTAATTATTCTTACCCGAATTGAACCGTAATTAAAAGTGGCAACCAAAGATACTTAAGGGTTAAAACCGTTATTTAACCAAACTCTATATATATATATATATATATATATATATATATATATATATATATATAGGGGCCTTTCATGGGAGACCCTTGTATTTTGTGGTAACTATGAGATCCAATCTCATCCATCCATTTAGTTAATCAACGGTCTAAAATAAATAAAATATAAAATATTTAAAAAACTGATTTTATACCACTAAATAAGGAAAAAAGGGTAAATTTGTCAAATAACATTATAATTTATCATTATCTAATTTAGGCGGCAACCAATATTTTAGGAATTGATTCCGTTGTGATACACTTCAAAACTATAAAAAAAAAACCCAGCTATTCAAACCTATTTAAATGTGATTCATCCATGTTGTTATTGGGTATTTCTTGGTAATGATTTTAATTCTAGAGTTTGAAATCTGAGTTGGACGATACTGATTTTGAATCATTGAACCCTTTACTTATTTATTTGCTATGTGTTACATTATGATATTCTTGAAAAAATGTGTGTTACATTATGATCACACACACAATGTTCTGATGTACTCCCCAAGTAATTACATATCCATAACATTAAAACCTGGGAAGCAGATTGCGATGGGTAATTTATATAACACATACAACACAGTGAATGTAACACAAAGTCACATGATACATATGGAACTGAAACAAAAGGCACACAGTGTAACACATACATCAGAATGACATCTAAAACCAGACGATACATTTATCAGTATAACACCATGTAAAACCAGATGTACCACATAATACCACAACTCATATTTGCAACACAACTCATGTACCATAAGTTTCACAATGTATCACAATGAAACGAGATGAATAAAGAAGACACAGTGTTGCAGGCTAATATAAAAAAACACACTGTCAACGACGAAATGGATGAAACGAGAAGAATAAAGAAGAAATTGAATAGCAAGATACTGTAAAAAAAACAATGTCACGGTGGAAGGGATGATGCAGTCGATACCATGTTTAAAACCAAATCAAATTATCAAAATCAGAATATCTACTAATTAGTTGGTTGAGATAATGAAGGAAACAAAATATTTAATTTAACATTGATTGATATCTTTCTGTTACAATTTTGATTTTAATATTAAGTAATTTAGTAAATGACTAAAATATCCTTCATTATTAATTTAAAAAAAACATATAAATGGATGGTTGAGATTGGATCTCTCAGTTACCACAATCTAATAGGGTCTCATTTGATTAGGCCCTATATATATATATAGACTTAAGTTCGCGTAAGACCAAACAGTTTCCGTGAGACCGGTGAGACCAAGCTTTAAAGTATGAAACTTCACACCAAAAAACTGTGAAGGTAAAAAAAATCGAACTTTTCATAGGGAAAACACCGTAAATGTTACGTTCACGGTGTTTTTCGCTGTGAATGTTCGTTTTTTTTTTACCTTCACAGCGTCTTCACTGTGAAGGTTCGGATATACCTTCACAGTCTTTTATCTGTGAAGGTTTGATTTTTTTTAACTTGGTTTAGGGTTTTTTACCTTCATAGTGTGATTACATTATGAAGGTTCGAATGTTTTTTATCTTCACAGTGTTTCGGTGTGAAGTTTCATATTTTAAGGCTTGGTCTCACGCGGTCTCACGGAAACAACTTGGTTTCACGTGAACCTGACCATATATATATATATATATATATAGTGGAAGGATATTTTGCAACCCTTAAAAAGGTTGCAACCCTTGCAACCCACATCTTAACCGTTGGATTCATGATCGACGGTTATTTTATTTTTCTCTTTTTTTAATTAAAAATATTGGGCCCCATATCTTTTATAACCGCCGATCATGAATTCGACGGTTAAGATGTGGGTTGCAAATTAAACAAACCCTATATATATATATATATATATATAGATAGATATTATATAGAGTGAATTACATAAATTGTCCCTCGTGAATGCCTGGATTTCACTAATCGTCCCTCCAGTTCTGAAAGTACATTGATGGTCCCTAAAAGCGAGTTTTGGAGCCCAAATTTGTCCCTAACGCTAACGCCGTTTGATGAACTCCGTTAAGTCTATCATGTGCCCCTCACGTGAGGGGCATTTTTGTCTTTTTACCTACCTTCTTCTCCAACCTCCGTCCTCATCAAGAACTTCATCCATAGTCGCCTTCAACCACACCACTACATTCAAACAAAAAAGTAATAACAAAATCAAATACTTAAAATTAAAGCTCAAAATCAGTTACTTAAGATTAGAACCCCAATCTTTGATTTTAAATACATTTACAAATCAATTCCTTAAATACATTTCCTTAAATTCAAAATCAATTCCTTTCACATCATTATTAAAAATCCCAATCTTTGATTTAAACACATCCACCTACACCCTCACCTTCCTCTCCATTGATGCAAATCCAAATTTATCAAGATATTCAGATTATCACCACCACCACCACCGCCATACCTCACAGTATCATCATAGCAACTCAAAACCACCACCATTCGATCTGGATTTCGGTTTGGATTCTGTTTTTTCTCACCTTCCTCTCCATTCGATCTGGATTTCGATTTGGGTTTCGGTTTTTCTCACCTTCTTCTCCATTCGATCTGGGTTTCGGTTTGGATTTCGGTTTTTGCTCACCTTCCTCTCCATTCGATCTGGGTTTCGGTTTGGATTTCGGTTTTTGCTCACCTTCCTCTCCATTCGATCTGGATTTCGGTTTTTGCTCACCTTCTTGATTTCGGTTTTTACTCACCTTCTTCTCCATTCGATCTGGGTTTCGGTTTTTGCTCACCTTCTTCTCCATTCGATCTGGGTTTCGGTTTGGATTTGGGTTTCACTGTTCATGACGTTAACATGTTTGGATTTGGGTTTTGAAACAAGATTGGATTTGAGATATGTTAAATGTTATTAATGTTCTTCGGTGTGGATTTGGATATGGGATTTGTTAAATGTTCTTGGTGTTCATGGGATTGGATTTGGATTTAGGGTTTTTGATTTAGAGTTTGATTTATGTTGGGTTGTTATTAAATTTGTATACTTTTGTTGTCAAATGGGTTTGGTTTGTATGAATGTCCCTTTTATTTGGATATGAGTTTGGTGGTGGTGGTAGTGGTGGTGGTGGTTTGGGAGGCGGTGCAGGTAACAGGTGGTGCTGGTGGTTGCACTCTTAGACATGAAGATGGGGATGAAGAAGAAACAGCTAAAAAGACCAAAATGCCCCTCACATGAGGGGCACATGGCTGCCCAAACGGCAACTCAGTGGACGGCGTTAGCGTCAGGGACGAATTTAGGCTTCAAAACTCGCTTTTAGGGACCACCAATGTACTTTCAGAACTGGAGGGACGATTAGTGAAATCTAGACATTCACGAGGGACCATTTATGTAATTCACTCTTATATATATTATATATATGTATGAGATGATATATATTATATATATCATAATATTAAAAAAAACCTATAACTAAAACAATCCATCGTCTCCTTCTCATCATATCACCGCCATCATCCATTTTTTTCCCTTAGAAACCCCATTTCTCTCTCTCTCTAGAACTCCTCATTCTCTCTAAATTTCTATCAATTTAATGAAGCAAATCAACGAAACAATTACATATTCGAAATCTACACGACGAACCCTTCCTAGAGGTATAAATTTCTTCTTAAGTTATTTAAGTTAGCAAGTTAGGGTAGTTGAAGTTGGTTGGTAAATTATGATTAAATATATGTTTAGAAATGCTTAGGTTTGTTAAAATTACAAACGGGTAAATTTTAGAATCAAAACGGTGATAATTGTATTGTAACACCCGTAATTTTCGGTAAGTAAAGGTCACCCGGACGTTTTCGGAACTCGTAGATGGTGGGGTTTTGTTGGGAAAACTTTGTTTAAAGTCCCTTAGAGTATCGAGAATTCTAGCATCGAAAAAAGTCGGATTTTCGGAGTTCGGGGGAGTGGGGCGACAGTGCCCGGCGACTATGCCAAAGAGCACAATCGTGGGTTTTCCCCACGTATATTAAGGTTTGAATGGAATGCGTCATTTGTACGTTTTCAGTATTTGGTTTCTTTCCATTTTGTGGTTGCGTGAGTTTTGGGTCTATTGTCCGTATTCACGGCAATACTTATTTATATAGATTCTCATCTATGGTTTATGAGTTGGGCAACATGTTCCATCCGTGTTGGGTATTTCGAGATATAACATTTTACCCGCGTTTTATAAAAATTGGGAGTTCTCTATCTATTCTCATTTTGAGCAAGTTTTGGGTTAAATCTAAGTTTATGAAAGAACGTTTTGTATTGGAATCTTATTCTGTAAAATAGCTTGGTTTGGTTAGCGATCAGCTTGGTGTCTCTTTCGTTTAAAATGCATGTTTATTGGTAAACGAGTCATTTTCATAAGCAAAGCATATCATTTTGAAAGATTATGATTTTAATTACATTCTTCCATTTTAAACGATTTATTTATTTATGTTGAAAACTTTTGAGCTCACTAGGCGTTAAGCCTAACCTTTTGATTCGTCGGCATGTGCATCAGGTTCCAGTTGGGGGTTGGTTCTAGCAGTTCTATGAAGAGTCGAGCCTTAGCTTGGCACAAGGGTGAATAGTTGGTGAAGTCTTCCGCAAATTGGAGATAGTGACCGTTATTGGGTTTTAGTAGCACCCGTCCTTATTATAGACTGTATGTATAGATTGAACGTGTGTATTGAGGTTAATTCTTAAATTGTGATTGTGGATGATGCAATTATCGATGTATTTAGAAAATTTGAATTAGCTGCTATTTCCAGAATTCAGGGTGTTACATGTATCTAGATGTTTAACCGCACACCAAGTGTTCGGTTTAATGTCTAAGAGAATATAATTTCGTGATTAAGCTTAGGATAATAACCATTAAGTTTATGTTATGCGAGTAATAATAATTTGTGGTTTAAATAGGCAATCGAACGAGTTAAACTTCATACTGAGTCTCGGTTAATCGCGTGTTACATCTCAATTTGGTTAAGGTATGAATTTCATTTATTTTGAATTGTGGGCAACTATTTGTTGTAGTTGACCCTTCCTAAAGGTGGTTCACCTCCTTGTGATTGATCAATTGAATGTGATCAACAAATGTGAAATTATACACACACATAAACATTGATTTTGGTTTATTGTTGTTTGAACATTTTGATGTTTTATTAAAATGTGTCTCGTATGAGATTGTTTATGAAAAATGTGAAGTATATTGACTATAATTTATATGATCGCCATTTGGGTAAGTGGCATATGTTTAGTTTTCGTTGATTTTAGAATAACCCAATAAATGGGCACATTATTTGGGATGCCTTCTATGGCGGCTTTGTTGTCATGGCGTCCTGCAGATGACGGTCCATAGAGTTAAGCCTATGTGGCTTACGTGAACCCACTCTGGGGGACTTGGCTGACTTTGTTGGCTCCAGGGCGGATGATCGATTCTAGAACTTTTACCCACAGAATATGTGACCGTGATTAAATTCACGGGGGATTCGTGTGTGTGTGCCCGCATGCCGACCCAGTTCGTGTGGATGATCACCCCACGAACACGACATGAATTGACGGACTTTATTTATATTATGTTTTGAAATTAAAGTGTGAACCGTTCTTGAAATTATTGTCTTTGAAAATTACTGAACATTTCTTTTGCTATGAACTTGAGTTTCAAGAACATTCTTCAAAATGAATTTTATAAGTCTTCCGCTTCGTTATCGTAGATTCATTGTTATTTACGAATTAATATTATAATTCATTCACTGAGCCCTGTGCTCAACCGTGTTTTTGTTTTCTGACACGGCAGGTTCGAAGTGATGATTACGGGGACGAAACTTGAGATCGAGCATAAAATTTTGGAGTTCTTAGACTCGCATTATCATATAAAAGTTATAAGTTTATAAATACTTTTTGAAGTGTAATATTTTGGATTGTAATATATCTTTAGAGTTTATTAATAACTCTGAATTAGTGGTGTATTTATGGTAAGTCCCGTTCGTGACATCACCCGTTCCGGACCACGGGGGCGAGGGATGTTACAAATTTGGCGGCAATTGATGTGCCCATGAAGAGGAGCTCAGTCTGTTCGTCATTCCTTAAATCTTGCAGTTTTTTGGTATTTTTGTTTTGATTTTTAGGGACTTTTAATTATGATTTCTATGGTTTTATAGGTTTAGGGATTTTTTTGCAAGCTTCTTCTTCACTCATCCCTAACTCTTGATATGTTCTTATTAGGTTTTATAGGTCTTATGTTTGTTTTATGCTCGATCTTGAATCCATAATATTACAATTTTCTAAGGTAGATTTTAGGTCAAATTATAGTCTTCACAACTTTCTGATATAATTTTATTCCACATGTTGGATCAAATAATTGTATTCAAGATTAAAGGGTCTAAACTGTATTTATTTGATAGTTAAAGTTAGAGGGTTTATTATGTAATAAGTTTATAGTTATTTATAAATGGGCCTTAAGTCTATCAAGCCCATAAGCCCATAAGGCTTAGGTATTTAAAGTGTTAATTAGTTTAGTTTTAGGGTTAGAACCTTTGATAATTATTGTTTAGAAATTAAAGTAGCCGTACGTAATCTCTGTATTCAAGGGTATCAAGAACACACAAAGTTTAAATGTTTATTCAAGTGATTGATATGTTATTCTGAATATTTATATCTTTTGATATTATTGTGTTTGTGTGTTAATTATCAACTAGATTAAACTGAGATAACAAGTGGTATCAGAGCCTAAAGAATCAAGTTAATCTGTGTTTTGCGATTTTACTATTTATCGATTACTATTCATCGAGTTACTGTTCATCGACTGTTCATCAAGTGAAAATTGATTTCATGATTTAAGGTGTTTTTATGCTTGAAATTGATATGATTAGATGAGTTTTATGCTATTGAAAGTTATCTGATTGGTAAATTACATTGAAAAGTATCAAGTGATTGAATTTGTGAATTTTTGGTTGTCTGGGTTCGACCTCATCAAGAACAAGCGACCACTGTGCTGTCAAAATTGATTGCATGAAAGTTGATTTTAATCTTTGTTGTTGCTTGAGTTGTGATCGATATATATATATATATATATATATATATATATATATATATATATATATATATATATATATATATATATATATATATATATATATATATATATATAGAGGGGTGTTCAAATGCACCCTTCCCAAATCTTGCACCCCATGCAAACCCCTTAATCACCATTGATTTCAAAATATTTTATTTTTTAATTTTTTTAAAGGGTAAAGGGTAGTTTCGGTAACCATTAATATGTATTGTATTATTTTAAATTAATTAATTATAATTACATTCCTTAATTATAACAAATCGTAAGGTAACCATTAATATGTATTGTATTATTTTAAATTAATTAATTATAATTACATTCCTTAATTATAGCAAATCGTAATTATCTTTATTATTTTAAAGAATAGCTATCAACATGGAAACTGAATCTCATGCTATCCTATTCAACATGTCGATGATCTTCTTCTTCATTCTAATCCTATCGATTGTATATCGATTATACTTGTAAGAATTATGATCTTCTTCTCATTATTTCATGTGTTCAACTTTATTTTTTCTTGTATTTAGTGCATTGATATAGATATTTTTTTTCGCTGTTAGATGAATACGGGTTCGTCTTCCACCACCGTTGAAGTGTTGAATTCTATGGAGAGGAGTTCTTTCAGTACGAATGGACAAGACATTATGGCGGATGTTGTGGATACGTTGTATGAAGATTCACGGGAAGATCGAATTGTAGCCGGAATCGATCGGATTGCTCGTTTGCCTGCCGACTTGGATGATGACCAATTTATTCCTACTAGCTATCATGTGTCGAACGAACAAGATGACGAAACATTAGGTGTTTCGAAGTCGAAAGGACAAGTTTCACAAGAAATCCTAGAAGATGAAGTCGAAGGTTTGTAATTGTTAGCGGGGTTTATTTTTTGATGTTTATGTCAATCGATTTCGATGCTTTACTTTAAATTGTAATGAATCGTTGTTTTAGATGTCGCGAAAAAATTATGCAATCAAGAAATCATAATTTTTCCCGATGGCAGGTTCATTGTTTTTTATGTTATTGTATTTATTTGTGAATCAGGATGTATACGGTGTAGTCAAACTGATCGCCTTTCATAAATCTATATTTAAGATGCAAATTACAGAATTGATTTCATTAATGTATTTTTACATAAACTTGTTGTGTTTTGTTAGTATACGATGCAATTATTAATAGTGTTTAATTTGCTCTTTTTGTTAGATTTTGAATATGTCGGTGCAACACCTATCGGTTCAAAGTTTTGGTATCCAAATGTACATGTTTCATTGAAGACTAAAGTAGGGGATTATTATGAATCTGTGGAGGTTGCTGAAGCTACGTATCGAAAATATGCTGATCAGGCTGGATTCGATGTCCGCTTATCGAATAAGAAAACAAATAAACTAGGTGTCATCACGACTCGTTTTTATGTTTGTAGCAAGACGGGTATGCCTCCAAATAAGTATTTTGACTCATTAGATGTAGTTCCCGGTGATAGGAAACATCGTAATTCTAACATTAAACGGACGGGGTGTGGAGCTTGCATGAAGATCCACTTTGTTAAAGAACGAGAGAGATACGAGGTGTATAAATTCATTGAGGTTCATAACCATGAGTTGTTTACGCCGGATGAGATGATTTTTTCCCGATCTAGAAGACAAATGCAATATGCCGACCGCAAAACTGTGTACCATGGGACCACTTCTAAGATTGGGATAACGAAATCTCATCGTATGCGTAATGCACTCAAAGGTGGCCTTGAGTGTTCTAGTAGTACTGCAAGGGATTATCAAAACTCTAAGCGCGACATGAACAAATATGTTGGAATTAAAGACACACAGATGTTAATCAATAAATTGGAAAATAGGCGCAAAGTATGCCCAGACTATTTTTTCGAGTATAAGCGTGATGATAAGGAGTTGATTTCCATTTTTTGGGCGGATGAAACAGCACGTTTGAATTTCAAGATGTTTGGGGATGCACTATCTTTTGACGCAACCTACCGTACTAATGAGTAAGGAGTAGTATGTTATTTCATTCATAATTTTTTACGTTAAATAAGTTACCGCATTTACTATATTTTTTTATGTAGGCATGCAATGGTGTTTGTGCCTTTTGTGGCTGTTGACAACCATAAAAAGTCGGTTGTGGTTGGAGCTGCGTTGATAAATGGTGAAACGGTCCCTAATTATACGTGGATTCTTAAAGCATTTATGAAAGCCCATGGACAACAACCTCGGTTTGTCATTACCGACCAATGTGCGACAATGAAGCAAGCCATTCCGATTGCATTTCCGAATTCGAAGCACCGTTTGTGTATGTGGCACATAACAAAAAAACTTCCATCAAAGGTAAAAAATAGTGCAACTATTTTTTTATGTTTTGTTACATTTTATTTCTACATTATTAATATACATTATTTATTTACTTTTATTGTTTTTTGTTAAAACGTGTTAGATTAGTGCATATCTAGCGCACAGTACTGCTTTCCAATCTGATTTCAAAAAGTTAGTTTGGGATGTTCATCTAGAGCCGGTGGTTTTCGAGGAGAAGTGGAATGATATGATTGAGGAGTATGGGTTACGTGGAGATGATTGGTTTGAAGAAATGTATAGGATTAGGGAATCTTGGATTCCGGCATATTATAAAGATTGTCATATGTCTGGTTTAATGAAGACGACCTCACGATCAGAGAGCATCAATGCATTTTTCAATGTTTACGCTCATTTCCATAACGATCTAGTTCGGTTTATCAGTGCTTTTGATAATGCAATAGATGAACAGAGGGTCAAGCATGGCTCGCTTAAGGTTACTACCAAATGTTCTGTACCGCGGTTGGTGTCCCCTTGTGACATCGAAGCTCAAGCAGCCGAAGTCTACACGAGGACGATTTTTTTGAAGTGCAAAATGAGATTCGGAAGGCGCTATGGCGTTGTGGGTGGGGCAAATGCGTGGAGGATGGTGATACCATGATTTACATGATAACACATAAGACCAAGCGTAAGGAGGTCAAGGCAACGTATAAGGTAACAACTTATCAAAAAATTTTTGGTTTAGGAGACTTATTAAACATTGTATTATTTGCATCCTATTATTTTCATGTTATTGTGCAGGTGGTGCAAATAAAAAAGGACAACACAATAGAATGCAGTTGCAATTTATTTGTCAGATATGGAATTTTATGTCGCCAAACACTGAAGGTTATGTTGAACGATGAAGCCGATTGTATCCCGGAGAAGTACATTGTTCGTCGATGGAGACGTGACTTAGTCCCAGTTCAGTGGTTGCCCGCTTGTTTTAGATACGGAGAAGCTGATGAGGAGAAAGAGAGACTTATGGGGAAGGCTTTACATATTTTTGAGCGGGTTATCGCTCGAGTCAAGCAAGACAAAGAAGCTTTATCTAACTTTATTGACCTTATTGAGAAGTGGGATGTGGATAATGCAACCGACCTTCCGAGACAATCTATTGCTGAAATGAAACGAGCTTCATTTGAAGAGTGTTTAGGAGTGTCTGCTCCAGATTCCGTGGACATACTGCCTCCTACGGGCATTCGCAATAAAGGTTGCGGCACTGGAAAAAGATTGATTGGGGCAGCTGAGAAAGCTATATCTAAGGGTAAGAAACCAAAGAGAAGGTGTCACTTATGTTTCCAGTTAACCTCACATGATTCAAGAAATTGTCCGACACGTCATAGCAGTAAGTGATAAGAATTAGTTATATTTATGGAGTTGGATTATTCTATTAGACTAAATAAGTTATCATTACGTTGGTCATTATTGGTACTACAAACTTTTAAGTTCTTTCGTTGCTTTATTTCAATGACATCTATTTTGTCCGGTAATTTCTTTTATGTTTGGGTGTAATTTCATACTCTTTTCTTGACTAATGTTATCTTATACCTCTTTCGTTAGTTAGAGGAGCTTTTTTTATTATAAGGTTTTTAAAGTAATAATTGCATCTCATGAGTGGTGGCACAATTGTGTGTTATGAAATTCAATATAAGAGTGTGGTTTCCTTTCATATATTTTGTATAGGGTCAGGTTTAAGGAGGGAAAAACACTGTTCAACATCAAGATTATTGTTCATACAGAATTATTTTTATTCAACAAGAGTGTGGTTTCCAATTTCAAACACTGTTCATACAGAATTATTTTTATTCAACATCAAGATTATTGTTAATGAAACTAATTTCATTTGACCAAAAATGGTGAAACCAATTTCATCACATTAATGAAGATACTGAATAACCCACCCAAACCTATTCAACAATTTTAATACGACTAAAATGATAAAATATTGATGAATCCCATCTTATTAAACAAAATTCATCTACACAATGACCTTTTTATGTTGTAAATATTTTCAATGCAACAATAAAACAAATCAAGCAAAAAATTAAAAAATAAAACTCTATATTGATGAAATTGAAACCCAAAAAAACAAAATCCCTGACATTTCTATGCACAGAAATCAAAACAAGCACTCACCTTCACTAGTATTGTTTGGGTTTGAGATTATCTTCACCAAAGTTGAACCATCCCCTTTTATGTTAGATTGCTTCCATTCTTTTGGTGTTTCTGGTTCCACGTCGAGTAGAACAGGGTTATCGGCTGTGTTCTTGAACTTGGAAAACAATGTCAACATCCTAATTCTTTTGCTTGGCCTCCTCACTGATGCAATCATGTAATGACGGAAATGTGATATTTGATCGATAGAAATGTAAAAAACCCTAATAACAAGAACCTGAAATCGCAAGAATCCTTACCTCTTACTCGTGGTTTCGGCGGTGCTATTGCATTCTGGTCTGCCCTTGTTGAACTTCATAAACAAAATCGAAAAAATCTATTCTGAGTTTAGCGTTTACGTTCTATGGAGTTTGAGGGATTCTCGGGATGAGAATATCTTTCTTTCCTAATCTTGTTGGAGAAAAGATACTCATAAGAAACATGTCTCCTAAAATACCCCTGGTCCATTGTTTTTTATTGATGATTAACCTCTTTATTTAATCTATTTACTGAATTTGCCACCCATCAATTAATAACCATAGATTACAATTTCAACGGTGATGATTTAGGTTGCATAGGTTGCAGGAAAAAAAAGGGTTGCATAATAACACTCCTCTCTCTCTCTCTCTCTCTCTATATATATATATATATATATATACCTAAGCACAAAGATATAATTTTTGCATTCAATTTCTGTGTTGTGTGTTTCTGGGTCGATTATTGTTATCTGGGTCGATTATTGTTATCTGGGTCGAACACTGTCAAGAACATATCGGTCGACCACAGATTATCGGTCGAAGGAAGTTTACCGGTCAAAGTATTTTACCGGTCAATATCCTTTACCGGTCAATATCCTTTATCGGTCCATTTGAATACTGGTCTAATAATCATTATCGGTCATACTTTGTATCGGTCCACATAGATTATCGGTCTAGTCACATTACCGATCGAATTCACTTTATCGGTCCTCATCACTATCGGTCGATTCTTTTCCAGTCAAGACCAATACCGGTCGAACTTTACATACCGGTCATAGCACTTACCGGTCGTGCAACTCACCGGTCTTGACAAGTTACCCGTCGAACACTACTTTGCGCCAGTGCCTTATCGCGAAAATCAAACTTTGCGCCACGGCCTTATCGCGAAAACCACACTTTGCGCGACCCAAGGCTCACACAAATCGCACTTTGCGCGACCCAAGGCCCATGCAAACCTCACTTTGCGCCACTGCCTTGTAACGCAAACCTCATTTTGCGCCAGTACTGTTCACTATTCACTGTTCATTTTTTGCGAAAACTTTTTTTCGTCAGATTCTCACAGTTTGTTCAGTATTATTTGAAGCTTTATACTGATTGAGAGGACTGCATTTAATTATTTTTGGAAATTTATTTTTCTGAAAAAAATTTAGTGTAGTTTTTATTTTGATTCTAACGATCTCATCTAGTTGATTGTCTTGATACAGATTAGTTTGATTTCTAACCATACAGCTAAAGATGTCTGAAGGTTACAACCTTGATTTCAACAACATGACTCTTTCTGAAGTAAAAGCAAAGGCTAAATGTCTTGCTGGATAGTTAGCAATATCTTCTAACATGATTTCTGAGTATGACAAAGAGGCAAAAATGCTCAAATCAGAGATATCACCTCTTAAAGCTGAGAACAAGGCTTTACCTATTCAGAACTCATCTCTTCTAATTCAGATCAATGCTTTAAAAGAAAATTCAAAAGATTCTGATTATATAATTGACTTTGCAGGAATAATTGAGTCTAAAGAAAAAGAGATCTTGGATCTACAAGAAAAGTTGAAAAGATCTGAATCTAGCTCTACATGAAGAAGGAGGCAATGCAAAAACAGCTTGATGAGCTGAGAAGAAAAGCAAACATTGCTATTCAGACATCTCAAGAGTTTAAAAAGACAAATTCTCAAGTCTTTGCGGAAAGAGATAAACTGAAAGATAAAGTTCTCAGTCTTGAGGTTGAGAATAATAAGCTGAAAGAAAAGGCAACCCAAGACAGAGACAATACAATAGCTCAAGATGAAATGTTGAATATTGAGAAAGAAAGAAAAGAATTTGCCAAGTAATTCTATGATTTCTCCAGAAAAGCCTTTGAAGAGAAGAATCATTAGAGCTTAGATGTGTTAAGCTTTCTCAACAAGTTTCAAACTTTGAGAAGGTTATCATTCTAGAGAGAGAAAAGGCTGAGAATGAGAAGAAGAAAGCTGAGCTGAAGAAAGCAAATATAGACTTTTCTGAAGAAAAGAAAATATTTGAGACCGAGATAGCCAAGCTGACAGGAAAGCTATCTGAATTGTCAACAAACATCATGAAGGAGAAGAATGCAAAATCTGAGTTGCATAAGAAGTTTGATCTGATTGAAAAGGAAAGAAACAATTTGTCTTCAAAGATAAAGGAACTTGAAGAGATCGTATTCATGGTGAAGCTAACTGAGCACAAGACGCCAGAGTCAATAGCTCAATCACCGAGAGATGATCTAGCTGATTCAAATAGTTCATTAAAAACAACTTCAAGTTCACATTTTTCAAATGTTTTCTATAATCCTTTCTATGATTTAGATGATTGTCTTACTTCTAAATCTACTGATCAGATTCGTCCTTCTAACCTTTCCTATGACAAAAATGTTGATGGTTCAGGTAACTTCAAGAAGACTAAGTCTCAGAAGAAAAGCTTATGGAGAAGAGAAGATGAGAAAGACAGAGGAAATTGAATCTGGAGAATTAAAGGATATTCGGAGGAAAAGAAGAAAGAAAAATCATTTGTGCATACATCAAATGCAAAATGGAACTATGCCTCAAAAGGTAAAACTTTTGGCAAACCTGATCTGGTTTACACAATCAATCAATTGACCAGGTTAGCACAAAAGAAGATTAGTTGTTCCTATTGTGACTCAAATGATTTTGTAAGAAAAAATTATGTGAATAACTGGTATAGTTCTTATTTTATCTCTCCTATTAGAACTGCAACTAACCCATTAGGACTCAAATACCAGTGGGTTCCAAAAGCTAAATCTATGTTGCAGGCACCCAAGATTTAAGGGGGAGAAAGAACAAAGGCTTCTAAGTAAATCAGCTTAGAACCCATACTTCAACAGAGAATGGCTTCTAATCACATCATATTAGAACCCGCACTCCAGTGCTCTATTTATTTTTCTGCTTTAAAAAAAATCTTCAGTTTAGGGGGAGCTTAAATAGAAAAAGAGCTTAATTGAAAAACTCCTTAGAACTTAATTGTCAAACTCTTTTAGTTTGAGGGGGAGAATTGCATCGTCAAACACAACTGGTTTGACTTCTCCAATTTTTATTCTTCATGTAACTATGTGCTTATTTGTGCTTTCATGTACAATAGCCTGTTGAACAACATGTTCTTTTAGGAAAATACATGGGATTCAGTGTGAGAACTAAACAGAACTTCCATGGATTCACAATAACCAGTGTTTCCTACCCAGGAAGTATTCCCTGAGTGATTGAGGGGAGAGGGGTCAAAAGAATTGAGTGATGGTGTGTGAAGAGGTAAAATGAAAAAGAGAGATTGGTTAGAAGTGATCATTAAAAGAAAGAGGGTGAGAGATTAGAGTAAAAGAATATTAGACTCTGCACCAAATGTAACACCCTAAAAATAGAGATAACAAAAACTTTCCATAAATGGAGAGGTGGTATAAAGTTTGCCATAACAAGAGCCTCCGAAAAAGGGGAAATATACAAATAACCTGTTTAATCACAAATCTGTAATTTAACGGATAAATAAACAACAACTAACTAATCTAATTTCTACATCTAGAAAAGAGATTACAAAAGGGGTGTTATCTATAAACCCAAATCTTCCAAAAATAGTTCAAGTGCCAAAATCCCCAAGCTCTTGCCTAAAGCATCTAAACTTGCCTAGGAGCCGCGCCGCTAACACCTGAGATACACATCGACACCAAACAAGTGTTAGGCCAAAAAGACTAGTGAGTCGAATAATAATAAGCATGCATGAACAGTTACAATTCTTATCAGCAGTTAACCAGTGTTCAATATATGTGGAGTCATTAGGGGAGACCCAAAGCACCAATCGAGCCCACCCCAAGAGTCGATATACCTTGATGCCCTTAACAAGGAACATCCCAAGGCCCGACACACCCGAAGACTACTCCAAAGGAAAATTCCCCGAATGGCGGAGGTCTAGGCACATACCATCACAGTGGCGCCCAAGACTACATCCTCCTTATGAACTGACTTGGTTCGTCCAACATAAAGCATATAGGAGGTCCTTTAGGTGTATTTCAACCCCAACATATTTCCATACCGCCTATGGGTATAATATTACCATCCTATCCTCATGAAGTCCAACAAAAGTCCCAAATGACAATTATATTCATCATGCATATAAATATGTCACCAAAGTGATATTCCAACTAAAACCATCACAACACACATATATGTATACATTTAACATATCAAGGTACCCATCATATATATATCTATGGGAAAAGCCCCAAATAATGGTACACATACCCTAAAACATAGCATATCACCAACACCCATATTTCCAACCATTTTTATCAAGAAATCCCAAATACTTGAACAC
The DNA here is from genome assembly GCA_023525745.1 of Arctium lappa. Taxonomy (NCBI): domain Eukaryota; kingdom Viridiplantae; phylum Streptophyta; class Magnoliopsida; order Asterales; family Asteraceae; genus Arctium; species Arctium lappa. The sequence goes on from CM042063.1 coordinate 44,080,679, forward strand.
ATAAAGAATGAAATAACAAATAGAAGATTATGATGTGTATCTAGTTTTAACAAAGGTTTAGTAAACTCACAATCTAGGTTTTTGACCCAAAACCTAGAAAAGATGAAACCCTAGCTTTTGAAGAAGATGAGACTTGAAGAAGATGAAGATCTTGAAGGATGCTTCAATGAAATCACTTGGATGAACCTTCAATGATGATTTAAATCTCTTATCACCCAAAATCTGAAAATTATAAGGTAGGAGACGAAAACCCCAAAATCAAGCTTTTGGATACTTGAGGAAGATGAAGATGGAGATGGTGGTGAAGCTTCCAAACCGAAACCTTGGATGATGATCTTCACTCTAGCAATAAATGGTGGAAGATTGGTGGTTGAAGGAACCTTAGATGAAGTAGGTTGAGAGGAAGGGTTTGGGAGAGAATGTCATAAATGAAGAAGATGAGAAATGAGAAATATTTGGGAAAAATTCGTTTAATGCCCGCACTGGGCTGCTGCCTCATGCGCACGACCCGTGCGTTTTTAATGAAGGATGGCACACGGGTCGTGCGCCGCACACAGAAGCACATCAACTTCTTCTCATTTGGTCAAATCCCGTTTTGGTCATAACTTCTTCGATATAGCTCCATTTTCGCTATGGAAAGAACCGTTGGACTCGTAGTTGAATCATTCATCCATTAAAACTATAAAATTAAAGATTAAAGCCCAAAATCAAAAATCTAATTTAACCAATGAAATTTCGGGGTGTTACACCAAACCACTTTCTGAGCCGGGCAGCCACATTATCTGATTGGTTCACATTCTTTGGTGACCATCATTGAAAAAGGCACCTAGCCCATGCCATATCTTGCATACAACCCCACCAGCTACTCATTCTTTTCTCAAAAAAGAGAATGTTTCACATTTTCTGGGGAAGCAGCACATACGCTATTGGTTCTTCATTTGGAAGATACTAATATTGAACAAGAAGGAAAGTTGCCCCACCTTCGAACCCTTTCTCATGCACATTGAGTCTTTGTATAATTTGTTGTTGTCTCAACAAGTTTACATATTTTGAGCCTATATTGAAAAGCAATCATCTATGCTTAATTCTTTCATACACATGCACGAGCACACAAAAATTTGTTTTTTTTCAGAACATTCATAGATAATCATGTGTTATTCGATGATTGAATGGAAGTCCTGGGGAGCCAACATCAAAACCAGCTCCTTGTATAATAACTTTGTGTTACTCAGTGACTTGGTGTCATTGACAGACATTTTAACTGAGTCATTTGTTGTTTCAGGGTTACACCTATTAAACTTTTTAAATTTGAAAAGATTCGAATGGTTACTATTTTACTCTGAAAAGATTGAAATAATCACTCTTTCCATTTGGAGAGACTGCTCTTATTTCACACAGGGCTCGGTACATGAAGACAGTGCTTACTGATGATCATACTCAAAGGGGAAGATTGTTTTGACAAGTTTTGATGATGATGATTCTCACCATTCATCAAAAAGGGGGAGAATATATTAAGGGGGAGAATATAATCTGAAGACTGCTGAAGATTTCAAAGATATCAAGTTTTGAAGTTTTGATGCTATCAACGTTATATCTGAAGAAAAGAGAAGAAAAGTGAAGACCTGAAGATTATTGTCAATTTTTTTTAATCTTGAAGCCAAAGGGGGAGATTGTTGGATCAAATAATTGTATTCAAGATTAAAGGGTCTAAACTGTATTTATTTGATAGTTAAAGTTAGAGGGTTTATTATGTAATAAGTTGATAGTTATTTATAAATGGGCCTTAAGTCTATCAAGCCCATAAGCCCATAAGGCTTAGGTATTGAAAGTGTTAATTAGTTTAGTTTTAGGGTTAGAACCTTTGATAATTATTGTTTAGAAATTAAAGTAGTCATACGTATTCTCTGTATTCAAGGGTATCAAGAACACACAAGGATTAACTATTTATTCAAGGGATTGATATGTTATTCTGAATCTTTATATCTCTTGATATTATTGTGTTTGTGTGTTAATTATCAACTAGATTAAACTGGGATAACACCATAAATTGTTAGTACTATCTCAACAGGTAGACTTGGCTGGATTTTTTTTAAAAAGCTTTTATGTAGCAATTCATAGATGGAACTATATATATATTTCATTTGGGATCTTTACATCTCATTGCCCTCTTCTGTAAAATGTAAGATAATTGTAGCAATAAGGTTTCTTGATTTTCAAAAGTAATGGTTGATGCTCTAAATCTTTTTTTCTTTCTTTATATTTTTCTTAATTTGGTAGCTTAATGCATGAATGATAATTAATTAAACTATTCGTTTTCTTTGTTTACACCTAAGTTTCTTTATTTCTTTTATTTCACAAGGATTCTAATTTTTTAATTAGGGTAAATTGCATTAAAATGGAACGAACTTTGAGTTGATTCCTATTTTAGGGAACAAACTTTAAAAACTATCATTTTAGGGTCTTAAACAAACTTTTCATTTATTTAAGGTTTTCATTACCTGTTCAACAGGTAGCAAGTTACCTCTTGATGATGTGAAATAAAAAACAAAAAACAAATACAGATTGGAAAATAGAGAAGACACGTTAATCTTTTTTTTAATGAATTCCAAATAACCAAACTTTTCCCCCACCCAGCTTTTCATCCCCTCCATTCTAAATCTCTTCTTCGCTCGCCCCCATTATTTCTGCATATCTCTAAAGCTCTCATATCTAAATATGCAACAAGAATCTCCATCTTTTGATACCGTTGTATTCCTTATGAATAGATAAAATCAAAGTTCAGATCTAAAGTTTTGAAGTAAATTTTTCATCCCAAAAAATTCCAGATCTGGAATCGACCTTTCATCTAACGGTGAAATAAAATGAATAACAATTGTTGTTTCGTCTTCCTTTCTACTCCATGAGATCTCGATTTGGGAGTTATAGTAGGGTTTTGTATTCAACCCGTCAATCGATTATACAGTGACGAAAAAACCTGATGAACAAAACGAAATCTAGATGCACTTTGGATTTGGATATGGTTTGTCGATGAATACAAAGGGTGTAAACCCATTTTCCGATCTGAGTTGCTGCTGTACCAATTTCAGTTCTTGCTCCCGTACCATTTTTCCCATTTGATTTTGCTCTTCAAGAAAATTGGTTTTGTTATACAAATCAATCTGGGCTTCGTTTTTTTAATATGGATGTCGATTTTGTTGAATAAACCAATATGAGTTTTCCTATGTTGTGTGTGAGAGAGAGAGAAAGAAAGAGATGTCTTCTGGCCGGAGAAGATGACCCGGTGACCGGAGAGAGGAGGGTGTAGCCGGAGATGAAGTAACAAATTGGGTTTATATTTTTATTTTTTTCTCTTAAAATGTCTTGTATACTTGTACAAATAGCATCAAAGTTTGCACTCTAAAAAATCATTACATGCCATCATTTCAAAGTTTTTTTTAATTTTAAATATGACATGGAATTTTATTGGTTTTTACTTGGCCATGTCATCACTAGCAGGTAATCAGGTAACCTAAGCACTTAAATAAATTGAAAGTTTGTTTTAGACTCTTAAATGATAGTTTTGAAAGTTTGTTCCCTAAAATAGGAATCAACTCAAAGTTGGTTCCATTTTGATGCAATTTACCCTTTTAATTATTCACATAACATTTAATAAATATACATAATCAACATACTTAAGAACTCATTATAGAAATTGCACACTAGGTACCTTAAGATAAGATATTTTGGGGTTGATCGAGTCGCTAGAAACGGGAAAACTTGTTGAGGGTCGCAAGGATGATTATGTACTGTACGTTCATAATGGCACCTGGCCAGTGTTATGGTGAACCTACATGCTACATATGTATGCTTGAACTACCTTGGTATGATGACCGTTGGGGTAGTGAGAAAGTTTCTAAGCGAGTGATCTAAGGAATGGTTGATGTTTATAACAAGGTCACTTCGGAGTGATATTTAAGTGCGATGAATGCATTAAGTTGATCATCTTGAGTCAAGTTTATTGGTTGGATTGGAGATATATGTTTGTTAGACCAATATTATTTCGAGGAGAAATTGTAAGTTAACCAAATTAGTGGGTTCGTGGCTCTAAGATGTTTGATGTATCCGGATGGCAATAGTATGTTGGGAAAATGGAGGAGTGTAGTCCTATGATGCTGAGTGCTAACCAAATTCATGCATTAAGTTATTTCTAAAATAAGTTTGCATAAATTGTTTCTCATGTTCTCAAAGCATAAAGTGAGTTACGTTATAAGGTCTTGGCAAAACATTTAACACTTATTAGATTTTCATCCGTGAGCTTAAGCAAGCATGAAATTATTTTTGTTGCACGTGATTGTAAATTATTATCGAACACTTCTTTATTCTCGTTTCGTGCCTAACGCTATTTTTGGATATTTTAAGATCCGTGTTTTTAATGTTATTTGAGGTATTGGGCAAGTAACTGTGAAATTTTGACCTTGACATTGGATACCCTCCACGTATGTTAAGGTTTTAAAGGAAGAGTTGTTCCCATGTTTTGAGTCGGAGTTTTCTTGGAAATTTTAGTCTGTACGAGTCGCGTTGAGTTTTATGAGATATTGTTTTGTGACGTTTCAGACGTGTGAGTGTACCTTGTGTTGCGTGGGTTTCAATTTTATTGCGTGTAAATTTACGAACGTTTTGGGCGGCGTGTCTCATGAAGGTTTTGTTGAAAAGAATCCCTTTATCTTACGTTGCGATTTAGAATTTGACATTTTGGATTTATTGTCGTATTACGTTTTTATTATTATGTTGGGAAATGAAATTTTGACACCGTTTGATTTTAGAGTTATCGAGTCTTATGAAAGTTCAGTTGGGTTGTATGGTGTCTTATCTTACGACATTTTGCGTCGCGTAGGCGAATTTTGGGACGTGTATACGTACGTTATTGTGTGCGTTGATTTATAAGTTTTGGTAATAGACGTCATCCCACGCGTTGTTTTGGGAAAGTTTCATTTTCACGTGATTTATTCTTGGGCTATATTCAAGTGTCATTCGTTGTATACTAATTGTATTTGGATTAAATTATACTGTTGGTTTGAGTAAGCATATACAGGATTTATGTCATTTCAGTTATTGATTTTACTGTTAGAAATTTTCCGCAATGCATTAAACGGGTATCAGTTTTCAAGTCGTTGTAATTATTATTTTGGTCAAGTTTGCCTTATTTGTGCAACTCAAATTTTCCGCAATGCATTAAACTGAGAACTTCTTTGCAAACGATTTCTCAAACTCAAATTTATCTTGAGCATGCTTTTGCTCCAAATCAGATATTTGCTTTTGAAGCTCAGCATTTGTATATTTCAGATGCTCAATCTGCTCCTCAGTACTTTCAACAGATGCTGCTTGTTGGATTTGGACAATTTAAACTTCCAGATCAGAAATCCGTCTTTTTAGTTCGGAGTTCTCAGTTTCCAAAAACTTTACTCTTGAAGACATCTTTGGTCCTGTCATTATCTTCTCAAGATGTTCCCACAGCTGTTTTCCTGTAGCCTTTTTACTGTCTGGACTTACAGAAATCTCTTTTAAAATCTCCTCGGAAATTCCTTGCAAGATAAAAGCTTGAGTCAATTTATCATCTTGAAACCTCTTTCTTTGCTCATCTGTGTAATCCTTAAATGGTAGAGTGTACACTTCGTGTTCCGTTCTTCCATTTTCTCCCATATAATAACAAATATCTGTCGAAGTTTTCATTCTTCCTTCCCTAAGAGATAATCTGATATAGTCAGCCAAGTCATTTCTGTCGATGAAGTCCAAGAATCTATACTTCCATTGCTCGTACTCTCCTCTGAAAAGTACTGGTGGATTCTCATTCGTACTGATTGAAAGAGCTTCGCTTGAAGGCATTTCTTTTGATATACAGGGACTGAACTTGACAAGAGATGAAACTTGAAAGTGCAGGGACCAAAAGTGACAAATTGTGAAACTTGAAAGTTTCGGGTCACAAATGACATACTACTGAAACCTTGAAGTACGGGGGCTAAAAGAAATGCACTGCAAAATGATCGTGAGACAAAAAAATTTGACCTTTTTTTACTCTTTTTTTTTTTAACAATAAACCCGGTCGAGCAAGGGTATCGGTCAAAGCAAAGGACCGGTATAAGCAATATATCGGTCGAACAAAAGAACCGGTAAAACAAAGTCCCGGTCAAACACAATGACCGGTAAATACAATATATCGGTCGAACCAAAAGGATTGGTAATAACAACGTACCGGTCTAACAAATCCGGTCGAACCAAAAGACCGGAAGAGACAATATATCGGTCAAAGGACAAAGACCGGTAATCAGGGTATCGATCGAATCAGTGTATCGGTCGAATAAATGACCGATAGTGGTAAGTTTCGGTCGAAGCAAAGATCGGAAAACACAATGTATCGGTCAAACACAATGACCGATAATTACAAGCACCGATAAACAAACTCGATAAACTCGAAGAATACCACCGAAGAACACGAAGAATTTTCTGGAATTCGACCGAAATCAAAACCCAGAAAATTGAAATCGAACAGACCGATAAACCACAAAATCAACAGTAACCTTCGATCAATAAAAACTTAATTACTTTCCCAGAACAGCTTCGATCGATAAAAATTAAACCCAGAAGAACCGATAAACTCAATTTAAACAAGATATTAGACCGATAATAACCTTTTCAGAAATCAATCGACCGATAAAACAAATCAAACCAGATTGTTAGAAATCAAATAGATCGATAAACCATATGAACAGAAATCGATTAAAGCAGATAAAAAACGATTAACACAAAATTGATTATAGGGTTTTAGACAAACCTTTTTCTGGATCAAACCTTTCGTCTCTTCGCTCTGATACCAATTGTAGATCCCAGTACAGTGCAATCAATAGTAAATATTCAATGTAGAACAATAATCAAGCCACAACTGCTAGTCATAAGATTAATAAGCAATCAAAGGGTTTAGGTTTACAGAGAGAATTTCTGATAAGGGTATGTAAACCTATGAACTAGCAATCTAATAAATGACTTGAGTTTTAAACTCTCTAACCTAACAAATGAACTAAATAATAACTTTAAATACTTAGGCGCACAGGCCTAATGGGCTTATGGGCTTGGGACCATCTAACCAATTAACTATTAAAGAATTACATTTCGAACCCTTATAAATACTGTATTCCACTTTCAACACATAGGACTTTCAGTCCTAACAGGTGGCACCGCAGAAACGCCTTGTAAGTGCACCCCTTAGTCTTCGTCCGGATCCCTTCAGCGGATGGTTCCTCAACCATTACCACATTTGGTCTACTCGACCCCAAAATAATGTTTTCAGCCATCGTCTCAGGTTGTCGGTGGCTAGCGTCTCGATCCTCTAGGAGTTTCATGAAAAACTCTTGTTGTTGGGTCATGGCCGAAGTCATGGCCAACTGTTGTTGAGCCAAGGCCGCATTCATGGCCAACATCAAGTTATCCCGAAGTCGGGTCTCCATGGTAACTTCCTCCATGATGGCGTTACCTATATTGAGGTTTCGGCGCGGAATATGCTCAGGCCCTCCTCCCAATATTCTGGGTATAGGAATGTCATCGGAGGTTGCCCCCACCGGGGGTCGTACTACGGCAGATTCCACTTCTGGTTGCCCCTCTGGCATGTCCGGTGCTCTACTTCGAGTGTTTACCATCCCAATCTGCCACATACGTACGAGAAATAGATTGAGAAAAGACTAAATGAGTTGAACTCATTGTACGTACTACTACCTTCATTAATTATCATAATAATAGTAAACCAAGTATGCTCACGTAACAATGCATTCATAATAGCAGTAGCTAAGTGAAATTATGAACGAACCATACACAAGAATTTTTGTCACCATCATCACAAATTTTAATTAAAGTAATTCCGTAATCCTAACGCTCTCCCCACCAAGGATTTCTACCCCAAGTGGACAGTGAAGTCACAACGTCTAAAGCTTAAGTCTAGATATGCTAAACAATACCCAGTTTACTTAAAATAAAGCTATGATACCAACTTGTAACACCCTAAAAATAGGGATAACAAAAATCCGAAAAACGGACATGAGGTATACTAGAATTGTCATAGCAAGAGCCTCCCAAAAATGGGGAATATATAAATAACCTGTTTAATCACGATTTGTAATTTAAACTGTCGGTCCAACAATACTTATCAAGTTTATAGAATAACAACACAATAAGATTACCAACCTGTTTGATATATAAAATAACGATTACAGGATTGATCTATGAAGCTTGGATTTGTGTTCTCTATGTTTTCTCTCTTTTACACTTTTATGTGTGTGTTTGTATGTGTGAGTTCTATTGATCTGATGTGTTGAGAGAGTTTAGAGATACAACAACTAATCTAAAGTGTGTCTTACACACTTCCTACAACTTGCAATAATATCTAGAATAATATCTAGATATTAACTAACAAACTATATTATAACTAAATCTAATATATGTAACTAGAAACTAACTAAGTCTAATATCTAATAGAATTAGATATTTAAACTAAGTTAACTAGAACAATAAACAAACAATTACATTGACATTTATTACAAATAGACATAGACTTTTATATCGAGAGTCGACGTTCCGGCTTTAGCTTCAGATTGCGATCTTCAGTTTGGATGATCTTGAATCCAATGAGACTGTGGTCTAACAATCTCCCCCTTTGGATCAAGATCATTTAATAAAAAGATTTGTCCAATTCAGTCTTCTTGTTCAGCTCAGAAGATGCAATCTCTTTCTTTAGCTCTTAAATCAACATGTCTTTTTCTAACAATCTCCCCCTTTGAAGAGTGGACGTGATTCTTGAAACATGTGATCTTTGCCATTTCTTTTGTAGTCATTCTCCCCCTTTTTGATGTTAAGTGCAACGACTTCATCAAAATTAGTGGTAAGAAATGTCAATCTTTCGTTTAGAGCCCCTGATTCGTCATTTCATAAGAGATTCATCTAGATCTTTGCAAATCCAGACAAATGTAGTGTAACACCTGAAATCAACTAATGAATCAGTTAACATGCATGTCAGTAACACTAAGTCACTGTGTGTAACATATACACATTGGAAAGGAGTTGTTTGATGTTGACTCCCCTAGGGCTTCCATTTAATCATCGAAACACCACAAAGGTTATTTCTATAAATGTTATGACAAAGAAACTAATTCCTTGTGTGTTCGTGCTTGTGTTTGAAAGAATTAAGCACAGATGATTGCTTATTGGCGCAAATTTGTGTAAACCATTGAGACAACAGTAAGTTAAACACAGACTCAATGTGCATGATTGAAGTGCGAAGGTAGGGCAAACTTTCTTCTTTTCAATATCCAGATTTTCCAAATGAAAATCAGATAGCAAATGTGCTGCATCCCCTTAGAAAATGAAACATTTTCTTTTTGAGAAGAAAATGAGTAGATGGTGAGGTTTGATCAAGAGTTGGCATGGGTTAGTTGCCTGTTTCAATAATGATCACCAAAGAATTGTGAATCACTAGAATGGTGGCTACTCGGCTCAGAAAAAGTCGGTGCAGAGTTGTGATATTCTTTTAACTCTGTTCTCACATGCTCTTTCTTTTAAACTTTTGCTTTCTCTAATCACACTCATTTCTTGTCTATTTGCACACTCAGTCACTAAGGATTAACTTCTTGGGTAGAAATCACTGGTTAAGGTGAATCCATAGAAGTTGTGTTAATTCCTAGCACAATGATTCTTTGTTTTCCTAGATGCACGTGATGCTCAGATTGGTTTAACTATTTCAGTTAAAGCACAATTTAGATCATGAAAACATTTAAAATACACTCCCAAAATATAAAATCTGTTGAAAAATCGGGAAGTGGTTTGAACATTAAAAACAATGGTTTCTATGATTGAAAGTTGTCCTTCTTTCAACCATATATGAGATGAAGATTTGGAATTATACCTTTACGTACGATCTTCCATCTTATGAAGCTAAGCTTTAAGTCACAGAAATATGAACTTGTAAGCTTCTCTAAAAAATTCTGCAAAAGTCTAATATCAAGTCAAAGTAATAATTATTCACTTATATTGAAAAGACAAAAAGCAGTAAAACTGTTTAAAGTATGAGTCCTGATCTGAAATAATCTTAAGTCATCACCTTTTTACTCCCCCTGAAATTATGCATTAGTACATAATGTTAGTGAAAAACATAAACACTAACTCCTTCTCAAATATTGATCAACATATCTGAGAAATGCATAAAATTTCAGACAAATATGTATGTACTCCCCCTTGATGGTTGATTTCCTCATTCGAGTATCGGAGTACAATCTCTTTTTCAGCACGGAGTAAGGTCTTTTGATCATTGAAGTGCGAGTCTTAAACTGTTGTGTTTAGAAGTCAAACTTCGTTGAAGTACGGGTTTTGAACTGCTGTGTTCAAAAGCCATTATTCTTCCTACTTCCCCTTGACAGTAGGTGCCTGCAACACAGGTTTAGTTTTCTTTGGTACCCACTGGTATTTGGGTCCATGAGTGTTAGTTGCAGTTCGTATGGGGGTAATGGAATAAGAACCATACCAGTAATGGTCACTTGTCTTGTGAACAGGATCATGTGTACGACAATAAGAACAATAAAATTTCTTACTTGACAACCTGATTAATTGATCTCTCGTGTAAACAAAAGCAGGTTTACCTTTCAGCGCATTGTTCTTCTTGGCATTCTGCGTATGTACACATGAGCTTTTACATTTCTGTTTTTTTTAACTGGTTTCCTATTCCAGACCAGTTCAGCTTCTTCCTGGAAGCTGTTTCTTCTTTTATGTGTACCTGAACAATCTATATTCCTGTCATAGAAAAGATTAGTAGAATGAATCTGATTAGAAGATTTAACTGACCTTTTGAAAAGAGCAGTTTTCTGATGTGAGCTTGCGGCTGGTTTGTTAGAACCAACTGAAATATTTCTAGGTGAGTGGATTTTTGACTCTGGAGTCGTTTGCTGAGTCACCACCGCCGTCTTTGAAATAATATCTTGAAGCTCTTTTACCTTTGAAGAATAACTGTTTCTTTCTTTGACGAGAAGGTCAATCTTCGTCTCAAGCTCACACTTCTTTTTCTTCTCTTTCTGTGCATTCTTAGAAAGTTCATATAGCTTTGCATTAAGCTTCCTAATTGCAGCTTCAAAGGTGCTTCTCTCTTCTTCAATTCCTTTCTTAGCACCCTTTCTTGCATCTGATATTTCTTTTAAGTATCCTTCATTCTTCTTTTCAGTTGCCTTCTTCACTTTGGCAAACTGATCTCTTTCTAAAATGATTACTTTCTCAAACTTACCAACTTGTTGAGAAAGCTTTAAACATTTAAGTTCTATCACCTTCTTCTCCTCAATACCCTTCTTGGAAAGATCTGAGAACATCTTCTCAAACTCTGATAATTTCTTTTGAAGATCAGTGTTTGTACTCTCCAAATCCTTAAATTTCTTCTCGTTGCTCTCAACAAGATCTAGCTTCTGTTTTTGAGCTTCGAGATCAGAAATCTTTTCTTTTAGCTCAGAGTTCTCAGCTTCCAATACCTTAACCTTTTCTATTGAAGACAATCTGGATATACCTTCAAGCTGATCCCATGATTGTTTTGCTAAAGCCCATTTGCTAAGACTGCTATTCATTTGAATAGTAATCTCTTCTGAAATTCCTTTCAAGATAAGAATTTTGACAAATTTATCAGCTTCATGTCTCCTTCTCTGCTCATCTGTGTATTCATTAAGGTATATTGGAACCTCTTTCATTTCCAACCATCCATAAGCTCCTTTAAAATGATTGAACTTGGTTGGAATTGTCATCATCCCTTCCTGCAAAGATAATCTGATATAAGTATTTAATTCATGTTTGTCAATAAAGTCTAAGAAATGGATTTTCCATTGCTCATATTTTCCTCTTTCTAAAACAGGAGGTTTCATATCAGTTCCAAATGATAAAAAATCTTTCGAGATAGACAACTGGTCTAATTGATACTGGGTTTTAAGATCTGAAACTTTCTCTGTTAGACTTTTCTCTCTAGGAGGAGCAAAGAAATCATTAAGATCCATGATTCCTGTAACAAGAGAACTTGACAGATATGATCGTTAATCCAAATAAAAGCAAATCACACAAGAAATTTTGTCCCCCTAGGTAGACTTAGCACGGGGGTCCCGCCCTTGCGGGGGTATAGGGGCTGCGCCCCTAGAGAAAAAAATTATGACCATTAAAGACCCTATTGCAGTTTCGAAAAAATCTCAGAAAAAAAATTCTAAGTCTGGTTTGTGTTTCTAATGGGACGCGCAAAATTAGGTTTGCGGGTCTAGTGGGACGCGCAAGGTTGAGGTTTGCGGGTTTAGTTGGACGCGCAAGATGGAGGTTTGCGGGTCTAGTTGGACGCGCAAGATTGAGGTTTGGGTTTCTGAGGTTTGAACCGAGAAGTGGGGTTTGCGTTTCCTTTGAGAAGCGCAAAGTAGGCTTTGCGTTTGCTTTGGGACGCGCAAAGTGAGCTTTGCGATTGCTTTGGGACGCGCAAAGTGAGACTTTGCGTTTGCTTTGAGGAGCGCAAAGTAGGACTTTGCGTTTCGTTCTTCCTCTACTTTGCGTTTTATTCGTCCTGAACTTCGAAAATTTGTCTAAAATTTGTTCCTGTAACGATTAGCAATAACAAACACTACCCTTATGTCTAGAAACACTTCTAGAACAGATTATAAGCACTCGATCTCACTAAAACACTCTTTTTAGAAATTAATCTGATCGTACAGTGACTTACTCTTCTCGACTCTTTTCTCACAAAAACCACAAATTGGAACTCGATTTAAGCTTTAAAGTGAAATTAAATACATACAACTCTATCTAGCATGTAAATCGGTCACAACCTGATCGATTCTAACACTTAAAACACTCTTACACTCGAAATCAATTTTTCTTGAAGTACACAGAGACGTTTTTTCTGAAAAACTTGTTTTGATCTTAATCAGGCTCTGATACCAATTGTCGGTCCAACAATACTTATAAAGTTTATAGAATAAGAACACAATAAGATTACCAACCTGTTTGATATATAAAATAACGATTACAGGATTGATCTATGAAGCTTGGATTTGTGTTCTCTATGTTTTCTCTCTTTTACACTTTTATGTGTGTGTTTGTATGTGTGAGTTCTATTGATCTGATGTGTTGAGAGAGTTGAGAGATACAACAACTAATCTAAAGTGTGTCTTACACACTTCCTACAACTTGCAATAATATCTAGAATAATATCTAGATATTAACTAACAAACTATATTATAACTAAATCTAATATATGTAACTAGAAACTAACTAAGTCTAATATCTAATAGAATTAGATATTTAAACTAAGTTAACTAGAACAATAAACAAACAATTACATTGACGTTTATTACAAATAGACATAGACTTTTATATCGAGAGTCGACGTTCCGGCTTTAGCTTCAGATTGCGATCTTCAGTTTGGATGATCTTGAATCCAATGAGACTGTGGTCTAACATAAACGGACAATAAAATAACAACCAACTAATCTAATTTCTACATCTAGAAAAGAGATTACAAAAAGGGTTGTCATCTATAAGTCCAACGGTTCAAACCCAAAAGAAGTAGCGTCCAAGTGCAAAATCCCCAAGCTCTCACCAAAAGCATCTAAACCTGCTTAGAAACGGCACCGCTAGAACCTGAGATACACATCGACACCAAACAAGTGTTAGGCCAAAAAGCCTAGTGAGTTGAACAATAATAAGCATGCATGATCAGTTACAATTCTTATCAGTAGTTAACCAGAGTTCAATATATGTGGAGTCAATAAGGGAGACCCATAGCACCAATCAAGTTCCACCCAAAGAGTCGATATACCTTGATGCCATCTATCAAGAGACACCCGAAAGGCCCAGCACACCCGAGGACTATACCAAAGAAAATTCCTCGAATGACGGAGGTCTAGGCACATACCATCGCAGTGGCGCCCAAGACTACATCCTCCTAGTGTCTACTGACTTGGTTCGTCCAACATAATTCATAGGAGGTCTTGAGGTATATTTCAACCAACACATTTCGATACCAACCAAGGGTACAATGTTACCATCCTAACACATAAGTCTATTATGAGATCTAAATACCAACATAATCAATGTTTAGACATTTAATCACCAAAAGGCATTCCGGGTAGAATTTATCATCTACTATAATCCATACATCCCAATTCATGCCAAGATATCCAACATATACCTTCATGGAGTCATACCCAATACCCGATCCATAAAGTATAACATGGCATTTCACACAAAATCACATTCTCAGCTTTTCTTCACAATTAAATCCCACATACTTGAACATATAGAGATAAATAACAACAACTAGAAGAATATGATGTGTATCTAGTTTTAACAAAGGTTAGTAAACTCACAATCTAGGTTTTTGGACCAAAACCTAGAAAAGTGTCAAACCCTAGAAGTTGGAGAAGATGAGACTTGAAGTGGAGAAGGTGAACTTGAAGAAACCCTAGAAATCTTCTTGGTAGGTAGTAAATGCAAGGTCCACAACCCAACCACCAAAATGGTTTGCAATAAATGAGTGTTAGGGTTTGGAGGGGTATGGGTGTGGTTTGAGCTCTCAAAATCGCCAAAGAGAAAAGATGAAATGTGAGGAATGAAATGAAAATCGGCTGGAACTCAATTAATTGGAGTTCCCCCGTCGGCGATAGTGCCCGGCGATAGTGCCATGTGCACTATCGCATGTCACAATCGCGAAGGTTCCCACCCCCACGGTACAATCTCGGCGATAGTGCCAAGGCACAATCGCGGGGCACAATCGCTGGCATACCTCAGCCCACGGTACGTCCCTGGCGATAGTGCCTCCGGCGATAGTGCCAATGGCACTATCGCCAGGCACAATCGCGCCAACCCAAAACAGCCCTAAACTTAACCAAGTTCGATAGATAGTGAGAGGTTTGAACGATTAACAAAGGTAATTCAATTATATGACATTTCGACATAATAATGATCATAAAGGTACGCACAAAGACACATATTCACACATAAGCACAATTAATGTTTTAAGAGAGACAGGATACTTACCTTAAGAATTTACGGGTGTTACAACGTCCCTATCACTTTACTGAGTTTTGGGGAATAAACTGATGCATGTGGGACTTGTTGAAAATTTTATGCCACAATATTTTTGGTTAAAGAGGAAAATTTTAAAGGTAAAATTGTGAAGTTCTCTTTTGGGGTTGTACAAACATTTATCGCACGTGTTGGGGTGCAGGAATTTATTTCCATGTTAATAGTGTAAATTTTGTTACACACCTTTTATTACCGTTTTATTTACGTAAATATTGATCAAATGAGTTTGGAAATGATTTTATATACGTAGTGTTGGTAACCAGTTTTGAAACCTATCGGATGAACGACAGTGTATTTTCACTGTACGGTTAATTGTTATAAAGCTTATGTATTTGAAAGTTTTATAAAATTTTAAATTGGCATATCAGTTGAAAACCTTGAACTCATTAGGCCTATAGATTTAAACCCCTGTCGTGGAAGGAGTTGTAATTAAAGGACTAGAGAAGTCTTTGGGAGTTGAAGTGTCGGATAATCCAACTTGTAGTTAATCTTGAATTTGGGTTTCAATTTTTGAATCGGGTCACGCTTGAATAATGGAGGTATTAGATTTTGTTCCCCAGTTAATTAAGAGATGGTCTCTATGTTTCGGTAAACCTGCGGGATAAAGTCTTGTATGATTATCTACGCCTGGTTGGGTTCGAATTAATGGGTTGCTTGTTTGTCCGACATCGTGGCATATGTTGACGGCGTACCGTCTTAATGGGTACCGTGATCGAGGAATTTTGTGGTCCGTCCTCTAGGGATGTAAGATTTGGGAATATTAGTCCTCTGTTAAGTGTCAACCTTAATGCGACAATACTTCTGGAATGAAGTGTTGGGCGGGATATCCATATTTTGATGTAACCGTTTGGTTTTAGGCATCGACTTGTCTTCTTTAGGTCTATGAATCGGAGAAATGCTTGGAAGTACCCCGTTGGGTCTTGGGAATGTTGACCTCTCTGAGGTGGAACTTAGCAGAAGATTAGAGGTTGTTGATTAAGCATCGATATGTATAAGTTTTCCGTGGTGATAAAGGTCTTACTAAGGGAATGTTTTGAGGTTGGGGTTGGAACGGAGTTGAGAGATAGCCGGATCTGTGTTAGTCGGGTAGCCGAAGGACGCATTGGTGTGCCTTGGAAGGATATCTTTATTAATATTGAGGATGGACCATTAGGAATCTGAGGATTCATGGGAGCTTAGTGTCGATCTTTGGCTTTGAGTTCAGAATCATGTGGATTTGAGGTGAATTGGCCGGTGAGATGTATATATCAGAAACTACTCTTGAGGTAGTAAGTGCCATCCAAGGTTGGGAGACGACCGTAGCCTTGTGGGTAAAGTCTACTTTAGTGAATTAAATGTTCACTCGATTATGGGTGTAATGTGCCCAAGAAGGGGCAGCTGACGTGAGTATCAGCATAAGGGGTTATGTTAGTAGTTCTGGAAATCGGATTAATGACAGTCTATCCTGCGGGCAGCGTTCCATTGAGAAGAGTAGATTTCGAGGATGAAATCATTCTAAGGTTGGGAGGATTGTAACACCCGTAATTTTCGGTAAGTAAAGGTCACCCGGACGTTTTCGGAGCTCGTAGATGGTGGGGTTTTGTTGGGAAAACTGTGTTTAAAGTCTCTTAGAGTATCGATAATTCTAGCATCGAAAAAGTCGGATTTTCGGAGTTCGGGGGAGTGGGGCGACAATGCCCGATGACTGTGCCAAAGGACACAATCGCGGGGCATAGTCGCGGGGACTCCACCCCTTGCGGTACAAGTAGGGCGATTGTGCCCCTGCGACAGTGACCATGTCAAGGTCGCGGGGCACTATCGCGAACGGGTGCCAGAGCCTTAAAATGTCCATTTTCAGCCTTTTTCTCATTATCCACTCTCACCCAACTTTCTCCCATTTGTTTCCTCTCGTTTTTCCTCCCATATGTTATGAACCCTAACTCATTTTTGAGTGTTTTTGTCACAAGCCAAGTGTTCCTTCATCTTCTAGCAAGGTTTGGAAGCTATAACTAAAATCGCTTCATCTTCACCTTCTTCACCCAAGTTTTCTAGGGTTTCATCCAACTTTCCACCATTTTGAGGATTTGGAGTTTGTGGCTTGTGTTGGTGTCCTAGAAGTGTTTGATTGACGGATTTAAGTGGTGGTTGAGGTAATCACCTATTCTCTTCCTTTATGAAAGTTAGGGTTTTGGCCTCATTTGGGGATTTTGGTATGTTATGTTTGGGGAATGATTCTAAGTGTTTGGTTATGTGTTTTGACGGTTGGAAATGTATGGATCTAGGTTTTTGGAGGTTTTGACTTGGACGATTCAAGTTTCTTCAAGAAAGGCTCAAGATGTGGTAAAATCTTGATTTAGCCTAAATCTAGCAAGGTGAGTTCAAGTTGATTTGTGAAAACGGTGTACATGCTAAAATGTTTATTTTAAAATGTTTGCGTTTTACCTCAAATTGTTAACTGCTGATAAGTTTTGGTTATTTTGAAATTTTAGTTTTTGAACATGTTGAGACACCCATTTTGGGATCTTTGGGTATTTTGGTAAATAAATCATGTTGAAATGTCTTTTTGATGATTTTACATATATATAATCGGAGTTCAATTGACGTAAGTGTCATTTTGTGTATTTGATCTTATAAACCTTTTCAGAAAATGCATATTATTGTGTTATGAGACATTTTGAAAACATAAGGGTATGAGCTCGTTTGGAAAATGGTTTGTCTCGACCAACGATGAGATTTTAGTTAATTATACTTTTGGTCGTGTTTGCATAATAGTTGGTCAAACGTGTTTTAATATTTATATCGGCTTTCATTTGGGTATTTACGTAAACTGTTGGGTCGTTGGCTCAGTTTTGACTAAATGGAGTCTTGAGGACATTTGTCCGGTTTAAAAACAGTTGTGGAATTTTTGGAGTATGATGGCGATTATTTCATGCCATTGAGAGTTACATGTTTTGGGAGCTTTGGTCTTTCATTTGGAGTCATGTAATTTTAGACAGTGTTGTATTGGATCCATAGGCACGTAAGTTTGTCTGTTTTGGAAAGCCTAAGTTTTTGGTTACTGTGGTGACCGCTTGGGTTTGCTAGCGAGTAGCAATAGGTGGCTCGAGCCGCTGAGTTGAAACTCGTTTAGATTGGATAGGCACCCATGTTCGTAAGACCCTGGAGTGGAACTCGACGGAGTATGGCAAGGTGCAATAATAGGTCTGAGGATTGTGATGTCTTTTATGGCATGGGAACTAGGACCGGTATGTGTGGTGAAATCCAATAACATCACGGGTGTCCCCATTCACGTGTTCTCGCCACCCGAGATAGAAACGTTTAGATGACACCTGAGGAAGTTGTATGGGCGGCCTACTTGCGTGTTTCTCTATTCTCATTGTATACGGGTCTCTCCGTCGTAGACCCGTGGTATTTTAAATTTTAAGGTCGTATTTTACCAACTTTGGTTTTTATGTGGTCGACGGTAAATGATGGCTTTATTATTGGGTTTTCCCCACGTATATTAAGGTTTGAATGGAATGCGTCATTTCTACGTTTTCAGTATTTGGTTTCTTTCCATTTTGTGGTTGCGTGAGTTTTGGGTCTATTGTCCGTATTCACGGCAATAATTATTTATATAGATTCTCATCTATGGTTTATGAGTTAGGCAACATATTCCACCCGTGTTGGGTATTTTGAGATATAACATTTTACCCGCGTTTTATAAAAATTGGGAGTTCTCTCTCTATTCTCATTTTGAGCAAGTTTTGGGTTAAATCTAAGTTTATGAAAGAACGTTTTGTATTGGAATCTTATTCTGTAAAACAACTTGGTTTGGTTAGCGATAAGCTTGGTGTCTCTTTCGTTTAAAATGCATGTTTATTGGTAAACGAGTCGTTTTCATAAGCAAAGCATATCATTTTGAAAGATTATGATTTTAATTACATTCTTCCATTTTAAACGATTTATTTATTTATGTTGAAAACTCTTGAGCTCACTAGGTGTTAAGTCTAACCTTTTGATTCGTTGGCATGTGCATCAGGTTCCAGTTGGGGGTTGGTTTTAGCAGTTCTATGAAGAGTCGAGCCTTAGCTTGGCACAAGGGTGAATAGTTGGTGAAGTCTTCCGCAAATTGGAGATAGTGACCGTTATTGGGTTTTTGTAGCACTCGTCCTTATTATAGACTGTATGTATAGATTGAATGTGTGTATTGAGGTTAATTCTTAAATTGTGATTGTGGATGATGCAATTATCGATGTATTTAGAAAATTTGAATTAGCTGTTATTTCCAGAATTCAGGGTGTTACATGTATCTAGATGTTTAACCGCACACCAAGTGTTCGGTTTAATGACTAAGAGAATATAATTTCGTGATTAAGCTTAGGATAATAACCATTAAGTTTATATTATGCGAGTAATAATACTTTGTGGTTTAAATAGGCAATCGAACGAGTTAAACTTCATACTGAGTCTCGGTTAATCGTGTGTTACATCTCAATTTGGTTAAGGTATGGATTTCATTTATTTTGAATCGTGGGAAACTATTTGTTGTAGTTGACCCTTCCTAAAGGTGGTTCACCGCCTTGTGATTGATCAACTGAATGTGATCAACAAATGTGAAATTATACACACACATACACATTGATTTTGGTTTATTGAATCAATTGTTTGAACATTTTGATGTTTGATTAAAATGTGTCTCGTATGAGATTGTTTATGAAAAATGTGAAGTATATTGACTATAATTTCTATGATCACCATTTGGGTAAGTGGCATATGTTTAGTTTTCGTTGATTTTAGAATAACCCAATAAATGGGCACATTATTTGGGATGCCTTCTATGACGGCTTTGTTGTCATGGCGTCCTGCAGATGACGGTCCATAGAGTTAAGCCTATATGGCTTACGTGAACCCACTCTGGGGGACTTGGCTGACTTTGTTGGCTCCAGGGCGGATGATCGATTCTAGAACTTTTACCCACAAAATATGTGACCGTGATTAAATTCACGGGGGATTCGTGTGTGTGTGCCCGCATGCCGACCCAGTTCGTGTGGCTGATCACCCCACGAACACGACATGAATTGACGGACTTTATTTATATTACGTTTTGAAATTAAAGGGTGAACCGTTCTTGAAATTATTGTCTTTGAAAATTACTGAACATTTCTTTTGCTATGAACTTGAGTTTCAAGAACATTCTTCAAAATGAATTTTATAAGTCTTCCGCTTCGTTATCGTAGTTTCATTGTTATTTACGAATTAATATTATAATTCATTCACTGAGCCCTGTGCTCAACCGTGTTTTTGTTTTCTAACACGGCAGGTTCGAAGTGACGTTTACGGGGACGAAACTTGAGATCGAGCATAAAATTTTGGAGTTCTTAGACTCGCATTATCATATAAAAGTTATAAGTTTATAAATACTTTTTGAAGTGTAATATTTTGGATTGTAATATATCTTTAGAGTTTATTAATAGCTCTGAATTAGTGGTGTATTTATGGTAAGTCCCGTTCGTGACATCACCCGTTCCGGACCACGGGGGCGAGGGATGTTACAAATTTGGCGACAATTGATGTGCCCATGAAGAGGAGCTCAGTCTGTTCGTCATTCCTTAAATCTTGCAGTTTTTTGGTATTTTTGTTTTGATTTTTAGGGATTTTTAATTATGATTTCTATGGTTTTATAGGTTTAGGGATTTTTTTGCAAGCTTCTTCTTCACTCATCCCTAACTCTTGATATGTTCTTATTAGGTTTTATAGGTCTTATGTTTGTTTTATGCTCGATCTTGAATTCATAATATTACAATTTTTTAAGGTAGATTTTAGGTTAAATTATAGTCTTCACAACTTTCTGATATATTTTTATTCCATAAATTGTTAGTACTATCTCAACAGGTAGACTTGGCTGGATTTTTTTAACAAGCTTTTATGTAGCAATTCATAGATGGAACTATATATATTTCATTTGGGATCCTTACATCTCATTGCCCTCTTCTGTAAAATATAAGATAATTGTAGCAATAAGGTTTCTTGATCTTCAAAAGTAATGGTTGATGCTCTAAATCTTTTTTCTTTCTTTATATTTTTCTTAATTTGGTAGCTTAATGCATGAATGATAATTAATTAAACTATTCGTTTTCTTTGTTTACACCTAAGTTTCTTTATTTCTTTTATTTCACAAGGATTCTACTTTTTTAATTAGGGTAAATTGCATTAAAATGAAACCAACTTTGAGTTGATTCCTATTTTAAGGAACAAACTTTAAAAACTATCATTTTAGGGTCTTAAACAAACTTTTCATTTATTTAAGGTTTTCATTACGTGTTCAACAGGTAGCAAGTTACCTTTTGATGATGTGAAATAAAATTAAAAAAAACAAATACAGATTGGAAAATAGAGAAGCCACGTTATTTTTTTTAATGAATTCCAAATAACCAAACTTTCCCCCCACCCAGCTCTTCATCCCCTCCATTCTAAATCTCTTCTTCGCTCGCCCCCATTATTTCTGCATATCTCTAAAGCTCTCATATCTAGATATGCAACAAGAATCTCCATCTTCTGATACCGTTGTATTCCTTATGAATAGATAAAATCAAAGTTCAGATCTAAAGTTTTGAAGTAAAATTTTCATCCCAAAAAATTCCAGATCTGGAATTGAGCTTTCATCTAACGGTGAAATAAAATGAATAACAATTTGTTGTTGTTTCGTCTTCCTTTCTACTCCATGAGATCTCGATTTGGGAGTTATAGTAGGGTTTTGTATTCAACCCGTCAATCGATTATACAATGACGAAAAAACCTGATGAACAAAACGAAATCTAGATGCACTTTGGATTTGGATCTAGTTTGTCGATGAATACAAAGGGTGTAAACCCATTTTCCGATCTGAGTTGTTGTTGTACCAATTTCAGTTCTTGCTCCCGTACCATTTTTCCCATTTGATTTTGCTCTTCAAGAAAATTGGTTTTGTTATATAAATCAATCTGGGCTTCGTTTTTTTAATATGGATGTCGATTTTGTTGAATAAACCAATATGAGTTTGCCTATGTTGTGTGAGAGAGAGAGAAAGAAAGAGATGTCTTCTGGCCGGAGAAGATGACCCGGTGACCGGAGAGAGGAGGTGTGGCCGGAGATGAAGTAACAGATTGGGTTTATATTTTTATTTTTTTCTTTTAAAATGTTTGGTATACTTGTACAAATAGCATCAAAGTTTGCACTCTAAAAAATCATTACATGTCATCATTTCAAAGTTTTTTTTTTAATTTTAAATATGACATGAAATTTTATTGGTTTTTACTTGGCCATGTCATCACTAGCAGATAATCAGGTAACCTAAGCACTTAAATAAATTGAAAGTTTGTTTTAAACCCTTAAATGATAGTTTTGAAAGTTTGTTCCTTAAAATAGGAATCAACTCAAAGTTGGTTACATTTTGATACAATTTACCCTTTTAATTATTCACATAACATTTAATAAATATACATAATCAACATACTTAAGAACTCATTATAGAAATGAATTTACGATCAATATGTATTTTCTATTTTGATGACACTTGAATATAATAATATGTGTATTTTTATTTACATAATAATAAAATGATTATAAGTAATATAAATAAATAAATGAAGATGACGATTAATTACGTCAATATATATAATGTCTTATGATCATTATCAATTATATATTATGTAAATAATACATATTCATATGTATTATTTCAAATAAAGGTAAATATCTAAAATTTGAATTAATATATAAAGTGTGAATCAATATATAAAGCTAAAAAATTTATTATTATCATTTAAAATATTACTAAAATTTACAACCAATATATATTAATAAAATTAGAATAAATATATAATTAAACTCTTATTACATTTAACATCACTAACTTCTTTAATAAATGAAATATTTATTACATTCAATGTCACTAAATAAAATTAATATATAATTAAATATGTATTGCTAACTCTCTCATTTAATAAATAACATACTTATTACATTTAACATCACTAATTAGAATCAATACATAAAATAAAAAACTATTTGAATCAATATATATAGTTAACATTATATTCAAAACTAATTAAAACTTACTAGAAACAATATATCAGTATGTATAAAAAATGATAGAAACATATATATATAAATTAAATTAGAATAACAAAATATATAAGATTGTAAAGAATAACTTACTACAATCATCAATTAATGATTATTTCAATATAATTTAAATTGAAATCAAACTATGTATAAATGAAATTAGAATCGATTTAATACCTTTCATTTTACAAAATATGACTAAAACCTCATTTTTAAGATTCTTTACAATAAACTAAACTATGAAAAACAATCTCAAGCAGATCGAAAAAATATGACTAAAACCTCAATTAGAATCGATAATACCTTTCATTTTAACAAAATATATAAGATTGTAAAGAATAACTTACTACAATCATTAGAATAACAAAATATATAAGATTGTAAAGAATAACTTACTACAATCATCAATTAATGATTATTTCAATATAATTTAAATTGAAATCAAACTATGTATAAATGAAATTAGAATCGATATAATACCTTTCATTTTACAAAATATGACTAAAACCTCCTTTTTAAGATTCTTTACAATAAACTAAACTATGAAAAACAATCTCAAGCAGATCGAAAAAACTCAAACAGGAAAAAATTAACAATTTAATCAGAGCCTATAGTCGAAGTGGTCAAAAACTCAAAATACTTGCGACTATTGTTACTCTTCATCCAACCGTAGGTTGGGAAAGGGCTTCGAGGAGGGTTTTTAGCCAAAATTACAAACGAGTACATTACAACAAATTTAAGCAAATTACCAAAATGTCCCGCAATTATATAGAACTAGGTAGCAATACTGCTGTTGCATGGTGAATATAAATATTTTATGCGAATATATGTTGGGGATAAATCGATATATTATGAGTTATGACAAAATAATACTAATTATACACCTCATTATGATAATCAATAGTCTCACACGTTTCCTTAAATCATTTTGAGTCAATTACAAAGTTTGATGACATAAAACTTATTAGTTACTTAGTTATATATATCAAAAGAAACAACTAAGGATGATGAAACAACTTCATATCAAGTGCAATATCAGTTATTATTAGTTTAATATATGATATGTGATCATCCGCCCATTTAATTTCAATATTTTCTAAATAAATTCATCGTCACCACGCAACGTGCGGTGCCAAACACTAGTATATATATATATATAGAGAGAGAGAGAGAAACCAAACATTATGACTTGGCAACATGGGGTTTGAGTATTCCTCAAATCTTGAAATATGGTTGAGTTTCATCATCCTACATTGGTGAGAAGATGATAATTTGGAAGAAGATGATGGGTATATATAAGAGTGATGGATGCCTTTGAAATCTAAAACCATGGTTGGAATCCAAACCAACCAAAAGGTAAAATTTATACTGCAAAATACATATTATAATGAGGTTTAAGTATTCTTCAAATCTTGAAATAAGATTGAGTTTCATCATCTGACATTGGTGGGAAGATGATGTCAATGACTTGGCAACATGAGGTTTAAGTATTCCTCAAATCTTGAAATAAGGTTGAGTTTGATCATCCCACATTGGTGGAAAGATAATAGTTTAGAAGAAGATAATAGGTATATAAAAGAGTGATAGATGCTTTTGAAATCTAAAACCATGGTTGGAATCAAAACCAACCAAATCGTAAAATTTATAGTGCTAAACACACATTTAAACGATGTTTGAATATTTCTCAAATCTTGAAATAAGGTTGAGTTTCATCATCCCATTGATGAAAAATGATAGTTGGAAAGAAGATGATGGGTTTATAAAAGAGTGATGGATGTTTTTGAAATTTAAAACCATGGTTGGAATCAAATGCATTCGAAATCTAAAACTATCGGTGGAATCAAAACCAACCAAAAGGTAAAAATTATAGTGCGAAACATATATTTTAAGGAGGGTTGAGTATTCCTCAAATCTTGAAATTTCATCATCCTACATTGGTGTGAAGATGATAGTTTGGAAGAAGATGATGTCAATGACTTGGCAACGTAAGGTTTGAGTATTCCTCAAATCTTGAAATAAGGTTGAGTTTCATCATCCCAGATTGGTGGGAAGATGATAGTTTGGAAGAAGATAATGGGTATATAAAAAAGTGATGGATGCTTTTGAAATCTAAAACCTTGGTTTGAATCAAAACCAACCAAATGGTAAAATTTATAGTGTAAAACACACATTTGAACGAGGTTTTAGTATTTCTAAAATCTTGAAATAAGGTTGAGTTTCATCATCTCATTTGATGGGAAAAAGATAGTTTGGAAGAAGATGATAGGTATATAAAAGAGTGATGGATGCTTTTGAAATTTAAACCATAGTTGGAACCAAAATCAATCAAATGGTAAAGATTATAGCACAAAAAACACACTTAAATGAGGTTTGAGTATTCCTCAAATCTTGAAATAAGGTTGAGTTTCAACATCTCACATTGGTGAAAAGATGATAATTTGGAAGAAGATGATAGGTATATAAAAGAGTGATGGGTGTTTTAAAAATATATAATCATGTTGGAATTAAAACCAGACAAATGGTAAAAATTATGGTGAAAACACACACAATTAAAACCAACCTTAAAATAACAACCATGAGGAGATAATGTGGCACAATGTCATTTGAATATTCATAAGTCTTGAATTATAGAGTTGGTTATCCCACATAGGTGGGAAGATGATAGTTTGTAAGAAGATAAATGTGTATATAAAAAAAAATGGTATATGCTTTTGAAATCTATAACCATAGTTGTAATCAAAACCAATCAAATGATAAATAAAAAAATAGTGCAAAATACAAAGTTATATCATGCAAAACACAAACTTAAAAACAAATTATTCATTTTACAAAATAAGCAGTAGAAAAATAGTATGTGCAACATTTATGTTTTATAGGTCAATGGTAACTATTGATCCATTATCTTTGATCATTTGCCACAACTCACATGACCAGACCGTAGCCTCATAATGTCTTTCAAAATATTGAGTTTGAAAAACTGAATCAAAACGAACTAGGGATTGGTTCAATGGGTTGAAATGAGTTCCTAAATAATTAGAATTTTTTTAATGCAAAAAATGTAGCACACACATATATGTGTAATTGTATGTATATATATATATATATATATATATATATATATATATATATATATATATATATATATATGTATGTAGGTTAAGGATAATTTACAACCCATATAAATCTTACAATCCATGCAACCCACATCTTAACCGTTGGATTCATGATAAACGGTTATTTTTTTTTATTTTTTTTATTATTTTAATTGAAAAAATTGGACCCACATGTATTGTAACCGTTGATCATTAATCCAACGGTTAAGAAGCGAGTTACATGGGTTGTAAGATTTTCATGGGTTGCAAATTAAACTACCTCTATGTATGTAGGCCAAGGATAGTATATATATATATATATATAGTACATGTTATATATAATTAAAAAATGCAATGCGGTGTAGTTTGAA
Source organism: Arctium lappa (assembly GCA_023525745.1). Classification (NCBI taxonomy): domain Eukaryota; kingdom Viridiplantae; phylum Streptophyta; class Magnoliopsida; order Asterales; family Asteraceae; genus Arctium; species Arctium lappa. The sequence goes on from CM042063.1 coordinate 44,107,311, forward strand.
CCGCGGTTTGATAACTCAAAACCGCAAACCACAGTGCATAGTGCGGTTTGGTAAAAATGCAAACCACAAACCGTACCGCGAAAGTTCTAAACCACGTTTTGAGGTGCGGTGTAGGCTATTTGTGCAGTTTGACAGTTTAGATAAACACCATACTAGAAATGACCGGTTATACCGTTACACTAAGGGCGCGTTTGGTTTGTGGGATTGGAATGGATTTGGAGGGATTTGGATTTCAAATCCATTCCAATCCTGCGTTTGGTTTGCAGGAAAGGATTTCGTTGACCGGATTTCAGATCCGTTGACCATTTTAAAATCCCTCATATGATGGATTTGGAAATCCTTGGCATTGGCCTTGGATTTGAAATCCAAATCCGGAAGGATTCTAAAGCGCAATGTTTTAAAAGCCGGTTTTTTGGTTGACCCGGTGTGGTGACCGGGTCACGGTTCAACCCGGTTTTAAGATTTTTTTTGTAATTTTCATTTTCCTATATATATATATATATATAACCAAAAATTTGATGTTCACAACTTAAAACATTAAAAATACATATAACAACAAGTTTTACATCATTAAAAAAACACATAATAACAAGTTTTATATCAATCAAAAAACATTAAAATGAAACATAACAATCAAACCAAATCATGGATCTCGAGACATTGGAGTGTTGGTTTTCAATGCTAATACGTATTGCCTATTGGACTATTGGTTTTTAGCTTTTGTTACCGGGTCAACCGGTTCGTGTGACCGGTTCAACCGGTTTTTTAATAGAATCGGCCGGTTCAATCTGGGTCATAAAATGGCATCAACCCGGTCGCAATTGACCCGGTCTCTTCACCGGTTCCCGGTTCAACCAGTTCGACGTGCCGGGTCGACCCGGTTTTTAAAACATTGCTAAAGCGTGATCCAGACTTCAAATTGATGATTAAATATATAATTTTAGAAAAATCGAACAAAAAAATTAATTTACTAATAAAAATGAATTCCTTATAAAACAAAAAAATAAAAAAATAAAATAAAAAACTCAATCCAAATCCAAATCCTATAAATCAAACAAGACTTGTAAAACAATGGATTTGAAATCCATTCCAAATCCTACAAACCAAACCAAACCAAACAAAACACATGAAGGGATTTGAAATCCCCCCAAATCAAAACCCTCCAAATCCAAATCCCTCCTTGAAATCCAATCCATTCCATTCCAATCCCGCAAACCAAACGCGCTCTAAGGATCAAGACTACGTGTAGAACTAGATCAAGCTCAAAAGAATGATAACTCAACTTGGGCCACTCAAAGTAGCCCATTGTAGAAGATTAATTTTAGAGTAAATTATGTTTTTAGTTCTTATGGTTTGTTGAAAATTTCTATTTTTGTCCTTATGGTTTTGAAATTATGATTTTCATCTCTAGGGTTTATATTTCATTACCTTTTTCATCCTTATGATATAAATTTTATTACTTTTTTCATTTTTATGGTTTACAATTTATTTCTATTTTAGTTTTTCATACTTAAAAGTAGTGTTTTGGCCTCAGGACGAAAATAGAAATAAATTGCAAACAATAGGGACGAAAGCCGAAATTTCAAAACCATAAGAATGAAATCTGCAATTTTTAACTAACCACAGGGACCAAAAATGTAATTTACTTGAAAGAGAAAATGGCTATCATTTGATCTTATTGAATTTTGTTTTCGGTTTTTAAATGTTTTTACTCCTTATAGTGGCTAGTTTGAGGGGCATTATTGAGAAAGTGGTTTGTTGTGATTTATTATAAACAGGGAACGTGTGTTTTCTTTTACACATATCTACCAAATTTTGGTATTTTTGTATACTTGAAAATTTCATATTATCGTAAGCTTATATTCTTGTACTTTCTGTATCCCTGCAATTTTTCCTATTCTAGAAATTTTCAATCTTTTCGTATTTTCAAAAACAACACACCAAAGTGCTAGCAAAATTTCCCTATTCTTGGAATTAGTAAGGGGTTGTTTACTTACATCCTAATTAGCTTAATAGTTTGCACAACTTATAAGCCAGGACTCTTCACTTGTCCCCACTAAGTTGCCCCAAACAAACTAATACCACAAATGCTAATAAATAATCCAACCCTCTTTTTACCTCCCTCAAACTCATTGGTTTTACGTCCCTCAAACAAACAAGTTTAACCAGACAAACAACTTGACTCATACAAGACTTAATGTAAAAAAAAGTAAACAACTCCTAAGTTATTGTCATCCACAACCATAAAGAGGTTGTTAAGGAAAATTATAATATCGTTGTATAGTTGAGGGAAACAAAAGACATGATCCAAAAGATGTGAGCATCTACTACCTCCTCAAGCACAAAAATTATGTTGAAACAACATGTGGAAAAATCTTGCTCCAACATGTCGAGGCATGCATGGTACGGGATCCAATCGAATGCAAATTGGTCCGGATTGTTAAAATTGTGATATTTCGGCTTCGGACGCATTTTCCATTTTAGGGGGTGGGGGTGGGGGATTTGAATTACTATTATCAATTAGAAGAATTTATGGTTGGCTTAGGGGCCGTTTACTAAATACTTATCCGGGTAAGTGCTTACCGGTATAACTTACCTTACGACCCTTACCTATTGAGCATGGAAACTACCTAGAATCTTACCCGGTAAGACTCATAACAAGATTTTAATGTGTGACATGTAATTGGGTTGATCCAATAACATGTCACGTTTTTACATGTGTAACAACTTAAAATATAAATGTGATTGGATTTGAATGTTTATTGATGGAAATTTTGACAAATTAGGTTTAAATGATAATAGAAATAAATAGTAGAAGGTATTTTAACGACATGTTTAACGAAATATTTATACATTATGACAAGACTTATAGAAATGGAAGAAACACAAATGAACAAGGAGTTGGTGTTTCAGGATAACAAATGATTCTTCCCAATTTATTTATAACTAGTAGTGTGCACCGCACGTTGCGCAATGATGATAACTTTTTTTGTTAGGAAAAAAACTTATAAAGATAAATACTACACTTGATCTTGGTAAAATACCGATAAAGATGTGTAAGTTTCATTTTTTCCCTCCTTTTTGTACCTTCTCTTTGTCTTTTTCATTCTCCCATTCATTGTGGAATGCAAACCATAAAATGAGGGGAAAAAAGATTTCTAATGCGTAGAAGTTATCACATCATGCTCTTTGATTGTTTATAATATAGAGATGAAGATATTGATATTAATATATTGATATAGATATATAGATATAGATTTTTGTAAAGTTAAATTTTTTATAAAGATATAATTTTTGCAAAATGAGAATTTGCTAAATGGTATATTTAGTATTCTGACCCTCAACATCTTCTTTTGATTGTTACTTTGCACCATTTTGCGTAATTTCCTTTTGTAACGAAACAAGGACTAAAAAGAAATAGATAATATACGTGATCTTAGGCAAAAGACCGATAAAGATATTTTGTTTTATTGTTGGCATTTTCTTTATAACCTATCTCCCTCTTTTTCATTCACTCATCCGATGTGGGATCTTAATCATAAATAGGAAAAATTGGGTTTTTACTTTTTGTACCTAATTCCATGTTACCTCTTTAATTATATATATATATATATATATCTGGTGTGGGATACAAACCATAAAATGAGAAGAAAAAAGAAAAAGAAATCTAATTCTTAAAAGTTGTCACCTCATGCTCATTAGTTATTTTTTGTTTATTATATTGATATATTAGTTGGTCTTTTTTGCAAAATGATGATCGGCTAAAATGAGTTACCATAAAGTCATCACATCCTCAATCCCTTTTTGAAATCTCATTGTCTCTTTATTGCAAGGGTCTTCAACCAATCAACCACCTATAAATCAACTTTCAAGGATTTTTAAATGCTCTTTTTTAAGTTAATAACAATGAATCATCTTAGATGCATAACTATATGCGTTTTATATTTTTTGGCTAAAAAAATTAATATAATTTTTCAGGAAATCATTTTAATCCATTAAACCAGTTCTTAATTTTAAAAAAATGTATTGATTTAATTTTGTAAACCTACTACTTTGAAATATCTTATGATGCAACAATTTGGCAATGTGAGTTATGACAATGGATCAATAGTTATCGTTATGAATCATTGCAAATGTGTAAATACATACATACATACATACATAGGGGTAGTTTAATTTGCAACCCATGAAAATCTTACAACTCATGCAACCCGCTTCTTAACTGTTGGATTAATGATCGACGGTTACAATACATGTTGGTCCAATATTTTCAATTAAAAAAATCAAAAAAATAAAAACAAAATAACCGTTTATCATGAATCCAACAGTTAAGACGTGGTTGCATGGATTGTAAATTATCTTTGGCGAGAGAGAGAATAATTTAGTAGTTATATAGTATTTTATTTTTGGATTTTGATAAATTTAACTTTAGTTTGAAGTTTATTTTTTTATTTCTTAGATTATTTTTAATTATGCAATTTGTAATATGTATTTGAGAACCGGATGTATTTTAACTCCTTATTTTTTTGGGTTATGGTCAATTTATCGTTAATTTTAAATGTATTTTTAAACTTATAATTTTTTGGTACAGTTTAAGATTTATGTGGTGCGATTTGCGGGTTCGGCTCCAAACCACACTGTAAACAACTCTACTTTCCAGGCTTGTCTCAATCCTCTTGGCCATTTTTGCATCTCAAATTATATAGAATATGGTTTCATAATCATATCCATATAGTTTCTTGCAGTATCCTATAAATCAATATCTTTATCTACCTAGTTTGATGTTTTGTACAATAAATCCGATTTCAACAATAGTTCTTTTTAAACATGTTTAACCGTAAAAATTCTATAACAACATACTTGTAGGATTATTCTAAACATCCAAAGGTGATGGTAAAATACCACAACAAGATGACCGTCATATTCAATTTTCAGATAACTAAGATATACAAGTGCGCTACATGCTCAATGTGTTAATGTGAACATATTATACTACAATGAACTATTTTATATGCACGATTATGTGACAAGAGCCATCGTGCAACTAAAATAATGAATTCAAATGTTGATATGTTGTATACTTGTCCAGTTGAGACTAGTACGTTGTATTGGAAGGCACCATGATATATCATAAGATACGTCTTGTGGGTGTTATATATATATAATGTACATGTAAATAACTTGTTGATGCCGGTTATTTTGGTATTCAATCTCATTTGATATTATATGCTAAATTTTGTCATAACCAATTTATCGATTACGGTGCATCTTGGCGTATATGATATATTTTGTGCACTTATATAAAACACACAATTTCACTAAGCCATATGATTTATGAAATTAGTTGTGTGTGTATCTCAAATATAGTGATAAGTGAATGCCTCTATACATGTCGTGGATAAACAAAGCAAAAACTACTAAATTTTAGGATAATCTTGGTGATAGGCAGTGAATGCCTCTATACACAAAACAAATTATTTATCATTTTGCAACATATAAAAAAAATGTGATTTTAAAAAGTATTTGAATTTTACATATCTTTCTATTAATAAAAAAAATTAAACCCTCAAAATCCAAATATATTGTATATTTGCCTCAAAAATTATATTTTAGAAATTAAGAACCCAAAATAACCGAGTTTTACTATGGTGCAGTTTGTTTTTTAAGAGGTCTAAAGTTTGAAGTCTTATTTTAGTTATGATTAATAATAGCCATTAAAAGTTTTTTTTTTAAAAACAAACAACCCCTATATATACATTCAAGATTTTATATATTTATTCATTTGAGATATTTTTATATATTAATCTTGTGAAAGTTATTTTTTTACACAAAAAATATTTAATAAAATATAGTTGTTTAAATAACTTTTGCCTGAAAACAATTTCATAAATTAAATAATTTTCGTTTTCAAATACGTGGAATCTCGTTGACAAAAATTTAGTTATAAATTATAATTGACGCAGCGTAGGTTTGTAGAATGATCGACAAGCATCTAAACTCTTTAACGGTTGAGAATTATGGAACGTAAAACTCAGATTCAAGAGAAAACTCTCTAAAAACAAATCCTTTTATTAATTGATACTTGATTGAATTGAAAACAATAAAGGGATTAATCCTATTTATAAATAGGCTTAACTAAAAAAATTAAAATTATCCTAATTATAAACCAACTAGGAAACTATTTAAATAAGCATAAAAGGAAACTAAATAATAATCCTAATAATAAATAAAGCTAACAATAATTATCCTAATAATAAAAATAAGGAAATAAGTTGTCGAGAGTTGTCCCGAGACTTAAGTCTCGGTGAAACTCTCGGTAGTTTCTGGTCCAGCGGTCACCGAGACTTGTACCGAGACATAAGTCTCGGTGAAAGTACCGGTAGGGGCTGTTTGCTCCTTCTTTGATGTCAAATTCCGAGCCTTCTTCGATCTCGTTTTCTTCTTTTCCAATGATAGGAGAAACACCTTGATATATAGTTCCCTAATTCTCCCTACATCAATAATTAAGACAAAATAACTAGGGGTGTAAAGAAAATCGTCAACTCTTGAAACCCGACCAATCGAACCCGTTTCCAACCCAATTAAATCCAACCCGTGAAACCGTCAAACCGTTAATTAGAAGGTTGAAATTGGGTTAGGAAAACTCAACCCAACCCAAACTGCCAACCCGCCGCTAATATATATATTTTTATAAAATTATATATATATATATACATGGGTTTAAATGAAAACTCATTTTTCATTGTGAACGTGAGGACTAATCTTAGTCATTGATCAAAATTTAGAAACTAATCAATGGTTAAAACATAATAAGATTAATTGAGAAATGATTATGGACAAAATTGGAAATTTGAATCAGCGCCTACCTTATTTGACTTTTTATTTTTTTTTAATTAAAAAACTTTTATCTCCTTAAAGTTTAAAATTAATTAATTATCTTTAAAATTACTAATATTTTAATCAAACAAATTACATAAAAAAAGACGAAAAAGTTTGTGTTCTTCGATATGACATCCCTATTGATATAGTTTTTTTCTTCTTCATTTTAACCGTTTTTTAGGTGAAATGTTATATATGTGTTATATTCATTGTGAATATATATGCACGTCTCCGGGTGTCTATATTCAGTATGAAAATCAAAGGTGAACGTTCTATTACTATTCATGACGAATAATACAATATTCAAGATGAATAATACAACATTCAGGATAAATAATACACGAATCCATGATTCATGTATTATTAATCATGAATCGTGTATTGTTCACCATGAATGTTGTGTTATTCATTCTGAATGATACATTATTCATAATGAATAATACAACATTCAGGATAAAACAATACACGAATTTATGAATCGTGTATTATTCACCCTGTATGTTGTATTATTCATCTTAAATGATACATTATTCATGATGAATAATACATGAAAGCTGAAAGTGGTAGCTTATGATTTGACACACACAAACATATAATAGATCAATCGATAGGTTCTCGATGGAAAATGAAGGTGGTAGGTTATGGTTTAACACACATAAAAACACAAGTCATTGAATGAATTATCGACCTTTCTTGATATGTTCTCGATCAGTCTTGATGGGTTCTCGATCGGTCTCGATCGGTTTCGATAGGTTCTCGCTCGATCTCTATGGGTTCTCAATTGGTCTTGATGGGTATTGGGTTATGGTAATGAAGAACACTATGCCTTACGACATTGAAGAAAGTGTTGAAGAAGGTGATGTCGTGTTACAGACAACCAAAACTCGATAAGTTATCGATTCTTCTCGATCGGTGTTGGGTTACGGTGATGAAGAACGCGATGCCTTACGACGTTGAAGAAAGTGTTGAAGAAGATGATGTCAAGTTACGGACTTACGGTGTCGAGGTGTTGTACACACTTGGACCTACATAAATGTTCATAGTTAATATAACACATATATTGCATTTCACGTAAAAAACGATTAAAAAAAACTATATCAAGATAGATGTCATATCGAAGAGCATGAAATTCTTGTTTTCTTTTATTTAATTTGTTTGATTAAAATATTAGTAATTTTTAAGATAATTTATTTTAAACTTTAAGTGGATAAAAGTTTTTAATTAAAAAATAAAATAAAAAGTCAAATATGGTAGGCGTGCGTTTAAATTATCTTTCATTTTTACCTCTGATCATGTTAATTAATAGTTTTAATAAAAAAACTCTATTTAATATGAGTTGTTGGATCTATAGAGATGGAGGGACCGAGATTTGTCCCCACGTGCACAATGAAAATTAAGTTTTCATTTGAACTTTCCTCTCTCTGTCTTTCTCTCTTTATATATATATATATATATATAGATAGATAGATAGATAGATAGATAGATAGATAGATAGACGGAGGATCAAACGAGAACAGTAACTATTTAAAAGAACACGAGAACTAACAAAATCATTAGCGATTTTACATTAACGCGCAAAAAAGCCACGCGGACCTGAAGTCGCGGCCAAAGTCCCTTTATCGTGTGTTAATGTAAAATCACTAATGATTTTGTTAGTTCTCGTGTTCTTTTAAATATGTACTATTTTCGTTTGAACCCGACTCTCTCTCTCTCTCTCTCTCTCTCTCTATATATATATATATATATATATATATATATTATTTATCGCCTAAATTAAGGGTGTGCAAAACCCGAAAAGTCCAAAATTCAAACTGAAAATAAGGTATTTTTGCAAAACCCGAATACATTGAAATCCGAAAATCCGAAACCCAATTTTTTTGGGGATATTTGGGTTCGGGTTGGGTTTGATCGTTGGCCACCCGACTTGTCCGAAAACCCGAAATAATATACATACATATTTATATATTATATAGTTATATTTATTTGTTTAATTATCTTTTGAAAATCATAAATTCTAGTCGGTCGAAATGTTTTCTAATTTATAAATTTACTATCGATTTCATCAATCTCTAAATCGATTTCATCAATCTCTAAATCGATTGAATTCATTCTCAAAATCGATTGAATTTATATATATTTTTTGCAATATAATAATACTCGAACCCGACCGACATCAACTCGAAACCCGACCAACCCGAACCCGAAACAATCTGAAATCCGAAACCTAAAATTCGGGTCTTGATTTCCATATCCGAAACCCGATCGGGTTTTTGATTTTTCCACCCGAACCCACCCGACCCGCCCGATGCACACCCCTAGCCCAAATTAAAACTTAGAAACCATGGTCCATGTCTAACTATTAATTATCTAATTCCTAAGGCCCACATTAATCATTTAATCTAACTAAATCAAGGCCCAAGTCAACTTAGTCCAACTTCTAAGGGCCCAAATTATTTCAAGCCTTTGACCCTTTGCAAATTGCAATTGAAGGTATTGAACTAGGTCGTTTGACGTTTGAGTCTGGACGTCGATTCCACTCTACATTCTACAATACAACGATTGGAGAATGCCGATTCAATACCGACTGGAGAACGATTGAAGGTCGTTTGACGTTTGAGTTGGAGAACAACGTTGTTGATTTTCACGACCCCAACTAGAGAACGTTGGAGAATGACGTCGGTCGGAGAACGTTGGAGAACGTCGATTCAATACCTGTTGGAAGACGTTGTTGAGTTTCACAGATATGGTCGTATGGATCCTAAACTTTGATTTTCTTTTTTGTAGTATACTGTTTGGTGTTTGCCACTGCTGGAGAATCTACAATTGTTTTTATTATCTATAAATTAATGCTTTAATCTACCTCTTTTCATTAATTTTCTCCCCTTATCTATACTATATTATAAAGCATATATAAAAAACTCTTAAATACAAATTATTAGCCACAAGGTACCATCATTTTATGCAAGATTTTAAAAATCTCTTAATTTACAAATATCAAAGCACAAGATACATATTAGTACTGCAGACTTCTAACACCCACTAATTTGGTATGTGCAGGGTCTTCCTTTTATGCAGACCTTTTCATATATCACTATTAATTAATATATTATATTACTATAAATTTGTTTTAATTATATTATTAAATATGTAATTGGTTACTTTTTCTAGATGTCATTAAAATATATAAGATAATCATTGAATTCTAACACAATACTTAATTTTTTTTATATAAAAAACTTTATATTATTAAGCCTAAATTAAAAAAATTTATAAAAAAAACATTATCACTTTCTTAAAACCAACCAAAATCGACAAAAAAACAAAAAATAAAATGAAACATTAAAATCGTGATGTATCTCGTTGCATTGTACGAGTACGCTTCTAGTTAACAAAAAAAAGGACAAAATACCCACCTTAAGTTTAGAGAGGTGACTCGTAGAATACCCCATCTTTTACAAGGTCCTTAAAGCTTGACACATGTCCCACTCCAAAGTGCATTTTTATCTTTTGAGATCTAATTGGTGGGTTTACACCCCTTAATCTAATCATAAGTTTACGATGCCGAATCAAGTAATAATACTAAAGTATGAGTATCGAACCTAAGGAATTAGAGATTGAGTATCACAAAGACTGCAATTACTATTAACTAGATGGTCAAATTGGGATGATTGATATTAATTAAACTATTAAACTTCTATTTAAATTTAGCAAAGCAGGGGAACAAATTTTGGAAACTTTATAGAGGAGAAGGTTGTTAGGAGTTGGAATCTTAATAACTTTCACATAGAACACTTTGAATTGGATAATTATCAAGGTAATCAATTAAATGAATCCACAACCACAATTGCACATGTTACTCTCTCTCGAGTTCTAATATATTTAATGCATAAGTCAAGTCATAAGGCATTATAAAACATTTGGCAAATAAATAAAGCCAATATGGCTACATAAGCCGGTGTATAATTTTCCCAAATTTGGTATCTTTCCAACGTATTGGCCAAAGGCCTAAATCGTAAGGTTCACATTTTCCAAAATACTCCTAAGGTCAAAATGACCGTTTCTATTAACTCACACTTTTTAAAGCCAAAAGAGCTTAAGGTTCCAATATCCAAAACTCATAAATTTGGGTAAAATTCCAAATAAACCGTAACCAATTAACTGTCCACAAAATTTCAGTTCATAAAGTCAATCCATTAAAACCTTTTGTAACCCGATTAGTAAATATAGAAACCAACGAAATATATTACCCAATATTCTTCAAATATCCAAGAAATCCTTATTAGTGGTTCAACATCCTTTTTGGGGGCCAAAACGCCAAATAACTTATCGTAAATCATTTATAGACATTTTACAACTCCATATGCTCAAGAAAGCCAAAATCACAAAACTCATTAACTATAAAGTGAGCACATATATGTTTGTACAAAACCCAAAATATTTATATTTTAACATGTACATAGTTTTGTAAAGCAACTAGAACTCACCGGCCTTGCTAGATTTAGACTAAATTTAGGTTTTACCACCAAAGCTTAAGCTCCATAGATGAAGACTTGAAACCTTCTAAATCCTAGCTTCTAGCTTTCAACAAAGATCCTTACCCACGAGACTTGAACCCACCAATAATACACCTCTAAAGCAACAAGTTGAACCTCAAACCCCAAATCACCAAAACCCTAAAATTACCAAAATTTAGTTTTAGGTCAAATTCCTAAAATTCAAGATACAATGGTGGGGGGGGGGGGATGTTTTAGAAGGTTAAAACACGTATTTTGACATGTATACAACTTTAGAAGTGAAGGTGAACTCACAAATTAGGTTTTATTAGAAAAACCTAGAAAACTCTAAGTGAAGCTTGAGGTTGAAGATGAAGATGGAGACACTTGCTATCTAGCTTCCATCCTTGCACTTGGTAGAGTAATGATACTTCAAAACTTGAGGATTTAAGAATTTAGTGCTCCAAAATCACCATAAAGGAAGTGGGTTGGTCTTGGGAGAGTTTTGAGAGAGTTGAGAGGAATATGGGAAATGAAAAAAGGTGCTAAATCCTGTATTTAACAGCAGACTGCCCCCTGGGTGTGACATTGCCAGGCGACTATGCCATGACAATGTCGCCTGGAATTGTCGCCAAGATGCCCCAGGTCACTGCCTCCCTTATGTTACTTTGTCAGGCGCGACTATGACCTGTCATAGTCGTCGGGCATTGTAGTCGGGCCCGTACCAATCCCTGAAACTCGACTTTTTCGACACCAATACTCCCGATACTATTAAGGACCACCAAAAATGATTATTTAACATAAAACCCATATTTAAAATATGTCACGAAGTATGGGTTAACTTTCACTTACCGAAAATTCCGGGTGTTACAATCCTCCCCACCTTAAAAATGATTTCGTTCTCGAAATCTTGACCCGGGAATATCGCTCGGGAGTGATTTACGAAACTTCCCAAGGCATGGAGCACTTATGACGAAGTTCGAAACCACAATTGACTTACCATAACATAAATTGGACATCTTAGCCAACTAACATGAGTCTCTTCATCATCAATATTCCTTACCAAACAAGCAATCATCGGTTCAGGGCATCACACCCTTTTTCTTTTTGTATGGTACCCCCTTATAATCATCGGGTTAAGGACCACAAGAAGAAATCTACCTCAGTCACATACATTACCCATAATTTTGCAAGGTCTTTCTCCCGAAAGGTTTGGATGAATTACTTACCCACCAACTCATGACTATTCTTTGTCCCTCAAGGTTCCATGAAGGGTCGTCGTCCTGCTAACATCAGAATTATTCATAGGGTATTCCATTGGTATCAACGACCTTAAGTGGACCCCTCGAGATCACCGGCACAAAACTCCATGATCAATGACAACATTACAAGAGACTATTCCGGCTCAAACATGGCTTCTCCTCACAAGATTTCCAAGCAAAGCAAAAACATTGGGATATCTCCCAATTCTCTAGATTCATTCTTAGAACAACCCTTGATGTCGGCTTAGCTTTCGCTCTGACAAGCTGCATGAAGGTCTACCACACTTAACATAAAAATTTCAATCTCAACTTAAGGCAAAATCCTTAACGCGAATTGTTAACAAAATCACTAAGATCTTCTGACCCTTCTTAGAGTCAACATGCCTCTATTTCTTCACCACAATCCATACGACATCTACAATCTTAGTCCCAAACTCTTGTCTAGAAGGTCTTATTGGGCTCCTAGTCGACTGCACACCAACCCATTTACTTGGTCATACCCGAACGAGCATTGATTCCGCTTAAGAAATGATTCAAAGTCATCACACTTGAGGGTGTCTTTTCTTCTATTACGCCAAAAGCTTAAGCCTAGGATTTGGCCGGGTCTTCAAAATCACAATAGCTTCGAGTTGTCCGATTCGTAGACATTATCAATTTCTTAAGGGTCTCGCTCAGAATCTTCCAAAACATCACACATATCCTGTCAGGATCGAATTCTCAACAAGAATTAATTCTCAGAAACAATATCAAAGAAGTTTGCGGAATAACACTTTGATATTCAATGAAACAGTAAATCAACACAGTAAATATGAAGAACAAACTGTAAACTTGTATTGAATGCTTTGGTAAACTTGTATTGAATGCTTTGAAGTTACAAGATTACACACTCAACCTCAATATTGATGAACAGGCTCACCAATACGAATTCTACTTCTCTAGAATTAGGATCTATGCCTTGAGGTTGATTTCTCTCTTAGACTTGGAATTAATCTCATCTAAAACTATTCTGTATCTTCTATACATATACTAATCAAAAAGATAATTACAATAAAATAAACATATCTTCAGCATATCTTCCATGTATATCTCTAAGCCTTCCATAATCTTCAGTCCATCCAGCTGTTGTTCTTTCATGCGAATCTTTATCATATAAGCAGTATTAATCTTCAACAGCATTAACTACTAAGCAACACTAACTACTAGCAGTACTAACTAGCTAAGCAGTACTAACTTTGTTCAAGCAGCACTAACTTTGACTAGCAGTATTAACTACTAGCAGTAGTAATACTCAGCAGTATTAACCTTGAAGTCTTCTAGTAGTAGTAACTTTGAACCAGCAGCATTAACCATACTTAAGCTTTTCTTTAGTTCCCAACATATCCTTTTCGCACGATACAACTAACTATCATCTACCACTTTCTTTACCATCTCCTTTGGAAAGTACTACAATTCTCTTAGCGTTCGATTGAAAAAGTCAGGGTATGCTAACAATACCTGTTACCATACTGTTTACAATTCTTCCTACGGTTATGTTGGGTCTGAAATGAGCTAAGGATGATTAATAATGCCAGATACTACTTCTTGTGTAATTAATACTGCTAGTTCAATATTGCTAATGCTGGTGAGATTAATACTGCTAGACTTGAAGAGATAATACTGCTAACATGGTTAGTACTGCTAGCATGTTAGTACTGCAAGATGGTTAATACTGCTGAGTAATTACTACTGCTTATGAAGATTAAAGCTGCTGAGAAGATAATGATGGAATGATTTGATTAATGCGAAAGTCAAGGAGATTTAAAGATAATTATGGACTGGATCATGAAGATTAATTTTTCTTTTATAATTATCTTGTAATCTGTCTTGTATATATACTGTATAGAAGGCATAGAATAATATACACAACAAAACACAATACGCACAATAGAAGTTTACAAGTTCATACGTTCTTAGAGAATTAACCTCAAGATTCTTTGAAATCCTTTCTTTAGAGAAGTTCAGAACGTCTGTTGAGTCTGTTCAACAGATTGAGGTTGAGTTTGTAATCATTAAGCTAATCAATATTACTTGTGATTTGCATTCAAGTACTGTTTCACTGATTGAGTGTTAAAGTGTTTTTCCGCAACTTCTTTAACATTGTTTATGAGTGTGTTAATTAAATTCTTCATTAAAATTTTTCGATCTTGACAAGTGGTATCGGAGCAAGAAAACTCAGAAACCTATAATCATGGACAGTTCAAGCGACAACGTTTTGGTATCAAAGGTTCCCATGCTCAAACCCAATGAGTTTGACATGTGGAAGATCATAATCAAGCAATATATTCTTCTCACAGACTTCTCAATCTGGGATATCATTGAGAATGGTCCCTCAGATGAAGGAAAGATAGGACCAGATGGCAAAAGACCTCCACCAAAGTCTGATGGAGAGAGGAAGATGAGGCAGACAGAGATGAAAGCCTTGAGCACTCTGCTCTTGGCTATTCCTAATGAGTACCAACACCAGTTCTGCAACTGCACGGATGCACAAATTCTATGGAATGCACTGGAGAAAAGATTTTCTGGTACCAAAAGTACCAAGAGAAATCAGAAGGCCATCCTGAAGCAGCAATATGAAAACTTCATGTCTACAAAGAATGAGTCCATGAATCAAACTTTTGATAGATTTAATAAGTTAATTGGTGAATTGGCTACTGTTGGTGTCTAGATAGATCAAGATGATGTCAACAGAAAATTTCTAAGATCTCTTGGTGATGAATGGACTATGTACACTGTCTCCTCCAGACAGAATGACCAACTGGAGGACAAGGAACTGGATGACCTCTATAATGACCTTAGGGTGTTTGAAGCAGAGGTAGAAGCAAAGAAGAGGCCCTCTGGATACTCATACAATGCTGCTCTTTTATCATCTTCTACTGATTCTGTTGCTAATACAGAATCAGTTAGTGCTGCCTATGGATCAAAGCAAGATGGATCTAATGACTCAGTTTTAGAAGCTTTTCTAGCCAGTCATGCTAATTCCACTCTAATTAATGATGACTTAGAACAAATAAATGCTGATGATCTGGAAGAGATGGATATCAAGTGGTAGATGGCTATGCTCACAATAAGGGTAAAAAGATTCATCAAAAGGACTGGAAGGAACAACTTTGCTCAGAAAAGAGAAGATGGGGTTGGATTTGATAAATCCAAGGTTGAATGTTACAAGTGTCACAAGCTGGGGCACTTTGCAAGAGAATGCAGAAGTGGAATGCCTCAACAGCATACTAGCAACCATCAACCATCACAGTCCACTAACTTCAACAACAGGAACTTTTCTCAAGCTCTTGTTTCCCAAGAAGGAATGGGATTTGATTAGAGTGACCAAGCAGAAGAAGCAGTTCAGAATCAAGCTTTAATGGCTAAAGTTTCAGAGTCAGCAAACACTGATATTCCCGCAGAGGTAAAATCTAACCTTTGCTCAAAATCTTGCATAAAAACTGTTAAAAAGTACATGGATCACAATCAAAGCATGTGTGATGACCTAAAAAGGTTAGAGAAAGATAGAAGAGAGTATGTTGTGATTGTTGAGAATTTGGAAGAACAGATTAAGGCATACAAAGCCAACGAACTTCAACACACATATGATACTAACTACTGAAAGTGGGAAAATAATCAGTTAGAGTTTAAGCTTAAAAAGTCGGAAAAGGAATGTGAGAAGATAAGGAGTGATTTTGAGAAAGCCAAGCTGGACATTGAGAAGTTTTCCAATGCCTATAAAGCAATGGACTCACTTCTCAAATCTCAAGTCCATGACAACCTGAAAAGAGGTTTAGGATACAACAGTACCCCTCCACCCTATAACAATAACTATATCCCTCCCACTTCAGACCTCTTAGAAAGACAAGAGAAAATAGACTTACCTGCAAGAGCCACAGATGTAGATCCACTTGACAGTGTAGTAATTGAGGAAGAGGCTGAAGAAGAGACCACTAAGGGTAAGAATAAGGACGACCTTAAAGAAATCCTTTTAGAAAATCATATCCTTACTAATGAAGGGGGGGTAAACCTTTTGTAAAGAGTGAGAAGGCTGAAAGTTATAAGAGAGGGAAGGGAAAGGTACAGGGAGTCCATTACATGCAAACCACTGTTGTTAATCCCTGTACTTGTAAACAGAATCATCCCCAACAACATGATAAAACAAGGGGAAATCAAAGAAACAGAAATAATCAGTGGGCTTTAAAACAAGGAATTGATCTGAGAAAAATTAACAGACCAAAGCCTTGTTTTATCTGTGGCAAGTTAAATCATCTAGCCAAACCCTGTTATTTCAATCCTATTAACCAAAGGATCCGTTTTCAAATAAATATACAAAATCTTGTTGGTTATAGGAAGCAAATAAGGAATCATATGGCTGAGAATGTGAGAAGGGCACCTATAAAATCTCATGCTCAGAATAAGTTTGCTAATTCAAAGAAAAATACTCCAAATAAGCCAAGGAGTAACTTAAAGAAAAAGAAAGCAAACAACTTTGTCTAGGTTTGGGTTCCAAAAGTAAAGAAATCTGTTAGTACTGCTACTTCAAATATTACTACTGACAGAAATAGTGCTGCTGCAAGCAATACTACTGCTAACCCAGTTAGTACTGCTAACCCAATTAGTACTGCTAATGATGTTAATACTGCTAACAAAGTTAGTACTGCCAATCAAGTTAGTACTTCTTCCAGTGACAGGCCCATTCTTCTGACAAAGTATTCAAGCAATAAGATTCCTCAGTTTGATAATCTCATCAAGTCTGAATATGAATATGTTGATGAGAATGGGAAACCCAAGACCACTTTGGCTTGGGTTCCTATTAAAAACTAACTGTTTTATTATATGTGTAGGGCAACCAACAGCTCAAGGGAAGGAGCATTTGACATGTTGATAGTAGTTGTTCCAGGCACATGACAAGTAACATGGCCTGCCTTCAAAACTTCAAAAGAATTGATGGAGGACATGTTGCTTTTGGTGATAATCCAGTAGGTGGAAAGATAAGTGGAAAAGGTAATGTGTCAAAAGGTAAGATGACATTTGAGGATGTATACTATGTTGAGCAATTGAGATACAACCTATTATGTGTATCATAGGTTTGTGACAAGAAACATAGCATATTATTCAATGATACTGAATGTATTATCCTTGCTCTAGGGTTCAAGGTAGTTGATGAAAGTATGATACTACTTAGAACTCCTAGAAAGGACAATGTTTATTGCTTAGACTTGGAGAGTGTAGCTTATGATTCATCTTTAAATTGTTTATTTTCAAAAGCTTCATTGGATGAATCATCTCTTTGGCACAGAAGGATGTGTCACATGAAATTTAAAACAATGAACAAACTTGTGAAAAACAACCTTGTAAGAGGTTTGCCACAAAAGGTATTTTCATGTGATGATCATTGTGTTGCATGTCTTAAAGGCAAACAACACAAAACTTCTCATAAGTCCAAAGAGATAAATACAATCTCTTCACCCCTTAATTTACTGCATATGGATCTGTTTGGTCCTACAAATGTGATGAGTATTGGTAAGAAATCCTACTGCTTGGTTATTGTTGATGATTTCTCTAGATTCACTTGGGTCTATTTTCTGAGGACTAAGGATGAGACAAGTGGACTGATCAAGTCCTTTGTTCTTAGAGTTGAAAACCAAACAAATCTAAGAGCTAAAGTCATCAGGTCTGATAATGGAACCGAATTTAAAAACAATGACCTAAACAACTTCTGTGAGGAAAAAGGCATTGAGAGACAATACATTGCTCCTAGGACTCCTCAACAGAATGGTGTTGCTGAAAGGAGAAATAGGACTATGATAGAAGCTGCTAGATCTCTGTTGGCAGATTCAAAACTCTCAATTACTTTTTGGGCAAAAGCAGTTAATATTGCCTGCTATGTTCAAAACAGAGTTCTAGTAGTGAAATCCCAAGACAAGACACCTTATGAGCTTTTTAAAAAGAAGAAACCTTTTATTGGATTTTTCAAACAATTTGGGTGTCCTTGCACAATTCTCAATACCAAAACTCACCTAGGCAAGTTTGATAGCAAAGTTGAGGATGGGTTTCTTGTTGGATATTCATCTCAATGTAAGGCCTACAGAGTTTTCAACTCCTCTTCTAGGATTATTGAGGAAAGTGACAATGTCAAATGCAATGAGAACACACCAAATCAACTTGGTTCAGGTCCTGATTGGCTATTTGACATTGATTCACTGTCTAATTCTTTGGGTTTCAGTAATTAGCACAATGCAGGAACATGGACAGAAAAGGTACAAGTACAAAGACAAGAGTTTGTGTTGTTCCCAACACCTACTGCTGATCCTATTGAATTCTATGACCAAGATAAGAAAGATACTTCAGATTCAAAGGACACTGAACCAGCTCAGAATGAAGAGGACAGAGGTGAAAAGGAAGATCAACCCTCAGATTCAGGAATCAAAGGTCCTGAGATGCCATGTTTGGAAGAAAATGACACAGATGATGATAACTCTTCAGTTTTTGGTGGCAACACTCCTGAAAAGAATGACTCTAATCTGGAAGCAGATATTAATGAAGAGGTTGTTCATCAAACAAGAGTTCAGAAAAATCATCCTCCTCAATTGGTGATTGGTGACATCAATTCTCCTATAATCACAAGGAATCAAAGCAAGTTGGGAGGATTGAAGTACATACAATCAGAATTACTATCTTGCTTTCTATCACAGGTTGAACCCAAAAAGGCATATGATGCAATGAAGGATCCAAGCTGGATAGAAGCAATGCAAGAGGAGATATTGTAGTTTGTGTTGCAGGATGTATGGGATTTGGTTGACCTTCCAAAGGACACAGAGCTATAGGCACTAAATGGATCTTCAGGAACAAGAAAGATGAGAGATGAATAGTAATAAAGAACAAGGCCAGATTAGTGGCACAAGGGTATACTCAAGAAAAGGGAATTGATTATGAAGAGGTATTTGCACCAGTGGCCAGGATTGAGGCAATCAAGCTATTTTTAGCCTATGCTTATTTCATGAAGTTCAGGGTCTACCAGATGGATGTCAAGAGTGCTTTCCTGTATGGGAGAATTGAAGAAGAAGTGTATGTCTGTCAGCCTCCAGGGTTTGAGAATCCAAATTATTCTGACAGAGTATACAACTTGAAGAAGGCACTCTATGGGCTACATCAAGCACCAAGGGCATGGTATGACACTTTGTCTACCTATCTCTTGGAAAATGGTTTTCAAAGAGGATTCATAGACAAGACTCTGTTCATTCAGAGGAAGAAGAAGGACATCCTTGTAGTGAAAATCTATGTGGATGATATTATCTTTGGATCCACAAAATATCAAATGTGTAGAGATTTTGAAGAATTGATGCACAAGAGATTCAAGATGAGTTCTATGGGTGAACTTACCTTCTTCCTTGGGCTACAAGTTAAGCAGAAGAAAGATGGGATATTTATAAGCCAATCCAAGTATGTGCAGGACATTCTTACTAAGTTTGGATTCTCAAATTCAAATCCTGCAAGCACACCCATGGAGACATACAAACAGATCACTGCATATCTTGAGGGGGAGGATGTGGATGTTCATCACTATAGATCTATGATTGGCTCCCTCATGTATCTCACTGCTTCAAGACCATATATCATGTTTCCTGTTTGTGTGTGTGCAAGATTTCAAGTAAGGCCTAAGTAGTCACACTTTCAAGCAGTCAAGAGGATATTTAGATATCTCAAAGGCCAACCTAGATTAGGTCTTTGGTATCCTCATGACTCACCATTTGACCTACTTGCTTATTCAGACAGTGACTTGGGTGGTGCAAATTTCGATAGAAAGTCAACTTCAGGCGGATGTCAGTTTTTGGGTGCAAGACTAGTGTCACGGCAGTGCAAGAAACAAACCACAGTGTCCACCTCTACAACAGAAGCAGAGTATATAGCTGCTGCAAGCTGCTGTTCTCAAGTACTCTGGATTCAGAATCAAATGCTGGACTATGGTATGACTTTTCTTCACACTCCAATCTTCATAGACAATAACAGTGCTATTAGCATTGTTAATAATCCAGTCAAGCACTCCAAAAGAAAGCATATAGAAATTAGGTACCATTTTATCAGAGACTGTAATAAAAAGAAACTAATTCAGGTTGTGAAAGTCCATACAAGTAACCAATTTGCTGATCTATTCACTAAATCTTTTGATGTGGGTAGATTCACATTTTTTGTCACGAGTGTGGGCATGATAAACTCTGAATAAGCCTATTATCTTTTGTCTCATGTACTTGTATAGATTCTTCCCTATGTACTTTCTCATAATGTATGGAATATGGTGCTTTTAATCCTCTGTCTTTAAGTGTTTCAGGTTGCTTTGAAATAAAGGTAGTTAGTACTTCTGGTTCATTTAATACTGCTCGCACAAATGCTGACAGGTCAAATAGGATTAAGTATGGTTACTACTGCTAGGTGGTTTATACTGCCAGTGCAATGTTACTACTACTTGTCTTGTTTCTACTGCCAAAAGAGTTAATACTGCTGGTATGTGTTACTACTGCTAGCCGGTGTTAATACTGCTGGTATGTGTTACTACTGCTAGTTTGTGTTAATGCTGCTGGTAAGTGTTACTTCTGCTAATGTAAGTTAATACTGCGGGTTTGTGTTAATGCTGCTAGGGTATTTACTACTGCTCTTAACTGAAACCAGTACCCTATAAATACCCTTCATGCCCGCCAATATATCAAAACAGCTCTTTGAATTTCTTTTGCTTATTCATCTTCTCTCGTCCTAACTCTTGCTTTCTAGTGATTACACACTAGTGCTCAATCGACTTAAGAACTAATGGCAGGTCTCGTGTTTGTGGATGATCACAACGAGTTAGCAATGCTACAAAAACCCAAGCAAGGTGCGGAGTTTCATCATATTGTGGATTTTCTCAAATCCTCACACGTCGCATACGCATTATCTGTCAATCCCACAATCTATGTGGAACACATGCGACATTTTTGGGAGAATGCTACCATCCACACTGAAGATGGCAATCAGGTCATCAAATCAAGGGTTTGTGATAAACCTATGACCATTACTGAAGGCTGCATCCGTGCACATGTACGCCTAGATGATGTCGCAGGTATTACTTCTCTACCGAAGGAAGATCTCTTCCAAGTTCTTAGTCGTATGGGGTATGAAGGTCCCACTGACGTATATAAGTTTTACAAGAACAAATTTTCACCTCAGTGGCGATTCTTTGTTCATACCCTACAACACTGCATTTCTCGAAAAACAACGGGATGGAGTGAGTTCAGCAGTACCATAGCTTATGCTCTGGTTTGCTTGGCAACCTCTAGAAAGTTCAACTTTTCTCAAATGATTTTAAACGATTTGCTGTCAAACCTGGATACCAAAACCAAAAGCTTTTATATGTATCCAAGGTTTGTGCAAGAAGTACTAAATCAAGAATTGACGGATTTATCTCATTTCAATGAGGTATATGTACCAAAACCCCCAAAGGGGAAGGTGTTCTCTAATATGAAGAGGCCCAGTAAGGACTTCTCTGGTATAGACACACCATTGATCTCTACAATGATGGTTGTGTCCCACTCTCAAGGTGAGGCATCAGGGTCAAAGCCCACATTAGACCAACCCACTGATGACCTACCCACACCTTCCACTACAAAACATATCCCTCAGACCCTTCTAAAGAAGCCAACATCACCCATTACTCATACATACACAAGGAAAAAGGTACAGAAGGTTCCTTCCCTTCTAGTATCTTCACCCCAAAGCCTAAAAGCCCTCTGATGGAGCATTTTCCATCAGAGAATATCTAAAGGGAAACCACAGGGGTGTCTCCCAACCCCAAGAAGGTGCTCAATAAGGAGGAGGAAGAGCATGTGGGCAGTGAGGCTCACACTACTGACTTTGCACAAAGTGCAGGGCAGGATAGTGTGAACATCTTTAAGACCTTCCCCACGACAACTTTGCGTGAGCAATCATCCAAAGGTCACAGGTGCCAAGAAACCTAGGGGGTAGAGGATGCTTCTGCTAGGCAGTAGACCTCTACTAAACGTTCCAATGATCCTCCAAGGGTGGTAAATACACCTAAAGGTGGTGAGGATAGATATACATACGATGAATTAATGGAAACCATAGCCAATATCAATATGGATGTCATTTCTCAAGGGCACAAAATAGAGGCAATGCAATAGATCATAACTGGCCAACAAGAGTAGATTGCAAATCTCAAAAAGCTGGTGATGAAGTTAGTGCTCAAAAAGAAGAAATCAAAGTTTGTGCTGAAGAAAAGGAGCACAAATCATGATTCTTTCAAAAAGGGGGAGACCAAAGAGGATGAATCTCAGTTTGAGGGGGAGATGGGAAAAGAAGCAGAAATGGGTACAAAAGCAGAAAGCAGCAAAACAGCAGAAACAGAAACAACAACATAAACATTTAAAGTAGCAGCAGAAATTGGCTTAGCAGCAGTAACTGAAGCAGAAGCAGTAACTGAAGCTGCAGTAGAAACTGAAAAAGCAGCAGCAGAAACAGGGCTGACAGTTGAAGAGATAGAGATTGTTGAAACACTGGTGAAGGCAAAAACAGACACTCCCAAGGCTACTCAAAAGGCCAAGGGAGTGGAAATCAAAGAAGGAGGATTTGAAAAGAAGAGAAAAGGAATAAGTGATGCTGAGGTAAAGAGAAAAGGAAAAGAAAAGGTAGTGGAACCTCTGAAGAAAACAAAGAAGTCAGTTCAAGTAGCTCTAGATGAAGAGGTAACTAAACAGCTGCAAGCTGAAATAGAAGCAGAAGAAGAGTCTCAAACTACCAAAGATAGGCAAATTGCTTTAGATCTGTCTAAAAATCTCAATGAGGAGTACCAAAGGAGTTTGAGGGCTGCAGCCGAAGCCAAGAAAGTCCAAGTAAAAGCATCTATGCCAAGGCAGCCAGCACAGACAAAGAAAAGACAACCTTCAAAGACTTTTGTTGCCAACCAAGAAAGGAGGAAAATGATCAACTTTCTAAAAGGATCAGTTGGTGTTAAAGAAGGTATGTTCACTGGTATGTCTTATGGTAGAATTGAAGAGCTTTACAAGAAAGAAATGACCAAGCTACAAGGAGACTTTACTCAAAGGGTTGAGGTTGAAAGGAAAATGAAAGAAAAGCATGATCTGCATATCCAACAACCTTTTCCTGAGAGTGAAGAAACCACTTCTACAAAAGAAGTGGAAGAAGAACAGAAAGAAGAAACTCTTGCTCAAACAGTCAAAGTTGTCAAAAGAATGAAAACCATAGCTTCAAAGAAACAGACCAAAAGGCTAAGGATTGAAGAAGTGCAAAAAGAAGTTGAACCTGTTGTTGCAACCCCTGAAGAACAATCAAGTCAACAAGGTGCAGAACAATCTGAAAAATCTGAGGTACATGTTGGTTTATATATGACTGTGACTGATAGTGAACCTGTAAAAGCTGACCCAATATCAGTCTAAGCCCCTGAAATTATCCATTGGGATATCCTGGAAGATCAAAGGAAGAAATACTTCAGGATTATAAGGATGGGAGACAAGTATGAGGTTTACTCTACTTGGGGCAAAATCATCAGAAGTTGTTCCAGATCTGACTTAGAAGAAATGTTCAAGGTTGGAATGAGCTTGTATGAAAAGGAGTTTACAGGAGCAGGAATGAGCTTAATAAGATTAGCCATGGAGTTCTTATGCATGATGTTTGATCCTAGGAAAGTTCAACATGTTGTCAGAGATCTACATCTGGAGAATAAATTCCAAAGAATAGACAATTGGATGCTATTTGAAAGGTGTGGAGTCTATGTCATCACTATTGACATATCTTATCATGAGTACTACCTGGTGGATAAAATTTATGATCACAGCAAAGCAAAATTGCAAGGTATGTTGAATGCTAAGCCGGTATGTTCAAAGGATTCTGAAATGGCCAAGATAGTAGTCAAAAGAATCATCAATCAAAGCTTAGGTTTGGATCCTAATCTTGGGAATTGAGCTTAAGTTTTGAAAGTATCATGAAGACCAAATTTTGAAGAACTTAACTTCTCAAATCTGAAAAGTTAAGTTAGGGGGAGATTGTTGGGTCTGAAATGAGCTAAGGATGATTAATAATGCCATATACTACTTCTTGTGTAATTAATACTGCTAGTTCAATATTGCTACTGCTGGTGAGATTAATACTGCTAGACTTGAAGAGATAATACTGCTAGCATGTTAGTACTGCAAGATGGTTAATACTGCTGAGTAATTACTACTGCTTATGAAGATTAAAGCTGCTGAGAAGATAATGATGGAATGATTTGATTAATGCGAAAGTCAAGGAGATTTGAAGATAATTATGGACTGGATCATGAAGATTAATTTTTCTTTTATAATTATCTTGTAATCTGTCTTGTATATATACTGTATAGAAGGCATAGAATAATATACACAACAAAACACAATACGCACAATAGAAGTTTACAAGTTCATACGTTCTTAGAGAATTAACCTCAAGATTCTTTGAAATCCTTTCTTTAGAGAAGTTCAGAACGTCTGTTGAGCCTGTTCAACAGATTGAGGTTGAGTTTGTAATCATTAAGCTAATCAATATAACTTGTGATTTGCATTCAAGTACTGTTTCACTGATTGAGTGTTAAAGTGTTTTTCCGCAACTTCTTTAACATTGTTTATGAGTGTGTTAATTAAATTCTTCATTAGAATTTTTCGATCTTGACAGGTTATGGGTGATCCCTTGGTTCCTCTAAGCAAACCCGTCCACTGCCTAATATCAATTCTAGCTCTGACCTCACGACTTAACTCCCAAAGATTCTTACCGAAATCTCTAAGATTTATCGGGACGCTAACAACATCAATCCCTATAAGATAGCAGTACTTCTATCATTAATCGAGGTAATCGCAAAAAATACCAACAACGATTCGTACATAAACAACAACACTACAATTTGAATGCAACTAATGGGGAACGTACCTGTTGTTACCGACATGCCACCCTAGCCTTGGCATACTATGTCTATTGCCCGACCCTTTTGTCGATTCCTGCGTGTGGACAATCCTTTTTAACGTGACATGATTCCTTACACACAAAGCAGATTGTGCCCTTAATGGAACAATATCGGTGGGAGTGACCCAACGCCCCCACACTTGAGACATGTCGTAGGGTTGGGGTTACACCTACCCGCATGTTTGACTCGACCCTCCTGGCACCATTTTGACTTCCTATGATGGCCAACTCCTTTTCCATCACCATGATCCTTGTGTTCTTGGGGTGGACTCCACCAATCTTCTAGTTTCCTCATTTCTTTAATCTCCGCCTCTTCTTCCTCACCCCCGAATATAAACGTCTTCCATGAATTACGACTCTTGTATTGATTTTTGGAGGGTGGAGGATTTAGAACTTCGGACCATCGCCTTCATATCGGCCGATAACCCTTTTAGATACGCCTTAACTCTGTCATTCTCGCTTGGGACCACATGACCTACTAGATCCAGTTTCTCCATGAAGAGGTTGGAGTATTCTCTTACTAACATGTTTCCCTTCTTGAGTGCTCGAAATTCCTCCTCTATTCGGTCGATCGCCATTTCATTGCAATATTCATCCGACACTTTCTTTTTAAACGTATCCCATGTTACTGATGAGGTGATAACAGTTCCATGGGTGGACTTGGTAACACTCCACCAAGTAAGAGCTCGACCCCTCATCATGTGGGAGGAGAATTTCACCTTCTATCTCTCCTCACATTCACTAGCGTCAAATGCTTGTTCCATCTTTTGGATCTAATTCATGCATGCCACCGGGTTGTCAGTTACTGAAAACTCTGGCGGTTTGCTGCACAGGAAATTCTTGTATGAGCAGGTCCTTCCACCATGTCTCAAATTAGCAACAACCATGTCCTCCATCCGGATTACATTTCTAGTGTCACTGGGACCCTTTACATCAAGCCCAATGACTACTTCATGCCTCCGTTTATTGGCATTTCTGTCTTCTAACAATTTCATTATCCTTTCTTCTTGTTGCTCCATAGCTGAATTCATCAGTTGAACTATGCTAGTCAACAATTCGGAATGAGGGTTACCTTACTGAACATTTGGATTTGTAAGTTTCAAACTCACTCTTTGTGTGTGTTCCGGTCCATCATTAGACATTGGAGGCAATAGAGGAGGTAACTCATGGTTGACTCCCGCAGCTTGACGTAGAGTCGCCATACTCATATCATACCCGTCCTCTTGTACTTGTGCCTCTCTCCGCGCATCTGCCATTCTTGTCTGACACACATGAAAATGAGGTTAAGAGTTTACACCGACACTAGATTAACAACGATGACATACTACTACACCCATCAAGTATAGTACCAATGGTAAATTCAAGCACTATCACGTAACATTATATTCATAATAGCAATAGCTAAATGAAATTATGAACATAATACACATAAGAATCCTCGTCACCATAGTCGCGACTCTTAACTAGTGCATTTCTGTCGACCACCACAACGTACTCTCATCTTAAAAGTTCTACTTATAACGAACTAGTCATAACTTAAAGTCTCAGCTTAAGTCCAGACATCTATAACTCATACCTAGTTCATTTAAACTAGAACTCTGATACCAACTTGTAACACCCCTAAAATTTGAAAATAGCAGACAAATTAAAACTTCCAAAACTCCCTTAAAGACTTAACTCGAAATGAAAAATATCTAAAGTTTACAAGGGAATAAACACTACATGTATCAGGGTTCTAACGGAACTAACTTTTCCTACAAACGAGGACAAAGTCAGTCAGATGTTACTAAAACCACCAAATCTGCTATCTTCCTAAGACCGGGTGACGTCTTTAAAGCCATCCTACCGGAACTTCTACCAAGATCCACTCACCACTCAGATCCATCTAAGACCTGATATACATGTCGAAAGAAAAAATGTTAGGCTTAACGCCTTGTGAGTTAAAGCAATTTTCATCATATAAATCATATAACGTTTAGAACGAATATTTATTCTAAAAACGACCATTCCTGAAATATAAGGTATGAAAAGTATTAGTTTACAAATCATGTTATTTTCGATACCAAACGCCCTTTTTAAATACTCAATTAACACCCAAGGCTCCCAAAACGCACGTACGAGGTATTCCACCCAAAATATTAATTGTATAAATAAAGTGGTACGTTTCAACACCAAAAGTATGGGTAAGGGAATACCCAAAGATAACACCTTTTTGGTGACGTGGGAGACCCGATTCCATCGAACATGGCAGGACACAAAGTTAAGCCACTTATCAACGTTTATGAAATTCACTTCGGGTCATGGATCCCCGTATACGGCTCCTCTGAGCAACCACCACAAGATTCCCAAATGACCCTAATGTCTACTCGACCTCTAGATGAGTGTCACCACAAAAGTCACAAGTCCCCGTATCCGAATCACCATAGGCACCACCGCAAGACTTAGCTCTGTATACGACTCTCCAAGAGCACCACCGCAAGCTTACATAAAAACATGACTTGGGGACCACTCACTAGACTCAAACATGGACATCAAAACTCCATGATGAACATAACGACTCCTATGCCTATGGATCCATTGCATTACAATCTAAATATTACATGACTCCAAATGAACTAACTAATGCATTCAAAACATGTAATAATCAACATTTGTGCAATAATTGCATTCCCATAAAATACTCCATGTTGAGCCATTTAAACCGGACAATGTCCCAAAACTCATTAATGCATAAGTCAATCCATAAGGCATCATAAAACATTTGGCAAATAAATAAAGCCAATATGGCTACATAAGTCGGTGTACAATTTTCCCAAATTTGGTATCTTTCCAACGTATAATTGGCTAAAGGCCTAAACCGTAAGGTTCATATTTTCCATAATACTCCTAAGGTCAAAATGACCGTTTCTATTAACTCGCACTTTTTAAAGCAAAAAGAGCTTAAGGCTACAATATCCAAAACTCATAAATTTGGGTAAAATTCCAAATAAGCCACAACCAATTAATTGTCCACAAAATTCCAATTCATAAGGTCAATCCACTAAAACCTTGTGTAACCCGATTTGTAAATATAGATCCAACGAAATATATTACCCAATATTCTTCAAATATCCAAGAAATTCTTATTAGTGGTTCAACATCCTTTTTATTGGCCAAAACGCCAAATAACTTATCGTAAATCATTTATAGACATTTTACAACTCCATATGCTCAAGAAAGCTAAAATCACAAAACTCATTAATTATAAAGTGAGCACATATGTGTTTGTCCAAAACCCAAAATATTTATATTTTGACATGTATATAGTTTTGTAAAGCAACTAGAACTCACCTTGCTAAATTTAGACTAAATCTAGGTTTTACCCCCAAAGCTTGAGCTCCTTGGATGAAGACTTGAAACCTTCTAAATCCTAGATTCAAGCTCTCAACAAAGATCCTTAACCACGAGACTTAAATCCACCAATAATACACCTCTAAAGCAATAAGTTGAACCTCAAACCCCAAATCACCAAAACCCTAAAACTACCAAAATTGGGTTTTAGTTCAAATTCCTAAAATTCAAGATACAATGGTGGGGGATGTTTTAAAAGGTTAAAACATGTATTTGGACATGTATACAACTTTAGAAGTGAAGGTGAACTCACAAATTAGGTTTTATTAGAAAAAACTTAGTAAATCCTAAGTGAAGCTTAAGATTGCAGATGAAGATGGAGATCCTTGCTATCTAGCTTCCATCCTTGAACTTGGTAGAGTAATGATACTTCAAAACTTAAGGATTTGAGAATTTAGTGTTCCAAAATCACCATAAAGGAAGTGGGGTGGTCTTGGGAGAGTTGGGAGGAAAATGGGAAATGAAGAAAGGTGCTAAATCCCGTATTTGACAGCAGACTGCCCCCTGGGTGCGACATTGCCAGGTGACTATGCCATGGCAATGTCGCCAAGATGCCCCAGGTCACTGCCTCCCTTATGCTACTTTACCAGGTCGTTGAACATTGTATTCGAGCCCGTATCAATTCCCGAAACTCGACCTTTTCAACACCAATTCTCCCGATACTCTTAGGGACCACATAAAATGATTATTTAACATAAAAATCACTATTTATAAGATGTCACGAAGTGCGGATTGACTTTCACTTACCGAAAATTCCGGGTGTTACATAAAATTCATCCAACCCCAACATTTAAAGATTAGTTCATGTTGGGGGTACTTGAGAACAAAACAAGTAAAGTAAAAGTCATAATCTAGACATTGGTTTCTCAATCAAATACCACGAACATGGTTAAACCCTTGTTAATCTTCGCTTCTAAAATATTTCTTTATCTTCAATCGCTGCCAAACTTCACCATGAAAAACGTGTAAAAATCACCCCTAACCGTTAGTCTGTGGATAGGATGGTTAATGCCCTCAACCCTAGCTAGAAAAGGGAATAAAACACGACTTAGAGGTTGTCGTGAAGTCACCCGAGTTTTGAAACCTCTAAGATGGCCCCAACTCTCAAGGGAACTCGCTGGGGCCACTGTTTTGGCTTCAATTTCTTTGTAAGACACCGTTGAGTTCCTCTTCGCATCCAATACTCACAAGGAATGTAAAATTCTTCTTTTGGTTAGAATCCCATAGTTCTTTTATTTCCTAAGAAATTGTACTTCGTGAATTAACTTGCAATAAACAGTTAGAAAAACACTTCATTTGCTTGGAAAATAGGCAATTCTACCCTGTAAAAGGTGTATGAATAACGCAAAAATGGCATTATCAAGAGCTAGAATGTTTTTGTTAGTTTTAGTGGTTTTGCGATCTACAGTAAAAAAATCCTGCTTAATATCCATGATTTGCCTCGAAGCCTATAAGAAATTTAACAACAAACATCAATTTGAAATTCAATCTCTTTGTTTTTAAATGTTGTTAAACTTCTTGAATCAGAAATGAAGCCGATTATAAAAAGTTAGGGCACTTTTATGTGGTGTACGGGCGTGGAAACTAGTTAATGGTGTTAAGGTATTTCATCTTGTAGACGTCGTTAAGAAGGCATCAATTTTACTATGTAATATTACATATGATGGCTTGGTAAATCTTGTTGCTAGGAAGTTACGGTTTGGGTAGAATGTAATGGTTGTCGTTTATGTACGTTTAAACAACTCCTAAGCATATGGGGGCCGAAATGCTATTCGCTAAAACTACTAATTAGGGTCCCTGGAAAGCTAGTTTAAATAACTCATGTCTGTAACACCCTAAAAATAGGGGTAAATTTAAATCTTAAATCTTATGAAATATGAAACTCAAATAAATGGAGATCATCCAAAAAGGAAAATAGTTAAAGCGTATACAATTTCTATGAATGGAAATTATAAATGACAACTCACTAATCTAGGCTATTTCCATCTAGATTAAAACAATTGTCATCAAACTCTCTGAAAAAGGTATCTATTCAAATTTGTACACCAAGCTCCCAAAAGTCTAACATTAAAATTCTCCGCTATCGGCTCAACTCTCATACATTAATCCTTGCGAGTCCCGCCACTAAGGGAACCTGATATACATGTCATTTAAGAAAACGAGTGTTAGGCTTTCGCCTAGTGAGTTCAAACAATTATAAAAACAACGTTAAGAAAATATTTAATACCAATGAATGATATCAACAAGAGTTCATTATTAGTTCAAGCCTCATTTACCCTTGGAAGGAAAATAAGGTTTCACCAAATAACGGGGAGATCCGGTTTACCATTAACAGTGACAAACACAAAAGTAAGTCACATTACAACGTTATAGAGCTTCTGTTATCGCACCATTGGTTATCAAGTTCAACCACCCATGGCTTCTAGTTCGAGTTCCCAAAGGTCTAAGAAGGCTCATCCACTAGAAGTTTAGTGTCATGGGTCACATGGTTATCGAATTCAACCACCTACGGTCTATAGCTCGAGTTTCCAATGATCAAAACCCTATGTCTAGCCATAATGGAAACAACATCTCATTTCACGTAAATTGACTAGTGCCTATGGATCCATTACACTATTGTCTAACACATTAATGCCTTCAAGACATACCATAAATACCCGACATGTAAACATTTGCATAAAGTTAACCTTTCATGAGGGAAAATCCCTACTTTGTCAACAAAACATAAATATAACCATTTACTTAGGTTTACAAAAATTCATCAAAATAAGTGAGAAACTATCATTTACATATTCAAAACCATTTTAGACAGTCATTTCTTCAAAATACCAAGTTTAGTCAAAATCCTAGTTTTTTACCTAACTTTTCCAAAGAGGATAGTGTTGGTCCCGAACGTGCTTAACAAGTTTGTAGAGGGGGGGGGGGTTTGAATACAAACACAAAATTTAATGGTTTAATAAATTGTTTATTGATAAATCAAATCACAATTTACAGTTTGTTGCGAAATAAGATTAAGTAAAACCTAATCTAAACAAACTTAAGAATCACACAGATTGTTGCACAAAAATTAGAGAATAGATATTGAGAGAATATAGAAAGCAAGGGTTTCTATCTGATAAGAAAGATAGAAGGTGACTCTCAGATAGAGTCTTGATCTTTCTATTTATACCCTATGCATTAAATGCATGGCAGGGTACTTTACACGTGTCCTTCGATGGTTGGTTGCATGCTTCTGACTTTTGGAGACATGCTTTTGGCTGTATGGTGAACAATGTAGATTTTAGAGTTGTTGTACGATATGTCACAGAGATATGTCTCTTTTGACATTTGTACTATGTGTGCAAAGGTAAGACAAAAGAAACTTGGAGCATAAGCTATGTGATCTTCAATCACTGAATATCTCTTCCTTCATAGAGATAGAAAGACGTTCAGTAATCGCTGAAGCTTTTCTTCAGGTTTCGTCGCGCATAGGTAGACTTGTCTTGGTTTCACTGATATCCGCATCAGATCATGAGTAGACTTGTCTGTTGTTCAGCAGCTTTGTCTTCGACTCAGTGATGAACATTTTTGTCGCGAAACTTCTCTTCAGAGATTACGTCTAACTGTTACAAGAGAAATTATCAGCGATACTGAACACACTCAGTATTTAATCGCTGATGGTGAAACACTTATACATACAAATGTTAAACGTAATTTTCACTAAATATTACAGCGGGTCATTATCAAATCACTGAGAGAGTTTGGATCAACAATCTCCCTCTATTTGATGATGACAAAGTAACTATGAAGAAAATTACTTTAACTCAAAATATAAGGATAGTGAGGACTCGTAACATACATGTCCCAATTACTATTTTGAGGGATCTTTTTACAGTACTGATTGTTTAAGTACTTCACTGAATTTTTCATTAAATTGTAGAAAGAAGTTACAAGGTAGAACATGAAAATTGTAAGTACAAGAGAAGTCCTATACTACTGTAAGACCAACTAATAGATTACAAGAGACAAAATGGAATATATCAGCTATGTTTTCAGGAAGTATTTAGAGAGATCATAAAATTTGGTATCTTTTCTCCTTTCCTTCTTCGATCAGCGGCTTCTTGTAGAATAAGAGTTTTGATTGGATCTGCCAATGAAGAGTATCCATACCACAAGCATAGAAGATCTTGTAGATGGCTTAGAGGGCACAGAGGAATCTCATAGACTCTTTGAAGCCTAATATTTTCCTAATCATCTCTAAAGAAGATTCCATAAGGCTTCTTTATCACTTGTCCTGGTATATACGGTCCAACAGGAGGTAGTGATAGATCTAGAGCTGAGAAATCCGGAGGAGGCCCGAATAGTGCATCCCTGGAGAATTTGATGGAGGTTTCATTTCTGATAACCGCATCATTTTCAGAGGAGGCATGCTTTTGTTTAACTGGTCTTAGCTGAGATGGAGGAGCTGAAGGCACATTTGTTTTGGCAGCGACCCTGTTGATGAGAGCCTCAAGAAGGTTTTCAACATAGCCTCTGTACGTTGATCTCGATTTCTTCAGTGCTTCTCTGAACTCCAACCATTCATAGTAGCCGAAATGTTCCAGTTTTGATAAGAACATAGCTTTTGAACTTCCATCCTCTCTGAATATCTCCATGGTGACTGAGGCTCGATCCTTCTTTTTCTTTCCTTAGATTGTCATGGAAGTGATCTTCATTGGATCAGATCGGTGGTCAAGCTTATTTTTGCACCAAGCTAAACTAACATTGCTTATCTCTTTTCTTTTAGCGTGCTCCTCCTCTATCTCTTTCAAAAGAGCAACTTGAACTTTCACCGGGTTCTCTTTTATCTTGTCATCTTTGAATAAGGATGAATGTACCTCAAGAGCTATATCAACATCTTTTTGGCATTCAACGATTAACTTTTTAGCTCTGACAGATTCTTCAATTTCTGTTGATGAAAGAAAGTTAAGCTCTTCATTTGAGGTTTGAGAAGGGATCTCCAGTCGTAGACTCTCCAGGTTGGAGATCATCTCTTCTAGTCTCTGAACTTTATCCTCTGACCTTTGAAGAGGTCGAGAGGGCCTTTATGGATGACTTAGGGATTCATCCTCTTTTTTTTTCTTCATCAATCTCGTTGACAGAGATTGGGATTATTGTTTCTTCAGCTATTGGAGTTGGGATTATTTGCCGAGACGCTCCCTTAAGCAGGGGAGAGAACTGTCTGAGCAATAACAAAAGGAGTTAGTGTATGTTTTTAAGGAAGAGAGAGATAAAGGCTAGAAAGACAGGGGTGATTGGTAGGAAAAGAAAGATAGAGGTACAATAGAGAGACATACCTGAGAAGGTAGCTCCCCCTCAGAAGGTGACAAAAGTTTCAGATTTCCCTAAGCAGTGATTCCCTTTTTCTTGCCTTGCGATGAGGTATCTGGTGCTTTTTCACTTTGTCTCCCCCTGCTTCATTTATTACAACGCCATATCATCGTTGGAGCCGATGAGACGTTTATTGTTGAGAACGATTGAGATGGATCTTCGTCTTCATCATCATCAGTGATGATATCGTCAGCCTCCTGATCCTCAAGATCAAGATCTTCCTCGTCTTCTTCCTCCTCATCTTTCTCTTCTTCTTCCACAAGCACTGAAGAAGAGGAAGGAGGGGTTTTTTCTCCAACAGCAGCTGATTCTTCAACTGTCTTCTCCCTCTCAGTATTAGAGGGAGGTTCTTCCACGATCTCCTGAGCGGTTACTGCATTTTCTTCATTTATATCCTTCCCCTCCTCTTTGTCATCATCATGGGGGAGGGATGTGGCAGCAGCTTCAGCTTCAGCAACAGTCGATATGTGGGCATCAGCCTCCAACACGTCCAGATGACTTTCTATCTCTAGAAAGGCAGACGTACCATGCTGAATAAACTCTATAGCTAAGTTCAGTGACATTTTGTCATCGTCATTGAAGGAAGGAGTAGGAGCGGGAGTTGGTTCATCCAGCTTTGACAAGATTTAAGAAAGTAGCTGGTTGGTACTGTCAGTCTTATCACTGAGAGTTCTTACTTCTCCAGTGAGGGTCTTTACTTTGGTGTTGAGTTGGTGGACATGACCATTGAGAAATTGTAGCTGAGTTGAGTTGGTGGTCACTTCTTCTTTCAGCGAGTGGACCTCAGTTTGGAGAGTGCTGAGGTAAGATGCGTCAGCTTTGGTGGAGATGGTGGTAGAGAGACCTTTCAATTCTTCACCAGCACTGTTGATGGTTGTAGTAGTGGTGTTGATGGAAGTATCTAGAGCTTCCACTTTCTCGACAATCTTTGTTAGCGATGCGTCAACAGTTCCCAAAATAGGACCTGAAAAAGAGGTTAGCATTTGAGCAAGGCATTGCTCAGGCTTGTTTAGAGAGGTAGGAGAAGTGTATATGGTTTTAGAGTTACCTGATATGTCAAACATATTGTAGAATGGCAGGTCTCCCTCAAAAGAAGGAAATATCAGTGATGTTTGAGGCAAACCTCCGAAAGGGAGGCCACCAGGTCCTACATGTGCAACTTGAAGAATATGTTGCTGTAACGGAGGGAGGTTAGAGACCAAAGAAATAGGAGGGATAGAATAAGAAGCACTGGTGATGATAGTAATTACCTCAGATGGAGGTTGAGTCAGTGAGGGAATTTGGGAGGTCACCAGTGGTGTGTCAGTGGTGGAGGTTACTGATACGGTTGTGGCGGGAGCAGGTGTGGAAGAGCGAGCCACGAAGTCATCCAAAGTGGCCTTTTTAGAGGTACGAGAAATAGTTGATGACTTTCGTTTGAGAGGAGTTGTAGTGGCGTGGATAGATGATGAAGGAACCATCTGCGTAGCCACTGAAGGAGAAGAATGTTGGGAGAGACAGAGGCGGAGAGTTTGAAGACTTACCTCATTTGCAGTGGACTTGACTTTAAGGATGCGAGGGCCAACCTTAGAGAAGCTACAAACACTCTCCTTAGGGTACTTGTCTCCCAAGAAGTAATGAAGGATGGCAGAGATTAATCTAACATAGGTAATCTTGATGTCCCTTTCAGCTTTCTCGATCTTGGAGAGAAGATCTTCAAAGATAGCTCCAACATAGTCAAAGTGTCTACCAGCGATCACTGAGTAACCCATTTTGACCTGAACCTTGCTTGCCTGATCTAGTGACCCAACTTTTCCACTCATGCTCTGAATTATGTGTGTGAAGATATAATCATCTTAGAGGGCATCTTCGCATTTTGAATCTTTGTCAACTTTTTATCAGGGATGGTCGTGCAGGGTTTGAAGTGCTACTGATATCCCATGTGGTCGAGGAACTGAATGAGTCCAGCGTTAGTAGGTAAGGCGTCGAAGCCTGCTTTTGTCTTGGAGGGGAATCGAAGATCTATGCGAATAGCAAGAGTAGTGATATTCCCAGGTCCATGGTGGGTCTAGAAGGTGATAGCAGGGATCGCCTTGCCTTGCTTGTTCAGTACTTCACATTTGCCAGCGGTGAACCAGAATTCCTGAAGAAGAGCCCTTGAAGGAGTGGGATCAACTTTCAGCGCATAGCCCAAACATGATTCTTTGAGGAAGTTAGCAGCTTGCAGTAGATGAGGACATTTATTTTTGGGAAGGTCCAAACGTCCCAAGTGGTTATTTTTTGCGACTTCGGAATCAACAAGTGCAAATTTCACAGTCTTTGAGGGAATGAGAGTAGTTTGGGAGGACATTTCTGGAATAGGTAAAAAAAGAATAGAATAAAAGGTTTTAGAGTCCAAAAATAGTGCAAACAAAATTACCAGTTTCTTATTAAAGAAAGAAACCTGTAAAAGAAGTTTATTGTTAGAGGAAAACCAGTTTCCTTTAAAAGAAGGGAATAAGAACAGTCTTACAAACCATAAGGTTTTCGAAAAAAAAGAAATCATTCAAAATGATTTTAAGAAAAACAATTTTAATCCAAGATAAGAAAAAAATAGAGGATTAAACGCAAGTTTTTGGAAGAAGAAGATGTAAAGAATAAGAACCTGGATTACTTGAAGATTTGAAGATTCAAGTGTTCATAAGTTCTTTGCTTGAATGCCGATAGTATTTTCTTGCCTTTTAAGTTTTTAGAGAAGGTAAAAGTTAAAAAAATATGAATGGCATTCCTTTTATATGAGGAGAGAGAAAGAATTTAGAGTGGGAAAAGGTGGTCATCATGACACGGACACGTCCCACGAAGTTAATTGGACAATAAGTGCAACGGACGAACGTGTGAGAAAAAGGCGTGCCATGGATTATCGGTTCAAATGACATCACAAAAGAGAGAAAAACATTTCAGTTTTTTTAGAAAGTATCGCTGACAGAAAGTCAAGAATATGTTTTCTTTGTAAAGGATCGCTGATGGGAAATATCAGTGATAACGTTTGTTTTTCAAAAAGCTTTTAACTACTTAAAGAAAATCAATGATTAAAGTTTTGATTTTTGAGAATGTCTTACTGAAAATATTCAGTGAGAAAGGATAAGATAACATACTTGAGTGTCAGAGATATTTAGAAAGATTGTGAGATGAGGTAGAACTTTTTATAACATACATAATGCATGAAAGCTGAAGAATTAATCTTCAAGATTCAACATTCCAAGCTCACTGATGAGAAAGTTAAATCTTGTCTCATCAAGAGGTTTGGTGAAAAGATCAGCAAACTGATAGTCAGTAGGAATAAAGTAGAGTTCTATATCACCATTCATCACATGATCTCTATGTGCTTTGTCTTTTAGTGTAACACTAGATTGTTTGCTATAGCGATGGCACTAGTGTTGTCGCAATAGATTGGGATTTTGGATAGTTGAAGGTCATAGTCTAATAGTTGATTTCACATCCATAAGACTTGAGCATAACAACTTCCAGCGGCTACGTACTCAGCTTCAGCTGTGGAAGTGGATACTGAGTTTTGCTCTTTGTTTGTCCAACTTACCAGCTTTCCATCTAGGA
Organism: Arctium lappa; assembly: GCA_023525745.1. NCBI lineage: Eukaryota > Viridiplantae > Streptophyta > Magnoliopsida > Asterales > Asteraceae > Arctium > Arctium lappa. The sequence continues at coordinate 44,145,247 of CM042063.1, forward strand.
GTTGACATCCGCCAGTGGTGCTTTTTCTATCAAGTTTGCAACCTGCAAAATCACTATCTGAATAGTCAGTTAGATCGAACCCTGAATCTTTGGGGTACCAAAGACCGAGGTTAGGAGTTCCCTTAAGATATCTAAAAATTCGCTTGACAGTGATCATATGGGATTCCTTGGGTTCTGATTGATAGTGTGCACAAAGACATGTAGAATACATGATATCAGGTCGGCTCGCTGTTAGATACAGCAGGGAGCCTATCATTCCCCTGTAGGCAGTGACATTAACAGGTTTTCTAGCTGGATCCTTGTTTAATGTCAGGTAGGTGCCATAGGAGTTTTCATCGCTGAGGTTTGAGTGAGATCAAACTTTTTCAGCATATCCTTAACTACTTATTCTTATGAATAAATGTACCTTTATTTGTTTTCTTGATCTGAAGTCCAATGAAGTAAGTTAGTTCACCCATCATACTCATTTTATATTCTTTCTTCATTATTTTAGCGAAACGAGTACACAGAGATGAGTTAGTAGAACCAATTATAATTTCATCAACAAATATCTGTACAAGAATAATATGACCTTTTATCTTTCTGAAAAATAACGTGTTGTCAATTTTTCCACGCTCAAATTTTTCAGAGATAAGAAAAGAAGAGAGAGTGTCATACCAAGCACGAGGAGCTTGTTTTAACCCATAGAGAGCCTTATCCAACTTATATACATAATCTGGATGCTTAGGGTTAGAGAACCCTGGGGGTTGTTCAACATAAACTTCTTCATTTAGCTTTCCATTTAGGAATGCTGACTTGACATCCATTTGATAGACTTTGAAATATTTGTGAACTGCATATGCTAAGAATAATTGAATTGCTTCGAGTCTAGCCACATGGGCAAAAGTTTCATCATAGTCTATGCCTTCCTTTTGTCTGTATCCCTAAGCAACTAGCCTAGCCTGTTGCGGTTACAGTCCCATTTTCATTTAATTTGTTTCTAAACACCCATTTAGTGCCTATAACATATTTATTATATGGTCGGGGAACGAGATTCCAAACTTTGTTTCTAGCAAACTCAGTCAACTCTTCTTGCATAGCACCGACCCAGTTTGGATCTCTGAGGGCATCATCAGTCTTCTTTGGCTCGATGATAGAAGGAAAATTTACAAAGGGCCAGATATTACCTGAACTTCGTCGTGTCTGAATACCTGCATCAGGATCACCAAGAATTTGGTCTATGGGGTGATCTTTGGTCCATCGTTGAGTTGGAGCATAATCGCTTACCTCAGGAGTTGGATCATCAATAGGAATGTTCACTGATGAAGAAGCTTGAGGTTCTTCAGCTATCAAATGTTGTGGTTCAGACAAAACATTATTCACTGAGAGGTTTTCAGAATAGGGAAGATTTGATGGAGGAAGTGTGTTTAGGGGAACTTCTGAAATCCAAGAGGTGGATTCAGCGTTAGGAGGTATGATGTTTGGATCATCATCAGTATTAGGAGGATATGTATGTTGATTTGAGTTGAAGAGAGGTTATATTTCCCTGTAGTTAGAGAACATACAAGAATTTAGTTCATCATTTTCAGTGATAGGTTTAGAGTTTGCTGACGTGGATTCGTCAAAGGTGACGTGGATTGTTTCTTCTACTGTTTGTCTTCTCTTTTTGAAGACTCTGTAGGATTTTGATATTGAGGAATAGCCAAGAAAGATTCCGTCATTAGCTTTCGGGTCGAACTTTCCAAGTGCATCTTTGTTGTTTAAGATGAAACACTGACAACCAAAGATGTGAAGAAAACTGATAGAAGGTTTTCTTCCATGAAAGATTTCATAGGCTGTTTTGCTTAAACGTTTTACTATCAGAGACCTGTTTTGAGTAAAACAAGCAGTGTTGACAGCTTCTGTCCAAACCTAAGTTGGAAGATGGGAATCGCTGAGCATTGATCTTGCAGCTTCAATGATCGTTCGGTTTCTTCTTTCAGCGACACCGTTTTGCTGAGGAGTTCTTACGGAAGAGAAATTGTGTGAAATTTCTTTACTCTCAAAGAAGTTGTTTAGAGAACTATTTTTTAATTCAGTTCCATGATCACTTCTTATTGAGCGAACAGTTATATTATTCATCACTTCCATCTTTCTAACAAAAGATATAAGTTCTTCTGGAGTATTGCTTTTAGAGCGAAGAAAGATTACCCAGGTGTAGCAAGAATATTCATCTATTATAACAAGAGTGTATTTCTTTCCAGCTATGGATTGAATATTGACAGGACCAAATAAATCCATATGCAAGAGCTGAAGAGGACTTGTCACTGAGGAAACTTGTTTTAATTTGAAACTAGTTTTAGTTTGCTTTCCTTTCTCATATGCTGAACAAAGAGATTTCCTTGGCATATGAGTGTTGAGGAAGACCGGAGACTAGTTCTTTTGAGGAGAGAGAATTCAATGTTTTGAAGTTGAGATGAGAGAGCCTTTTGTGCCATAACCAGTTGACATCTGAAGAAGCTTTAGAAAGAAAACAAACGTTTTCAGTAGAAGTAGAGTCCATGTCTATTACATAGACATTTTCTATACGATAACCACTGAGAGCGAGCTTTCCTTTTTCATTCACCACATACCATGTTTTCTTACAAAAGTGAACCTCATAGTCTTTGTCACATAGTTGACTGATTCTAAGAAGATTGTGCTTCACTCCATCTACGTAAGTGACTCTTTGGAAGGTAGTTTTCCCATTACTGAGTACACCAAACCCTCTGGTATAACCTTTTTCCATTTCCACCAAAAGTCATTGAGGGACATTTTTCTTCCTTGTATTCAGTAAGTAGGTCTTTTTGTCCAGTCATGTGTCGAGAGCAACCACTATCTAAATACCAGATACCCTTCGATCCCTGCAAACATAAGGAAGATTAAGTTTTGGTTGGTACCCATTTTTTAATGGGTCTAGTAGGGTTAGTGGAGATGGAAGGTTCAACAATCTTCACGGCATCTAAAGATTCAGCTCTAGTGGTAACCTTCACCTTGGTTAATTTTTTAACCTTAGTGGCATTTTTCATCTTGGCAGATTTCTCAACTTTGGTGACCTTCTCAGCCTTGGAGGCATTCATCTCCACTTTAGCTATCTTATCAGCTTTTGTAGCAGTAGGACATTTACTGGCAATATTGTCAGTAAGTCCACAATGATAGCACTTTCTATAGACAAAAGTAGCTTTAAGACCAGGAGCAGTTGAGTTAGAAAACTTAAGATGGGCAAGGCTTGCTCAAAGAATGCCCTTAGCATTAGATCGTGGAGGAACTTTCAGTTCTTCTGATTTCTTATGCTTGATATCAATTTTCAGCTTTGGAGTAGATCTTTGAGTAATGTCAGTAAGTTTTGATCCAGAGCTGAAGGATTGATTTACTGAAGGTTTGGAATGGACCTTCGGTTTTGCTATCTTAGTAGCCTTCTGAGGATGATGAGAAATGAATTTCCCTTTATCAGCGAGCTTGGAGCTCTTTGATAATTCCTCAGGGATAGGATTGGAAGATGAAGAACACTGAGGAGAAGAAGTGTCAGGTATAGAAGAGACAAACATTCCAAACTTAAGCATGGAACAGTCTCTGCTAAGTTCATCCTTTTCATGATGATAACCGAGACCGGTTTTATCATGATTATGGATTTTAGAACTTATGATTTCAGTGATCTTATTTGAAGATTTACACCATCCCTCAACAGTTGCCTTTTCCACTTTTAAAGCAGTGATGGCTTGTTCGCGTTCAATGCTGATAACTTCATTGACCATGACTTGATCTTTTAAACTTTCCTCTAAAAGAGTTAGTTCTTTGATCCTTTCATTACATTTCTCTAGTTGTTCAGTTAAATCAATATTTTTTGCTTTCAGCTAAAGTTTTGCCATTTAGTGCATTGTACAGGTCTATTATCAGCACATCTACAACGCGACTTCTCTCAGCTTCAAAAAGAGAGGGATTAGTAGATATTGATACCTGAGAGGAGATGTAACTCATGGAAGTTCCTGTTGGTTCTTATACTTCTTCTTTAATCGTAGCCATAAGACAGAGATTAGCAACTTCTTCTTCATTAGAACTTGATTCTTCTGATTTAGCCCAATCATGCTCTTCAGCGATAAGACCTTTACCTCTTCGCTTAAAATCTTTCAGCTTTTGATATTTTTCTTTCAGCTTGAGGTATTTGTTATCGCTGGTTTTTCTGGAAGTGGAAGGTTTGAAGACTTTCTTTGACCTGCATTCGCTGGAAAAATGCCCAACTTTCTCACAATTATAGCAAGTAGCAGTAGCCTTATCAACAGGGGTTGATTTTGGCTTGTTAGATATGGAGAAAGGCTTATTTCTTCTGAAATTGCTCTTTCTTGCAAATCTTTTGAAGGAGTTTGTCAAGAGTGCTAAGGATTCATCAAACCCTAAAAGATCAGCGTCTGATAATTCCTCAGAGTCAGAATCTAACTTAGTGATAGTGAGAGTAGATCGCTGAGATGGAATAATCTCTGAAGAGACTAAAACAACATGAGTGCTCTTGGAATCTTTAGAATCTTTCACAAGATTCTTCTTCAGGAGATTTGATTGCTCAATAGTTGAGCAATATTCCATATAGAGTGCTAAGAGTTAGATGATTAAAGTCTTTTGTCAGCTTAAGAGACATTGAATAGTTGTCCCAGCTTTCAGGAAGACTTTCCAAGAATTTAGTTAAGACCTCAGAATTAGAATAGGTCCTACCAATAGTCCTCAGATCAATGATTAAACAGTTGAATCTTTGTTGAACATCAGATAGAGACTCATTCTTACCACAGATAAAACTTTCGTATTGTCTTACCAAATTGATCTTTCTAGTTTCTTGGATTTCAGTGGTACCTTCACACTGAACACATATAGTGTCCCACATCTCTTTAGAAGTTTTTAGATGCATGATAGAATGGAAGGCTTCATCAGGCAAGGCCATAGAAATAATGGTTTTTGCCTTAACATCTAAACCTACTTTCTTTTTATCTTCATCACTCCATTGTCTAATTTCCTTAGGATCATATCTTTCAGGAATGGCAGGAGTGGTGGCAGTGGCAGGAACTGCAACTATGATCATAAAAGGTTCATACGGACCATTTGCTACGTATTCAGGTATAGTAAGGTCTACACTTTCTAGAAATAGAATCATTCGATTTTTCCAGAGAGCAAAGTTTCCTCTGCTAAATCGAGGAGGTTTTGATAGAGAACCATTATCATAGTAGTTAGTGTTTGTATTGAGTGCCATTTTGAGAATAGCAAGGAAGAGAATAAAGCAAGATCTTCTTTATGAGTTTAAACAATCTGCTCTGATACCACTTGTTGGTCCCGAAGGTGCTTAACAACTTTGTATAAGGGGGGTGAAAACAAACACAAAATTTAATGGTTTAATAAATTTTTTATTGATAAATCAAATCACAATTTACAGTTTGTTGCGAAATAAGATTAAGTAAAACCTAATCTAAACAAACTTAAGAATCACACATATTGTTGCACAAGAATTAGAGAATAGATATTGAGAGAATATAGAAAGCAAGAGTTTCTATATGATAAGAAGGATAGAAGGTGACTCTCAGATAGAGTCTTGATCTTTCTATTTATACCCTATGTATTAAATGCATGGCAGGGTACTTTACACGTGTCATTCCATGGTTGGTTGCATGCTTCTGACTTTTTGAGACATGTTTTTTGTCGTATGGTGAACAGTGTAGATTTCAGAGTTGTTGTACGATCTGTCGCAGAGGTATGTCTCTTCTGACATTTGTACTATATGTGCAAGGGTAAGACAAAAGAAACTTGGAGCATAAGCTATGTGATCTTCAATCACTTAATATCTCTTCCTTCATAGAGATAGAAATAAGTTCAGTGATCATTGAAGCTTTTCTTCAGGTTTCTTCGCGTATAGGTAGACTTGTCTTGGTTTCACTGATATTCGCATCAGATCATGAGTAGACTTGTCCGTTGTTTAACAGTTTTGTCTTCGACTCAGTGATGAACATCTTTGTCATGAAACTATATAGTCCATTCACCAAATAAAATTACAAGATAAAACGAATCATGAAAGTATAAGGACGTCAATTTTACTTACCGAAATTACGTGTGTTACAATGTCTACTTTCACAATATGTAGTTTAAGATCCCATGGACCTTTACGAGCATCTTGACAGACCACATGCATAGTTTAAGATGTTATTTCGAGGAGAAATTGTGAGGTGAACCTATGTAATCCTTGATCTTTGCCTTAAGATGTTGAGCATTTGGATGACGATAGTGTAACTAAGAAATCGAGAAGCGTAGTTTCGAGGTGTTGAGTGCCGATCAAATTCATGCATGAAATGTATTTATGAAATAAACTAGATCGATTATTTCTCATGTTTCCAAATCACCATTGGATTATATTATGAAATCTTGAAATGTTTAGCACACACAAATTTTTAGACCATGCTCTTAAGCATGCATAAAATTATTTTATTACATGTGGTTGCAAGCTTTGTTGAGGCTTTGCTTATTCTCATTGTTGCCTAACGCTATTTTCGAAGATTGTGATGTTTATATTTTGACATTGCGTAGAGTCTTGGACAAGTAACTACGACTTATGACCTTAACATTGGATCTCCTCCACGTATGTGAAGGCCTTAGACGAAGAGTTGTCTTCCACTATTTTAGGGTTTGAGTTTTCTTGGGAATTATATTCGGTGTGAGTTTGTTAAGTTTTATGGAATATAGTTTTACGATGTTCGTGACGCAGGGGTAAACCTTGAAATGCATAGTCTGAATTCTTTGTGTGCGTTGTTTTATGGGTTGTCGAGGAATTTATTTCATGAGGGTTTTATTGGTGGATGTCACCCCATGTGCTACTTTAGGAGTTTCAATGTCTTGTGGGTTCACTTTTGAGTTTCATGCAAGCTTATTTCGTTGTATACAACGAAGTGGGTGAGTTGATTTAAACTTTTAGTATGAGTAAACTTATGAAAACCTAGGATGGTTCGTGTTTTACTGATGCATTGGATATTCTTTGATTCTCGGTTTTATCGTTATTGTTTTAGGCAATGCATTATGTTGATTTATTAATATGCATGGCTTTGTAACCACTATCTTTGGTCAAGAACATTTTATTCGCATGACCTAGAGTTTGAAATCGATTTAAAATTTATCCACGTCTTATAAATCGCATGTACCTATCATTTCACAAAATTTAAACATAAACCGTCATATGTGGGCTTTGTTGGGAACTTTATTTCATATAATTATATGGTTAAATGAGAAATTCTTAGACTTGTTACATAAATTGTCTCTTGGGAGTTTTGTACAAACGCCTTGTTACAATATGTATTAGTATGTAGAATTATTTCCCCATTTATGGTGTATATTGATGTAAGTTAAGACCATAGTGGTTCATTTGAAAAGGTTGTTACATATCACTATTTATTGTCATTATTAGCTTACATAATGATTAAAGGCTTTTTGAAATGGTTTTAAAATGTGTGGTGGTTGTTGCCACTTTGCACACCTACCGAGTAAATGGTAGCGGACTTTTATACGTAAGATTGTTTGTTATAAAACCATTGCATTTGAAAGTTGTATAAAATTTCAAACTGGCATAGTAGTTGAAAAACCTTGAACTCATTAGGACTATAGATTTAAAAACCCTATCGTGAAGGGAGTTGTTATTAACAGTTAGAGAAATCCTTGGGAATTGAAGCGTCGGATGATTCGACTTGTGGTCGGTTCTAAATTTTGGGTCCAACTTATGAACTGATGCGTGTATGAATGATTGAGGTATTAGATTTAAGTACTCTCCCAGTTATTAAGTGATGATCTTTGGGCTCGGTGAATTCAATGTGTTAAGTTTTAGGTGGTTGCTTGCTTTTGGTTGGTTTTGAGGTTGAGGGTTGATGGTGCGACAGCATGCTTTGTACCTGTGGTGTACCACCTTAACCATATTTGTGAATAATGATGATGTTATGTTTGGTTAATAGGGATGTATGATTTGGGTGATTATCTCAGGAAGTAGGTGTCAACTTGAAATCGACGTGGCTATTTGGGATAAAATGGTTGGTAGTATATCCACTTTGCAGATAGTCGTTTTAGGGATAGGAGTCGACATTCGATTTGAAGGACGACGACTATTTGGGTGCTTCAGTGCACTTTCGTTGATTTTGGTGTGCTTGCAAGTTAAGTGGTAACATAAAGGATATTAGATGCTGGCAAATTAGGGATCGATCATTGGCAATCCTGTAATCATTGGGGTTTTCGTTGAAGCAACAATCGCTGTTTGTATGCATTACGGGAGGAGTATAACTGTGGGATTTGGGGTAATACTCTGTCTATAGGTGTTAATTATCGCAGGTCGGATCGGACCTACTAGTGATAAGAATTTCGTCGAGAGAAGGACGATGAATCTTTAGGAGTATTGACTATTGGAGGACTTGGAGAGAATGTCGGGGCAGGCCCTAATTGGAAATCGATTATTGAGGAGACCTTGACTTGTCACAACTAGAAATATCGACTTTATAACAGCGCGTGAGTGATCGACTCAGTAATTCTATGTACAGATCCCTTATCGCTCGGGTAAAGTCAACTTGGTTGCGAATATTCGGAATCGAAAGGAGTTTAGTCAAATGTAATTAGTTTGTCGATACAAAGGTTATTATGTTTTTGGAGGCAAGCGAGGGTATAGCGTTGTTCGCTAGGAGTTGATTGGAAAGCAGTTAAAAGTAAAGTTCGTTTTGGTCACCATGGTGGAAATGGTTGGTTATCATCGCAAGTTACTCTTGAAGTAGTAAGTGCAACCTAAGGTTGGGGCAACCGGGATCTTAATGTTAGGAAGATGATTTAATAAGGGCTCGATGTTCATTCCGTCATCGGTAAAATAATCGAACGTTGAGATCAGGGACGTGGCGGCTTGTTATGAAGAATAAAGTGACAACCTTAACCGGGACGTAAACGATTTCGTATATGAGGTGAGGTATCGTGAAGGTATTCCTTTTGGAGGAATCAATTGATCTCACAAAATGCGATAATGGGTGTTTGGTTGGTGCCAGATTTCGAGGACGAAATCTCTTTTAAGGTTGGGAGGATTGTAACACCCGTAAATTATAATAGGTCGGTCAACGATCAGTCAAGGGGCGGTCAGCGGCCGCCCGAGAGAAACAGTCGGGGAATGGCTCAGCACGAGACATGAGAGGCACGGTCAGTAACACGCGCGGCTTGGACCGCGGTCTCAAGTCGCGGCCAAGGTCGCGTAAGTCACTGTATATGTGCAGGCAAGTGGTACGCGCAGCTTGGCCCGCGACTTGGGGGTCGCGTCCAAGGCCGCGGGAAGGGCCTGACGATTTAAAACCCATTTCTAGGGTTTTCACTAATTATTGTTTCCACCTCCATTCTTCTCCTCTCCTTGGTGCGATTTTGGGGAACTCATATGTGAGATTTGGAACATCCATGGTGGATTTATTCTAAGGAGGTGTGAAGGGTTGGTATTTGGAAGCTTGGATTTGAAGAGATAATGGGTTCCTTTGGTTTGTTTTGGGTGGAGAGTCTAAATATCCTAAAGTGGTAAGTTTCTTTGAATATTTCATGCTTTGTTATGAAGACCTTTGTAGATCTAAAGAGTTATTCTTGTTGGTGGTTTATTTCTCTTAGATTTGGAGAAAAGGGTTATTTGGGAACCCTAACCCATTCTTGGGGGCTAAGGATTTGGGTTTGAAACCTAGGTTTAACCTAACATAGCAAGGTGAGTTCAAGTTGATTTGTGAAAACGGTGTACATGCCAAAATGTCTATATTAAAGCATTTATGTGTTTTACATGAAATTATCAACTGCTGAATTATTTAGTAACTCTTGATTATTTGAAGTGTTTAGGTTATTAAACTTGTAAAACACCCATATTTGGGATTTTTGGGCATTTTGATAAATGTGTCACAAATGAAAGTGTTTTAATGATTTATTGCATAAATGGATATTTGGTCACAAATGCACTCTTAGTGTTGGTCGGGTTATATGCATCATTCATGAAATGGGACGTTTTTAAACCAAGAGTGTGTGAGTCCTTTGGGTTGGGGTCATTCCCGACCTGGGGGATCATTTTAGAAATATTAATCTTTTGGGTGTTGGGCCGAAGGCCAATGGTGATTTGATAAACAAAGATTTTGGGGAAAGTTGCAACTCAAGTATTTTATTGAGTAAACTTTTAATATTGATATTTTAATGACTTATTATACGGGTGTAAATCCCTTGAATAATTACAATTTAAATGTGTGTCATGGGACGTTTTGGGAAGAGTCAATGGGAATATAAACTTGTTTGGGAAATGATTTACCTCAATCTAAAGTATGTTGGAGTTTATTCATGTAGTTGAAGCATGTGTTTGCTTAAAACGTCGGTCGTTGCATTTTATGGCATTTTGTGGACGTTAACATGGGGTCAGTTGATTTTGGGCTTAAAGCTCGGTTCTCGTCGGTGTTGGGCCTTGGGGACTTTTGTCTAGTTTTAACAACTTAAAGTGGAGCTTTAGGTGTGAGTTGCATTCATTGCACTTTATTTTGGAAAATACATGTTTTGAGTGTGTGTGTGTGTCATTCATCTGGAGTCATGTATTTTAGACTGTAATGCATTGGATCCATAGTCATATAAGTCAGTCGTGTTTAATGGTGAGGACTCTTGGGATTCTCACCTTGGGAAATAATGTCGTGTTGGCATTGGTGTCGTCCCGGCTGTTTGGCGAAGATGAACCTTTATGGGTTGTACTTCGGGACCTTGGGTCTTGTGTTTGGATGTCTAATTCTTGTGCACGAGGTTAGACATCGAGAGTTATCAAGTAAGGAGTTGAGGCTCCTATCTTGTAGGGGTCGAGTGGGTACCCCGAGGATGAAACTCCGCTAGAGACCGAACAGGCAATAAGATCGTGTATCCTTGAGGTGTAGCTCGGCAGAGCAGGCAATAAGAGATACAGTGTTTGGGACTTGAAATAAAGTCCGACTGGAGGTGTAGCTCGACGGAGCAGGCAATACAGTCACGACTGGAGGCGTAGCTCGGTAGAGCAGGCAATACAATCACGATCTGAGGTGTAGTTCGACAACATGGCTATATGGCTTATCATTGTGTTATGCCACGTACCATGGAATCGGGTCTCCCCCGTCACCGAAATGTGTTGTTTTGGGTATTGAGTTTTATTATCCAAATTTTTCGGGGACGTTTTGTATATATGGATCTTATCCATGATTTATGGGTTGAGTATTATGTCGCACCCGTGTTTTGGGTGTTTCGGGATATAAAATTTTATCCGCATTTCATAAAATGGAGGGTTAAATTTCTAGTCCTACTTTGGGTGAGTTTGGGTTAAATTTAATTTATGAATGAACGTTTTATATTAGGATTTTCGTCCTTAAAGTAGTTTGGATTGGAAAACGTATATATTGGTGTTTCTTTGCCTGCATATTATTGGAAAATGAGTCGTTTTCATATTTGAGACATATCAAATTGAAAGATTATATTTTAAATTGCATTACTTTCTTTCAACGATATCTTTATTATGGTGGAAACTCTTGAACTCACTAGGCGTTAGCCTAACCTTTTTATTTGTCGGCATGTGCAACATGTTCCGGTTGGGGAATTGTTCTAGTGACACTGTGCAGAGAGGAGTGCTAGTTCTATGCTCGAGAAGCGGTTATGTTAGACCACAGTCTCATTGGATTCAAGATCATCCAATCTGAAGATCGCAATCTGAAGTTAAAGCCGGAACGTCGACTCTCGATATAAAAGTCTATGTCTATTTGTAATAAATGTCAATGTAATTGTATTAGTTTACTTAGATTTAATATCTAAGTTATAATATTGTAATAGTTAGATAAAGTTATTAGTTAGCTTTATTAGTTATTACTTAGTTTCTAGTTTATATTAGATTTAATATCTAGATCAAATATCTAGATATTAACTTAGGTAGTGTGTTCAACACACCAAGTAAGTTTTAGTTGTATCTCTAGTCTCTCAAGATCAGAAAAAGAATACACACACAAACAAACACAAGAAGGTGAAAAAGAGAGAAAACATAGAGAACACAAAGCAAAGCTTAATCGATCAACCTTGTAATCGTTATTTTATATATCAAACAGGTTGGTAATCTTATTGTGGTTGTTTCTAAGAACTTGTTATAAGTATTGTTGGACCGACAGGTTACCTTAGTGAAGTCTTCCGCATTTGTTTCAGGAACAGCAGCTTATAGTTGGGATTAAGTAACACCCGACTTGGTCTGGTCCTTGTATAAGACTGGAGTTTATATTTGTTGAGGTCAAATAGAGAATTTTATTTCGAAGATTTATCTTTTACTTGATGTAATATCGAAATTTTAATTAGTCGCTATTTCCAAATTTAAGGGTGTTACAATACATTTTTGAATAATTTACGAATGCTTTTCGTAATTGAGGATGCCCATTTGAAAGATCCATATTTGTGTACCATATTCTTAGCAGTTGCAATGGACGACAACAACCAAATAATTCCCCTTGCGTATGGAGTTGGGAAAACTGAGACGAAGACTCTTTGATTTATTTATTTTTTGTTGTTGAAGGAATGCATCGGTGATATTGAAAACCTAACCATCATATCCGATTGTGCTACTTTAGATGCTGCAACCATTAGCATGGTCTACCCACGAGCCAATATTTTGTTCTTCTCTCGAAATCTTAGCATGAATTTGAAATTTTCCTCGGGAAGAAGTATCGACAACTCTCATTTGTTATGGGAAGCATGAAAAAGATATATGTAAGTGGAGTTGGAACAAAATATATATGGATTTAATAAAAACAACTCTACTCGAGATATTTTCCACAGTGAACCTTGAACAACCACTAACACCTTGGGGCAATAGAAAAAGTACAAAAGAAGAAGAAAAAAAGTCCGCATATTGGACGGTATACCCCATTGACCAAAGCTACATGTTTGAAGCATGTGTTGCCAATTATCTAGACGCTATAGTTGATCTATGTCAAATGACTTACTCTTGCTGGAGATGACAATTGGCAAGGTTACCATGTGGTCATGTGATCACTCATAACAATCATGCCACACCATTAACTAGTTATCACTTCCCTTCCCTACACCACATGCATGTACCCTAACTTTTTGATTATTCGACTTCATTTATGATCTAGATTAAGTTTAACAACATTTGAAGAAAAGATCGAATTTCAGAGTGATGTTTGTTGCTAAATTTTCTTAGGGGCTTCAAGGCAAACCATGGATATTAAGTAGAAATTTTTATAATTTTTAAAATTGTGGCTTACAAAAACACTATAGCTCAATAAACCCTAGGTTTTTGCTAGTTGTCAGATGCTAAAAAGACAAATATGCAGTTTTGGGCAGGAGAAGCTACAAGCTCTAAGAGCACCCACAATGGTGGGTTTTTGAAAAGGCCACTGCCTACGTGGCAGTCCATCAAAAAATTAATACCATTGGGTAGGACCGGTTTATGCCATGTGGCATGGACCAGGTCCATACAGATGAACCGGTTTATCCTTTTTTTTTTAATTTTAATTCTAAAACTATATTTGATCCTTTATAATAATGTAACTTTAATTATTACAACTATTATTATTATAATAATCTTTAATTTTTATCTTTAATTATAATAAATAATTTTTTGTTGTAACTTTAATTATTGTATTTTAATTATAATAAGTCATTCTAAAATATTATATATTTAGATTTTATTCTTTTTATGAATATACCTTTTATTTTTATAATTAGTTATTATTGTCTTTTAATTATAATAAGTAATTTTTATAATTATTTTTTTAGTATATAAACTATGAACCGGTCCATGATTGGGAGTGAAAGGTTTATAAGATGAATATGAAAGAGAAAACTGATGTGGCAGAGAGAGAAAACTGATTTGGCAAAATCATGAACCTCTAAAGAGATTCATGACTGCAGATGCTCTAAAGGAACATGCAAAAAAAAGGATATTTTACGAGGCATCTCTCTAAAAAGGTAGGTATTTTGGCTTTATTTATTAATTAGGGGCAAAAAAAAAGATTAGTGGAAAGGGTAGATTAGTGATTAACCTTTCTATTAATCATATATTCTTTTATCATATTTTAATTGAATTAATTAACAAAAATCGTCAATATGAAATGGATGCAATTGTTTAAATAACATCCGTTAAATTGTTTTTATTTATGGTATGTCAGTTCTGTTCAAGTCAAATTTGCATATCTCTCTAATACGCAAAGCCCAGTTTGCGTACCCTTCATCATACGTAAAGTCTACTTTGCGGATCTCACTGCTTACGCAAACCTTCTGTTTGCGTGTGTTCCAGACTTGGAATATTTTTTATTCTTAAAAAAAAAAAGTTTGGATTTTTTTTTTGTTATATATGGATTCTTAAAAATTTGCTTATCAAGCTCAGGTCTACAAGAATGACATCATGATGTCATTGGGTACTGAAAATCGTCCTCCGGTGTTGATTGACGAAAATGAATTTACACAGTGGCAAGATCGGTTCTTGAACTTCATTGAACGTCAAAAGAATGGAAATGACATGATGACCATTTTATCTGAAGGACCGTTCGAAAGACCCAAATTGGCTTCTGGATTTTATAAGCCTACTAAAGAGTACACACATGAAGAGTTGTCTGCTTATCAAGCTGATCGGGATATTAAAGCAAATCTAATGTTGGCCTTGCCAAACTTTGTATACAACAGGTTTGACTGTTTCAAAACTCATCCTAATCTGATGTGGCAACAGCTTGAGAAGATTATGCTTGGTTCTTCAGTAGCTACTCAACTCAGGCATACGCGCTACATGAATAATTTTGAAGAATTCAAAGCCAAGGATGGGGAGCCACTAAAAGCTGTGTTTGACCGTTTTTGTGCTGTGATCAATGATCTTAGGAAGATAAAGGTTGAAAAGACTGAGCTTGAATTAAATCTGAAGGTTCCTTAACACTTTGCAACCAGAATGGAATAAAACATGCCACAGATTGAGGAACGATGTCAGAATCTCCACTATGCAAATCCAAGAACTATACGAGATTCTGATGATTGATGAGAGCTTGGTGATAGTGAAGAAGGCAAAACTTGAGAAAAGGAAGAAATCAGTAGACCCGGTTGCTGTCCTCACAAAGCAATTAACTGAACAAGCGTTGTCTGATAATGCTTACAACGGGTCAATTGATGACGATGGTGAAGCATTGCAGAAAGCTATGGTCCTTCTCTCTCAGCATTACCAGAAAAGTTCCAACCAAGAACGGGTTCCAACTCCTCTCGCTTCACTACTGGTTCAACAGTCAAAGTGCCCGAGCCAAAATCTATTGTCTGTTATAACTGTGGAAAGTCGGGCCACTACTCAAAGGAGTGTCGAGCGAAGAAGGTTAGAGACTCAGCTTATTATAGAAAGAAAATGGAGCTAGCTGAAAAGAGAGAGAACGGAACTGTTCTGCTGGCCGAAGAAGAATTTTGGCTGGATCATTCTGATGATGAAGCTTCAAACGTCGAGATCACTCATATGTGCTTAGTTGGAATTGATCAGTCAGATGATTCTGACACTAATCCTGATGAGGTATATTCTGAGTTTGACTACAATTTTATTACCTCTCAGATGAATATTATTATTTCTGCTTTATCTGATCTTTGTGCAAAACTCTTATCTGAAAAGAATTTAAATTCAGAAAAGTCAGATTTGAATGCCAAACTGAAAATTTCTTTGAAAGATGAAAAATCAATTTTAGAAAATACTAAAGACATCTTTCAAAAGAAATTGGACGATTTGGAAAATTCAAATAAGACTTATCTTGAGTCTTTGACTAAAATGACTTCTTTAAAAGATGAATTTTCAGATAAAATAAATAAGTTAGAAGAAAAGCTTTATCGAAGAAACCAATCTGAACAAACAATTTTTATGAATAAACCGAGGAGTGAAGAAGCTTTAAAACAAAAGTGGGGACTTGGTTTTGAAAATCCTCATTGTTTAAACAATGCGATTGAAAAATCCCCAACTTTATACAAATACGATTATCTGACTCTTGCTCATTATGCTCCTCAATTTAAAATTGATTGGATGAATGAGAAACAAATGTTAGAAATCGAAAATGAAAAAAGGATGAATAACAAGAAAAATGAAATTCCTTTTGTTTATACGTATGAAAATGCAAAATATTTCCTTGAAAAATCAAGGAGAGGCAGAAGATTTTTAAATGATATATCTTCTGTTAAATCTTCAGTGTCTGATGATTTTGTTCCTTCTTATGCCACTGATTCTGATAAGGAAAATATTTCTCCAATCATTTATGATTCGAAGAAATATACTCCTCCGTTAGTTTTAGAAGGCAAAATCATCGATCTTAAAGATAAGATAGAAGATCAAAATATTTTAAAGGAAATTGTATCTGATATTATTCTTTCGTTTATGACTTCTTGTCTTGAAGAAAATTTATTTTCTCAAAAATCAGATTCTATTTCTAGCCTTTCTTCTGATTCTAAGGAAAACAAAAAGAAATTTTCAAATCTTCAAATCTTTTCTCAAAATAATTCAGACTCCAAGGCTCATTCAGATTTATTAGTTCATCAGATTGGTTGCTTAGATAAATTTATTTCTTCTGATTTAAATATTAAGTCTAAAATTCTTGATGATTCTTTTACGCTAAATGATCAATATTATAAACCTAAGCGTAAAAGAAGACGGTCAAAGAAGTCGAAGAAACGAGATACATTTATTTCTGACTGTTCTAATTCTTCCGATTCGATTCTTACAGATAGGACTTTAAGCAAGTCAAAAAGGCAGATCTGGAGAATGAAGCAGACATCTACTGATTCTATGATTGATGAGAATTTATATGTAGACAAATATTATAAAAGTGATTCATTTGCTATGTGTAATAAAATTTCCAAATATTCTAGAAAGCAAATGATTCAAATTTCCAAAAATGTCTCATATTCGTCTTCTGATTCTAGTTCAAATGATTATGTTTTTTCTTCTGATGATTGTGCTTATTATTTTGATCATCTTTCTCATGCTTCTAGTTTTAATTCTTTCAATTATTTCCCCATAAGAACTGCAAATAACAAACATGGGCCCAATTTTAAGTGGGTACCCAAATCTTTATCTAATTTAAAGTTGCAGGCATCACATGTTAAGGGGGAGTAAGGGAAATTGGCTTTTGAGTAATTCAGCTCAGGACCCGTACTTCATAGACTACGACTTCTAAACAAATCAGTTTAGAACTCGTTCTTCAATGATTTAAGCTTCTGACTAAATGAGATACTGTGAGTACATCAATTTTTTTTCCGCTGCATTTTATCTCTGATTATGATGTGTTCCAGTTTTTCTCATTATTTTTCAAAAATCTGAGCTTGTTCAACTATTTCTTAATTTTCTATAACTCAATTTTTTAATTGGAGACACAAATTATTTTTATAATGTGAAAGATGAAATAACTGAATTTCATTTTGTTCCAACTAAATATCAATTTGCCAAATTCTTTACATTTTGTCTTTAAGGAAAATTTTTAACATCGGCATATTGAGTTTAAAAGTTTAAATCTTTACAAATTTTATTATATAAAGTAAAATTTTACATTTTTTCTTTCTTTTGAATAAAATATGTGTCTAGAATAAAATTTCAAGTTCTTTTGTTTATATTAAATTTTTTATATGATCAAATTTCAAGTCTTACAAAAGTCGAAAAGTCAGCAACATGTTTGAAACTTTTATTACTGCTTTAAAGTTGTGTGATTCAGAATATTTATAGTTTACAATGCTTAGAAAATCTAAAAAGTCAAAATTTTGGATCGTAATGAAAATATGGGCTAAGCACTTAGATGTAAAACCTTGTGTTTGAGATGATTATTAAATTCTTATAAATCAGAAATCTCTAAGTTTAAAAGTTTGTACTTGTGGCCTTTCTGGTTTAAGAAAGTAAGTTCTTCAGGATGCTTGTCATCTGGTCCCCTAAGGTCATTTGATCTGAGAGTGATCGAACCCAAATCCTTCAATAGAATCAGATCGAAAGTCATGTTCTACTGGTATGAATGGGTTTAGGATATGTCGATGTAGCCTTTCTGATCTGGGAGAGTAAGTTCCAAGGGGTGCTTGACATCTAGTCTCCTAAGGCCAACTAGTTTGGGAGCGGCTGACCCAAATCCTGCAATAGGGTCAGATAGAAAGTTACGTTTACGGCATGTTCTTTACTTAGTAAACTTTTTGATCAAAAGATGCCAAAGAGCACACTCATGTTAAGATGCCAATGTGCACACTGCTAAAAAGATGCCAATGAGCACACATCTCATAATACTTGGTGATATGTTTAAGTTGCGATAAACCTATAAATTTATGATAATCTTAATTTTTGATGGATTAGTGTGAGTACATGCAAAGTTCTCTATTATATTTTTAGAATTGCATTTTCTTGAAGCTAATCGAAGATTCGCATGTGAGCACACTGAATAGATTGTTGGAAGTTTTGAAACTGAACATGTTTTAACTTGATATGCAATAAAACTTGTTCTTGTATCCAACAACTGTGTGTCCCAATAACAAACGATTCAATCAAGTAATCAATAAGCAATAACGATAATGCAAACCTGATATGATTAATCAAACGATTCAACAGGTTACAAGCTTGAAATCAATCTCTCTCTTTCTCTCTGTCTTGTTCACGGCGCACCACCACCAAGCAGACCTTTCTCTCTAATTGATATTTTCTAATTAAGCTCTTCTCTCCCTTAACCTAATTAACCTAAACAAAACTAATTTATACTTAGGCAAATTAAGCCTATTGGGCTTTGCAATGCTTGGCCCAACAACCTAAAAACAAACTAAGATAACTAAATATAAAGACTAATAAATAAAATACGTAAACAGACTTTGACTATTTATTACACAGAGACCCTAGACTATTTAATGAGACGACTTTATCAGCTTTGACTTCAGATTTCCATCTTCAGATAATTATGATCTTGAATCCAATAAATATGTGCTTTAACAATCTCCCCCTTTGGATCAAGATCATTCTTTAAGCACAAAAAAATGTAATCTTCCTCTTTGTCTTCAAAATGTAGCAATCTCCCCAATCGATGAGAATATCTTTTGGAAAGAAATTATCTCCAGATTCAACTCAGAATGCTTCATCAAATCATCTTCAAAGAAAATTTCTTCAATTCAGCATATCTTCAGAATATCTTCCATTTCTTGATTAACGCTTCTCCCCCTTTTTGATGAAAAGGGCAAATGGTTCATCAAAACGTAACGTCAAGAAATTTCTTCCACCATTGATCTTGCAAACAGAACCACTGATTATCCGTCAATTCATAAAGATGCGTATCCAGATCTTTGCAAATCCAGACAAAATAGATAGATATTAAAGTTAACACCTGAATCAACAAATGAACCAGTTAAAAATTGCCTGTCAGTAACACAAAGTCACTGTGTGTAACGAATACACAATATAAATGAGTTTTTATGATGTTCACTCCCCCAGGGCTTCCATTCAATCATCGAAAAACCACAAAGGTAATTTCTATGAACGTTATGACAAAGAAACAAATTCTTTGTGTGTTCGTGCAATTGATAGAAAGAAATAAAGCATATGATGATTGCTTATAAGGCTCAAAATGTGTAAACCACTGAGACAACAGTTAGTTAAACACAGACTCAATGTGCATTAGTGAAGTGTGAAGATGGGGCATACTTCCTTCTTTTCAATATCCATATTTTCCAAATGAAAATCAGATAGCATATGTGTTGCGTCCCCTTTGAAAATGAAACATTTTCTTGTTGAGAAGAAAATGAGTGGCTGGTGGGGTAAAGTCAAGAGTTGGCATGGGCTAGGTACCTGTTTCAATAATGTTCACCAAAGAAATGTGAAGCATTAGAAATGTGGCTGCCCGACTCAGAAAGTATTTGGTGCAGAGTTTGATATTCTTTTACTCTGATCTCTCACCCTCTTTCTTTTAATCTTGAAACTTACAGCTAACCGAACTCTCTTTTGACATATTCTCTCATCACACATCCCACACTCATTTCTTTTGACTCATCACATGCAATCACTAAATGATGAACTTCTTGGGTAGGAAACACTGGTTAACGTGAATCCATAGAAGTTTCTTTTAAGTCCTAGCACACTGATCCCATGTTTTCCTATGAAGCATATGTTGCTCAGATGATTTAACTTGATCAGTTAAAGCTCAATGATGAGTCAGAAAACATTTAAAATCACACTTCCAATTCAAGAAATCTGTTTGAGAATCGGGAAGTGCTTTGAACATTTAAGAACATGTTTTCTTATGATTGAAAGTTGTTCTTCTTTCAACCATAGATGAGATGAAGATTAAGAATTATACCTTTTGAGTACAGTCTTACATCTCGCGAAGTCAAGCTTAAAGTCATAAAGATATGATCTTTGAAGCATCTCTCAACCTACAAAAGTCTAAAAGTCTAGTCAAAGTAACTTTATTCACTGAAATTGGAATAACATAAAGCAGTAAAACACTTAGTGTACGAGTTCTGATCAGAAGTAATCAGAAGTCATCGCCATACTCCTTTGACTTGAACGCTCGCCCTAAAATCATGCATTACTAACAAATTGATCAGTAAGTACAATGCATTCAGTATTGCTCCCCCTCAAGATAACATTGACCATCTATAAAATACTTCTCACACTCCCCCTGAGATCATGAACAAACTATTAACGAGCAGGTATCATGCGGAAATAATAATAAAGAAATGATAAAGAGACACAATAAGAAACTTTAATAGGTAACCACCGATTAGGTCTTAAGATTTAGCATACCAAGTCTTGAGACAAGAAAATTAAATCTCTTTTCGTCTAAAGGTTTGGTAAACAAATCTGCAAGCTGATAATCGGTTTTTACAAAGTAAAGTTCAATTGTCCCCTTTTCTACATTATCTTTTATAAAATGATACCGGACATCTATGTGTTTGGTCTTAGTATGCTAAACAGGGTTAGCAGTAATCACAATAGCGCTCTTTGAATCACAATAGATCGGAATTCTATTGAAATGAAATCCATAGTCTCGCAGTTGTGTTCTCATCCACAAGACTTGAGAACAGCAGCTAGCAGCAGTTACATATTCCGCTTCGGCCGTTGAGGTGGAGACACATAATTGCTTCTTCGAAGCCCAACTGACGAGTTTATCTCCGAGGAATTGTATATGACCCGAGGTGCTCTTCCTGTCTAACATGCAACCAACATGATCTGCGTCTGAATAAGATGTTAGTTCAAAGCTTGTATCCTTAGGATACGACAGACCAAGATCTGCGGTCCCCTTCAGATACCTGAAAATCCGCTTTACAGCATACAAATGGGATTCTTTAGGATTGGCCTGATATCTAGCACATAAGCATGTAGAAAACATTATATCCGGCCTACTAGAAGTAAGATACATTAAAGAACCTATCATCCCTCTATAAGTCCTAACATCAACAACCTTTCCTGAAATATCGGTGCCAATCTTAGTACCAGGTGCCATTGGGGTACCAATCGGTTTACAATTTTCCATTTTGAATTTCCGAAGAATATTCAGAATGTATTTAGATTGATTGATAAAAATCCCCGTTGAAAATTGTTTGACTTGCAATCCGAGAAAGAAGTTCATCTCTCCCATCATGCTCATCTGAAAACGTGACACCATGAGGTTTGCAAAGTTCTTACAGTACTTAGGATTTGTAGAACCAAAAATAATATCATCCACATATATTTGAATAAGAATGATATCGCATTTATCCTTTTTAATAAAAAGAGTGGTATCAACCGTACCTTTTGTAAAACCTGACTTGACCAAGAACTGAGATAGAATATCATACCAGGCGCGAGGAGCTTGTTTCAGTCCATAAAGAGCTTTATCCAGGATGTAGACGTGATTCGGCTTATCTGGATTTACAAACCCTTCTGGCTGAGAAACATAGACTTCTTCATTGAGTACTCCATTCAGAAAAGTTGTCTTCACGTCCATTTGATAGACGATGAAGTTCTTGTGAGCTGCGTAGGCTAAGAACATCCGAATTGCCTCTATACGTGCCACTGGAGCATAAGTCTCATCGTAGTCTATCCCTTCCTCTTGCCTATATCCCTTGGCAACAAGTCGTGCTTTGTTTCGGATAACGGTACCATCTTAATCTTTCTTGTTTTCGAACACCCATTTCGTACCAATGATGGTTTTACCTTGCGGTTTGGGTACGAGTCTCCAGACTTTCAGTGCTTCAAACTGATTCAGCTCATCTTGCATCGCAGTTACCCAATCTGAATCGGCAAGGGCCTCAGATACGCGAGTAGGCTCGATCTTGCTCAGAAAGGATTCATACATACATAGATTTGATGTGGAAGACCTAGTTTGCACCAGTACATATGGATCTCCAATAATTTGATGTACCAGGTGCTCTTTGGTCCACTTATGTTCATGAGGGAGTGGATTAGATGCATGTTGATCATTGTCAGCATCTAGGAATCCTCTGTTATCGCCTTCAGATGGTTCAGAATCAACGGGGGTTTCAGTTGAAGGAGTCGTTGCAGAAGTGGCAGTAGGTACAACTTGGGCAGTCTGTTGATCAGTCCTTACAGTACATCCTACAGAGTCGGCTACTTCTGTCTCATCAGTGTTGGTTACAACTTCAACTGTCGGAGTAGGCTTTTGAACTGTAACTTCTTGCTGAATTGGGGAATTGGATTCAGTAGAGATATCTGAAGTGATTGGATGAATAGTCAATGAGTCTTCCATCATGTCAACCACAACAGATTTAGGCAAACGAAATCCAAGAAATTCATCATAAAACAGTTCAAATAATAAATCCAAATCAGATAATTTAGAAGTAGACGACGAAGCGCCATCTGATTTGTTCTCTTGAGGTGCAGGTACTGGACTGGTTGGTCCAGAAGCTAGAACTCCGGTAATTACGGGTTCTGAACTCACGTGCTCAGAAGCCATTTCCTCATCGAATGTAACATTAACGCTCTCGATCACAGTTTTCGACTTCTTTAGGTAAACACGGTATGCAGTAGATGTAGAGGAATAACCAACGAAGATGCCTTCATCCGCCTTAGCACTGAACTTGTTCAGATTCTCTCTGTCGTTTAGAACAAAACACTTACAACCAAAAACATGAAAATATTTAATGGTTGGTGTTCGATTGTTGATCAACGCATACGGAGTCTTCTGAAATCTGCGGTGATCATGGAACGATTTTGAGTGTGACATGCAGTCGATACAGCTTCAGCCCACAAAAATAAAGGTAAGTCAGATTGGCTGAGCATTATCCGAGCGCCCTCGACAAGTGTACGATTTCGCCTTTCGACGACTCCGTTCTGTTGAGGCGTGTGAGCAGCAGAGTATTGATGTGATATCCCGACCGATTCGAGATATTCTTCAACTATCTTGTTCTTGAACTCTGTGCCATTGTCAGTACTGAGAATCTTGACTTGTTTTTGCAGATTGACTTTGGTCGTCTTTAGAAACGTAATGAGAACATTGGGAGTCTCATCTTTAGACCGTAGAAACTTAACCCAAGTGTATCGCGTATAGTCGTCCACGATAACTAGCACATACTTCTTTCCTCCTAAGCTTTGCGTTCGCATAGGACCGCATAGATCCATATGCAACAACTCTAATGGAGAGCTGGTACTCGGTTCAGGCTTTGGTTTGTGTAGGGCTCTCTTCATCTTTCCCTTTTCGCACGCTTCACATAGATGTTCTCTTTCGTATTTCAGCTCTGGAAGTCCTTTCACTAGCTTGCCACTAACCAGCTTGTTGATGTACCGAAAGTTGAGGTGAGAAAGTCGTCGATGCCATAACCAACTTTGTTGCATTGAGGCCTTTGATAGTAGACAGACCTGATTGTCAGCTTGGACCTTTGACAAGTTGATGGTGTACAGGTTTGACTTGCAAGTGCCGACCAAGAGTTTTTTCCTTCTTCAGTGCGTACTGAACATGTCTTGGCCTTGAAATTAACCTCTAAGTCTTTGTCGCAGAATTGGCCAATGCTGAATAGGTTATGCCGTAAGCCTTCAACGTAACTCACCTTCTTGATCGTAAGATTTTCATGTACAACATCACCATATCCCAGAATAGGTGAAAACTGATCATTCCCAAAACGAACTGTGCCACAGTATTTGTCCGTAAAATTAGACAACATACTCTTCTGCCCGGTCATATGCTTGGAACACCCGCTATCCAAGTACCACATATGACGGGTCTGCACAACACAAATCAAGAAAGAAGAGGTTTAGGAACCCATTTAAAAATGGGACCTCCATTGTTAGTACTTGATTTTGGCACCCATTTAAATTTGGGTCCGCTTTTTCTTTGAAAACCAGAAGCATGATAAGACTAATGATAATGATAAGATGAAACATTATCTGAACCATACCAAACATCAAAATATTTACGAGAAGCATAATCACATTCACCATAATTTAAAAACTTTTTATTTGATGGTGCTAACTGGAATAATTGCTTTATAGAGTACTTCCTGCGAGAATCAACAAGATTAGATTTAAAAGTAGCAACATTCACAATCACATCATATTTACTAGAAGTCTTTTTATTCAAAATAAAACTAGAAATAGATTTAGCATTCTCGTCTATCTTCTGTTTCGGTATCCATGCAGTCTTAACTCCAACCCTATGCTTTCTCAAATCTAAAACATGTGAAACTTTAGAGTTAGAATGATGAGAATTAAGAGAATGCTTCTTCTTTGGCTTACCAGTGGGGATCGGTTTCTGTGAAAGCTGAGATTTTTGTTTCTTACCTTTTGCTTTCTTTGATTTCACAGAAACTGATTTATCAACTTTCGTTGATGTTTCACCTTTTTCAAACACACTGGGTAATCCAAGAGAATTAACAACACAAGATGAATGATCAGGAAGTTTAGAGGTAAAATCAAATTGAGCAACACAATCATTCAAAATACCATAAGAGTTTAAGAAATTAAGATCATTCTCAAGTGAACCAGATCTGTCATCAGAATTTAAAGCCTTAGAGAATTTACAAAAATCAGTATCTTTGAACACTGTTGAAAATACAGTTTGTTCTAAGTCCATCAAAAGTCTTTCTTTTGTAAGAGTATTCTCGAGTTCAGAAATTTTACTTTCCAAAACTAGAGGAGGTACGTAAATCTTACCTTCGATGGGTTTAGCCTCCAACTCTTTTACAGAATAACTCTCAAAAATAATCATTTGAAAGAAATTTTGATTTATTAGAACTATAACTGTTATTCAACTTCTCATAGCGAAATGGAAGTTGAACTTTAGCTGTGTTCTTTCTTTTATCATATTCCTTGGCTTTATCTTTTTCAGACAGACTAGTCCAAAAGGGTTTGAGTTCCTGATGTTGAGGAGCCAACAACATAAACCCAAAGTCATAAAGTGTAGGCCATTCAGATATACCCTTTTTGAGATGATGTGGGTTCTTGTAACCAAGTCCCCAAGTATCAGGTTTCTCTTTAGGTTTGTTCAAATGAATAGTGTGTTCAGTTTGACCTAAAGAATGTAATTTCTCTTCCAAAGCATTTACCTTGTCTATTAAAGAATTCTTTTCTTTTGAAGTAGAAAAATACCTTTTAGAAATCTCTATAGACTTAAACTCACATTCTCTATACTTAGAAACAGTTTCAGACACTCTTTATGAATTATAGTCTTTTCTTTAGCGCAAGTGTCTATATTTTTATGCAAAGTTTCAATTAATACATTTTTCTCAGCAATATCATTACTAAGTTTATGTATAGATTGATTTTTCTTATTAATGACATCTTTCTCACGCTTCAGTTTAGACTCTAATTCTTAGAGTTTAGACATCATGGCATGCATTTGGTTCAGAAAATCAGATTCAGTTAAGTTACATACCTCATCATTATCTCCATCATCAGAATCAGCTTCAGCTTCTGACTGGTTTTTCCTCATCAAGCACAGATGTTCTGTCTCATCCTTCTCTCCTTCTTCAGACTCTTGATCTGAATGGTCGAGCCAGTATTCATCCTCCGCCATTAATGCTTTTCCAGCCTCTTGTTGCTTGGCTGGAAGCATCTTATTCTTGTAATAGTCGAAGTTTCGGACTTCTGATTGGCGACAGTCTTTGGCAAAATGACCGAGTCTCCCACAATTGTAGCACTTAATCGGTTCTTCCTTCTTGGTCTCTTCAGCTTCATCCTTCTTCTTATTTTATGGTCTCCTTTCTTCAACTTTCTCCTTATGCTTGTAGTTATTAGGACCAGACGAGTATCTCTGAATATTGGAGTTTGGCTTTTTATAGAACTTCTTTTGGAGAGCCTTGATTATCAACAACATGGCTTCCTTCAGTTCATTACAATCGTCAGAGTCAGACTTTGCCTCGCAATCAGCTTCTTCCGATTCAGATTCTATCACCTTCTTCTTCTTAGACTTCTTAACCACAAGAGCAACTGGATCAGCAACTGCTTTGTCAGCCTTTTTCATCTCAGCCTTGATCTCTTCTACTTCTTCCTCATTCTGTCTGAGGATTTCATAAACTTCATGAAGAGGAATGTCATGCAGATCCTTCAACTTCCTCATCTGTCGGGTGAACCTCTTCCACTCAGGCTGAAGATTGCTGAGAAATTTCACATTCAGCTCCACGTGAGATTTGCTGATCTTGTTCTTGTTGAGCTCGTTCAGCAATGTGACAAATCTGTCATAAGTGACTTCGAGTGACTCTCCAGCTTTGGCTTTGAACTCTTCATAATTATTCAAGCAGGTGGATACTTTGAGCTGGTTGCCGACTTTAGATCCGATCATCATCTTCTCCAATTGATCCCACATTTGCTTACCGGTAGCGTTGTAGCTGTCAATCTTGACATATATTTCATTCGGTATGCCTTGGAGAATAAATGATCTTGCCAGCTTGTCACCCTTGTGTCTGTTCAACTGATCTTCCGAATATTCACCAACTGGTAATTTATACACTGTCTCTTCTTCTTGACCATTTTCTCTAGCTAAAGTGAGAACCTTGGTCGGAGGTGTCATGATCCCGTCTTTCAGAGATTTTCTGATTTCATCTCCCAAATCATGTCGATCAATGAAGTCCAAAAATCTATCCTTCCATTGCTCGTACTCCCCCTTGAAGAGTACCGGTGGCTTCACATCTGTTCCAATAACAAGAGCTTCCCGAGACATCTTTACTTATACGATTAGTATCAAACTTATCTGATATTGAGACAATCAACTGGATGAGATCGTTAGAAATCAAGATAAAATCACACAATACTGAAAATCGTAGAATGAAATTCAGAAAAATCTGATCATGAACAGAACTTTGTCCCCCTTCGCAGACTTAGCACGGGGATGTGCTTCGACCGGTATTGAGTCGACCGGAGACTTGTAAAGACCGGTAGAGAGTTCGACCGGGAATTTGTAAAGACCGGTAGAGAGTTCGACCGGGAACTTGTTCGACCGGGGAAGTGCAAAGACCGGTAGAATGCTTAGACCGATAGTGTCAAAGACCGATAGTGCTTAGACGGATAGAATGCAAAAGCTTCGACCGGTATTGTCTTTGACCGGAACACGGTCTTAGACCGGAATAGGATATGACCGGGATTGTGTGTGTACCGGTCGAATGCTATAGACCGATAAAAGGTATTCGACCGGAAGTGTAAGGCCCGATATAGTTTGACCGATAATGTGCTTTGACCGGGGTAACTTGTGAGTGTGCCGGTCGAATGCTATAGACCGATAAAAAGATATTCGACTGGAAGTAATCAAAGACCGATAGAGGTCTTCGACCGGAAAAACACAAAGACCGATATGTTCTTGAAACAGTATCGACCCAGAAACCAGAAATCAGCCCAGAAAACACTCGAAACCTCGAATTAAACAACCAAACTTTGCTAAAACGTTCAAATAACCAACAAGAACAGATTCCAATCAATTAATTTCAATAAAAACCATATATGAAGGATTCGATTGAAGGCACAGTGTTAACTCCGTGAACGAACCCAGAACAGCAAATTCAACAAATTGATAATCAAAATCGATGCAATAATCAAATCAAACAATACCAAATCAATAGCATATGCATAGCAATTACAACCTAATAAATAAACACTTGAATGAACAATCACACAATAAAAATTATGAATCTTTGACAGAAAACAGAACCAAACAAAAAAATTATTCAATTCAATTTGTACTTGCTCTGATACCAATTGTGTGTCCCAATAACAAACGATTCAATCAAGTAATCAATAAGCAATAACGATAATGCAAACCTGATATGATTAATCAAACGATTCAACAGGTTACAAGCTTGAAATCAATATCTCTCTTTCTCTCTGTCTTGTTCACGGCGCACCACCACCAAGCAGACCTTTCTCTCTAATTGATATTTTCTAATTAAGCTCTTCTCTCCCTTAACCTAATTAACCTAAACAAAACTAATTTATACTTAGGCAAATTAAGCCTATTGGGCTTTGCAAGGCTTGGTAATGGGCTTTGCAATGCTTGGCCCAACAACCTAAAACAAACTAAGATAACTAAATATAAAGACTAATAAATAAAATACGTAAACAAACTTTGACTATTTATTACACAGAGACCCTAGACTATTTAATGAGACGACTTTATCAGCTTTGATTTTAGATTTCCATCTTCAGATAATTATGATCTTGAATCCAATAAATATGTGCTTTAACAACAACACACGCTTGATTTCAACTGATTGATAAATCTGTGATATTTTACTGAGTAGACTTTAATTTGTTTAGTGTTTAAAACTTTATATGTTTAGTCATTTCAAAATTTACATTCAGTATATTTTTCTTTCTACATTAATATTTGATCATTGTGTTCTCATAAATATATTTTAATGGGTTTATGCATTATTCAAGGGGGAGTGAACAAAGAGAATATTTTTCAAAGATTATATCTGGTTTTGAGGGGGAGTATCTGATTTTCCCTTATGAATGCTAACTTGAATTGTCATATCTAGTGCATTTGTATAGGGGGAGTCAAAGAACTTCAAAAGGTAATTTTTTTCCTGAGTTTAAATCTTGCTTTGCGCATCAAGCATGACACGCAAAGCTTGTTTTTCGCATCAAGCATGACACGCAAATCTTGTTTTACGCATCCAGCTTGACACGCAAACCTTGCTTTGCACATCCTGTGTGGTACGCAAACCCCAGTTTGCGCATCCTTCGTGACGCGCAAACCTTCCTTGTTTTCTCTGTTTCTTTGATTTTGCAGATCTTAAGCTGTCTCGTCTCCAACATTTGTATGACAAAGTTGATCCTAATCATCAAGGTCATGAGGGGTACAATTAAAAGATGTTAAGGAGATGATAAAGAGACAAAGAGCACAAAAGTTTATCTGCTGATCAAGATTCGCTCAAAGATTCTATTTTCTCAGCTACAACTTCTTGTTTTGCTGTTTCTGCTCCGATCACCACAGTTCTTTCAAGATCATTCAAAAAGGTGTATCGTCTATAGCTCAAGGCAGCAAAGACAACTTAATCTGAAAGATGCTGAGAAGAAATTTTTTCTTAAAAGTCAGAAAGCTTCACAAAGTCGCTTTGTTGGTCCGTGCTGATTTAGAAGATAAATTTTGAAGACCAAAGCGCCAATGATTACTAAGGGGGAGATTGTTAGGTCTGATTTTATAGTAATCATTGTATTTATAGGGCTTGGTCATATACTGTGTTTAGAGTCTATCTGTGTTGTATCTGACCAAGGGTATTTAAGTCCCTTTGGTCTTGGTTTGGTGTAAGAACCTTCACGCACATTATTGAGATTTTACACTTTGCGCATTCAAGCTCTCTCTCTCTACTTTCTCTCTCTAAAGATTCATTGATCTTGGACTATCAGTATGTTTGTATTAAACAGTGTCGAACCAATGAATTATTTTGAGCGGGTGCACATTTAGGGTCGATCAAAGAATCGTAAAATCATCGTTGATGCAGGGGAGGAAGTCATCGTGATTTGTTCTAATAAAAAGTTAATTATATAAATTTTGGGGAATAAAATACATTTTCCAATTGAAATCGACTTTGACCTTTGAGCAAGATGCAAGAATGTGTTATGGTCGATGTGTTTTTAGCCGAATTTCGTCGTTACAAGGAACCTTTTTGGTTGATTTTCTAAAATTTTATAATTTTATAATTTTTTGGATTTGATTTTGATTGTTTTTTTACCATTCTTTTTCTAGGTTTCCAATTTTGTTTTCTTATGCATCTAAGACTTCTAATATTAAATATGATATTTTACAATTTAAAATTAACTAACCAAATTAAAATAACATTAGGGTTTGAGCAAATGAAAAATGACCACAAATTTAGTATCAGATTTAGAACAAATATATAAAGAAATAAAATCAGTTTAGAGGAAACATAAAATTTAGGGTAAATAAGGCATCAATAATGAAATTAAATCAATTTAGGGCAAATATATAAACTGTAACAGATAATATGCTCGGAAAATACAGACCAGATGAGAGGATGGACGATTCTTCATGGATGGTGATTGAAGAACAAAAGCTAGAACAAAAACTCATTGTTTAGATAAGTTCTATTAAAATTTTTGGTTTAGTCCCCTCAGTTTCAAGATATTTCAAAATTACCTTTCTATTTTTAAAATTTTCTTAACAAAACCATTTAAAAGATAAAAAAAATTTATAACAATGATCACATGTAAGCCTCAAACCCGACACTTCTTAGAGAGGAGGCACCTTTACAAGATTATAGCAACCATCTCACCAACTACTAGTTTGTTTATGTAATTTGGTTTTTAAATATATAAGGTACACTTATAATTAAGCGGGTACAACACTTTAACATCCCATTTCTTTTTGTCTTGCGATAATCAATTGAATGGATGCATGGGACTCTGCTCAACTCTTAATAGGTCCACCCCTGGTTTTAAATTGACCATTACAATATAAACAAAAATACATAACCTCTTGTCCTGATGCAATGAATTATAACAACACTTGATAAAAAAGGTGCTATAATCACCGAGCTTAACCGTTTGTATATTTTTCCTGTATTTTTAGGGATGTTCAAAAAAACCGTTGGACCGCTTAAACCGGTCGAACCAAGTCAAACCAGACCGTTTTTGGCGGTTTAAGCGGTCTGGCGGTCCGATCTGAAAAATAGTCAAACTGTTCGTTCCGGTCTGGTTTGCGGTTTAAACATTTATTTGAGCGGTCTGGACCGAACCGACCGCCAACAATACACATGTATGAATTGTATTTATTTTTCATGTCGTAAGTTTTACTTTTATGGCACCTGTTTGGGTAAAAATTTCAATAGTATATTGTCGTACGATTAACACTGGACAACAGGTAAGGAATTCCAACAGTCAGAACCTACTATGTCGCACGACCAAATAGATAACAGACGCCCTTTCTTCAAGTGACCTCAATCAAATTATCAGAACCTATCCGCAGTCTCGGTCGTACGACATAATTTCAGTTACTAATCTACAATATACAGTATATCATGTTTTAATGCAGGATTCAAGGATATTTATGACCAAAGATCATAACGGAAGCCTTCATCAATAGCAACGGACATAACGAACGCTATCATCAATGTCAAAACGGTCATCCCATTAATGTACACATTAAAGGCGTCCTAATGGAAAAATGCACTGTAAATACGAAGAGGAAATCTCACTCGGGGACATCTGATTTGGGGACCTTACAAGCTCATTCATTCTCTCTCGAAGTTCATAAAGCCTACTACTGTTGGTTGCACGATGCACGACCGAAGTCTAATTACACATGACGCACAACCGACTTTACTTTATCGTATTATTTTATATTGTTCTACACTTGTAACACTTGTTATAAAGGATGACGTCCCTGATTGACGTCCATAGTGCACGACGACTCATACTCGTCCGCGGTTTTTACCCATTTTAGGGGTTTTCCGCGTCATCAATTTCCTTGTCTTGTTTATTTCATTTTTATTATTGTCGTTCAATTATTAAAGCTACTTTCTTTGGTTGGATCAAGCTCCACATTTGCCTTAAATTTTCCTTGGGAGATTTTTGGCATAAACAGTTTGGCGCCCACCGTGGGGCCCCATCCAAAGAAAATCTTTGATAATCTTACGACGTGCTAACATTTTCCTTCGAGTATTCTCTTTTTTCAGTTATTCAGGATAATGTCGTTCCAAGGAACTCAAGATCATGTTGTGGCTCAAATGAATAGGGAGCTGACTGCTGCTCGTGCCCGTATTGACGCTCTAACAGCTCAGGCTCGTCAGGCGGCAGAAACCATCGAGCATCTCAGAAGTAAAGTGGAAACAATATGACTGGGACTACGAATGCTTATACTGGTGCTTGGAACGTACCTCCTCCATTGCCTAATTATCCTCGTCCGCCACCAGTTAATCCTGCGACTTTCGTAATCCCAACCATCCCTATGCCTTCTATGCCGTTCAATGGATATGCCTCTGATTCTTTGCAGCAGACTAACTTCAACGGATCAGGTTATGTTCCATTAGGTGTTCCCGGGGGTGTACCAATGGATCCTGTTGCACAACGATTGAAGATTCTAGAGGAGCAGAATGAACGTGTCTTGTCTATGTTGGCCAAATTACCGGGGGCAGCAGTCCCAGTTGATGTCGAACCACGAACAGGATTTCAAGCGTCGCCGTTCGTCGATGAAATTGCTTTGGTGGACATCCCAAAGAAATATAGCATACCGACTTTCTCCCCAAAATATTCAGGTGTCACTGATCCGACAGAACACGTCGCCCAATACAAACACCTCATGTGGACTATTTCAATACCGCATCAATTCCAGGAAGTCTGCATGTGCAAGAGTTTTGGAGCAACTTTGACTGGAGCAGCGTTACAATGGTTGATCAATCTCAAACCTAAAACTATCGGGTCTTTTGCAGAATTAGTGAATCAATTTTCTCAACAATTCGCTAGTAGTCGAAAAATGGAAAAACAAACGAGCGACCTTTACTATGTCGTACAGAAGAATGGAGAGTCCATCCGAGATTATTTTAACCGGTTCAATGCAGAAATGATTAGTATCCAAAATTGCGACGTGAAAACAGCAATTAAAGCGTACAAACGGGGTCTGGATGATAGTTCAGGATTATATCTCGACCTTACGAAGTATCCTCCAGAAACCTTTGAAGACGTACGAGCAAGGACGCTTGCTCATATGAGGGTCGAGGATGACCACGTTTTCAGAAATAAACATTCAAATGACAGGAAAGGTCTAGGTGTTAAAAAGCCAGACTTCAAACCGAAACCAACTGTTCGATCAGAGCTTGCCCGACAGATTTCAAACGTCAGATTCGAAAAGAAAGGGCCGACGACTTCTAAATCAGTCCAGTATCCTAAGGTGTCATCTTATGGTTTCCCTGGGTCTGCCAAAGACGTCTTAGTGTCCCTGAAACAGCTCCAACAGAACGTTCGATGGCCAAAGAAAAGCGATAAGGATAGTGATAAGAAAGACAAAATAAAATGATGCGATTTCCATAATGACTTCGGTCATCTAACGGATGATTGTATCGCCCTGAAGAAAGAACTGTCCTAGATTGATTCGAAAGGTTATTTACAAGAATTGACGGAAAAGAAGGACGTGCGTCCCACATCCCCAGAGCATGCCAAGGTGATTAATTGTATCACCGGAGGCTCTGATGTCTGTGGGACCACATATTCAGCTGCTAAAAGACATGCTAGTCGCGGTCCTGATGACCGACCAATTCCAAAGGAGGCAAGACTCAAAGAGGACGCAGAATTAGAAGTTATGCCCTTGACGTTCGATCAAGCAGACCTCGACGACGTACATCAGAAACATCATGACGGACTAATTATCCAATTGAGCATTGGAAATTGTTTGACAAAGAGGATACTCGTCGACGGAGGTAGTTCAGCTAACATTATCTTTTTTGATGCAGTGAAAGCAATGGGAATTGATAAATCCGAGATTACACGACGTTCGACTACACTCGTTGGATTTAACGGAGGAGCGACAAGCACCATGGGGGAAATCACACTACCTGTATATGCTAAAGGAATCAATAGACAGACGAAGTTCAACGTCGTCGACTGTTCATCAGCTTATAACGTCATCCTTGGGCGACCATGGATCCACGATATGAAAGTTGTACCTTCGACGTACCATCAAATCTTGAAATTCCCCACGTAATGGGGGGTACAGGAGATCAAAGGCGAAAGAAAAGTTGCTAAGGAATGTTACAAAGTCTCTTTGAAGCCCCCGAAGCAGACAGTATAGCAATTACAGAACCAAGACGTTCCTGGGACTGACGACGACTATCGCTTGGAAGCTGTCGTCCTAAACCAGGATAAGCCTGATCAGATGGTTTACATAGGTTCTACGCTCGACCCTTCTTTTAAAAAGAAACTAATATCTTTTTTGCAGGATCACAATGATTGTTTCGCATGGACGCACGAAGATATGGTGGGCATCGATCCAAGTATTATTTCTCATAAACTCAACGTTGATCCCTCGTTCAAGCCTGTTCAGCAGAAAAGACGAAAATTCGCTCCTGAAAGAAATAAAGTTATCAACGACGAAGTTGATAACTTACTCAAAACAGGAAAAATACGAGAAGTCAAGTATCCAGACTGGCTCGCCAACGTTGTTGTCGTCCAAAAGAAAAATGGCAAATGGAGAGTCTGCATTGATTTCACAGACCTTAACAAGGCTTGTCCAAAAGATCCATTTCCATTGCCACACATCGATTCTATGGTCGATGCTATAACTGGACATGAATTACTCACTTTTATGGACGCATATTCCGGATATAACCAGATATTGATGCATTCTGACGACCAGGAAAAAACAGCCTTCGTGACAGATAAAGGTATTTATTGTTATAAAGTAATGCCTTTTGGTCTTAAGAATGCAGGTTCGACGTATCAACGACTGGTGAATATGATGTTCAAAGAACATTTGGGCGACATTATGGAGGTATACATCGAAGATATGCTCGTCAAATCAAAGCATACGAACGATCATATAAGACATTTGAAGCAATCGTTCGACATTTTGCGTGAATACAAAATGAAGTTGAATCCAACAAAATATTCTTTTGGAGTTCGAGGTGGCAAATTTCTCGGGTATATGGTCACACGACGAGGAATCGAAGCTAACCCAGACCAAATTAAAGCAATTATCGAGCTCAAATCACCCAGAAATTTTAAAGAAGTCCAACGTTTAACAGGACGTGTAGCAGCGTTGAACAGGTTCATCTCTCGGTCGTCCGACAGATGTCACTTATTCTACAACGTCCTGCGAAAGAACAAAGGATTCGAATGGACTGATAAGCATGAACAGGCACTGCAACAACTCAATAAATACATGATATCACCTCCCTTTCTCTCTAAACCTGAGAAAGGTGAAGCTCTTCAACTCTACCTGGCCATCAGCATTAATTCGGTAAGTGCAGTCCTTATACGAGAAACTGACGGACGACAATTGCCAATCTACTATATAAGTAAAACTCTACTAGACGCTGAAACCAGATACTCATCTATAGAAAAACTTTTGCTTTCATTAGTCATGGACGCTAAGAAACTACGACATTATTTTGAATCGCATCCTATAACTGTGGTAACTAACTTTCCATTAAAGTTTGTGTTAAGAAAACCTGAATTAATAGGACGACTAGCTAAATGGAGCATCTACCTCAGCAATTATGATATGGATTTCAAACCTAAGACGACAATCAAATCACAGGTCTTGGCAGATTTTGTTACAGATTTCAGTCCGGAGCTAGAAGAAGCGACGACGTCCAACGAGTTAATTGTGGCGACTTTGCACGACACTATTTGGACGCTCGACGTCAATGGTTCGTTGAACATATGAGGAACAGGCCTGGGTGTCGTCCTACAGTCTCCACAAGGGGGCAAAATAGTGTACTCCATACGGTGCGACTTCAAGGCAACAAATAATGAGGCAGGATATGAAGCACTGATTGCAGGAATGAAAATTGCTCATGATTTGGGGGCAACATGTCTACATGTCCGGAGCGACTCGTCTCTAGTTATTAACCAAGTTAATGGAGAATTTGCAGCAAAAGATTCAAGGATGATTGCTTATTATAAAATAGTAAAGGAAGAAGCAAAGAAGTTCAGTCGCTTCACAGTCAAACAGGTACCAAGAGATCAGAACATTCAAGATGACGCATTAGCTAACTTGGGATCAGCACTTAGTCGAACAACATTCGACAATATCCCAATAGTTCATCTCGCAACACCAACAATCAAAGACGACGATAATACTATGGTCGCACCAATTGAGGAAGAAAGCTCCTGGTCTGATGATATTAAAAATTATTTGGAAAATGATCAACTGCCTGATGACAAAATGGAAGCCAGAACTGTTAGATTTAAAGCATCGAGGTATGTTATGATCAGAGGACAATTATATAGAAGATTATCGACTGGTCTGAATTTGCGATGTATCACCAACAAGACGCAAGTCCAGAAAATCCTACATGATATGCACGACGGTGAATGTGGAAATCACTCAGGAAGTCGCAGTCTAGCCAACCGGATATCACGACAAGGTTACTATTGGCCGACATTAAGGCAAGATGCGATCAGGTATGTACAGTCGTGCGACGCATGTCAAAAACACGCAGGTATGTCTCATAAACCCTCTGAACCCTTACACTCGACTTTGATCCCATGGCCCTTTATGAAATGGGGAATGGACATTGTTGGAAAACTACCACCTTCCCCTAGGCAAAAAGTATTTATTTTAGTTTTAACAGATTATTTCTCTAAGTGGGTCGAAGCAGCGGCTTTCTCCCAAGTTCGGGACAAAGAATTCGTTTCTTTTATCCAAACTAACATCATTTGTAGGTTTGGAATTCCATCTGAAATAACGTGCGACAATGGGACACAATTCATCAGTGATCGAACGCGAAGATTTTGTGAAGAAAGGAACATCAAGTTGGTAACATCGACGCCTAGATATCCACAGTCGAATGGTCTAGCTGAGTCAAGTAATAAAACTATCATTAATTCAATCAAGAAAAGACTCAAAGCTGCCAAAGGGAAATGGGTGGAAGAATTGCCTTCTGTTTTATGGGTTAATCGTATGACACCTCGTACATCCACAGGAGAAACCCCCTTTTCCCTAGTATATGGATGTGAAGCTGTGTTACCTATTGAGGTACGACTACCGACTTCAAGGCATACTTCCGTCAAGCACAACTTGGTCGACCTAAGTTATGACCTTGACACTCTAGAAGAACTTAGAGAAGCTGCACACATTCGCATGGCGTCACAGAAACAAGTGGTCGAGCGACATTTCAACAAAAATGTCCAAATCAAAGTCTTTCAAGAAGGTGATTACGTTCTACGTCGAGTATTTCAAAATACTCAAGAGGTCAATGCAGGTAAGCTTTCCACTAAGTGGGAAGGTCCTTATCAAATCTCTAGCATCGTGGGTAATGGAGCTTATAAAATCCAAACCCTCGACGGTCGAGATATCCCACGAAGCTGGAATGCAGTTCATTTAAAGAGGTATTTCTTTTAAATTTTATATTTATTTTCTTCGATTATTGCTTAAGAAAGATTATTGACTTAAGCATCGGAGGGTCGTTGGTCAAACCAACGACCACCCTACTAATGTTGTTTCTCGCAGGGACGCACGACTTATTTAAAATCTTTGTGTCGAAGTAAAATTCACATGATCATACATATATGGACGGTCGTAACCATTGACAGAAGTCATTCTTTTGCATTTGATGTTCGATATTTAGATTGCCTTTGGTTGATCATAAACCTCAATCAATTTCATTACAATGGATGATGGTATGGCTAAACATATGATATGCTATGACTATTTGTCTTCTTCGATTACTCGACGTACAATAAAGTGAAAACTTAAAGCAAAACAATAAGCGTCAGTGGGCAAAATGAATTCTTTCATTAGTCGTTCAAAAGGTAATTATAAAAAAAAACGACCATAGACGGTCGACCCTTAATAAAAGATTCAAAAGATAAAACTATTTTGGAGATCGAGAACAACGACACCATCGACAATGTCAAGGCCAAGATTCAGAACAAGGAAGGAGGAACGTCAGAAAGAACTCTCGCTGATTATAACATCCAGAAAGAGTCGACTCTTCATTTGGCCTTGAGGCTAAGAAGAAGGAACGTCAGATCGTTCCTGCACGACCGCCGTCCCTGTTGCCGCCGCCTCTCCTCCGCCGTCGCTCCCCTCCAGATCGTCATCCTCTTCGAGGTCCCTTTCAGTCCCCACAGTGTCAAGATAGGTCTTGAGCTCCTTGGCGGCCGACACCATGGGATTCTTCCCACTCAGATGACGTCTCATCAAGGCAGCTCGGGCTGTGAGACGAGAGAAAGCTTTAATATGCCTATTCTCCTCCTCCAAATCCTTGACGTCGCCCTCCAGCTCCTCGACTTTCTTCTTGAGGGACGTAACCTCATCAGCAGAAACAGCAGCAGTAGTGGTGACTTTTATTCTCGCGATCTCCAGATCGGTCATCGACATCTCAAGTTCTGGGACACGATCCCTATACTTGATCTTCTCACAATCTGAAACCTCAAGTCGACCGCGGACGTCAGAAAGTTCAGCCTTGAGGCTCTCGACCTTCGCCTTCTCAGCCTCGACCGCTTCCAGGGCGACCTTCTCCTTTTCAAGAGCCTCGTCAGCCCTTTTCTGTACGTCAGGGAAGGCCGCCCTAAGACCTTATGTCTGAGCGTAAAAGCTCAGACAGGCTTGAAAAGCCTGCACGACAACAAAGAAAAGGTTAAAAAACCATAATAAAAAAGTAACAAAAGAAACAAAAAGTAATACAGGCTTACCATGAAGGAAAGACCAGCGGCATGTGCTCCCGTATCTTCGACCCGAGAATCCTTATAGCGGTCGCGGAAGGTCGGGAGAAGAAACTTCTTCAAGTGTGGGAAAATGACGTCCCTCTCGAGAACGTCATTAACCATGAATTCAGATGGGAGAGTGGCTTTGAATATCGTCTCTCCCACCTTCTCCTTGTTCTTCTCCTCCCTTGAAGAGGAAGAAGGAGTTTCAAAGATGGGCTTATTAACGCCTAACACCCCCGACATGGGAGCATCCTTCGTCATCTTGGTCGAGCCTCCGAGCTCGACCCCCGCAACGGTTCCCTTCAATGGTGTCGTCCCTGCAAGGTACGACAAAGCAGCATCGCCCGTCCTCTTGGGCGAGAGTCGAGGTTTTCCTCGAACACGTCTTGCGTCTGACCCGACAGAAGGGGCAGATCTTTTCTTCGTCTTTTCCCTGCCTTGACGAGCAAGCTCCAGTTGTTCAGCTCGTTTGAGAGCAGCAGACTTCGTAGGTGCATCCCCTGGATAAGATAAGTACGTTAGAAAAAGAAGGGACATACAATATAAAAAATATTGTCGAAAGACATACCAGTCATCTCTTCTTCTCTTTCTTCTTCCCTTTCTTCTTCTCTTTTCTCTTCTTCCTTCTCTTCTCCTCGACAAGAACCCTCGGCAGGCGTAACTTCAGCTACGAAAACGGCCTCGTCTTCCTCGTCGTTCGACCGAACGGAAAACGAACGATCAACGATACTTCTCTCCAAAATCCTCTGAATTTTGTCGAGAGAATCTTTCCTTGGCTTCACTTTAGTAAAGTCAATGACTGTTAAAACAAACAAAGAAGAACATCATAAAATGTTATAAAAATAAACGCACGACAAAGAAAGAACGCACGACAAAGTA
Source organism: Arctium lappa (assembly GCA_023525745.1). Lineage (NCBI taxonomy): Eukaryota > Viridiplantae > Streptophyta > Magnoliopsida > Asterales > Asteraceae > Arctium > Arctium lappa. The sequence goes on from CM042063.1 coordinate 44,184,902, forward strand.
AGAAAACCTACCCGACTCATTCCATCCGGACGACAGCCATTGGCTGTCCTCGTCGCTCACAGATGCTACCTGGATGAAAACGTACTGGCGTTTCCAACCACGGTCGTTCACCGCAGTATTGTGCACCAGTACGGTATCCCCCTTCGTTCGAGGGAATAAACTATATATGTGATAGTTATCCGCTCGAACGCTATAAGCAGTTAGGAGGTCGTTCAAGTTGAACAGAGCCCCCCAGTCGGCCGTAAGACGATCGACCACCTGGACAATCCGCCATAATTGAGGCATCAACTGTCCAGGCATCAAGTCAAACGCATCCAAAAACTTCCTGACCAAAGGGCTAAAAGGCCAAGAAAAACCTATCTTAAAGGGATATTCGTACAGAACACAATATCCCTTCGAAACTTCATCCGACCTTAAATCTTCAGGCGACATCAGATTTATTTCATCTAGAAGCTTAGCCAAACTCTGAAAGTAATCTAAATGTTCTTCCTCCCTAAACATGCTCACAGGTTCACTCGACATTTGGAAATCAGGGATGTTAAGGGTCGCACACTGTTGGATCATAATTGTATTCAAGATTAAAGGGTTTAAACTGTATTTATTTGATAGTTATAGTTAAAGGGTTTAAAGTGTAATAAGTCAATAGTTGTTAGCTATTGGGCCCAAGCCCATTAGAAAGCCTGTTAAGCTTAAAGCCCATAAGGCTTAGGTATTTAATGTTTTGATTAATTAGTTTTTGGGTTGAATCCTCTCATTAGTATCATTATCATAATTTTGTTTAGAGAGAGGTAGCAAGTTTTCTCTGTATTCAAAGGGTATCAAGAACACTCAAGGTTTCATTGTTTATTCAAGGGATTGGTATGTTTTGTTAATCTTTATATCTCTTGATTATTATTGTGTTCTGTGATTGTTAATCAACTAGATAAATCTGGGATAACACACACCAATAGCGAAGAATATCCCAAGCTTTCCTAGGCTTCTTGGCTATAGACTTCTTATGCATAAATCGACACAGAGGGAAAAACAGGAGAATCGTACCTTAAATAGTGTTCTAAACCTCGAATTTAGAATGGAAATGATTCTCGTCGCTCGGAAATCTCGCCGGAGATATGTATTCTTTAGTAGGACAAAACGTAAAAAAGGAATGGATTGTGGGCAATTCATATTTATACTAAAAAATCAGAAATCAAATCGTCAGGAAATCGAATCGCTAGAAAATCGACGGTCAATGATATTGACACGTGTCGTTCATATCTGGCAGCCACTCAAGTACATTCAACGAGGGCATGACACCTGTCCTTTATTAGCTGTCAAATTTCTAACTTTGCAGGAGGTGACGTTATTATCTGGTCGAAAATGAACCGATTCAGTTCTATGCAAATTTTCCGCTTTCTCTTTTGTAACACGTGTCTTAATTTAAAATTTAAAATTCAAAATTCAAAAAGTTGCCGCTTGAACTTTAAATTTGGGGGCAAACTGTTTGGGTAAAAATTTCAATAGTACATTGTCGTACGATTAACATTGGACAACAGGTAAGGAATTCCAACAGTCAGAACCTACTATGTCGCACGACCTAATAGATAACAGACGCCCTTTCTTCAAGTGACCTCAATCAAATTATCAGAACCTATCCGCAGTCTCGGTCGTACGACATAATTTCAGTTACTAATCTACAATATACATTATACCATGTTTTAATGCAGGATTCAAGGATATTTATGACCAAAGATCATAACGGAAGCCTTCATCAATAGCAACGGACATAATGGACGCTATCATCAAAGTCAAAACGGTCATCCCATTAATGTACACATTAAAGGCATCCTAATGGAAAAATGCACTATAAATACGAAGAGGAAATCTCACTCGGGGACATCTGATTTGGGGACCTTACAAGCTCATTCATTCTCTCTCGAAGTTCATAAAGCCTACTACTGTTGGTTGCACGACGCACGACCGAAGTCTAATTACACACGACGCACGACCGACTTTACTTTATCGTATTATTTTATATTGTTCTACACTTGTAACACTTGTTATAAAGGACGACGTCCCTGATTGACGTCCATAGTGCACGACGACTCGTACTCGTCCGCGGTTTTTACCCATTTTAGGGTTTTTCGCGTCATCAATTTCCTTGTCTTGTTTATTTCATTTTTATTATTGTCGTACAATTATTAAAGCTACTTTCTTTGGTTGGATCAAGCTCCACATTTACCTTAAATTTTCCTTGGGAGATTTTTGGCATAAACAGCACCAGATAAAATTTTTTGTCAAAGACATTGTGTTTTTTAGTTTTCATTTATAAATTGGCAAAATTCTGAAATCCGTCAAAAATCAATTTCAAAATTCCAAGTCGTCATTCGCTTTGCTCAATGTTTGTCCACAATTCCAACTATTGTTGGTAGATTTGTTTAACATTATATCATTTGCTCAAGCAAATCATGTCTTGCCTGAGTGGTAACCTGAAACTCGGTAACACCCCGGGGGGGACTGTGGATGGTATCCCAGTCTACCCGGGTTCGAGCCTAGGGGGAAGCTTTGGGCACATGAGGAGCATCCCAGACTCTGGGTCGGCTCGGGTCCAGGTTTCCAAGCAACCAGTCTATGGGTTGCGGGTTCGGTCCTTGGGTCGGGCTTAGTCGACACCTAGACGGGTCTAGTCCAAAGGGATGGGCCGGGTCGCCGCGGATTAGTCGGTGTTGCCCTCGGATGCCCGGATACCGCGGGAAGGTGTGTGTGTTATCTGTCGTTCAAAAAAAATTATATCATTTGCTCATTGTCTTTTTTTAATTAGAGATAAACATTTTTTATAATTCGGTATACAATTTTTTTAATAGTGCTATATTGATAGAAATTTCATTTTAGATATAGATGTCATGTTTTGTTTTGTTAGTTTAAAGTCAATAATAGGCCCGAACCGCCTAAGCCGGTCAGACCAGATCGTTTTTTTATGGTTCGGTTTGACCGGTTTGGTCACTTGTTGCCAAACCGCCCGGTTTGGAATTTTTCTAAACCGTCATAACGGTATGGTTTATGGTTTGAGGGGTTAAACCACCCAAACCGGACCGCGAACACCCATAGTTTTTTCCGATAGCTTATTTCCTATTTTGGATTTCCACATTGGCTGTGGGATTGAGGTTGTTTCTGTAGTTTTGTAAAACTGTTTTGGAATTTCTATTTTATGTTATTAATAAAATTTTCCCTTTATATATATATATATATTTAGGGTGTGTTTGTTTTGCAACCCAAGCAATTTGTACAAACTATGCACACCACTATATTAGGAAACAATAGATATATTTATGGATAATGATTATGATTCATTAATAATAATTGTGATATATATGGAAAATGTTAAGTTTATTCATTATAATTATGATTTTAAATTAGGAAATGTTAAGTTTATTCATTATAATCATGATTTTAAATTAAGAAACATAATAAAATCATATATTCATTAGACTTGATGAACGGTTAAGATTGGTTTGAATAGTTTGTATATATATATATATATATATATATATATATATATATATATATATATATATATATATAACCATCAATAGTTGAGTTCATACGAGAACAACATCTATTTAATAAAACCCAAGAACAACCAAGTACATACAAAATATATATGATTCACGTGACTTAAGTCATGGCCAAAGTCGTCTGCATCAAGTTTTTGCTGGTTAATATAAAATCACATATGATTTTGTACATAATTTTTTTTTTAAATAGTTGGCGTTTTTATTTGAACCTTCCTCTAACCACCAAAGGTTATTGGTTCCACGAGACCCGAATTAGTGATAAGGTCCAGGCCTTACGAAAAATAGAAATATACGGGATTTGTTGTATAAATTATTATATATTTAAAGAAGTTAATTTTTTTAGGGTGTTGCTATCCTACCTCCTCCACATTTACAAAACCCCTCATATCCTCGCCAACCTCACTCACATACCACCTATAGGAGGGGGGGGTATGAATAGAATTCACTTTTTTATTATAATTTTTTTATCTATACTATATTATAAAATACCGATAAAAAACTCTTAAATACAAATTATTAGGCATAAGGTACCATTATTTTATGCAATATTTTAAAATTTTCTTAATTTACAAGTATCAAAACACAAAAGATACATATTACTACTGCAGGCTTCTAACACACACCAATTTGGTATGTGCAGGACCTTCTTTTTATGCAGACATTTTCATGTATCACTATTAATTAATATATTATATTACTATAATTTTGTTTTAATTTTATTATTAAATATGTAATTGATTATTTTTGCTAGATGTCATTAAAATATATAAGATAATTATTGAATTATAACAAAATACTTAATTTTTTTATATAAAAAACATTAAGCCTAAATTAAATAAATTTATAAAAAAACATTATCACTTTCTCAAAACCATCCAAATCGTATTATAAATCGACAAAAAAATAAAAAAAACATTAAAATCATATTATATCCCATTGCATTATTCGAATACGCTTCTAGTTAACACAAAAAAAAAAAGGTAAAATGGGGTATATAATCTATGAATAAAAACGGATATTGTCGAAGGTAGAGTCACCGACCAAGAGAATCTTGATAAAATGGGGGAAAGCTACACTCACTGTCTGTCACTTTATCTAAAACAAATGCGTCTCGATACCCCCACAAAAAAACCTTTCCATGGCCCACATTCCCAAAGTGATTCTTCCGTCCCCACTACGTAACTCTGATTGGTCACTCGACGAGCCATGTTGGACCAGTGGGTCCCACCAGTCACTAATGTTGTCATTTCTATATTAAAATAGGGCACTTGCTTTACACGTCGTCGTTTTTATGATACATATAAACAATGTTCATTCTTTTCTTTTTTTTTCCTCTCGATTGTAAATTTGTAAAGGAATCTTTAAAAATTATTCAAAATAAAAATGAAAGTTTATAAAAATATTTTTAATTTTAAGATTATAATATTAATTATATTATTAAAATATTTTACAGTCTAATAAGATATTATTTATCTTTTTAAAGATTTAATTTCAAAGTTTTTTATTGATAGAAATATATTAAAACATATTAATATCTTTGAAATCATTTTTGGGAATTCTTTAAATTTAGAGAATTTCATATAATCTTTCTCTTCTATTTTCTTCATTTTAGAAAAATGTTTTGAAAAATTTATTCAAGCAAAAAAACGTTGAAAATTCCAAAGTCTCCATTTTTTCTATTTATGAGAATATATTGGAGATGTTCTAACTATATTTGACAATTTGCGTTTAAAAATGTATATTTTATTTTATTAATTGATTTTTGTAAATTTAATTACTTAATTAATTAACAAGTTTTTTATATGACACTTATGTTTATAGGATATGTTTTTAAATAATGTCATATAAAATAGCTAATGCGACATTTTATTTTAAAATCGTCTTAAAACATGTGAAAATGCCTAAAAATGTCTTATAAACTTATTGTAATATTTTTAGATATGACACTTTATAATTTGGTCCTATAAACTTAATTTGATATTAGGACATTTAAACAATTTAAGCATCTTTTAAACTCAATTTGATGTAGTGACATGATTACATGCATAAAAGTATATTGTCTGTTTTGCTCCTTCAATAGAGTATAGCGGATAGCCAACTCATTTGACTTCATACAATTTGGATTCGACTTGCAATTATATTCCATACAAGGTCTACAATTTTGCCATATTGTTCGATGGTGATCGTTAATCTTTCCATTTTAGGACATTTTCATGTTGAGAAGAATATGTTTCACTATTTCCTTAATTAATGGATTCAAAGTCATTATATTCCCACAATCTCACTCTATAACAAGCACTATAATAAAATAGGTATGTTGAGCGTCCAATCTTCCATGGTTATCCTTATAAAATATTTAACAAGGCTTTAAGTTTATCGGACTAAGAATTGTTAGGGGGGGAAGGTTGCAGAAAATCATCCGATCCATTTAAACCGACTAATTGTAATTGGATCGAATATGACCCAAAATTTCAACATCAAAATTGGACCAGTCTGGTCTTGGATGGTAGTACCACAACCAATTAAACCGAACCGATCTAATCCAATGACCATCCAATTACTCATCTAATTATCATCCAACAACCATCAAATTAATAACTATACATAATTATTAATATTAACGATGTTTTTTAGTCGATATTTATATAAAATATTCTTTAATAACTTAAGAAAATATATGAATAATTAGTTGAAATTGTGTATTAATTGGATCAAAGTATTCACTACAAAGCAAATGACTTTTACCCATAAAAATCACCCAGGGAAATTTTCGTCGGTGATTACCAAAGAATCACCAACAAAATACCAATGGTTCCGATGATCACCCACGGATCACCAACAAAATTCGTAGGTAATCTGTCACTGAGTTGAACAATTTACCCACCAATTTTTGTGATAGTTTTGTGACGAATTACCCCTCCATCGAAAGATTTCCCAAGGAAATTTTGCAGGTAAAAGTCTTCCATTTAGTAGTGATATATTGGATGAATCCAATCCATACAATGGATAACCAATAGTAATATCCAATGGATGAAACCGATCTAATCCAATCATTTATTAGATTGGATTAGATCGGATGATAAAATTCAACATACAATAATTGGATTGGATTGTGCATTGGATTTCAACCGTTGAACACCCCTAAGAATCCATTGGAATTCAACCGATGAGTATCGCTAGGAACCGTGCATCTTATCTAAAGGCGTTATCATAAGTTGTTATAAAGAATTTTAATGACCTAATAAGTTATATGAACGAAGCTGGACAATGTAATAACACACAAAAATTTAATTGTCGTGATTGACCTTATCGCTACAAGATAAATGACTTTTGCCCACAAAATTCCAGAGAAATTTTTTCCCACAATATACCAATGGTTCGAGTAAAATCCGATGTTTTTCAAGAAAATACATAAATCAGGCTCTGGGTAATCTGTCACTGATTTGAGTTTTCCACCAATAATTTACCCACCAACTTTAATATGTGACGGTTTTGTGACGATCACCGCTTTAGCGACAGATTTCCCAGGGAAAATTCCATAAAGTCTTCCATTTAGTAGTGTATATGACACTTTTGAAGAGTCTAATCAACATCATTTTAAGTGTCGTATAAAAAGATTAATATGGCGATTTACTTTTTGTGTCGTATTAGATTATATAAACTTCGTCGATATAACTTGTTAGGTTGCCTAACTTTGTACTAACAACCTATTGTAACGTTCTTATATAAGACACATATAGTATTTGGTCTTATACACTTAAAATTGCATTAAATACTCTATTAGCTTCTAAAAGGTCTATTTTGTTTTAGTGTTCACACAATGGAATAAAGGGCCTTCAACTTAGCGATATTCAAGTTTTTGGTCTCTTAGGAAATCAGGCCTTCAAACATTTCCAAAGTTGATGAGTGTCTATGAACGTATTTGTTGCATTTGTTGTTTATAAATATTATATTTTTACAAAAAAAGCCTTTCATAAGTTGTGCTACGTAACCTCATGTTACCAAATCATACATCGTTCAGATAACTTGAAGTTTACTCAGATTAAGGTCATGTTTGGCAAACATAAGCTACCTTATTTTTTTAGCTTATCGCAGAAGTCCTGTTTGGATGGACGAAAAGTAGCTAAGAAGCTAGCTTATTGAAATACTATTTGGAGTAACGTTTCAATAAGCTGCACACTTTCTTCCAAGTATACCCTGCATAATATTAATTTTTATTTATTATTAGTAATTATTAATAAATATAATTAATTATTAATAATAAATTATTAAAAATATTACCTATTAATTTTAATTGTAAATTATTCATTAATATTAATTATTACTTATTTATTAATATTATCAATAATTTTTATATTGTTGTATAAATTAATTTTTACATTATTATTATTAATATTTTAATAAATTTATTATAAATATTGTATTTGGTTATACAAATCCATATTATATATATATATAGGGTGCGTTTCTTTTGCAACCCAAGAAATTTGTACAAACTATGCAAACCACTATATTAGAAAATAATAGATATATTTATGGATAATGATTATGATTATGATTCATTAATAATGATTGTGATATATATGGAAAATGTTAAGTTTATTCATTATAATTATGATTTTAAATTAGGAAATGTTAAGTTTATTCATTATAATCATGATTTTAAATTAAGAAACATAATAAAATCATATATTCATTAGACTTGATGAACGACTAAAATTGGTTTGCATAGTTTGTACAAATTGCTTGGGTTGCAAAAGAAACGCACTATATATAGGGTGCGTTTCTTTTGCAACCCAACAATTTATACAAACTATGCAAACCACTATATTAGGAAATAATAGATATATATTTATGGATAATGATTATGATTCATTAATAATGATTGTAATATATGTGAAAAATGTTAAGTTTATTCATTATAATTATGATTTTAAATTAGGAAATGTTAAGTTTATTCATTATAATCATGATTTTAAATTAAAAACATAATAAAATCATATATTCATTAGACTTGATGAACGACTAAGATTGGTTTGTATAGTTTGTACAAATTGCTTGGGTTGCAAAAGAAACGCACTATATATATATATATATATATATATATATATATATATAGGCGCTTAATCATTCGAGAACCTCGTATATTGTGAAAAATATGAGAACTATTATCACAAAGTATTGTTTCACATGATTTTTTTCATCTAAAGCTACACTTTAATATACTAATTAACATTTAATTGTTTTCAAAATATGTTTGATTTATATGTATTCAGTTCACAATATGAAGTTTTAGTTGCAATTTTTGTTTCACAAACACATAAAAAATGTTCACATTGTAAAAGAAATATATGTAAAACAAACACATTATGAAATAAATATATGTTAAGATCAATACACTAAATTCAAATCGTAGATGGAAAAAAATCATGTGAAATAGCATGTTGGTCCTGGAGGTGCTTAACAAGTTTGTAGAAGGGGGGGGGGGGAGTTGAATACAAACACAGAAATTAAAGTTTAATAAATTGTTTATTGATAAATCAAAAATACAATTTACAAGTTTGTTGCGGAATAAGATTAAGACAGACTTAATCTAAACAAACTTAAGAAACACTAAGATGATTGCACAAGAAATTCAGAGAATGGGGAATTAAGAGATATAGAAAACAATGGTTTCTATATGGAGTTCAAGGATTGAGCACACCTTCAGATGAAGGGGTGAACTTCCTATTTATACCCTATGCATTAAATGCATGGCAGGGTACTTTACACGTGGCGTTCACAGATTGGCTTTGGGAGTCTGAATTTTGGGAGACATGCTTTCGGCCGGGTCATGAACAGTGTAGTTGACAGAGTTGTTGTACGTATGGTGGCGGAGACATGCCCGTTCTGACACATAGTACTAGTTTGTGCAAGGATAGACAAAAGGAAACTTGAGGCATAAGCTTTGTGATCGATTGATCGCTGAGTATCTCTTCTTGCAGAGATAAAGAGGTTCAGCTATCGCTGAAGCTTTTCCTCATGTTCCTTCGCGTATTTGTAGAGTTGTCTTTGCTTCACTGATATCCGCATCAGGTCACTAGAAGACTTCTCTTTGTCCAACAGCTTTGTGTTCGATTCAGATATGAACATAAGTTGACGCGAGACTTGTCTTCAGGGATTACGATGGCTGTTTACTTCAGGAACTATCAGTGATAACTGAACAGACTCAGTCTAATCACTGATAGTGAAACACTAATACATAGAAATGCTTATAAGAAAGACTATCAGCGATAACTGAACAGACTCAGTCTGATCGCTGATGGTGAAACACTAATACATATTAAAACGTAATTTTCACTAAGTATAGAAGAGGGTCTTTATCAAATCACTGAGAGAGTTTGGAGCAACAATCTCCCCCTATTTGATAATGACAAAGTAACAGGAGAAAATTACTTTATAATTCAAAAAGATGGAATAATCAGGACTCGTAACATACATGTCTCAATTACTATTTTGAGGGATCTTTTACAGCACTGATGGAGTTAAGTACTTTACTGAAATTTCATTAATCCAAGAAGAGAATTACAAGGAATGAAAATTACAAGTACAAGTGAATAACTAACTACTGTAAGTACAACTAATAGATTACAGAAAAGAAAACTAATCTATCAGCTATAAGAAGACTTAGGAGGATTTATCATATACTCAGGTATTTCTTCTCCTTTCTGTCTTCGTTCCAAAGATTCTTGGCTGATAATTTCTTTAATTTTCTCAGCAGTAGGGAAGAAGTCACACCATAAGCATAAGAGATCCTTGAGATGATTTAGAGGACAGATAGGAATCTCAGAGACTCTTTGAAATCTGAGTTCCTCATCATCATCTCTGAAGAATATTCCATAAGGATTGTCAATTACTTGACCAGCTTGAAAAGGACCACCAGGAGGCAGAGATAAATCCAGAACTGAAAGATCAGGAGGAGGACCAAACAGTGCATCTCTTGAAAATTTGATAGAAGTTTCATTCCTGATGATGGCGACGTCTTTAGAGGAGGAGGACCCAATTCTTCTTTTGAGTTTCAGAGATTTGGGAGGAAGAGGAGATGGCAGCTTCAGTACAGAAGTGACTCTATTTATGAGGGCTTCAAGAAGTCCTTCAACGTAGCCTCTGTATGTAGATTTGGATTTCTTCAGCGCATCCCATAACTCTATCCATTCCGTAAATCCGAAGCTCTCAAGTTTGGATACGTACATAGCTTTTTGGGTTCCATCCTCTCTGGTAATCTCCATGGTCACTGAGAGTTGATCCTTCTTCTTGCGACTAGATATAGTCATGGCTGATATTGGAAGAAGATCAGAACGATAATCTATCTTCTGTTTACACCATTCGATAGACCTATCGTTGATCTCTTGTTCTTTGGAGCGTTCCTCTTCAATTTCTTTCAGCAGTGCAGCTTGAACTTCCACAGGTTTGCTTTTCAGCTTTTTGTCCTTGACTTGAGAAGATTGAATCTTTAAAGCGAGTTGGGTGTCTCGTCTGCATTCAGCGATCAGTTTCTTAGCTTTGGCAGATTCTTCTCGTTCAGCTTCAGTGAGGAAGTCGAGCTCTGAGAAGGATGTTTGAAGAGGGATTTTCAGCCGTTGACTTTCTAGTTGAGCGATCATTTCAACTCTTTTCTTCACCACTTCCTCTGACCAATGAGATGGTTGAGAGGGCCTTCCTGGATGGACCAGGGAATCTTCTTCTTCTTCTTCATCAATCTCAGCGATAGAGATTTGGATTATTTCTTCAGCGATAGTAGCTGGAATTATTTGTAGTTCAGAACCCTTAAGCAGGGGTGAGAACTGTCTGGATAGAAAATGAAGGAAAAAAGGGATAAGTGTATATTTTTAGAAAAAAGAGAGATAAAGGCTAGAAGGAAATAGGGGTTTGGAAAGAGTAGAAGAGTGGTACAATTGAAAGACATACCTGAGAAGGATGCTCCCCCTCAGATTGTGATCCAGTCATCAAGCATCCTTCAGCGATTGGTTGCTTGTCTTTGCTTTGCGAAGGAGCGCTTGAAGATGTATCACCTCTCACCCCTGCTTTGACAACCTCTTGCGAAGTTGTCCCTGATGCTACGTTCGGCTTGGAGAACCACATAGATTGGTCTTCTTCATCGTCGTCGTCATCATTGGAGGGTTGATCCTTTTCTTGATCATCAAGATCTAGATAATCTTCCTCTTCATCGTCTTCTTCCTCATCATCTACAAAGATAAGAGAATGAATAGATGAGGGTTCTTTTGCCTTCTCCCCCTCTTTGTCATTATCATCGGCAGGAGGTTGCTCAGCTTCTGGAGTAGCTGTTGAAGCTTTTAGCACTTGAACGTCAGCCTCCAGACGCTTGACCCGTTCTTCAACTGCAGGGATGTCGCATGTGGCATCATGGATGAATTCCACAACGATGTTGAGATTTGTCCGATCATCTTCAGTGAAGGAGGGAGGCAACGCTGGAGCTGGTGCAGTCACCTTTTGGAGAAGTTGCTGAAGAAGGGACGTGCAGAGATCAACCTTTGAAGAGAGATCTCGAACTTCAGTGGTAAGAGACTCAAATCGCCCCTGAAAGAGTTTAGAGGACTCTTTGAGTTGGACGACTTGTTCTTCAACAGCTGAAAGTTGGGAGTTCTCAGCTTTGGATGAGCAGGTCGTTGTCAACCTCTTCAGCTCCTCACCAGCCTGATTGACGGCGCTGGTGGTGTCGTTAATGGTGTTGGTGAGAGCGTCCACCTTTTCTCCCAGACTGTTGACATGCGTGTCAACAGACGCCAAACTAGGACCTGAAAATAATATTAGTTCAGATACGGGCTTATTTGGAGAGGTGGGGAAAGAAGTGTTTAGGATTATAGGTTTAGCTGACGTATCAAACATTTTGTTGAACTACAAAGATTCCTCAAACGTTTGATGTTCAGGTCCTATAGGTAAAGAGGTAGCGGGTTCAGAGACCAAAGGAGAAGAGAAAGGAAGAGTTATGGGGATAGAAGTAGGGTTGGGGTTAATCTCAGCGAATGAGATAGTAGGTGGGGTCACTGATGATGTGACAGCGATTGAAATCGCTGACACGGAAGGTTGAGTGACTTCTTGAATTGTGGAGGAAAGACCCACAAATGCATCTAAGGTAGCTTGTTGAGAAGCTCCCTCAGGTATAGTACTAGAGGGTGTACTTTCCTTAGTCTTTTTGGCCTTTTTGGAAGGACCAATCGGACTAGCTGAAGGTCGTTTGGAAGTAGTGGCAGCGACAGGGATAGCAGACGAAGGAACCATCTGCGTGGTCGCTGAAAAAGAAGAAGAATGGAGAGAGAGACGAGAGCGAAGGAGAGAGAGACTTACCTCGTTGGCGAGTGGCTTTACCTCCAGTGATCGTTGACCTATCCTGGAAAAAGTGCCATCATCTTTGGTGGGATAGGTGTTGGGATAGAGGAACTTGATGTACGTACATATGAAACGTACGTATGAGATCTTGGGATCTCGTTCAGGCTTCTCTATTCTCGACCTCAGGTCTTCAAAGATTGCAGTGGCGTAGTCAAAGTTTTGACTAGCGATAACGGAGTAGGCCATCTGTAGTTGTGTTTTGCTGGCTTGATCCAGTGAACCACTCTTCCCGCTCATGCACTGAATTATGTGCGAGAAGATAAAGTTCAGTTGTGAAGGCATCTGAGCTTTGAGAATCTTGGTGAGCTTCTTGTTGGGAATAGAAGATCTCGGTTTGTTTTCCCAACAATAGCCCATTGCATCCAGAAAGGATATCAGCTCAGCATCAGTGGGGAGTGCATCGAACCCACTCTTTGGTTTGTCAGGGAATCTTAAAGATTTCCTGAGGCTAAGAGCGGTCATGCTCCCTGGCCCCAAATCCGTGCTGAAGGAGATAGCAGGGACTCGTTCACCTTTCTTGTTGGTGAGTTCTGTTGCATCAGTAGTGAACCAGAACTGATGGAGTAGAGTCTTTGAAGGCTTAGGATCCACAGTGATCGCGTAAGCTATGCATGATTGTTTAAGAAATTCAGCAGCTTCCACCAGATGTGGGTATTTGTCAGCTTGGAATTCGAGTCTTCCCAAGTGATTACACTTAGTAATCTCAACTTCAGTAATTTCGAATCGGACATGCTTGGAAGCAACGATTGAAGATTGTGCCATTTCTGTTATAGAAAGAAATATAATAGAAGAAATGATTTAGACTAAAAAATAAGAAGATGTTTACCAGATTCCATACTAAGGAAAGAAACTGGAAAATATCGAGTTATTTTTAAGAATAGAAAAAAATGGTGTTCTGGGTAAAAAGAATGAAGAACACGTTAAAAACCAAGAGGTTTTTATATAAAAAACATAAAATCAGAAAGAGTGATCTTTAGTTTTTAGAAAAAAACGTTTTATAAAATCCATAGAAAACGAGTAGGATTTTTAAAAAAAATAAGAAGAACAATGCAAAACCTGTTTATCTTGAAGAAAAGGAGTTGCAGATTCAATGTTCTGGGTTTACTTGCTTGAATGTTCTTGAGAAAGAGTGTTTCTTGCTATGAAAGTTTTGAAAGCGTAAACCGTATAAAGGAGAGAAGAATTCCTTTTATACAAAGAGATAGAGGAGAGAGAAGGAATGAAGCGGGAAGAAAAATCATCATGACATTGACACGTTCCACAAAGTTGATTGGATAGAAGAGCAACGGACGAACGTGTCAGAAAAGGCGTGTCGTGGATTATCCGCTCAAATGACGTCATAGGAGAGAGAGACGTTTCATTTTTCCGTTTTGAAATTATCACTGAAGAAAAGTCAGCGATAGATTTTCCTTTTTGAAAGTATCCCTGATGGTAAAGATAGGGATAAATTTTTCTTTTAAAGGATCACTGACTAGAAATATCAGTGATTAATGTATTTTTCAAAAGCTTTTAATCATTTGAAGAAAGTTCAGTGATTAAAGTTTATATTTTGAAGAAAAACATTTTAACTGAGTTAAGATTCAGTTGAGAGAACATACCTGAGAGTCATAATGTTTATCAGAGAGAACAATGAGAGGGGAACTTTTGATTACTGACATAATACATGAACGCTAAAGATTTACTCTTCGAGGTTCAGCATTCCAAGCTCACTGATGAGAAAGTTGAACCTTGTCTCATCAAGAGGTTTGGTAAATAAATCAGCAAGCTGAAAGTCAGTAGGAATAAAGTGAAGTTCAATATCACCATTCATCACATGATCTCTGATAAAGTGATATCTGATCTCTATGTGTTTTGTCTTTGAATGTAAAACTAGATTATTTGCTATGGCTATAGCACTAGTGCTGTCGCAATAGATGGGAATTTTTGACAGCTGAAGGTCATAATCTAATAGTTGATTTCTCATCCACAAGATTTGAGAACAACAGCTTCCAGCGGCTACGTATTCAGCTTCAGCTGTGGAAGTGGACACAGAATTTTGCTTCTTGCTTGTCCAGCTTACCAGCTTTCCTCCCAGGAGTTGACATCCACCAGTGGTACTCTTTCTGTCAAGTTTACAGCCTGCAAAATCACTATCAGAATAACCAGTTAGATCGAACCCTGAGTCTTTGGGATACCAAAGACCGAGGTTAGGAGTTCCTTTCAGATATCTGAAAATTCGCTTTATAGCGATCAGATGGGATTCCTTGGGTTTAGATTGATAGCGTGCACATAAACAAGTAGAGTACATAATGTCAGGTCGGCTTGCTGTTAGATACAACAGGGAGCCTATCATTCCTCTATAGGCAGTGACATTAACGGGTTTACCAGAAGGATCTTTGTTAAGTGTCAGGGGTGGTGCCATAGGAGTCTTCATCGCTGAAGTTTGTGTGAGATCAAACTTTTTCAGCATATCTTTAACATACTTACCTTGGCAGATAAAAGTACCTTTGTCAGATTGTTTAATCTGAAGACCAAGAAAATATGTCAGCTCACCCATCATACTCATTTTATATTCTTTCTTCATTCTTTCAGCGAAGCGAGTACACAGAGATGGGTTAGTAGAACCAAATATTATGTCATCAACATATATTTGTACAAGAATTATATGACCTTTTATCTTTCTGAAAAATAACGTATTATCAATTTTGCCACGTTCAAAATTTTCAGAGATAAGAAAAGATGAGAGAGTGTCATACCAAGCTCGAGGGGCTTGTTTTAGACCATAGAGAGCCTTATCCAATTTATAAACATAATTTGGATACTTAGGATCATAAAATCCTGGTGGTTGTTCTACATAGACTTCTTCATTCAGCTTTCCATTTAGGAACGCTGATTTTACGTTCATTTGATACACAATGAAGTCTTTATAGACTGCATAAGCTAAGAATAGTCGAATTGCTTCGAGCCTAGCCACAGGGGCAAAGGTTTCATCATAGTCTATGCCTTCCTCTTGTCTGTATCCCTGAGCAACAAGTCGAGCCTTGTTGCGGGTTACAGTTCCATGTTCATCTAACTTGTTTCTAAACACCCATTTGGTGCCTATAACAGTTTTGTCAGATGGTCTAGGAACTAGATTCCAAACTTTGTTACGAGTAAACTCATTCAGCTCTTCTTGCATAGCGCTGACCCAGTTTGGATCTCTGAGGGCATCATCAGTCTTCTTTGGTTCTATTAAAGAGAGAAAATTTACAAAGAGACAGATATTACCTGAGCTTCGTCATGTCTGAATACCTGCTTCGAGATCACCAAGAATTTGATCTATTGGGTGATCTTTGGTCCATCGCTGAGCAGGAGCATGATTGCTTAACTCAGAGGTTGGATCAACAATTGGAATGTTTATTGATGATGACGTTTGAGGTTCATCGGCAATTAACTGTTGAGAAGGATCATCAGAGAGGTTTTCAGACGAAGGTGGATTTGATGGTATTAGTGTGTTTAGAGGTTCTGCTGAAACCCATGAGGTGGTTTCAGCGGTAGGATGTATAATGTTTGGATCATCATCAGCGGCTGGAGGATCAGAATGCTGATGGTTTGAGAAGAAAGGTTTTGTTTCTCTGTAGTGAGAAAGCATCCAAGCATTTAACTCTTCATTTTCAGCGATTGGTTTGGAGTTCGCTGAGCGAGTTTCATCAAAAGTGACGTGAATTGTTTCTTCTACGGTTTGTCTTCTCTTGTTGAAAACTCTGTAGGCTTTGGAGATGGAGGAATATCCTAGAAATATTCCATCATCAGCTTTTGGGTCGAACTTTCCAAGTTGATCTCTGTTGTTTAAGATAAAGCACTGACAACCAAAGATATGAAGAAAATTGATAGAAGGCTTCCTTCCAAGAAAAAGTTCATAAGCTGTCTTACCAAATCGCTTTATTATCAGCGATCTGTTTTGAGTGAAACATGCAGTATTTACAGCTTCTGCCCAAAATTGAGTAGGGAGATGAGAATCGTTGAGCATTGATCTAGCAACTTCTATGATTGTTCTGTTTCTTCTTTCAACGACTCCGTTTTGCTGAGGTGTTCTTACTGAAGAGAAGTTGTGAGAGATTCCCTTGTTCTCAAAGAAATTGTTCAGGGAACTGTTTTTGAATTCAGTTTCATGATCACTTCTTATTGAGCGAACAGTAAGATTGTTCAGCACTTCCATCTTTTTCACAAAAGATATCAGTTCTTCTGGAGTATCACTCTTACAACGAAGAAAGATAACCCAAGTGTAGCGAGAATATTCATCTACAATGACAAGTGTATATTTCTTTCCAGCTATTGATTGGATGTTGACAGGGCCAAACAGATCCATATGCAAGAGCTGAAGAGGGCTTGTCACTGAGGAAACTTGTTTCGACTTGAAACTAACTTTTATTTGTTTTCCTTTTTCACATGCTGAGCAGATAGATTTTTTAGCATATGAGTGCTGAGGATGACCAGAAACCAGTTCCTTAGATGAGAGAGAATTCAGGGTTTTGAAATTTAGATGAGAGAGCCTTTTATGCCATAGCCAGTTGACATCAGAAGAGGCCTTAGAGAGAAAACATAAGTTATCAATGATAGTATAGTCCATATCTATTACATAGATATTTTCTCTGCGATGACCACTGAGAGCAAGTTTTCCTTTTTCATCTACCACTGAACATGCTTTCTTAGAAAAGCGAACTTCGTAATCTTTGTCACATAGCTGACTGATGCTTAGAAGGTTGTGCTTCAGCCCATCTACATAAGCGACTCTTCGAAAGGTAGTTGTCCCATTGCTAAGGACACCAAACCCTCAGGTAAATCCTTTTCCATTTCCACCAAAGGTCACAGAGGGACCTCTTTCTTCCTTGTATTCAGTGAACAGGTTTCTTTGTCCAGTCATATGACGAGAACATCCACTATCGAGATACCAGATGCCCTTTGATCGCTGTACACATAAGGAAGATTAAGCATTGTTTGGTACCCACTTTTCAATGGGTCCTTCAGAGTTAGTGAATAAGGAAGGTTCAACTGTCTTCTTAGCAGATGAAGATTCAGCTTCAGTGGTAATCTTCACTCTGGTTAATTTCTTAACCTTAGTGGTATTTTTCACCTTGGTTGATTTTTCAACCTTGGTGACCTTCTCAGCTTTAGAGGCATTTTTCTTCACTTTAGCTATTTTATCAGATTTAGTGGCAGTTGGACATTTGCTTGCAATATGATCAGTAAAACCACAGTGATAACACTTTATGTATCTGAAAATGGTTTTAGGACCAGAAGTAGAAGGTTTTGCAAGTTTAAGATGAGCAGGGCCCGGTCCAAGAAGACTTTTCTCTTGAGATCTTGGAGGAATTTTCATTTCTTCAAATCTCAGTGGTTTAAGGTCAATCTTTAGCTTTGGAGGATAGAGATCAAAGATTTCTATCACAGAGCTAGAGGATTGCTTAGCTGAAGGTTTAGAAGGAACTTTCAGCTTTGCTTTCCTGGTTGCCTTCTGAGGAAGGAGAATGGACTTTCCTTTATCCGTAGACTTAGTGTCTTTGGATTTTTCTTCAGGAATGGGATTTGAAGAACAGGGATAGAATTGATTTTAAGAAGTGTCAAAGGAGGTGACAAAAGTTCCAAACTTAAGCGAGGAACTTTCTTCCTTAGGATCGTCCTGAGGTGTCCAAAAACCAAGACCAGATCTATCACTTTCAGGATTTTGAGCTTTTATTATCTCAGAGATCTTTGTTGATGATTTGCACCATTTTTCAACATGAGTCTTTTCTGCTTTTAGAGCAGCAATGGCTTGTTCGCGTTCAATGCTGATGATTTCATTTATAATGACTTGATCTTTCAACTTTTCTTCTAAAAGATTTAGTTCACTGATCTTTTCATGACATCTCTCTAGCTCTTGAGTTAAATGTACATTTTTATTCTCAACTTGAGTTTTGTCGTTTAGAGCATTATAAAGGTCAATTGTCAGCACATCAACATCACGACTTCTCTCAGCTTCAGGCAGAGAGGGATTTGTAGAGATATATACCTGAGATGATATGTAGGTCATAGAAGGTTCAGATGGTTCTTCCACTTCTTCTTTAATCTCAGCCATGAGGCAAAGATTAGCGACTTCTTCATCATCAGAAGACGATTCTTCTGATTCAGCCCAGTCATGTTCTTCAGCGATGAGACCTTTACCTTTTTGCTGATAGCTTTTCAGCTTTTGATATTTGTTCTTCAGCTTATGGTATTTGTCATCACTGGATCTTCTTGAGGTAGAAGGTTTGAAGACCTTTTTCGACCTGCACTCACTAGCAAAATGTCCAATTTTTTCGCAGTTATAGCAAGTGGCAGTAGCCTTATCAACCGGAGTTGATTTTGGCTTTTCAGTAAGAGAGAGAGGTTTACTTCTTTGGAAGTTACTCTTTCTTGCAAATCTCTTAAAAGAGTTTGTCAAGAGTGCTAAGGACTCATCAAACTCTGAAAGATCAGGGTCTGATAGATCCTCAGATTCAGAATCTAACTTAGTGATGGTGAGAGTAGATCGCTGAGATGGAATTATCTCTGAAGAGACTAAAGCAACAGGAGTACTTTTGGAGTCTTTAGAATCTTTTACAAGATTCTTCTTCAGAAGATTTGATTGCTCATAGTTGAGCAATATTCCATACAGAGTGCTTAAAGAGAGAGTATGTAAGTCTTTTGTCAGCTTAAGACATATTGAATAACTGTCCCAGCTTTCAGGATGACTTTCTAAGAATTTTGTTAGGACCTCAGAATTAGAATAGGTCCTTCCAACAGTTCTTAGGTCAATGATTAGGCAGTTAAACCGCTGATGAATGTCAGAAAGAGATTCATTCTTACCAGCGATAAAACTTTCATACTGTCTTACCAAGTTAATCTTTCGAGTCTCTTGGATTTCAGTGGTGCCCTCGTATTGAACACATATGGTTTCCCACATTTCTTTAGAAGTTTTCAGATGCATGATGGAATGGAAAACTTCATCAGGCAGAGCCATTGAGATAATGGTCTTTGCTCTTGCATCTACGCCTACCTTCTTTTTATCTTCATCACTCCACTGTCTTATTTCCTTAACGACATATCGTTCAGGGACAGCTTCAGTGGTGGCAGTAGCGGGAACCGCAACTATAATTCTAACAGGTTCATAAGGTCCGTTTTCTATATATTCAGGTATAGTAGGATCCGCACCTTCAAGAAATAGCATCATTCGATTTTTCCATAGAGAAAAGTTATCTCTGCTAAATCGAGGAGGTTTAGAAAGTGAACCATTATCATAGTAGTTTGTGTTTGTGTTTAGTGCCATTTTAGAATAGCAAGGAAGAGTATACAGCAAGATCTTGTTTATTAGTTTAAACAAACTGCTCTGATACCACTTGTTGGTCCCGGAGGTGCTTAACAAGTTTGTAGAAGGGGGGGGGGGAGTTGAATACAAACACAGAAATTAAAGTTTAATAAATTGTTTATTGATAAATCAAAAATACAATTTACAAGTTTGTTGCGGAATAAGATTAAGACAGACTTAATCTAAACAAACTTAAGAAACACTAAGATGATTGCACAAGAAATTCAGAGAATGGGGAATTAAGAGATATAGAAAACAATGGTTTCTATATGGAGTTCAAGGATTGAGCACACCTTCAGATGAAGGGGTGAACTTCCTATTTATACCCTATGCATTAAATGCATGGCAGGGTACTTTACACGTGGCGTTCACAGATTGGCTTTGGGAGTCTGAATTTTGGGAGACATGCTTTCGGCCGGGTCATGAACAGTGTAGTTGACAGAGTTGTTGTACGTATGGTGGCAGAGACATGTCCGTTCTGACACATAGTACTAGTTTGTGCAAGGATAGAAAAAAGGAAACTTGAGGCATAAGCTTTGTGATCGATTGATCGCTGAGTATCTCTTCTTGCAGAGATAAAGAGGTTCAGCTATCGCTGAAGCTTTTCCTCATGTTCCTTCACGTATTTGTAGAGTTGTCTTTGCTTCACTGATATCCGCATCAGGTCACTAGAAGACTTCTCTTTGTCCAGCAGCTTTGTCTTCGATTCAGCTATGAACATATGTTGACGCGAGACTTGTCTTCAGGGATTACGATGGCTGTTTACTTCAGGAACTATCAGTGATAACTGAACAGACTCAGTCTAATCACTGATAGTGAAACACTAATACATAGAAATGCTTATAAGAAAGACTATCAGCGATAACTGAACAGACTCAGTCTGATCGCTGATGGTGAAACACTAATACATATTAAAACGTAATTTTCACTAAGTATATAAGAGGGTCTTTATCAAATCACTGAGAGAGTTTGGATCAACATAGCACAAGAAGCATCGTTTATAAGGGTTATCACAATTTTATGGGTTTTCAAATCACTACAAAAAAGACCACTATTAGCGAGGGAAAAATCCGTCTCTAATCCCTAGCTAAAGCTCGGATCTGTCGCTGATAGTCGGTGGCTCCAATAGGCGTAGGTGATGCTATCAGCGACGGACATCAGCAACAGATTAACGAGGGACAAGTATCAGCGAGGGATTAGCGAGGGACTAGTACCAGCGACATAATAGCGAGGGATTAATATAAGCGATGGATTAGCGAATGCATCTATTAGCTAAGGATTAGCGAGGGCCCTTATTAGCGACCGATTAGCGAGGGATTAGCGAGAGTACCTATTGCGACGGATTAGCGACGAATCTACTAACTATTAGAGACGGAAGGTCCTCCATATATATATATATATATATATATATATATATATATATATAATAATAATAATAATAAATCAAATTGAAATTCTATTAAATTAACATATTATATTATTTAGTTTTTGTTACCATCTAGTTTGTATTAATTAACATATTATATAATTCATGATTTGTTTATTTTAAATATATTATAAAATGTTAAAATTGACTAGTTTTTTAACATGTCAATTTTGGTCATTTTGCATTTTTCTTATCAACGAGTTTTTATCAAATGTAATTTGTTTATTAGCTAACTTATCAGCTATCATTTAGCTTATCAATAATCAGTTAGCTTATTAGCTAGTTTGACAAACGAAACCTAAGATGACATTTGGCTCTCATAATGTTTTTTGGATGAAATGAAATATGTTAAAGAAATTTGACTTTGAAGGAATTTAATGAAATGTTGTCAGGTTTGACCACCTGTTTGGTTGACAAGATTTGGAATGGAATCTGTTAAAGGAATTAAAATCTGTCTGTTTGGTTCACAAAATGTAGCTTTGGAATTTGAATGAAATGTTGATAAATGACCAAAATACCCTTTTTGATAATTATAATCTTTTTAAACAAAAAATGCTTTAATAAAATAGACATTAAAAATAGTTTATTTGTAATGGTGGTTCAGATTCATGGTGGTTAGTGGTGGTTCAGATCGGATGTGGTGGGCGGTGGTTCAGATCGGATGTGGTGGGCGGTGGTTCAGATCGGAGATGGTGGCGATGGTTCAGATCGGTGGTGGTGGGCGGTGGTTCAGATCGACGGTGGTCGGTGGTGGTTCTGATCGACGGTGAACGAGGGTGGGTCAGATCGGCGGTGGTTCACATCCGCGATGGTCGGTGGTGGTTGGCGGTGGGTCAGATCGGCAATGGTTCAGAACAGCGGTGGTCGCGGTGGGTCACATCGGCGGTGTTCGGAGGTGGTCGAGGGTGGGTCAGATCGACGGTGGTCGGGGTGGTTCAGATCGGCGGTGGTCGGTGGTGGTTCATATCGGCCATGGTCGACCGTGGTCGGTGGTAGTTTAGAGAAGGAACCGATGGAGGCATGGTTTAATCAGATAGGTTTTATGTGATTAGGTTATATTGGATTAAGGGCATACCGCATATGTGGTATTATGAAAAAAAAAGAATTTCATTACATCAAAATACTTTGTAGTTGCTAAGGAATGTTGTGGTCGGCGGTGGTTCAGATTGACGGTGGTCGGTGGTGCTTTGGAGAAGGAACCGATGGATACGTGGTTTAATTAGATAGGTTTTATGTGATTGAGTTATATTGGATTAAGAACATATGTGGTATTATGAAGAAAAAAAAGAATTCAATTCCATCAAAATACCATGTAGTTTCTAAGGAATGTTAAATTTCTTCATTTGTAGAATTTGTTGGAATTTAGAGATTCCTTCCGAGAAAAAAAACGAACCAAACAAATGAATGGAATTTGGTCAATGAAATTCAACATTCCAATTCCATCAGATTTGTAACACCCTCAGATTCGGAAAGAGCAACTAATTAAAAATTTCGATAATACATCAAGTAAAAGATAAATATTCTTCCTACAAATCAAAAGTTGAAAAACCTCCTAAATAAAAGTTCTTATTTAACCTCATCAATTATAAAATCCAATCTTATACAAGGACTAAACCAAAGACGAGTGTTACTTAACCCAAAAACAAGTTGTTAATCCCATAATAATTGCGGAAGACTTTACCAAGCTATTCACTTCTCGAGCACACAACTAGAACTCTTCTCTTCATAATGTCACTAGAACTATTACCATCCGGAACCTGTTGCACATGCCGACAAATAAAAAGGTTAGGCTAACGCCTAGTGAGTTCAAGAGTTTTCAACATGAATAAATATGTCGCAAAAGGAAAGAATGCAACTTAAATCATAATCTTTCAAGACGTTTTACTTTAAATATGAAAACGACTCATTTCCAATAATACGCATGATTTAAAGATGGACATCCAATACAAAACATACTTAGATGAAGTGATGCAACCCAAAACTCACTCAAAACGTGAATAGAAATCAAACTCTCAATTTATGAAAACACGGATAAAACTTTATATCCTAAAACACCAAAACACGGGTGGAGCATAATACTTGTAACACCCCGAACTTTGGATTATTGACTAATTCGTATTTACAAATGTATTTAGTTTTGCTCAGCTAATGTTGTCAAAGTTTGGCCGTGTTTGCGTATTTGGAAAACGTCGAATTTTTGTTGGAGAACAGTTTCGGCGAGAGTGCCCAGAGAGAGTGCCAAGGTCACTCTCGTGGTGTCATAATCGCGCCAAGCCGAATGAATTCTCGGTACACTTTTGGCGAGAGTACCTGGCGAGAGTGCCAGTGTTACTCTCGCGGAGTCACAATCGCGAGGGACCAAATAGGCCGTGGTCTGAGAGCCACGGAACAAACTCGGCGAGAGTCACAATCGCCAACGGGCATTTAAGCATTAAATGTCTGATTTCATTTAAAGAATTCATTTATTTCACTTGGGTTCTTTTTGGCAGTCGATTTTGCTCTCATCTAGGTAATAATTCTTCATCCCAATCTTCATCATCTCTCCTACCATTAATTACCTCTAGAATCTTGGTGGGTTGTAATTGTTACTTACTAGGGTTTCCCTCTTTTGGTAATCTAGCTCCATCTTTTTGAAGTTCAAGGATCTTAAAATCTAGTGTTCCTCCATTTCTAGGGTTTGTCATTACAACCCTATAGGTGAGTCTCCTAAACCCTAACTACCCATACTTGTGTTATTATGTGATAAATGATTATTGTAAGATGTTCAAAGAAACTAAAATTAGGGTTCATGTATTTATTATATTTGGGAATTTGTGGTTGGTGCAATCATTTAATGCGAGAAGGAATGTTATGTGTACAATGTGATATAACAATAAATCCTATGAAGATTATCCACATTGGGTTTGAGAAAATGTGTAGAACTATTCTTATCAGCAGTTGGATTAATGTATACCAAATGGGGTCCTTACCATATTACTCCAGTAGTCAAGTAACTTTTAATCGTGAGTGTGCTTTATTATGTTTGTAAATGGTATATGTGCATTGCATGAAAGGTGTTATTCATATGTATATGTGCAAGAGTTAATTACTGAGGTTATGCCTAATTCCTTGTGCACGAGGAATTAGACGGTTCTTTATAACATGCAATAATTTGACCTTTGGGGTCTTTAGCGAAGAGGCAATAGGTGACGCAAGTCTCCGGGTTGTAACTCGTCTACTTTGGATAGGCACCCGTGTCCATAAATCCTTGGAGCGTAACTCGACGGGGTAAGCGTTAGAGGCATAAACGGTCTGAGGATTGTGATGTCCGGCGTGGCATGGGAACTAGGTCCGGGATACGTGGTGAAATCCAATTTAACACCGCGGGTGGCTCCACTCATGTGTTCTCGTCACCCAAGGTGGAACGGGAACGCCCGTTAAATGGAGTTATCTCTGGTGATTTTCTTACAGGTTGAACTTGATTATCCCAAAACGGGATAATGGCATGATTTTAAATCTAAAGGCGGTTCGGTATCCTTTACTTGTTTTATTCGTAATTATTGATAAATATGAACTTTGTAGATATCTTTCTCGAATTCAACCTAACACTTGTACGTGTGTACCTTGACTCACAGGTTCAATTAACGCTGCGTCTAGGGCACCTTGATCCGCCCAAAAGCACACCTAGGAGCTCCATGGTTCGGGAATCATTTTTGGGGTATTGAGAGAAGAGCGATTTTTGGAGACATAGCTACACCCGTGTTTAATCTAGTTTATTGAAATATTCTAGATTAATTAGGTTGTTGTGTATGATGTTTCATTTATACCGCTACAAATTCTTGTACAAACTAACCCTCTCCTTGGGTTTTTAGTTGTTCGTAATTACAGGTTTAAATCCTTACGTTTTAGTCGTCATGTTGTCGAAATTTTTAAGTTTTATTTTACCCCAACTTTTAGAGTGTTACAAGTTGGTATCATATCTTTAGTTTAAGTGAACTAGGTATTTTAAATCAATGCCTAGACTTAAGCTGAGACTATTAAGTTACGAACTGCGAGCTTTGGGTAGAACTTCTAGGATGGGACGACCTTAGAGTCAACAGAAATTACGTTGTTGAGAATTGTAAAAGTGGTAACGAGGATTCTTATGTAGTGTATGTTCATAATTTCAATTAGCTACTGTTATTATGAATATATGATTACGTGAATGTACTTGAATTACTATGATTATGATAATCAACGAGCCGTATGAGTATGTTTCATGTGTACTTCTTGTGTTGCTTATCTCCTCCTTCGTTCCATTTGTGTGACAGATCCGAAATGCTAAATACTCGGAGTCGACCACTGATCGAAGGAGAAATGCATGAGGATAGTTCGTCTAACCCGAACCCCGTAGTTCGTGTGACAGTTGTGATTCCTCCCGGCATGCCGCCGATATTTACCGGACCAGTGGAACACATACCTAGAGTGGAGTTGGCATCCACAAATCCGGTCATTCAGGATGCAAACCCGCAAGCTGATATGATGACCAGTGTTATGCAGATGGTAACATCGGCCATGGAAAAGCAACAAGAAGCATTCCTGAAAATGTTAGAAGACAGAGATGCCAGTCTTCGGAGGCCGAAAGTGGTGGCAGAGAACGTGGTAGCCGGCTCGGGTGGTACCGGGGGTGAGAACCGTACCGATGGGGTGGTAGTCTTAGAGACGAGACAAGCAGGGAAGGGTTATTCATATAAATCCTTCATGGGATGCAAGCCACCAGAGTTTGCCGGAGCCGACGATCCCGTGGCGTGCATGAGATGGTTGAGAGAAATGGAGCAAGCCCTCCGGGCTTGTGGCTGCGATGAGAGACAGAAAGTGAATTTTGGTTCTCAAATGCTTCGGGGTACGACCCTAATCTGGTGGGATGTCCACACCGCAACCATAGGGGAAACCGTTTTGGCGAAGATGTCGTGGGCTACTTTCAAAGAGAAAGTTATGGAGGAGTATTGCAACGAGCAGGAGATGGATTTGATTGAAGACGAGTTTCGAGCTTTAACGAAGGGGGAATTGACGGTGAAAGAGTATACCCATCTCTTCATGGAGAAGCTAAACCTCGTGGGGCACGTGGCCCCAACCGAAAAGGAGAAGACGAAGGCCTACTTGAAGGGTCTACCCGCGGACATGGGAAACAGGGTCCGCAATTCTAAAGCTACAAACCTCCGAGAGATCATCGAGGAGGCTAAGATAATGGAAAGAGTCTACGCAAAAGATAAGGAAGAAAAGTCTAAGGCCGCGGAGAAGAGGAAGGTAGAGAGTTCACCCACCCCGTTCAAGAAAGCAAAATACCAACCCAATCCAAGGAGCGTTGAAAATCGTCGGGAGGCAAATTGGTGTTCCAAGTGTAAGCGCAAGCTCTTTGGTTCTTGCAACTCACACTCCAACTCTCTTACGTGTTTCAAGTGCGGTAAGTCGGGTCACACTAGTCAAAGTTGCACCTTCCAAGGGTCTGTATGCTTCGAGTGCCGGGAACCGGGTCACGTGAAGAGGAATTGCCCCAAGCTAAGGGGTGGAGCGAAGGGAGGAAACCCACCTATTCAACCGAAGAATGAAACCGTCCCTAAGACTCAAGGGAGGGCCTTTCAAATGACAAGAGAAGAAGCAAAGGAGACCACCGACGTGGTGTCGGGTACGTTCCTACTCAATTCCCTTACTGCTAAGGTGTTATTTGATTCCGGTGCAAATTTCTCTTTTGTGTCGCTTGATTTTTGCAAAGACCTTAATGTGCCCACTAGTACTCTTAGTGATGCTATAGTGGTAGAAATAGCGAATGGGGAGCAAGTGTTTATGCGTGAGGTGTTGAAAGGGTGCCATCTAGATATTAGTGGGGAGATCTTTGAAATAGACCTACTTCCCATGGCGATTGGGAGCTTCGATGTGGTAATTGGAATGGACTGGTTGTCACGACACAAAGCAGAAATCTTTTACTCTAAGAAGCTGATCCAATTACCGACCGCGAGCGGGGGTTTTGTCTTTGTCTACGGGGAGAAGCGTAAGGGTGAAGTGGCTCTTATTTCTTCCATCAAGGCAAGTAAGTGTCTTGCGAAGAATTGCCCTTCGTTCCTTGCCTACGTGTTGGATGCCAAGGCAGAGAAGAAAAAGATTGACGACGTTCGAGTCGTTAGTGAGTACCCGGATGTTTTTCCTGACGATCTACCGGGCTTTCCGTCCGATCGCCAAGTGGAGTTCAGAATCGATTTAGTCCCGGGAGCAGCACCGATTGCCCGTGCGCCTTACCGACTCGCCCCGACCGAAATGCAAGAAATGATGTCCCAACTTCAAGAGTTGTTGGAGAAGGGATTCATGAGGCCGAGTTCCTCGCCTTGGGGAGCTTCGGTACTCTTCATCAAGAAGAAGGATGGGTCGATGCGGATGTGCATCGACTATCGGGAGTTGAACAAGGTAATTGTGAAGAACAAATATCCGCTACCCTGGATTGATGACCTCTTCGAACAACTACAAGGAGCCGGATGTTTCTCCAAGATTGACCTTCGATCAGGCTATCATCAAGTGAAGGTTAGAGAAGAAGACATTTCCAATACTGCCTTTAGAACCCGTTATGGTCATTACGAGTTCTTGGTTATGCCTTTTGGGCTAATTAACGTGCCGACGGTATTCATGGATTTGATGAACCGAGTTTGCCGACCTTTCTTGGACAAGTCGGTCATAGTGTTCATCGATGATATTTTGGTATACTCAAAGGACGAAGAAGAGCACGAACATCACCTAAGGGAAGTGTTGGAGGTGTTGAGAGGTGAGAAGCTCTACGCCAAATTTTCCAAGTGTGAGTTCTGGCTGAAAGAGGTCCAGTTCTTGGGTCACGTGGTGACAAGTGAAGGGGTAAAGGTGGATCCGTCGAAAATTGAAGCCATGATGAAATGGGAACCGCCAAAGAGTCCCACGGAAATTCGGAGTTTCTTGGGCCTAGGCAGTTACTATAGAAGGTTCATCCAGGATTTCTCCAAGGTTGCCTCTCCTTTGACGTTTCTAACGAAGAAGAATGTGAAGTTCCTTTGGACCGAGAAGCAGGAACAAGCTTTTCGGACGTTACAACGGAAGTTGTGCGAGGCACCAATATTATCCCTACCCGAGGGGACAAAAGACTTTGTGGTCTATAGCGACACATCTAAAATGGGCTTGGGATGTGTCTTGATGTAGAGAGGCAAGGTCATCGCTTATGCATCAAGGCAATTGAAGGAGCATGAAAAGAATTACTCAAATCACGACCTTGAGTTAGCGGCGGTGGTGTTCGCGTTGAAGCTGTGGCGACACTACCTATATGGAACGAAGTGTACCCTCTTTACCGACCATAAGAGCCTAGAGTATGTCCTCGATCAGAAAGAGTTGAATATGCAGCAAATGAGATGGCTTGAACTACTAAAAGATTATGACTGTGACCTTCTATACCATCCCGGAAAAGCAAATGTAGTCGCGGACGCTTTGAGTCGGAAGGAGTATGGTGGTGGGGTTCAAGTCACCTTTGCAAGGGTGGATGTGGTCTCAAGCTTAATCGACAAAATCAAAGTGTCACAGTCGGAAGCGATTCTTGAAGCAAACCTCAAAAGTGAAATCATGGTGAAGCAACATCTCCAATTGACCGAAGATGGAAGGGGTTTGAAGTTATACCAAGTTCGAATCTGGGTGCCAAAGATTGGGGGATGTCGGGACTTGTTATTGGAGGACGCGCACAAGTCCAAGTACTCAATTCATCCGGGAAGCACTAAGATGTATCGGGACTTAAAGCTCAACTATTGGTGGCCGGTGATGAAACTAGATGTGGCTAATTATGTGGAGCAATGCATAACTTGCCTATAAGTGAAGGCGGAACACCAACGACCATACGGTAATCTTCAATATTTGGAAATACCGGAGTGGAAGTGGGAACACATCACCATGGACTTTGTAACCAAGATACCGAAGACTTCGAGAAATCACGATACCATTTGGGTAATAGTGGACCGCTTGACCAAAAGCGCGCACTTCTTGGCCATGCGAGAGACCTTATCTATGGACAAATTGGCCAAGTTATACATAGATGAAGTGGTCTCGAGGCATGGAGTGCCACTTTCTATCGTATCCGACCGGGATAGTCGCTTCACGTCTCACTTTTGGGATAGTTTACAAAAAGAGTTGGGCACAAAGAGTTAAGTTGAGTACTGTCTATCACCCACAGACAGATAGGCAGAGCGAGAGGACCATCCATACCCTCGAGGACATGTTGAGGTCGTGCGTCATTGACTTTGGGGGAAGTTGGGATGCACACCTTCCACTAGTGGAATTCGCCTACAACAACAGTTATCACTCAAGTATTGGCATGGCGCCATTCGAGGCATTGTACGGAAGAAAGTGTAGAACACCCGTATGTTGGTTAGAAGCGGGAGAGAAACAGTTTTCCGGACCAGAGATCGTGCAAGAGATGGCCGACAAAGTGAAAGTCATCAGAGAGCGTTTGAAAGCGGCACAAGATCGACAAAAGAGCTACACGGACAAAAAGAGAAGACCAGTCGAGTTCCAAGTGGGGGAGCGGGTGATGCTGAAAGTATCACCATGGAAGGGATTGATAAGTTTCGGAAAGCGTGGGAAGCTCAGTCCCCGTTTCCTTAGGCCTTTCACGATCTTAGAGCGTATTGGGCTTCAAGCCTACAAGTTGGATCTTCCTCCAGAAATGGACGGGATCCACCCCACGTTCCATGTAAATGTCTAGCCGAAGAAGAGAGTGTCATCCCTCTATCAGAGATTAGAGTGGACAACAATCGATGCGTAGAGGAACCCGAATCCATCCTCGAAAGGAAGACGAAGAGGCTACGACACAAACAAGTGGTCATGGTGAAGGTTCAATGGAACCACCATCGCGGAACTAACGTGACTTGGGAATCCGAAGAAGACATGAGGAGGCGGTACCCTCACTTGTTTGTTTAGCATGGGATTCCGAGGACGAAATCCATTCTAAGGGGTGGAGGATTGTAACACCCCAAACTTTGGATTATTGACTAATTCGTATTTACAAATGTATTTAGTTTTGCTCAGTTAATGTCGTCAAAGTTTGGCCGTGTTTGCGTATTTGGAAAACGTCGAATTTTTGTTGGAGAACAGTTTCGGCAAGGCGAGAGTGCCAGGGTCACTCTCGCGGTGTCATAATCGCGCCAAGCCAAAGGATTTCTCGGTACACTTTTGGCGAGAGTGCCTGGCGAGAGTGCCAATATCACTCTCGCGGAGTCACAATTGTGAGGGACCAAATAGGCTGTGGGCTAAGAGCCAAGGTACAAACTCGGCGAGAGTGACTGGCGAGAGTGCCCTGTCACTCTCGCGATATCACAATCGCCGACGGGCATTTAAGCATTAAATGTCTGATTTCATTTAAAGACTTCATTTATTTCACTTGGGTTCTTTTTGGCAGCCAATTTTGCTCTCATCTAGGTAAGAATTCTTCATCCCAATCTTCATCTCTCCTGCCATTAATCACCTCTAGAATCTTGGTGGGTTGTAATTGTTACTTACTAGGGTTTCCTTCTTTTGGTAATCTAGTTCCATCTTCTTGAAGTTCAAGGCTCTTAAAATCTAGGGTTCCTCCATTTCTAGGGTTTGTCATTACAACCCTATAGGTGAGTCTCCTAAACCCTAACTACCTATACTTGTGTTATTATGTGATAAATGATTATTGTAAGATGTTCAAATAAACTAAAATTAGGGTTCATGTATTTATTATATTTGGGAATTTGTGGTTGGTGCAATCATTTAATGTGAGAAGGAATGTTATGTGTACAATGTGATATAACAATAAATGATATGAAGATTATCCACATTGGGTTTGAGAAAATGTGTAGAACTATTCTTATCAGCAGTTGGATTAATGTATACCAAATGGGGTCCTTACCATATTACTCCAGTAGTCAAGTAACTTTTAATCGTGAGTGTGCTTTATTATGTTTGTAAATGGTATATGTGCATTGCATGAAAGGTGTTATTCATATGTATATGTGCAAGAGTTAATTACTGAGGTTATGCCCAATTCCTTGTGCATGAGGAATTAGACAGTTCTTTATAACATGCAATAATTTGACCTTTGGGGTCTTTAGCGAAGAGGCAATAGGTGACGCAAGTCTCCGGGTTGTAACTCGTCTACTTTGGATAGGCACCCGTGTCCATAAATCCTTGGAGCGTAACTCGACGGGGTAAGCGTTAGAGGCATAAACGGTCTGTGGATTGTGATGTCCAGCGTGGCATGGGAACTAGGTCCGTGATACGTGGTGAAATCCAATTTAACACCGCGGGTGGCTCCACTCATATGTTCTCGTCACCCAAGGTGGAACAGGAACTCCCGTTAAATGGAGTTATCTCTGGTGATTTTCTTACAGGTTGAACTTGATTATCCCAAAACGAGATAATGGCATGATTGTAAATCTAAAGGCGGTTCGGTAACCTTTACTTGTTTTATTCGTAATTATTGATAAATGTGAACTTTGTAGATATCTTTCTCGAATTCAACCTAACACTTGTACGTGTGTACCTTGACTCACAGGTTCAATTAGCGGTGCGTCTAGGGAACCTTGATCCACCCAAAAGTACACCTAGGAGCGCCATGGTTCGGGAATCATTTTTGGGGTATTGAGAGAAGAGCCATTTTTGGAGACATAGCAACACCCGTGTTTAATCTAGTTTATTGAA
The DNA here is from genome assembly GCA_023525745.1 of Arctium lappa. Classification (NCBI taxonomy): domain Eukaryota; kingdom Viridiplantae; phylum Streptophyta; class Magnoliopsida; order Asterales; family Asteraceae; genus Arctium; species Arctium lappa. Next base: position 44,217,267 of record CM042063.1, read on the forward strand.
ATATTCTAGATTAATTAGGTTGTTGTGTATGATGTTTCATTTATACCGCTACAATTGCTTGTACAAACTAACCCTCGCCTTGGGGTTTTAGTTGTTCGTAATTACAGGTTTAAATCCTTACTTTTTAGCCGTCATATTGTCAAAAATTTTAAGTTTTATTTTACCCCAACTTTTAGAGTGTTACAATACTTAACCCATAAATCATGGATAAAGATCTGCACATACAAAACGTCATCGAAAACATGGATACAAAAACTCAATACCCCAAAACAACACCTTTCGGTGACGGGGGTGACCCGAATTCCATCGAATGTGGTGGGCACACAAAGTTAAGCCACTTATCAATGTTCTCGAGCTTCACATAGAGTCATGGATCCCCGTATACGGCTCCCTACCGAGCTACCACCACAAGATGCCCAAATGACCCTAGTGTCTACTCGACCTCTAGATGAGTGTCACCACAAAAGTCACAAGTCCCCGTATCCGGCTCACCATTGGCACCACCGTAAGACTTAGCTCCATATACGGTTCTGTAGAGCACCAACGCAAGCTTACATAAAAACATGACTTGGGTACCACTCACTAGACTTCAAACGCTGACACTAAATTTCCATGATGAATAAACAGATTGTATTACACGGGCATCGAGTTCAACCACCCACGATCTATACCTCGAGCCCTTCGCTAACCATAAATATTTCCAGTCCCAAAACAGGGATAATTTCTTTAAAAATAGGAATCCTTTATGATATAAAATATATATATTACCACTTGGTTTGCCTTAGGATTAGTTAGTTCTATTTCTCGATGGGGGTAGGTAGGGGATCCTAATTAAACCAACTGACTAACTCATATGCCTATGGATCCAATTGTTAAGTCTGATTTTATAGTAATCATTGTATTTATAGGCTTGGTCAAATACTGTGTTTAGAGTCTAATTCTATGTAGTATTGACCAAGGGTATTTAAGTCCCTTTGGTCTTGGTTGTTTGTAAGAACTTCACGCATACATCAATACAAACTTACTTTGCGCTTACATTGCTCTCTCTCTACTTTCTCTCTCTAGGATTTAGTGATCTTGGACTATCAATCGGTATTAGAGCTGTTCTAGATCTTGAGAGAATCGATTTTAGTATCTGAATTTGTGAAATAATCTGAAAATTTGATCGATTTTCTTGAATTTTTCAAAAAAATCTCGTTTTTAGATTTTTCATCAAATTCGGCCCTGTTTGTGTTTGATTTTCATTGAATTTTGGTTTGTTGGATTCGATTTTACAAGTAGAACTTTTTTAATTCACATCAAATTTCAAGAAATTCAAGTTTTGATCATCGATTTTGAGTTTTTGTGTTTTTCTGGAAAACCCGTTCTTGAGTACTGTTACATTCTCAAAATATCGATTTTGTGGTTTTTAATCGTTTTTGGTGATTGAAACGTATTATAAACTTGTTTTCGAACATTTTTGTATAAGAAAATTTCATAAAATCTAGTTTTGAAATCGATTTTTTGGCAGATTTATGGATTTTCATTAAGTTTGCGCTAGATTTAAAGTTTGCGCAAGTTCATAGTGGTTTGCGCGAGTTCATACTAGTTTGCGCAAGTTCATATTGTTTTAATCTTTGTGTATTTCAGGTTTTTGCCTCAAGAAGTAACTTTTCGCATTGGGTTATTAACGCAAAGCGAACTTTTCGTATCCCGTGTATCACGAGAAGCTACTTTGCGTCTCCTTCTATTCACGAGAAGCTACTTTACGTCTCCTTCGTCTCACGCAAAGCAAGTCTTGAGTATCCAGTTCATCACGCAAAGGTTAAGTTATCGCCATCAGCAACTCACGCAAATTCAGTTTGCGTCTTCAACGACACACGCAAAGCTCAGTTTGCGTCTTACTCGTCTCACGCAAAGTTCTGTTTGCGTAACCTTCTGCTAACGCAAAGTTTTGTTTGCGTATCACTTGGCTTACGCAAATCTCGTTTGCGTCTTCTCCTGCTCGCGACAAGCTCAGTTTGCGTCTTGTACTTCTCACGCAAAGCTCAACTTTGCGCCATCTCAAGACTTAGCATTTTTTTCTGGATTTCTGAAATATGGATTCTGACAAGTTCGCTTATCAAGCTCAGTTCTACAAAAGTGATCTTATGATGTCTTTGGGTACTGGAAATCGTCCACCAGTGCTGATTGATGAAAATGAGTTTACACAGTGGCAAGATCTGTTCCTGAACTTTATTGAGCGTTAAAAGAATGGAAATGACATGATGATCATTTTATCAGAAGGACCGTTTGAAAAACCCAAGTTGGCTTCTGGATTATATAAGCCTACTAAAGAATATTCACCTGAAGAGTTGTCGGCATATCAAGCTGATCGTGATATCAAGGCGAATCTAATGCTAGCCTTGCCAAACTCTATCTACAATAGGATTGATTGTTTCAAAACTCATCCTAACCTTATGTGGCAACAACTTGAGAAGATTATGCTTGGCTCGTCAGTTGCTACTCAACTCCGACATACTCGTTATATGAATAACTTTGAAGAATTCAAAGCCAAGGACGGGGAGCCACTGAAAACTGTGTATGACAGATTTTGTGCCATCATCAATGATCTGAGGAAGATTAAAGTAGAAAAGACTGAACTTGAAAAAAATCTGAAATTTCTCAATGCACTTCAACCAGAGTGGAATAAATCCTGCCACAGACTGAGGAATGATGTTAGAATATCTACAATGTAGATCCAAGAGATGTTTGAGATCTTACTTACTGATGAGTGCATTGTATCTGAGAAGAAAGTCGAACTGGATAAAAAGAACAAGAAATCAGTGGACCCGGTTGCTCTTCTCACGAAACATCTGACAGAACAAGCATTGTTTGATAATGCTTACAACGGGTCAACTGAAGATGATGGCGAGGCATTAGAAAAAGCTATGATCCTTCTCTCTCAGCATTACCAGAAAAAGTTCCAACCAAAGTCGGGTTCCAACTCTTCTCGCTTCACTTCTGGGTCTAAAGTCAAAGTACCCGAGCCAAAGACTGTTGCTTGCTACAACTGTGGAAATTCGGGGCACATTTCAAAGGAGTGTCGAGCAAAGAAGGTTAGGAACTCAGCCTACTATCGAAAGAAATTGGAGCTGGCCGAGAAAAGAGAGAACGAAACTGCTTTACTTGCCGAAGAGGAATTCTGGCTAGATCATTCCGACGATGAAGCTACAAATGTCGAGATCGCTCAGATGTGCTTGGTTGGAAATGATCGGTCAGATGATTCTGATACTAATGAAGAAGAGGTATATTCTGAGTTTGATTTTAATTTCAAATGGATATTATAATTACTGCTTTACATGATTTACGCTTAAAGTTATTATCTGAAAAGAGTTTAAATGCTGAAAAGTCAGATTTGATTGACAAATTGAAGATTTCTTTGAAAAATGAAAATTCTATTTTGGAAAATACAAAAGACATCTTTCAAAAGAAATTGGATGATTTGGAAAATTCAAATAAGACTTATCTTGAATCTTTGACTGAGATGACTACTTTAAAAGATGAATTTTCAGATAAAATCAATAAGTTAGAAGAAAAGCTTTATCGGAGGAACCAATCTGAACAAACAATTTTTATGAACAAACCAAGAAGTGAGGAAGCGTTAAAAGAAAAATGGGGACTCGGTTTTAAAAATCCACATTGTTTAAACAATGCGATTGAAAAATCCCCTACTTTATATAAATACGATTATCTAACACTTGCTAAATATGCTCCTCAATTTAAAATTGATTGGATGAATGAAAAACAAGTGTTAGAAATCGAAAATGAGAAAAGAACAAATAACAAGAAAAAGGAAATACCTTTTGTTTACACATTTGAAAATGCCAAATATTTTCCTGACAAATCGAGAAGAGGCAAAAAGTTTTAAATAATATATCTCCTGTTAAATCTTCAATGTTTGATGATTTTGTTGATCCTTATGTTTCTAATTCTGATAAGGAAAATATTTCTCCAATCATCTATGATTCGAAGAAATATACTACTCCGTTAGTATTAGAAAACAAAATCATCGATCTTGAAGATAAGATAGAAGATCAAAATATTTTAAAGGAAATTGAATCTGATATTATTTTTTCTTTCATGACTTCTAGTCTTGAAGAAAATCTATTATCTCAAAAACAAGCTTCCATTTCTGGCTTTTCTATAGATTCTAAGGTAAATAAAAAGGAAGTTTCCAATTTTAAAATCTTTTCTCAAAATAATTCTGACTCCGAGGTAAATTCAGATTTATTAGTTGATCAGATTGGTTACTTAGGTAAAATTATTTCTTCTGATTTAAATATTAATTCGGAAATTCTTGATGATTCTTTTACGCTAAATGATCAATATTATAAACCAAAGCGTAAAAGAAGAATGTCAAAGAAGTCGAAGAAACAAGATACAGTTCTTTCTGACAGTTCTAATTCTTCCAATTTAATTCTTTCAGATAGGACTTTGAGCAAGTCAAAGAAGCAGATCTGGAAAGCGAAGCGGACATTTACTGATTCTATGACTGATGAGGATAAATGTTTAGACAGACTTTATAAAAGTGATTCATTTGCTACATGTAATAAAATTTCAAAATACTCAATAAAGCAAATGATTCGAATTTCAAAACATGTCTCATGTTCTTCCTCTGATTCTAGTTCAGATGATTATGCTTTGTATTCATCTGATGATTGTGCTTATTATTCTGATGATATTTCTCGTGCTTTAATTGTTAAATCTAACAAATATTTCCCCATAAGAACTGCAACTAACAAACACGGGCCCAAATACAAGTAGGTACCCAAGTCTCAATCTGATTTAAAGTTGCAGGCATCTCATGTCAAGGGGGAGTAAGAGAAAATATGGCTTTTGAACACAACAGTTCAAAACCCACATTTCAATGTCAAGACTATGGCACTTGAGTAAATCAGCTCAAGACCCGGACTTCATTGTTAACATTATGGCTTTTGAGTAATTCAGCTCAGAACCCGTACTTCACAGACTATGACTTCTAGACATGTCAGTCTAGGACTCATTCTTCAATGCTTTAAGTTTCTGACTAATGAGAAACTGTGAGTACATCTACTTAATTTCCGCTGCATTTATATCTGATAACGATGTTGTTCCAGTTTTCTTAAATTGTTTTAAAAGATTCTGAGCATTTCAATTCAACTCCTGAATTTGTTCAACCCATTTTTTTTTACAAATGAGACACGAATTTTCATTTTGCATTATGAAGAAGATGATATTATTGAACTATATTTTGTTTCAACTGAATATAAACTTTCTGATCGAATATTTCTATTTTTAAAATCTCGGCATGTTGTTTTAAAAGTTTAATCTTTTACAAATTTTATTCTATAAAGTAAAAGTTTTACAATATTTCTTTCTTTTAAATAAAATGTGTGTCTAGGATAAATTTTCAAGCTGCTTTGTTTATATTAAAGTTCTTATATGTTCAAATTTCAGTTCTAACAAAAGTCGAAAAGTGAGCAACATGTTTGTAGCTTTTGATTTTGCTTTAAAGTTGTGTGATTCAGAATATTTATAGTTTACAATGCTTAGAAAACCTAAAAAGTCGAAATTTTGGATCATAATGAAAATATGGGCTAAGCACTTAGACGTAAAACCTTGTGTTTGAGATGATTATTAAGTTCTTATAAATCAGAAATCTCTAAGTTTAAAAGTTTGTACCTGTGACCTTTCTGGTTTGGGAAAGTAAGTTCTGTGGGATGCTTGTCATCTGGTCCCCTAAGGTCATTTCATCTGGGAGTGATCGAACCCAAATCCTTCAATAGAATCAGATCGAAAGTCATGTTCTACTGGTATGAATGGGTTTAGGATGTGTCGATGTAGCCTTTCTGATCTGGGAAAGTAAGTTCCAAGGGGTGCTTGACACCTAGTCCCTTAAGGCCAACTGGTCTGGGAGTGACTGACCCAAATCCTGCAATAGGGTCAGATAGAAAGTTACGTTTACGACATGTTCTTTACTAAATAAACTTGTTGATTCAAAAGATGCCAAAGTGCACAAGCTTAAAAGATGCCAAAGAGCACACTCATGTAAAGATGGCATAGTGCACAATGCTAAAAGTTGCCAATGAGCACACATCTCATCGTACTTGGTGACATTTCTGAGTTGCAATAAACCTGTAAATTTGTGAAACTCTGAATTTCTGATGGATTAGTGTGATTACATTCAAAGCTCTCTATTATATTTTTAGAATTGCATTTTCTTGAAGCTAATCGAAGTTCATATGCGAGCACACTAAATAGATTGATGAAAGTTTTTGAAACTAAACATGTCATAACTTGATATGCAATGAAACTTGTTTCTGTATCCAATCTCATACATTTGATTTCATCTGATGGATTTTATTATGATATTTTACTAAGTAGAATTTTATTTGTTTATGTTTAAATTTTTATATATTTAGTAGTTTCAAAATACATATTCAGTATATTTTTCTTTCTACATTGATGTTTCATTTCTTGTGTTCTCATATCCTTTTAAATGGGTTTGTGCATTATTCAAGGGGGAGGGAAAAAGGAGAATTTTTTCTTAATAATCATATCTGTTTTTGAGGGGGAGTATCTGATTTTCTATATAAATGCTAACTTGAATTGTCAAATTTAGTGCATTTGTGTAGGGGGAGTCAAAGAGCTAATCAGGTAAAAAAATTTCAGATTCCAAGTCAGATTTGCGTCACCAGTTGGTAGAGCAAAGATTAATTTGCGCCAACAGCTTCTAGCGCAAAGCATGTTTTGCGTTTCCTACTTATCGCGCAAATCTCACTTTGCACTTCCTTCTGTTAGCGCAAACCTAACTTTGCGCCACTAACTTGTAGCGCAAACCTTCTTGTTTTCTCCATTTCTTTGATTTTGCAGATCTTAAGCTGTTTCGTCTCCAACATATGCATGACCAAGTTGATCCAAATCATCAAGGTCATGAGGGGGAGAAGTTAAGAGAAGTTAAGGAGATGATAAAGAGACAAAGAGCCCAAAAGTTTATCTGCTGATCAAGATTCGCTCAAAGATTCAAAATTTCTTCAACTTTACTTGTCTTTTGTTGTTCAAGCTCCGATCACCACAACTTCTTCATGATTATTTACAAGAGGTGTGTCGTCTAGAGCACAAGCTGATGAACCGACTGTCCTTTCAAGTTTATTTCAAACTGATCCAGTCTTGTCAAGGCAGTAAAGACAACAGAGCTTAAAAGACGATGAGAAGAAATTTCTTCAAAAAGTCAGAATGCTTCGCAAAGTTGCTTAGATGGTCCATGCTGATTTAGAAGATGGAATTTGAAGACCACATCGCCAATGATTACTAAGGGGGAGATTGTTAAGTCTGATTTTATAGTAATCATTGTATTTATAGGCTTGGTCAAATACTGTGTTTAGAGTCTAATTCTGTGTAGTATTGACCAAGGGTATTTAAGTCCCTTTGGTCCTTGTTGTTTGTAAGAACTTCACGCATACATCAATACAAACTTACTTTGCGCTTACATTGCTCTCTCTCTCTACTTTATCTCTCTAGGATTTAGTGATCTTGGACTATCACCAATGCATTACAGTCTAAAATGTTACATGACTCCGACGAATGGACTAACGCATTCAAAACATATAACTCTAAAATAAGATGCAACTAAGTACACCATACACCAAAGGCTCCTTAACGAGCTACTAAAACTGAACGAATACCCCAAAGACTCATCTGGGTATAAATCAAGCCCAAAGGCATAATAAACGTTTGGCTAAATCACCTGAGCCAATATGGTTACACAAACCAAATTACATCTTTTCCCAAAGTCTTTGTTTCTCAAATAACAATTGACTTTCGGCCCAAAACCAAAAAGCTTTACAATTTCAAAAATGTTCACAAGGTTGGGAATGACTAAAATCAAATGACTCACACGCTCGTATTTTCAAAACCACCCATTACATAAACGATGCATAAATCCAACAAACACTAAAAGTGCATTTTGACCAAATATCCATTTATATAATAAATCATCAAAACATTTTCATTTATGACTTATTTATCAAAATGCCCCAAATCCTAAATGTTGGTGTTTTACAAATGAACAAAATGAACTTGGTATTGAGTACCACAATTACTATATAAATTATTAATTAGACTAACAAAAATTGGATTGAGTTGAAATTGACAAAAGATTAAAATGAACACACTAGAAAAACAACTTGAAAAGTCAAAGAGATAAACTCAGCCGATAAAAAGCAGTTGGGGATTAGATTCATATTGGGTTAATTTTATTTAAAATAATGGATGGATTAAATACTTTTTCTTAAAAGTTCAATGAAATCAATCACAAAAATAGTCACTACACTTTCTCAAGCTATAACAACCTTAGCAGTTGGAAAAATGATGTTTTATCTCTCGATCTCAACAATCAAATCAAACTTGCTTAGAAGAATAGGATTAAACAACCTCTATGATTGAACTGGTATATCTCTATCCAATTCTTACCATAGGTATATGACAAACACATCTAATCTTAATACACTTTTCTCAAAGAGTAAAAAGATCAAGAGAAATTTTCAATTAGTTGATCAGGCTAAAAGAATCAATTAAAATTATGCCATATGCTTCATTGAATCAGAAATTCAAAGTACAAACCCAATCACAAGTTTAAACGAAATTACACCCAACAATCATCCAACCCCCAACATGAAAAGATTAGTCCATGCTGGGGGTTTTGAAAATGAAAACATAAAATGAAATGATTGCAGATCTAATCATTGTTCTTGAAATGTAGAATGCTCAAAAATACAAAAACTCCCTGAGATCTCAATTCTTTAAGCACAAGAATTGTAAATTGATCGAGGATCCATTTCCACCAAGGTCTCCCCATCTTTTCTCTGCGTTTTTCCTACTTCTTGCTCTCAAAAATCGCCTCTAGCCATCACCCATTTCTTTTCAAATTGTGTAACCCCCAACCCTAGCTGAAATAGTCGATTAAGACTGTTTCAGTGTGTGGTACGGATTGTGTCGCAGGTTAGGTCGCGCGGCAAGTCGCTCGCTTCACCTAAACCCGCGAGGCTTCAGAAGATCGCGCCCTAAGTCGTGCGGTGCACTGATTTCCTTCATTTTCACATCAAGTTCTCAATGACTTCCCAAATCAACATTTTAGACAGTTTTTACCCTGGATTTTTCTTCTTCTTCTCATCCCGTCTTGACCTGTACTTTTCTTCCAGAAACCAATTGTTTTATCACTATTTTCCTTGGGATCGTGCAATTTCCACTGGATTGACATTATCAACAACCTCAAATCGAGCGTTGTTTGTCCCCAAGCAAAATAGCGACAAAAAGATAAAAACAACCGCTCTGAAAGAAAGAAAATTCACAAGCACAATCAGAAATCAAATAGAAATAATGAAAAAAGATAAAAAAAAAAAAGGAATAACTGACATTGTCGGTGATAACAGTGTTGAGACATGAAGTCCCACTTCTAACAAAAGACCGACAAAACTTGAGAACCTTAATTGTACGATTCAAAGTATTAACCTTCACTGAGGACTGAACTGTAATGGACCACACCACATTGATTCCAAACTAGGTTTAACATGCTTAGAGAGGATTTCGCCTCGATCCTACCTCGTCGGATGCTCTCAGTACACTCGAACTTAGGTTCTAACACATTTGTTCATGATATGGGAGTTTTTGTGCACATAATTATCAAAATGAGCATGAAAAACAAAATATTAAAGACGCACAATTATAAGCAAAGTGATCTCAGAAGGACTCAACTTAGCAAGACTGGTATAATTGGATACTCTGTCTATCTTTCTTCAATCCCTACCAGCTTATCAATGACCCTATACGACTGTTATGGGTTGGTAATGACTTAGAATATGTTTTGACTAGATTTCTTCTCATTCTATTGAATTTCCCAACATCTCGAATTGTTACCACTTCCCCATCACTATTTCTACCAATTTTATTGAAACTTTTATCCTTTTTTTTCATAAAACCCATTGCCCTTAATCTTGACAACGATAGATTATTCGTTCAACTAGGGTTTCTAGGATGAGTTTGGAAGTTAGGTAGTATCAAACAGTTAAGGGTACTTTTGAACTAGTAGTTCACGAATCAGATTAACAGAGTTGGTACCCAATTTCCAATATATGTCTTTGCTAGTCAAGGCAAGATTATAGCGAGATCATGCTATAATTACGACAAGGATTAAGAAAAGTGTATAGGAATTATGCATTCATCCACTCGCAATTGACGTGAAATTTAGGCTTAAAGTTCTCTCTAAGGTTGGTCTCCACTAATGTCTCTAAGTCATGCAGTCTCCTAAGTTGTCCTCCCGGCTATGTTATCTCTTACCAGTTCATCCCTCAATGACTGAATTTTAACACTTCAAAGCACAAATAGGTTCAACAAATATGTCAGAAATAATAAAGCAAACAAAGCAGACATGTTAATCATCGAGAAACCAACCCCAAACCTAAATATCACATTGCCCCAATGTGAATCAATTAAGCATAATATCCAAAATAAACAACCGTAGTTATGCGAATTAAGGGTACAATTATCCAACGAGTGAAAATAAAAGTTCAAATAATAAGATTGTCTTAAACTGAAATGGCCAAAAGCAAGTAAAACAACCCTCAATCATCGTAATGGCCGGATGGTGGTGTACGTCTCGGGCGCTCGCGCACATGGCGGGCAGGGGGTGATTGGCTGGCCTCGCTAGATCAGCTGGCGGTGTTGCTCCACCTATCAGGCGCAGGGTCTCGACAAACTCATCAGTCATCGTTTGGAATCCATTTCGCATCTCTGTCTGAACACCGGTGATCCGGTCATTCAGGTGAGTTGACCAAGCTGGAGAGTTAGTCAGGAGGCTACCATCATCATTTGGGTCATAATCTTCATAGTTAGAATCCAAATCATCGACATTTGGTGGCACTTGAACCTGCTCAGCTGCTAGTGCTTCCTGCCTCTCCAGATTCCTTTGCGCCATAAGCTGGTAATGATAGGTGCGACGATCAATAGGTGGTTGAGGTGGAAACATTTGACCTATCTCAATCCATTCATCATGACATATCTTTGTTATTAAACAAGGAAAGGGTAAGATACCATTGCATTTTTGTTCACCAACATCAAGCATTTCAAGCTGCACAATATGTCCAACATCTAGAGGAAGGTTGTGTTGTAGGCAGTAGAGAACCCGAACCACCAACGGATCAACATAAGTATTGTGGGTTTATGGAAAGAGGTTGGCTTTCACAAATAACATCCAGATAGCCAGCTCCGGAGGTAGTTCGATTTTTCTAATTTCTGCTTCCTGGTTCCTCCAGTCGCTATTGCCATTCACACAGAAAGATGATGCGATTATCCTGTTGTGCTCGTCATTATCGGGCACTCCCGGAATTGGAGATACTCTATAGTGGAGGCCCAAGTGCCTCGACCTATCAATTCCGAAATAATCACAGATATCTTCCATTGAGAGTCAAACCTCTACCCCTCGAACCATCACCGTATAGAATTCGTTGAAAATCGGGGGTAGCATGGAGGCGTAGAATTCAAAGACGAGCTGAGGATCATATGGCTCTGGATTCTTGCAGTATGGAATCCAAACTCTCTGACATGCAATAGCAAGCACACCATCGTTTGGAATATCTTCTAATTTAATTCCCCGTTCTGGACAAATGTTGCGCTTCCGAAAGAGCGTGAGTCTTTGTCTGTAGAGTGGGTTTATTGTGCGACGCATTCGGTTTCTTTGAGTGCGGGCAGATTGCAATAGTTTCCCTATCGTCCGGTTTTCTCGGGGTCGGTCCTCATCCTGAAAATTAAAAATAGTTAAGTAAGTATATGAATATCCCAACCACCCCAAACCTAGTCCAAAGACTAGGGTTGTATGCACAAAGGGGTGGTTAAACCAAAGCCATTGATTGAACCCCAAACCTATGGTTTGGTTATTTTTCAACTGATGGTCAGAAAAACAACTACTTACCCTCAAGAAATAGAAAAAAGGGACTCACAAGCCAACTACAATACATCACATAAGCCTTTAATAGATCAGATTAACAAACCCATACAAAGAATTTTGCAAATAAGTTCAACAATCCATCCCAAAAAAAATTTATTGTGCACATGCAATCTACCATGGTGATTACTCATCTACCCAATAGAACTAAAATCTATCATCTACTTCACATTGTCAAGAATTTCAAGAAAAAATCCCAAAAATCAATCTTATAACAAACATGCAATAACCTAAAATCTTGAAGTAGTAGAGCAAGTATTGTACATGTAAAAAGAAAAATTCAAACCTTTTCTTGAATGGGTTAGAAACCCCAACATTGATGAAATCCCAAAGAGATGATGTGTAGAAAGTTACCTTCTTCGTTTAGAAATTGGGAGATGCACAGATGATTAATCTCAGATGGTGCCAAAGCGGGTGCCGAAATGCCGCCGGAAAATAGCAATTTTGGTGGTGGATTCGGTGGTGGCAGATGGTAAAGAGAGAGAGGTTTTCAAATTTTGGGGAGAAAATATGGTCTAGGGTTGGAAACCTACGGCGCCTCTCAATTTAACTCTGCAGACCCGCGCGGGTTAAGCCGCGGGTTCACCCGCGTGGAACCCCGCACGAAGCTTTGAAAATCACAGATCGAACAGTGTACCGCGCGGTTAACATCGCGGTTTTACCCGCGTGAGAGCCTGCACGGTGTTATGGAATTATGGCATCAAACAGAGACCCCCGCGGCTTATGCCGCGGTTTTACCCGCAAGGAAACTCGCGCCTTGTACTGTTTTCACTTTCTACCTCTCAATCCTTTTTTTCTCAAAAACTCATCCCAGGGATTTAAACCAAACAAAATCAAATAAAAAAATAACGAAATGAAAAGAAATGAAAAAATAAAACACACCTCCGGTGAGTTGCCTCCTACCTAGCGCCTAATTTAGGGTCATGGCTCGACCTTGTTGGTGATTACTCGGTAGGCTCTTGTAGGAACGTGGTGTTCGTTACCACTGTTTCTCCTCCATAATATAGTTTTATGCGTTGACCGTTCACCTTGAAGGTTGTCCCATCTTGCTCTTGTAGTTCTACAGTGCCATAAGGGGATACTTCCTTTACCGTGAAAGGGCCTGACCATTTGGTTTTCAATTTACCTAAAAATAAACGTAATTGTGAGTTAAATAGTAAGACTTTCATACATGGAATGATTACTTTGTGGTTGAGGTGCTTATCATGAAATGTAACACCCCGAATTTTAGACCTCTTGTATGTAGTTAAAGTCTTGTGGATTATGCTTATGGTTATCCCAATATGATCTTACGTTTCGAAAGGTTCGATTTTGGTTAGGTTTTGCATTTCTGAGAAGTCGAGCAGCGGCCTAGGGGCAAGTGGTGACTTTGCCCGCGACTGTGCCAGTGGCACTGTCGCGAGCCATCCACCACTCTCGGTACGAGTGGCGCGATAGTGACCGGTGATAGTGCCGAGTCATAATCGCGGTGGAAAGGTTGCGGGCCAGGGGACACCCATGGTACAGTCCGCATGATTGTTCCCCGCGACTGTGCCCGTGGCACTGTCGCCTTGGCAAGGTTACACGAAAGGGCAAACAGGAAATTTCATAGAATGCAATTTTTAGAGTTAGAATCCTGATTTTTGGAAGTACCAGCTTTGAGGTCGATTTCACACACTTAAGGTGCGGTTTTCACACACTCTTCCCATCTTCTCTCCTCATTTAATGGTTGGTAGATGAACCATTAATGTTTTGTGTTTATTAGGGTTCTAAGGTCTTAAAAGCTCTCACTCCTCCAAGATTCTAAGGATCCAAGTCTCATTCCATCCATTCAACTTTTCAAGGGTTTTCATCATTCTAGGGTTTTGTATTACAACCCTATTTGGTGAGTCTTATAAACCTTATCTATTGTTACTTGTATTATTTCTTGTTCATATGAATGTTACAAAGTGTTCAAGTAAACTAAAGCCAGGGTTTGTGTAATTACCATGTATAGGGGATATGACATTGTGAGAACCACTTAATATGTTAAGGGCTTTTCTATATATAGGAAATAATGTAACAAGTAAATATTAGGGTAAATGATCATTCACATATGTGGAAAATGTATACAAATATTCTTATCAGCAGTTGGAATTATATCACCGGGTATGGTTATTATGTTGTCACATAAGTAGTGGGATAGAGATATATACATGAAATAAGCTTTAATACGTTTCTTGAATCAAATGTGTGCATGGCATGGAAGATGTCACTTATTCTTGATCATGCTCTAAATGTGGAGGTTATGTCTAATCCCTTGTGCACGAGGAATTAGATGATTTGTATATAAAATTCAATTGTTGACCTTTGGGTCTTTAGCGAGTAGGCAATAGGTGACGCAAGTCTCCGAGTTGTAACTCGTCTACTTTGGGTAGGCATCCATGTCCGTAAGTCGTTGAGGTGTAACTCGACGGAAGCGCTAGAGGCATAAACGGTCCGAGGATTGTGATGCCTGGTATGGCATGGGAACTAGGATCGGGATGTGTGGTGAAATCCAATAAACATCACGGGTGACCCCATTCACGTGTTCTCGTCACCCAAGATGGCACGGTTCTCCCCCGTCATTCGGGAGTTATCTCTTGTGGTTTTGTACAGGAAATGATTGTTCATCCCAAATGGGGTGTTGACATGAGTTCGATCTAAGAGCGCACCGGCAACACTTAATTATGTTGCTAGCACTTCCTTTATAAAAATAAATGTGAACTTATTATATCTCTAAGATTTTAGTCTAACACTTGTGTATGTGTAATGACTCACATGTTTAGTTAGCAATGTGCATAGGGCACCTTGATCCGTCAGAAGCACATCTAGGAGCACCTTTGGACTGGGCATTTTTGGGAGTTCATGAGAAGAGCGTTTTGGAGGCATAGCAACACCCACATTTAATCTAGTTGGATATGTTGTTCTATATTAATTAGGTTGTTGTGTATTATGTTTCATTTGTCGCTACTATATTCTTTACAAACTAAACCAGGTCGTTGGGTTTTAGTTGTCTTATAATTACAGGTTCTAAACCCTTATTTTTATGTCATCATATTGCCGAAATTTTAAGTTTTAATTTACCCAATTTTTAGGGTGTTACATGAAATCTCTTGGTGTGTTCTTTGTAGATAGTCATATTCTTGAATGCATCTTGGCGGATCTCTTCCAACTCGTTCAACTGTAAGAAACGACGATTTCTAGCCGCATTCAAATCCATGTTGAACTGTTTAATTGCCAAAATGCCCAATGTTCAAGCTCAACTAGTAGGTGACATGATTTCCCAAAGACCAGTCTGTATGGAGTAGTCCCACGTAGTGTTTTGAACGCTGTCCAGTATGCCCATAGTGCATCATCTAGCTTTGACGACCAATCCTTATGGGATGCACTTACGGTCTTCTCAAGAATTTATTTGAGTTCTTGACTGGACACCTCTGCGAGACCGTTAACTTGTGGATGATATGGTGTGGTCACTTTATGCTTGACAAAATATTTTCTCAATACCGCATCCAAATAGCGGTTGCAGAAGTGACTGCCACCATCACTAATCCGCGCCGTTGGTACCCCAAACCGAGTAAAGATGTTCTTTTGTATGAATTTGATTACTACCATGGAGTCATTAGTTGGGGTTGAAATCGCCTCAACCCACTTGGATACGTATTCTAAGACCACCAAGATATATTCATTCCTGCCCAAATTCGGAAAAAGGGCCCATGAAATCGATTCCCCAAACATCGAACAATTCCACTTCCATGAACACCTTCATAGGCATCTCATCTTTCTTGGAAATGTTTCCAACTCTCTGACGACGGTCACACCGGAAAATGAATTCTCGAACTTCTTTAAACATTGATGGCCAAAAGAATCCATATTGTAGTATCTTTGCTACCGTTCTGTCAGTGCTGAAATGGCCTCCACATTCTAATGTATGACAATGGTTTAGAATGTCGGCCTTTTCTTTGTATGGAACACATCGCCGGATCATCCCATCGTCACACAATTTGTAAAGGTACGGCTCATCCCAATAGTATTGCTTCGCATATGAGAAAAACTTCTTCCTTTGATGTGAATTCAACTTGTATGGCATGATTGATCCCACCAAATAGTTACATGTATCGGCATACCATGGCTCTGAATGACTCACCTTTAGCAATTGCTCATCCGGGAAGGAGTTGTTGATTTTAGAAGTGTTTTTTTCTCCATTCTCCTCGAGTCTCGATAAGTGATCCGCTACTGTATTTTCTGAACCCTTCTTGTACATAATCTCTAGATCAAACTCTTGGAGTAGAAGTACCCACCTGATGAGTCTTGGCTTCGCGTCTTTCTTTGCCATCAAATACTTTAGGGCTGAATGGTCGATATACACTATTACCTTGGCACCAAGTAAGTACGATCGGAATTTCTCGCAGGCGTAGACAATAGCGAGTAGTTCCTTTTCAGTTGTGGCATAGTTTACCTGAGCTTCATCTAGCGTCTTGCTGGCATAATAGATGACGTGCATTTTCTAGTCTTTTTTCTGACCCAATACCGCTCCAACTGCAAGGTCACTATTTAGCATATTTAATAAGTATACATGCATTCATTAGTGAATTCGGATTTAGCATATTTAATAAGTAGAGAACACAAAGGTTTAGTAATTTTTGAGAAGTCCTTTATGAATCGCCGGTAGAAACTGGCGTGTCCCAAGAAGCTTCTGACTCCCTTGACCAAATTTGGATATGAAAGATTCTCAATCACAACCACCTTTTCCTTGTCCACTTCAATCCCGACTTTCGATATCTTATGGCCAAGTACTATTCCTTCCGTCACCATGAAGTGACATTTGTCCCAGTTCAAAACCAAGCTCGTCTCTTTGCATCTTCGTAGGACACCTTCCAAAATTGCTAAACACGTATCGAATGAGGGTCCAAATACAGAAAAATCGCCCATGAAGATCTCTATAGTTAGCTCCACCATATCTGAGAAGATGGCCATCATACACCTCTGAAAGGTAGCTGGGGAATTTCATAAGCCGAATGGAAAATGTACCATAAGGGCATGCAAACGTCGTCTTATCTTGGTCTTCTGGCGCTATTGGTATTTGATTATACCCTGAGTACCCGTCTAGAAAACAATAGTACTCATTCCCCGCCAATCGCTCGAGCATCTGATCAATGAATGGAAGTGAAAAATGGTTCTTTCGGGTAGCGTCATTCAACTTCCGATAATCAATACACACTCTCCACCCCGTGAATGTTCGAGAAGGAATCAGTTCATTGTTGTTGTTTTTACCACAGTAGTACCTCCCTTCTTCGGTACTACTTGTACTGGACTTACCCATGGACTATCTGGAATCGGGTAAATGATCCCGGCATCAAGAAGTTTCAATATCTCTTTTTGAACAACCTCCTTCATGTTCGGGTTGAGTCGTCATTGTTGCTGAACAACCGGCCGATGTCCTTCTTCCAAATTGATACGATGTGTGCAAAAAGTTGGACTTAAGCCTTTTTGATTAGCTATCGTCCATCCAATTGCAGTTCGATGCTCGCGAAGAACTCGGAGTAGTTCGTCTTTATTGTCTGCATCTAGATGGGCTGATATGATTACCGGTAATGTCTCTCCATCCCCCAAATATGCGCAATCCAAGTGTGATGGCAATTGCTTGAGTTCAAATTATGGTGGTACTTTTGACTATGGTTGAGATTTTGGGATTAGTGTTCCCAAGTCTTCAACCGCTAGTTTGTGATGTCCCTTATAGTTGGGTAATGCATTTAGCTACATTACACTTTCACTCTTCGAATCCGAATCAGTGTCCGTCAAGGCACTTTGCAATGGATCTTGTGACAGTAGCACATCGCCACTTTATCGCTAGTACAAAAAGTCACTTTGGCCACGGTTAAAAACCGTGGCCGTAGGCCTTTCGCCACGGGTTTTTTTTCCAGCCAAAACGTAGCATTTTCTTGCGTGATTTTTGGTACCCTTATGGCCACGTTTAAATTGTGTCACTATATCACATGAAAAAACGTAGCCATAACATAAAAACCGTAGCCATAACGTTATCAAACAAATTGGTAGTTTAGTATTTTTCATATAACCATGGCCATAAACTACGTATAGTCACGTTAATTCATCTTAACTGTAGCCATTTCATGACATATAATTGTAGAACCATGGCCATTGGTTATCTTTTTGCTATATAAAATAGTTGAAACCGTGGCTATTGGTTATCCTTTTCCTACAAAAAAATAGTTAAAACCGTGGCCATACGCTACTTATGGCAACACAAAATTTGTTTTTGTGATGGTCATTGATTATTTTATCGCCACATGTATTTATTTTAACCATGACTATAGACTACTTATAGCCACACAAGTGTTTACTGTGACCAGTTTATTTTAACCATGTAGAGTGTTGGGATTGTACCCCAGACCTCTAGCTAAGGGAAACTTTAACTTAACCACCACAAACCATCCCACCAATTGCTTATTTGTGTTAGAAATTCAAATTTAAAATATTTCAGGGCACCCTTAAAATCAAGTGGGTGCACACCTTCAAGACGCCTATATTTTTTTCCTTTACGGCAATCAAGTAAGCAGGTGCACGGGACCCCACCCCCCGGTAGTTGTAGGTCTGCCCCTGCATGTAGTTACGATGAATTTGTAGCATCGTGAATACTAGTTACATTTAGGACACACATATATAGTAAATCTGTGGCTATAAGCTACTTATAGCCACACAATTCACGACCATTGATTACCTTAAAGCCACATGAATTTATTTTAATCGTGACCTTAACTATACTTATTACCACACAAATTTGATATTTACCGTGGTCAAATCATGACATATATTTATGCTTAATTTTTATAATCGTGGCCAAACGTTTACTTTTTTTGTCGCACAAAATGATTAAAAAAAACATGGCCAGTTCATGGGTTATGGTTACACTTAAGCTTTAAAACCGTGGCTATCGGTTAACTTTTGGTCACACATAAAAATAATAATTTTGTCCATAAACTACTTATTAGCCACAAGAACTACATTGTTAGAAGCGTGACTACCGGTTACCTTGTGGACACATATGTTGGTTATACTTTTGGCGACAAAAATTATAAAAAACGTGACTAATTCATGACATATAGTTACAATTAAATTTGAGAACCGTGACTATTGGTTAACAGTTGATCACACACAATAATAAAAACCGTGACGATAAATTACTTATTAGTCACATGAACTGAATTGTTAGAAACATAACTATTGGTTACCTTTTAGCCATCGACTTATTTTAAACGTGGCCTTAACTATATACTTTTAGCTATAAAAGTTTCATACTAATCGTTGCCAATTCATGACCTATAGTTACGCTTAATTTGTAAAACCGTAGCTATTTATTACCTTTTGGTGACACAAGATAACGAAAACAGTGGCCATAAACACCTTGTCTTTTGGCCACGTTTAATAAGGTTTCATGACAATATATATTTTATTTTTAGCCACAGAAAATTGGCTTCATGTGGCCGTATGTCTATCTATAGTCACGGACTATAACCGTCACAACATAAAGTCATGGTTAAGATAAAAAAAAACCGTGACTATATGTCTATATATGGCCATGGTTTTTGACTGCTATTGGCCACAGTAAAAAAGGTGTCACAATATCGAAGCATTTAGTCACAATTTTATTAAAACCGTGACATTATGTTCGGATGTGTTTGTTAATGATCACAATTATTGAGTTAAGCCGTGGCTAAAACAACACTCTAATTTTATTTAGGACTTTTGGCCACGGTTCAAAGCTTAACCGTGGTTGACCTGTATTTCCAAAACCGTGGCAAAAGATCATTTTTGTACTAGTATCGTACCACATCTTCAATTGCATTCACTCAGTAGCATTCATTTGACTCCATCTTCTGCTTAGCCGCCCGAAATACATTGAATACGACCTCTTCTTCACCAACTCTGAGTGTGAGCTTGCCTCCTCTCATGTCAATCAATGCTCCACTCGTAGCTAAGAAGGGTCTACTAAGAATCAATGGTATCTTCTTATCTTCATCCATGTCAAGCACCACAAAATCCACTGGAAAGTAAAACTTTTCCACCTTGATCAAAACATCTTTGATCACGCCATATGGGTAGTTTATGGATCTATCGGCAAGTTGCAATGTCACATTA
This sequence comes from Arctium lappa, assembly GCA_023525745.1. Taxonomy (NCBI): domain Eukaryota; kingdom Viridiplantae; phylum Streptophyta; class Magnoliopsida; order Asterales; family Asteraceae; genus Arctium; species Arctium lappa. The sequence goes on from CM042063.1 coordinate 44,237,419, forward strand.
GTGGGTTGTACCTCTCCCAATCCTAGCTTCCTAAAAATTGACAAATGCATCAAATTAATATTTGCTCCGAGATCACATAAAGCTTTACTAAACTCAGAATTTCCTATATGAACAGGAATAGTAAAACTCCCTAGATCCTTCAGTTTAGGTGGATGCTTGTGCTGGATGATTGCACTACATTCTTGTAACACCCTAAAATTTAAAGTGGAATATAAATTCAAAAATCCGGCAATATAACATCTATAAATAAAGGAAACCTGGATAAATGCAAAAAATCCTACTTGACATAAATAGTCACCCAAAAATGGGGAAATGTGTGGGTTAGGAGTTACAATGATTACATCTGATACTTATACAACAACCTACTAATCTAGACTAACAAAATCTTGATTATGGACAGGTGTCGTTAAGATCACCAAAAAGGGTTCTAATCCCCAAAACTCCAAATTCCTCTTCCCAAGAATGTGCTCCCAAAAATTGCCATTACCGGCAACTAGCACCTTACTCACGAGCTTGACGGCCCGCTAATCTTAGGACCTTCTATACATCACAAACAAGAAGAAGTGTTAGGCTAACGCCTAGTGAGATCATTCGATATAACAGTTAATACAATAAATGAAATATACGGAATAAGTAACTCCACTAAATTCGCTTAAGACTCATTTTATTACCGACATTTATACGTACACAAACATCTCGGGATGATGGGCAAGCCCGATTTTCCACATGGGTGACGAAACACAAAGTAGGTCACCCTTCGTGGTTAAGAGCCCCACTACGAACTAATGGCAACACCATTAGTTCTAGATTTCACTCGTTCACAAGAAATTACAATTAGCGGTCTTTGCTCGTTGCCCGACTTGAAGTCCACAACTATTATCCTTCTTGACCCCATGCCTATTTCTTGGTACATTTGGGAATTAGAATCCCCCAACATGACACCCCGTAAGAATAAGACTTATATATTCATGGGGTTATCCCAACGCCCAAATTACTCATGTACCAAGTAATAAAACAAACATCCATAACCATTCATAAATTTTATGCAATTAACACTTTATGAAATAACCCTCAAAGTCTACCAATATAGCATTTGTATCATTACTATCCTTTTTGGGCTCCAAAGTTGATGCAAAACAAGTAATGTAAACCAATCATGTACACTGAAATACCTTCCAACCTCATCTCCACATAACCCCTTCAAAATGGGTGAAACCCTAATTTGTGTTCTTATTTCCAAAGCTTTTCAAGTGATATTCTTGAAGAGAATAATATATTAGTTCATAAAAGAGTGTTTAAACATGTAAAGGTTTTGGTAGAGAGAATGACTCACCTTGTTAGGTTTGTACAAACCTAAGTAGAAGTTGAAACCCTAGAAAGTTGTAGTGTTCCTTGCACTAGATTAAAAGTAAAGTTTTCCCCAATCAATGCTCAACCACCTAGTTGAAGGAGTAATGAATGTTCCTTAAAGATTTCTAAGGTGAAATTAATGAGATGGGAAGCTAGGGTTGAAACCCTTACCGTAAATGCAGAGCAAAAACATCCACCTACCAGATACCAAGTGAAAAATGAGAAATAAACCGGTTAGGGCCGACTTTTATAACCTGGAGGGCTTCGGCGAGTGTGACACAAGGGCACAGTCGCGAGTCATTGTCGCCCACATTCCCCGAGCCACGGTACCAATCCCGCAAGAGTTCCCTGCGACAGTCACTTGAGGATAATCGTCGGGCACTATCGCCCGTTATGTACCATAAGGTGCCATTCTCCCGGGACTTTGCCATAGGCGATAGTGACATGCGTCACAATCGTCGGGAATTGTCGTGCCGGTGGTCCAGGGCTCCGAAATTCGATGTTTTGGCCAATAAGCTTGTCCGTTCGATTTGAGCAAAATGAAGATGGTTTAAGGGGTTAGATTGAGAGTTCAAATGGACATTCGGGCACACCAAATCTAAAACATAGGCGGACATGCTAATATACGAAAGGGTCACACATACATACATTTGATATGACCGAGAATACTTTCCGAAAAATCGGGTGTTACAATCCTCCCCAACTTGGAAATGATTTCGTCCTCAAAATCAAGCTATACGAACAAGTGTGGATATATTCGCTTCATATCCTCTTCAACTTCCCACGTCACATTGGTTCCTCAATGATGTTTCCATTGCACCTTAAACATTGTGACACTTTTATGGAGGAGTTGCTTCATCTTTTTCTCCAAGATGGCGTTCGGCTCTTTAACGCAACAGTTGCCTTCGTCCACTCGAATCTCCGAAAGGGGAATGATGCTATCTTCTTCCACCAGGAACTTCCGTAAATAACCAACATGGAACATATTATGGATGTCGTCCATCTCCGGTGGTAACTCTAGTTGATAAGCTTGGATTCCTACTCGTTTCAACACGGTGAATGGTCCGAGGAAGCAAGGGCTTAACTTCCCGCGTTTCCCAAACCGAATGATTCCTTTCCACGGTGACACTTTTAACATGACCCGATCCCCGACTTGGAACTACATGGATCGTCTCTTCTTGTCGGCGTAGCTTTTCTGACGGTCTTGAGCTACTTTCAGTCTTCCTCGGATGCATTTAACCCTGTCGTTCGTCTATTGAACAATCTCGGGACCCACAAATTGCTTCTCCCCCGCCTCAAGCCAACACACGGGGGTCCTACATTTACGACCGTACAAAGATTCAAATGGGGCCATTCCAATATTAGAATGGTAATTGTTGTTGTAGGCAAACTCCACTAGAGGTAGATGAGAATCCCAACTCCCGCCAAAGTTAATAACACACGACCAGAGCATATCTTCTAGAATTTAAACGAAATTACACCCAACAATCATCCAACCTCCAACATGAAAAGATTTGTTCATGCTGGGGGTTTTGAAAATGATAACATAAAATGAAATGATTGCAGATCTAAACATTGTTCTTGAAATTAAGAATGCTCAAAAATACAAAAACTCCCTGAGATCTCAATTCTTTAAGCACAAGTATTGTAAATCGATCGAGTATCCGTTTCCACCAAGGTCTCCCCACCTTTAATATGCGTTTTTCCTACTTCTTGCTCTAAAAAATCACCTCTAGCCGGAACCATTCTCTTTTCAAATTGTGTAATCCCAAAACCTAGCTGAAATAGTCACTTAAGATTGTTTCAGTGCGTGGCGCGGATTGTGGAGCGGGTTAGGTCGCGCGACAAGTCGCCCGCTTCACCCAAACCCGCGCGGCTTCAGAAGGCCGCGCCCTAAGTCGCGCGGTGCACTGATTTCCTCCATTTTCACATCAAGTTCTCACCCTTCTTCATGAACTTGAGAATGGCTTCCCAAATCAGCATTTTATAGTTTTTACCCTGAATTTTTCTTCTTCTTCTCATCCCGTCTTGACCTGTACTTTCCTTCTAGAAACCATTAGTTTTATCACTATTTTCCTTGGGATCATGCAATTTCTATTGGATTTAGTGTATAAATAATGTCTAAATCTGACATTATCAACATTAGGATCTCCCAATCTTACACCCTTTTTCCATTCTAAATTCTTCGGTTGGAGATCCGTTGACGAGGACTTAGACTTTGGCGGTGGAAAGGTAACTTCACATCCATGACCTGCACTTGACACTGAACCCCATTTGGAACAATACATCATCCAAGAAGCCCCAATTAAGGGAGTTGAACGCCTTTTTGAAGTAAAAATAAGCGTTTTATTGTTACGCTTTTGGCCCAGTTAATGACTTCGTTAACTATGAGCGGACCGTCAAGGATGCTCCTACCTTTCATAAAAGCGATTTGTTCCTTACTGATTACCAAATCCAATACAGTTTTGAGCCTTTCCACAAGAACCTTAGAGATAATTTTGCTAGTACAACCTAGAAGGTTGATCGGCTGATATTCCGTGAGAGACATGGGGTCCTTAACCTTTGGGATGATGGTGATGAACAAGGAAATACTTTCGGGTTTAATGGATCCATGCTCTACGAAGAATTTAACAACATTGAACATATCCCCACCGATGATGTCCCAAAATTTCTTAAAGAACGCGAACGTAAACTCATCTAGCCCAGGAGCTTTCTCATTGTGTGTGCAACTCCCAAAATTGATTATGATTAATTATTATTTTCTTCTTTGTTAAATTAGAAACGACCGACAATACTTAATTTACATTAAAAAAAATAAAAGTGATGGAATCAAGTTGATCATTTGACCATTTAAAACTTAATTTGTTTTAAAATGAATGAAAACGATATTTATCTAAATAAGTATATATTTTTGTATAAACAAATTAAAGCAGTATTTCCAGTTCCCCACTAACTCAATCGAACGTAGTCTATTCATGTAATCAATCAATATATATAAAATAACATGCATGCACGATTGAACAGTCTTTTTTATAAAAGAAAAAAATCAAATAAATAAAAAACCAATCTATTTGTCGTCTTCCCAGAATACAAATTGATTGCATGCACTAAGGTCGAGAGATGAAAAGGAAGTATGATGGTTAATGGAAGGTTACGTGAGTGAGGATTTAGAAAGCTGTCTACTTGATTTTGTGGTTGTAGCTTTCTCAGGACCATACCCTTTTATCTGCAATGCCCTAATTAAAGAATCACCACTTTACAATTCCATATCTAAATAACCCATTGATGCACATCTTCAACTTGCATGCCACTTCCTACTATACCTTTTAGAAACCAGAAAACTTCAATTGGATTCTAATAATTTCTTGCTTCCATCGGGGCTGCTTTTATGTTTTGATTAAAGGGTTGTCCCAGTTTTTTTGGAGGCCCTGTTATACTTAAAGCTTTTGATTACAATGATAAAAAAAAAATATACTAATTACATAGATGATGATGTGACGTATTATTTTTATCTTCTGGTAGAAATTAGTGAGACACTAAGGTGGGTTATAGTTTTACGTTCATTGAACAACGTAAGATTGAGCCCCAAAATTTTGGAGACCCTGTTTAAAGTCACACATTTAACATACTAAAGAACGACCCTGGTTTTCAAATCAGGTGATAAATAGGCAAGATTATTTGGACTAATTAATGGGACACATATGAGATATGGTGGAGAAAATTGATGGGGGTGTGACCATTTTTGACACCTTCTTTAAACATGTTACATATATAAACAAAACCGAGTTAAACAAAACCACTAAATTCCATAAGGAGTAGGGTCTAGTGAGTATAAGATGTTAAACGATATATATTTTGTTTTCTTTATTTCGTAGCGATAAAAGTATAGTTAAAGATAAAAAGACTAAGGGGGTGGCTGTTTGTTTTTAGTTTAACATGCTTCATGTAATGTATGACTTATTCGGTAAGTCACACTTTTGTTACTTTGTTTGTGGCTTATTCGTTAAAAATACAAGATTCGCTCAACCAATTAGAGTGAGCTTAATCTAGCTAGACAGCCATATTTTTCCATCCCTTCCATTCTGAAAACACGTTCTCCTCGCAACGATGACCTACACTTAAGGCCCTCCTTCTACTGCCGCCTCTCCTCTGGTGCTCCTCCCTGCGCAGCCTCACCTCCGTCGCTCCTGCTGCTCGGAAAATGGAGAGAAGAAAAGTGTAATAACCAGAAAGATCATATCGACGGTAAGGATTTACAGAAGATTTTAGGAATAAAAGGGTAAAAAGCGAAGAGAAGAAAGAGTTGGTGAAGAAACTTGTAGAAGATTTTAGGGAGAAATGTAAAGAAGCAGAGCTTTATTGCAAATCAGGAGGGTTAATTTATAGTGGGTGATGGAGCTTGGCATCTTTAGGGAGGTTTAGGCAAAATCTGTTTGTAATTCTTTTTATCTTCATTGAATCTTACTTTAGGCAAGATTTTAGTGATGGATTAATTATATATTTATATTTGACTAGTTATATTAATTATTAAAAGATTATTTAAAAATATAAAGTTTACTTCATAATCTATCGGTACCTATATATATATATACGAACCTAATTAAATGATAAATAATAGTCATTTGAATATTAGGTTATACTAAGGATTATATATTTCGTTGCAAGGTTTCCGCTAATCTGTTGGTAATTAAGTAGCAACAAATTAATGACATATTTACTTTTCTCGACAATCCCTTTGTAATCTATCAATAAACCGGTTTACAGTATGTCAAAATTGTCTAAGTATTATATATAATACACTGCTAAATAATACTTAAGTTTATAGCACTAATCAAAAGTACGTCATATGAGTAAATGTTACAATAAGTTTATTCGACGATTTTGAACTTATAACAAGTTTTTACGACATTTTTTTTTGAAAATGTCATATTAGTTCTGTTAGAGCATCTTGAATTCACTCCTAAATTTACTCTTTAACTATTGTAGATAGTCAAATATGATAAACTTCACTTAATGCACTCCCTACATTGATTGTATAAACTTAAGTAATATAAAACAATTTATTATGATACTTAAATATTTTTCCTTTTAAAAACTCATGTTGTACGTATTATTCGTTGTGGTTGTTATATCGTGCTTCATTTGTCATCTACTTTATTTCGAGACCCAAAATATTCTGCCTTTATTGTTTGTGGTTTACGTGCACTTGGTTTCCGGCATTTTGGGACCTACGAGATTATTTGTGGTTCATATAACACTACAACAAAATTGGATTTATAGGACGCCTAAAATGTTTAAGTGGCCTAATAGAATACTGTGTAAGACTTTAAGTTTATAGAACCAAACTATAAATTAAACGTTTTATCTAAAAGTGTTACAATATGTTTTATAGGATGTTTTAAGCAATTTAACAAAACTTTTAGAAAGTTTTTTAAATAAAGTGTCTCATTGACTATTTTATAGGACATTTTTAAAAGAATAAACTCCAATTTTGGTCCCTGAGGTTTGTTGATTTCTTTGAAAACGGGACTTGTGGTTTCATAATTCAAATTTTGGTTCTCATAGTTTGAATTTTGCTTTGAAAGTGGGACCTGGTCACTAATTCCGTTAAAAAGCTCCTTTAGAGCTACGGGTAAAATCGTCCAACCATGTTTTTGTCCCGATTTTTGCAATTCTTTTTTGTTTCTTCTTGTTTTTGTAAAAAACATCAAATTTTAGGGTCCAACTTCTAAATTACAAAGACTTTCTTCTTCTTCCTTCTTCTTCATGCAACTAGTAAATATCATCTAAAAGAAGAAAAAAAACCTAAATATCATCTTCATTAGAGTGATTTTCTCATCACACTCTCAACCTGCTGATTTTCTCATGACTACCAATTTCAACCAAGAACCCTAGAAAACCCCTCAATACATTTCACACTAAGACACCATCATCAACAACAACGGCTGACATCGCTACCACCGCTGAAATCCGCCACGCAATCCATCCATGGTTCGACGAATTCCTCTCCTCCTTCACTCTCCCACTCTCCTTCTGTTAACTCTCCCTCCATCTCTAGAAAAAACTCTACACCTTCTGTGGCAACTACACTATCATCTCACTCCTCATCTTCATCTTAACCCTAATTTTCCGCCCAATCACCGCAATCGTCTTCCTAATCATCATTGTGGCTTGGATCTACATTTTCTTAACGAGAGACGAGTCGTTGGTCGTTTTTGATTTTGAAATCGGTGATGGCCTGGTTCTTATATCGTTAACCTTGATTACTATGGTTTCGGTAGCTTTGACTGGGGTTTGGTGGAACCTGCTTCTCACGATTTTGATGGCGGCTCTGTAGATTCAAGCTACGGTGAGGATATTGGAAAGGGAAACAGGAACAAAAACGGTGGGCTTGACTTCTCCTTGGTTGGCAGTGGTGTCTTCTGCTGTTACAGTTTCTTCTTCAGCTACAGACCTTATCTTGTTGAAATTGGACAACTTTTTTTTGCATAGTAATGAATTGGAGTAATAATTGGGAATGCTATGGGTGAATCGAAGTCGGATGGGCATAGAAGAGGAGAAAGTGGTAGTGGAAACAGAAGCTGGCAAAAGGGTTGTAGGGTTTTATGGGGGTTGAAAAGTTTGCAACAAGAGATAGAGGGAGATGCAAAAACAATGGTTATTTTTGCTTCTTTAAGAGAGAGAGAATGAGAGAGAGAATTGGTAGACAAGAGGTGGGTTTATATCTTGTCCTTGTGTTTGATAAAAAGTTATTTGATATCTTGTGTTTTATGATTATTCAATTTCAGGAACAACTATGGAATCATCAAAGTTATGTTTCTCATGGATCTAGCAGTTTGATTCGGTAGCGATGCCGGAAAATCCTTCGATTTCCGTCGGAGATGATGAATTTGATTGGAGTAGTTGTTAGAGGAGTATGTCCGGTGGGGATGAGTTATTAACATATTTGATCCCTAAATTTTTATGATTTTATACAATAATAAGAAGAAACAAAAAAAAGTGCAAAAAGAAAACAAAAACATGGTTGGACGATTTTGCCCCTGGCTCTAACGGAGTTAGTGACCAGATCCCACTTTCAAAGCAAAATTCAAACTATGAGGACCAAAACTTAAATTATAAAACCACAGGTCCCGCTTTCAAAGAAATCAACAAACTTCAAGGACCAAAATTGGAGTTTACTCTTTTTAAAGTAAAGTGTCATATTACTTATTTTATACAAATTTTTAAAAAGTTTCATATAAACCAATCTTTTTATAGGACAATTGTGTCTATATGACATTTTTTAAAATAGTGTCGTATAAAATAGCTAATATGACACATTTTGGTTTGGTATTATAAACTTAAATCATTTAAGTATTTAATTATGACACTTAGACATTTTAGGGATCGTCCTATAAAATCAATTTTGTCGTAGTGTAATTTATTTTACAAGATTGAACCCTTACAAGACTTTGTGAGGTGTGTACTCTTAGGGACTGTGTATAAGAGATGATTAAGAACTGGATAAACTCAAGAATCGTGTATAAAAACACTTTTTGAATATAATAATTTGACCCTATTAGTCTTAGGTTCACGAATTTCGTATTGAGATAATTCTAAAGTTTTTCTCTCTTTTCAAAGGTTGTGAAAATCGAAATATCTATACCCATATTCTCATTTTACATATTTAAAGGAGAGATCGATGGTTATTGGTGGTTAACGGTTATAACGTTAAGAGAGAATTACAGTTTTGGTCCTTAAGGTTTCGTATTTTCTTTGAAAGGAGGACATATACTTTCGTATCTCAAATAGTGGTCCCTGAGGTTTGGTATTTGCTCTGAAAGGAGGACCTCCTCACTAACTTCGTTAAAACACTTGGTTAAAATCAGGGGTATTTTCGTCAAACCATGTATTCTTCCTTTTTTTGTAATTTTTTTTGTTTTTCTATATTTTTGTTAAAGCCAAAAAATTATAGGGACCTGTTTTGTAATTAACCATATAATACATATCATATCAACATCCAAAAATCCACATACATATTCTCATATATATACATATACATATATACACACATCTCTGTGAAAAACCCACATACATATATGTATGTATATATACATACATATATATACACACATCCCTCTGAAAAACCCACATACATATACATATATATACATACATATACATATATATATATATATATACACCATAGGGTTGGTTTCAATTACAAACCCAACAATTCTAACAAACTCTACAAACTCAATCTCTACCACAAATTTATTTGATCTACGACCATGAAATAACCTATGGCATAAATGTAAATTAGTTGACATCCTGATTCTATTTTTCAGATTTAAGAGGCACGTGAGGGTAAATTTGGTATACCAAAATAGTTTACATGGTTGAATTAAAAGATGCAAGATTCACGAAAAGAAAGAATTCCGTATAATTCGCTTCCTTATTGAAATCCTATAAACTTAAACCACCGTTGATGTATTTTTATGCATGTATTACACTGTTCTTAAACCATCAAAACAATATTTTGATGGTGTATCTCCATTTATGAATATGGGATCATGCATCTCGGTGAACTTTCTAGCATCTGGGATCATGGTTTTGATGGTGTATCTCCATTTATGAAGTTGGATCATGCATCACGGTGAAGGTTCCTGAATCCGAGATCATGGTTTTGATGATGTATCTCCTCCATTCATGAAGTTGGGATCATGCATCTCGGTGAAGGTTCACGCATCCGAGATCATGTTTTGATGATGTATCTCCATTCATGAATCTGGGATCATGCATCTGGGTCACATGATAGGTTTCTGGATTAATTGAATACCTCGATCAACATGGTCTGCAACCATAATCGAACCCACAGTTTTCGATGAACCAACGTTATTGACGACATTAGATGCATCACTAACATATATATATATATATATATATATATATATATATATATATATATATATATATCACTCATACTCATACATTTACATATATATATATATATACATACATACATACATATATATATATATACGGAATATACATATATATATATATATGTGTGTGTGTGTGAGTTAATTAAAACATTGGTCCCTAAACTTTAATGTTTTTACACAATTATGAGGAAAAACAAAAAGAAACGCAAAAGAAGGAAAAAAAGTGATATGACCAAAATACCCCTGACTTTAACCAAGTTTTTTAAACGGGGTTAGTGAGGAGGTCCTCCTTTCAGAGCAAAAATCCAAACCTCAGGGACCACTATTTGAGATATTGAAGTATAGGTCCTCCTTTCAAAGAAAATATGAAACCTTAAGGACCAAAACTATAATTCACTCTAACGTTAATGGATAAGATCAAGGGGTAGTTATAACGAAATCTCAGTCCTGTACTAACTTGGTCTAGAGGTTCATAATACACATGACCAGAGCTACGACCGAAGACCAACAAAAGAAGGCATGCACGACCAGAGCTATATCTGGATACATCATCCCTTGGCTGATTTTCCAAATTTGGGAAACGCAAGTCTGAATACTCACGTCCAGAGCTCTGTATGCTCTATACGAGTTATGACTTAGTAAAATTTCCAAGTCTTATCGAACTTAAGTCTAGACCACTGCCAAGAGGTTCAGATCCTTCGAACCTCGCTAGGGGCGCTGCCCCTAGGACTCCGCAACCCCCTTGACCTCCGCTTTATGGCGATCAAAGGTGATAGGGGTAACATTTATAAGTGTACACTCTACACCTCCTAACTCACGTATGTTTGTCTCATCACCTTAATCGATCTCAAGTAGATCACAATTACACTAAAATGCTTGATGACACTAAAATTACCAACATGTACGTAAGTAGGTGCCTTCTTAAACATAACATTGTTAAGATTATTAGAACTTGAAACACAAGAGGATAACGTGTTGATTAAAGGAAAATTTGTAAGGTTACAACCACCCAAGAATTGATCAGGGAAACTAAACTTACATCTCTAAGGCTAGGCTTTAGTTACTTCAATAGATGTCTATGTTTGCATTCTTGTGATATCATTGTGTAGAGGTTTACAAGGACAACCTATAATTACCAGGTGGAATGATTCCATATATAAGAAGATAAGATAGAATAGAAAATGGGAATATTGAAAAATCTAACTAATGAGGTAAGTAACTAATAGTCTCTCATGGTAGATGTGTTGTATGCGATAAAACGTTATAATGTGCAAGATCAAATCAAATTTTTGGAATTCATGTTGTTAGAAGGAAAACATTGCAAATCAAGTGTACATCACACTTGCTTTTATTAGTAACAAAATGTAATGAAATGGAGCGATATAACTTAGTCCTTGGTGTCACAACTCTTGCTTAATGGTCTAGTAGACGTCAAGAGGATATGATGATTATGAATGTACTTGTTGATAGCCAATGAAGAAATCACTACCGGATGAATGAGTAAGGCACCATATATACTTTTCTCTATAGTTCATGAAATGCACAAGAGGAATCTAAAGACGATTTAAATGAAGTAATTGATGCACGCGTCGTTAAATGCACAACAAGGTTTAAATTTATAAACCGAACTCAAAACTAGTGATAGGATAAGTAGGGTATCGTTCTTCTCAGGGAGTCAGTGATTAAATTAATGATTTGTATTAAAACTGAATGCACGTGTGTCATAAAGATTGGCTACCCAATTTATCGATTAAGCTAAAAAGTAATCTAACAAAAAAAACGAAATCTAATTATTACAAATAACACTATTTCAAAAGGTTTGGATTGAGAATTGAATAAAACCATTAAACGGAAAAAAATTAAATGCGAAGACAAAATCATTCAAAGCTAACAATATCTGTCACATATCGTTTGCAATGAAAAATTCGTAGAAACTTTATTAAAAAGTAGAACATCAATATCATCACAATCACTAACCATTTAACATTCTCAATTATAATAAAAGGCCAGAAACTTTATGCAAGAAATCTACTCCACTACTTCAAATTACCAACAATATCAAAGACCGAATTTTAAAACCGAACTAGAATTAATAAAAACGATTTACTAAAAAAGATTACTACTTGAAAGAAACCTCAAACCTCTATTGCATCTCCAATGAAATCATCAACTTCAGATCTTTAATCGTCAACAATAAAACTGTACCATCTTGATTCTCGATCACCATTAAATCACAAAATCCAAGAAAATTTGATTTTAGGAAAAAATGTGACATAGGTTGCTGCTGCCTCCATGCGTTCCTCCAAACAGATGCCTCCTTCTCTTTATAAAGATATGCCCAAAACTCCACAGTTGCGCAAATCTATCAAAAGTCATCATTTTACTCTTTTTCTCCCCAAAGTGATTGTAGATCCCAGTACAGTGCAATCAATAGTAAATATTCAATGTAGAACAATAATCAAGCCACAACTGCTAGTCATATGATTAATAGGAAATCAAAGGGTTTAGGTTTACAGAGAGAATATCTGATCAGAATATGTAAACCTATAGACTAGCAATCTAACAAATGACTTGAGTAACCTGAAATATGAACTAGAAACGCGATGTTATCTCAGTCTAAGCTACCGCTATTTTTATGGCCAGAAGCATTTGCTACCGCTTGCTACACTCAAAACCGCACATACGCAACCGGTCTCTCACTTGGAGAGTTCCGGTATTGAAACAAAAGAACAGTTGCCCCCGTTCTCGACTTCTTTCGGGGCACAGTGTCTAGAGCCCTTTGAAGTAATATCTCCTATTCCTAGGACACAAATCCCATTCTCGGCTACTGCTGAAGGCCTTCGTGTCCCAGCTGGAACACCTATAGTAATTCCAATTTCGGTTGGTTTACGAGGATTGGGTGGAAGTCCTACCACAGCTATCATCACGCCAGCTGTGATCGTAGACGGCTCGACTTCTACAGTCGTAGCTACAACTCGAAGTCTGAGTGACCCAGGCGTTACCTAAACTGAGTTCGTCTCTAGGGAATATATGGACGGCGCCCTAAAGGCTGTCCAAACCATGATGAGGGAGGAAGTTGATGCTCTGAAGCGCATGATCAAAGGCAAGGGTCCAGCAACCGAGCCTGAACCTCTACCCTTGTTGGGAACTGAAGAAAAGCTCAAGTATGGTTAATGCTGCTAGTTCAGAATTACTACTGCTAGAAGACTTTAAAGTAATACTGCTGAATATTACTACTGCTAGTAGAATTAATACTGCTAGTCAAAGTTAGTGCTGCTTGAACAAAGTTAGTACTGCTTAGCTAGTTAGTACTGCTAGTGGTTAGTGCTGCTTAGTAGTTAATACTGCTAAAACCAAGTTAATGCTGCTTCATAGATAATGTGAAGATAATGATGAAGAGATCGTGGTTAAAGATAAACATGGAAAGCTGAAGATATTCATTGAAGATATACTGAAGATATTTTATTTATTGTAATTATCTTTTATTCAGTATATGTACAGATTTGATAGAATAGTTTTTTTTAGATTGATTATTATTCATTCTAAGTTTTAGAAAAAAAATCAACCTCAAGGCATAGATCCTAATTCTAGAGAAGTAGAATTCGTATTGGTGAGTCTGTTCATCAATATTGAGGTTGTGTGTTTAATCTTGTAACTTCAAGCATTGAATACAAGTTTACAAGTTGTTGATTATATACTGTTTTGTTTACTGTTATATTAAATATCAAAGTGTTATTCCACAACTTCTTTGATATTGTTTCTGAGAATTTGTTCTTGTTAAGAAATCGATCCTGACAAGTGGTATCAAAGCAACTTCTTTGATATTGTTTCTGAGAATTTATTCTTGTTAAGAAATCGATCCCCATGGCAACTTTGGGTGAGAAATCAACAAAAGGACCCCGGTGCCAAGAAACCAAGGGGGTAGTTGGTGCTTTTGCTAGGTAGAAGGCCACTACTAAAAGATCCAAGGATCCCTCAAGGATGGGCAACATATCCAAAAAGGGTGAGGACAGAGCTGAAATTGATGAATTGATGGCAAAACATTCCAAGGATCCTTCAAGGGTGGGTAAAACACCTAAAGAAGGTGAGGATAGATATATTTACTGGGAATTGATTGAAGCATTAGCCAACATCAATGTTGATGTGGTTAATCAAGGAAAGGAAATTAAAGAATTGCAGCAAGTGGTCATCTCCCAACAAGAGCAGATTTCCAAACTCAAACAATTGGTAGGAAAACTCACTGCCAAGAAAAGGAGAAAGCAGTTTGTTCTAAGGAGGAGAAATGGGGCAAACACAAAGAAGGAGGAAAATGCTTCCAAAAAGGGGGGAGAATTCAAGCTCAGAACAGATAGATCAACAGATTGAGGGGGAGTTTGTTGAAGAAAGGGATGAATTTGTTGAAGAAAAGGCAGCAGCAGAAACAACACCAGCAGCAGTAACAACCCCAGAAGCAGAAACTGTTACTACTGCTAAGTCAAAACAAGCAGCAGAAACTGTTAGTGCTGCTGAAACTACACAAGCAGCAGTAACAGGATTAACATCTGAAGAGGTTGAAGTAGCTGAGATGTTGGTAAAAGCAAAGAATGACACTCCCAAAGCAAAAGGAGTGGTCATAAATGAAGGGGGAGCAAAGAAATCAGAAAAGAAAGACATGGCTGCAGATGTAAAAAGAAAAGGGAAAGAAAAGATGATAGAAACTGATCAACCAACCAAAAAGCAAAAGATGATTGAATCAGATGAAGCATTAGCCAAGAAACTGCAAGAAGAGTTAGATCAAGCAGAGAAAGAGCAGGTTGAGAAAGACAGAGAGATAGCCAGAGCACTAGCCAATGAACTAAATGAAGCATTTCAGAAAGGGTTGGAAACAGAGAAAGCTAAGCAAAGAGCAATAAGCTTGAGAAAGGCTATGATGGCCAGAACAAGTGCAAAGAAGAGAAGACCTTCACAAACTTACCTTGCAACTCAGGAAAGGAACAAGATGATAACTTTCTTGAGAAGTGCAATTGGTGTGAAGAAAGAAATGTTTATAAAGACGACTTTTGATCAAGTCAAGGGACTATATGAGAAAGAAATGGGAAAGCTGAAGAATAATGAAAAGAACAGAGTGGAGTTTGAAAAGAAAGCTAAGGAGAGGCATGATGTGAATATCAATAAACCCTTCCCTGAAAGTGAAGAAGGAACTCCAACAAAGGAAAAGGTAGAGATTAAGGAAGAAGAGACTCTAGCTCAGAAGATCAAGAAGATAAAAAGAGTTAAGTCTATTGCTTCTAAAGGTCCTAGATCAGAAGAAAGGACAAAGGAAGAAAAGAAGAAGGAAGCTACTATAAGGCAAGGGCAAAGGATACTGAAGAGAACCAAGATGATGGCAAACAGAAAGAAAGTTGACAAGAAGCCTAGAGTAGAAGAAGAAAAGAAAGTTGAAACTCAGGAAGAAGTACCACAGAGATCAGATGCAAACATGTACATGGTGATAATGGATAAAATTCCAAAGCCTATCTCAGCTGAACCTGTTGGATTCAAACCTCCTGAAATTATTCATTGGGATACTATGGAGGTGGGTGGCAAGGAGTATATCAGATTAAAAAGAAAGGATGAGAAATATGAAGTCTACAGCACTTGGAACAAAATTGTCAGAGAATGTTCAAGATCTGATTTGGAAGAAATGTTTGAAGTTGGTATGAAAGTACATGCAAATCAGTTGAAAGCTTCAGGGTTACCAATTGTGAAGCTGGTTATGGAGTATTTGTGCATGTTGTTCAATCCAGAAGCAGTAAAGCATTTAATCAGATATGTGTTTGAAGCTGTCATAGGATGGACTTTGTATGAAAGGAGTGGAGTCTATGAATTAGCCTTGGATACTTTTCACATGGAGTATTACTTGGTGGATAGGGTCTACAATAACACAAGTTTGAAGCTTCATACCATGTTAAATAAGAAGCTGGGTTGTGTACCAAATTCAGAAATGGCAAAGTACCTAATTCAGAGAACTATCAATCAGAGTATGGGACTGGATCCTAACATTGGAGTAGATCAATGAAGGTTTTGAAAGCATTTGAAGAACTTGACTTCTCTTCTTAAAAGTCAAGTTAGGGGGAGATTGTTGGGAACTGAAGAAAAGGTCAAGTATGGTTAATGCTGCTAGTTCAGAATTACTACTGCTAGAAAACTTCAAAGTAATACTGCTGAGTATTACTACTGCTAGTAGAATTAATACTGCTAGTCAAAGTAAGTGCTGCTTGAACAAAGTTAGTACTGCTTAGCTAGTTAGTACTGCTAGTGGTTAGTGCTGCATAGTAGTTAATGCTGCTAAAACCAAGTTAATGCTGCTTCATAGATAATGTGAAGATAATGATGAAGAGATCGTGGTTAAAGATAAACATGGAAAGCTGAAGATATTCATTGAAGATATACTGAAGATATTTTATTTATTGTAATTATCTTTTATTCAGTATATGTACAGATTTGATAGAATAGTTTTTTTTAGATTGATTATTATTCATTCTAAGTTTTAGAAAAAAATCAACCTCAAGGCATAGATCCTAATTCTAGAGAAGTAGAATTCGTATTGGTGAGTCTGTTCATCAATATTGAGGTTGTGTGTTTAATCTTGTAACTTCAAGCATTGAATACAAGTTTACAAGTTGTTGATTATATATTGTTTTGTTTACTGTTATATTAAATATCAAAGTGTTATTCCGCAACTTCTTTGATATTGTTTCTGAGAATTTATTCTTGTTAAGAAATCGATCCTGACAACCTCCTACACCACCCTCCATTCTCGCTACCAAGATGTCAATCGAGGACCTAAAATCCATACTACTTGCCAAGCTTCTTGCCCAATCTCAAACAGAACCCTCCCAGGATGCCGATCTTCTATCGCTTCTACGTGCTCAAGCATCCACACCTACCCCACCACCCCCCAACCCATCATATCTCCAGAAGTCTTCCAGCTCCAATAAGCCATGCTTCAGTCTCTACAGCAAACGGTAGCTGTATTGACTGAACGCCTATCAGTAGTGGAAGACACCTGTCGTAGCCAGGCAGACAGGCTCAAGCGCCGGCATGATGATCAGGATGATCCTGATCACCATGAGGGGGAGAAGCACCAACGCCTAACAGAGCCGGAGACACAGTTTGTGGAATCAGTTCAAGTGGGAACGGAACAGGGTTCGGGTTCTGGTACTCGAACAGAAGGGCAGGGACAGGCACAGGAACAGTGTATGGATTTGGTGCTGTATGATATTCCAAGGGTTGAAAAGCCTGAGGAATTTGATGAAGGTTCTCCGATTGTACCTGAAGACTGGGCGTTAATTCTTGATCTATATGAAGTTACTGACCCGACAGAAGAATGTGCAAACACTGAAAAAGCTCTGGTAGTTATGCAAGCTGAAATAGACGAGATTCTTCATCCAGACGATCAGACTTCTGTCGCAGTACCGTTGTTGACTTATCCTGTTGATCACCCTGATCTTCCTAATGCAGATATTCCCGTCAGATCTCCTCCAGCTTCACCAGTTAGGGAATCAGAAAGTACTCAGCCAGCTCCACCATCCAAGTGGGAAAGAGTAAGAATCAAAGTTCCTTTCCTTGAAGAAAGTCAAAAGAAAATATTTGCCCACTGGATTCGTTCATATGATGAAGTTGTACTTCATGGTCTATAGTCTGTGAAAACCAAGGAAAAGCAGCGTGAACTTGTATTCGTGTATAAGAAGTTTTAAGGCAAGCACTCCAAGACAAAGCTCAAGATTACATCTATTTACTGGATTCAATCTGCCTTTTTCATGAAAGTAAAGTATTCAGACTTCATGGTAACGAGAGAAGATGGTCAGAAGTATTGTTTTTCTGAAGATGACTTTCCGTGTCTTGAACCACAAGATCTGTTGTTCATTCTTCGAGACTTAAAGACCAGAACCATCAGACCGGGGAAGTCATTGATGCACTCGAGACCGTAAAGAGATATATGAAGTGTGCGATGAAACTTGCCTCGGTGGAAGATTTTTAGATTGGGTTAGAAAGCAACCAGCCAAAGATTAATCTGCTGAAGCCTAATTTGAAGATTCCGTCTGATGCCCAGAATGTGCCTGCATTTACAGTGATAAAGATTCCAAAATTCGGCATGACATATGTGAACAACGAAGGTGTTCTACGTTTTATCCGATTCGATCAGATTGCCAAATTATGTGATGGTACATTGATGTTGCTGAAAGACAAGTTGAAACGTGCACTTAGTCAAGATGAAAAAGGGGTTCAGCCTTTGGATCCTAAATACAAGCCACTTGTTCTTGAAGCACTGGGAGTTATTGAAGAGCGACTAGAGTACAGAACGCAAATTAGATACTTCGAGATCAGTTTTAGTTTTCGGAAGATTTATGTTCCAAACTGGCGCGATTATCAACTTCTATTTAAAGGGGGAGATTGTTAGGGTAAATTTATATGTTAAATAGAAGTTCAGGGTGTATTTTGTAAAGTTCTTAATAGTTTTATAGCTTGTTGGGCCTAAAAGCCCATAAGCCCATTATCGTGTAAGCCTGAATATATAAAGGCGTTTCTAGTTCATATTTCAGGTTTACAAGATAATGGGCTTATGGGCTTTTAGGCCCAACAAGCTATAAAACTATTAAGAACTTTACAAAATACACCTTGAACTTCTATTTAACATATAAATTTACCCTAACAGTGATCCGAACCAATAAAAATATAAAAATGCATTAATGTAGTTTCGTCTTACCATTTTAGTGCATTAAAAAGATATGATTGACAAGAAAATAAAGTGGAACTTAACGACCGATCAAAAACACCCCACACTTAAATATTGACCGTCCTTGGACAATAAAACAATTTATTTCAGATAATTCAAAAATGGTCAAATCAAACTCATTAGAACTCATAGCATGTCATGAATATGGGATAAGTCAACCATCAAACCCTTTGCACGTGCATACTATTTCGAGAACTAACATGAAATGATCTAGTAAGCTCACACTAGGATAAGATTCACTCAATCACTCATGTGTTTTGGGTTATATGTTTTGCTCGAGACATCCTCACGTGACTGGTACTCTACCATAGGCTTGCAAAAGTTCCCATTCTCAACCGTTGGAAGTGCATGCAAGATACAAATCAAAATGTCTTTTTCAAGGGTTATGATGGTGGCAATGGGTAAGGTGGGATAATATATGGTGAAGTAACTTTAAAACCGTTAAGACTAAGGGACATTGTGAGCAATAAACCAAGAGCATGTCACATTGTGGTTCTCTTTGAAACTATTAAGCACTTCTCACTTCAATGACTGCAAGCCTTTATTCTTTTTATTTTTTCTTTCTTTTTTTTCCACGGGGCATATATCGGCTTTTAAACCCTTTCTTCGTGCCACTTTCTTTTATTCTTTCTTCTTTTTTTTGAGGCTTTGCTTTCTACTCTTTTCTTCTTTTGAGAGCACAACTTCAAGATATTAACAATTTAGCTCATTGGTCTAATGTCATACTCCCACAGTCTTAAGGTTGGGTAGGAAGTGTTTAGGCTTTTGTGGTTTGTAGCTTAGGTGTGTCAAAGGAACGGGTTTGTAGGCTCAAAATGGTTAATCAAGTGGATTGCATTTTTAGGATAGGCTTTTTGGCTAAAAGTAGTTAACATTCACATCAAATATGGCCTTTATCACTTTTGTATGCAAGCATGACTTAAATGCAATCTTGAAGAGAATAGATGCAAGTTCTAGAGAGACTAATGCATATGAGGTGTAATACACACATGAAATGAAATAAGAGTAATTTGGATATTTTAGTCATAAGGCTCAAATATCTCATGGTTTAGATGTACTCTGTAACACCCGTAAATTCCTGTCTGTGAAAGCCAATCCTTTGAGAAATCCTTGATTCTGATCATGGAATTTCATCCCTTACGCCTTACCTTTTAAGCCTTATCGCATCGTGGGTGCTCCGGATGAAAATAGAAGAAATCGGGGCTCAGGACACTCGGGGCGATAGTGCCCTGGCGATAGTGCCCTGGGCACAATCGCCGGGCACAATCGCCAACAGAGTGGTGCCCGCGGTACAGTTTGGGCGATAGTGCCCTGGCGAGAGTGCCTTGGGCACAATCGCCTGCGGCCTCTGGTTGTTTTAAAATCGATTTTTGAGCAGCCCACCTCATTATTTCTCAACCCATTTCACCCTTTTCTCTCTAGAAACCGAACCCAAACCCTAAAAATCGGTTTTATACCTTCAAATCACCAAATCCATGATGTTCCAAGTGTTCTCCTCCACCTAACAAAGATTAGAAGCTCCACCTTCACCTTCCTCATCAAGTTCTTCGGTTGGGAGCTCGGGTTGAAATGTTGGATTGGGTGTTCTCGGAAGTCTCTTTGTCTTCAAGGGTAAGTTTTCTTGTAATACGTTATAAAATGCTCCATTGATGGTTTCTTAGTAATTTGGTTTCTCAAATCTCGAATTTGGTAAGTTTTGGAGAAAACTAGGGTTTTGGTATATTGTTTGGGGGAAATGCTTCTAAATGATTGAGTATGGATATTTATGGTTTGAAATGTTTGGATCTAGGTTTTGGAAGTTTCCGGCTTGAGGATTCAAGCGGCCTTCTAAAGAGCTCGTTGGGTAAAATCTAGATTTAGCCTAAATCTAGCAAGGTGAGTTCAAGTTGATTTGTGAAAACGTTGTGCATGCCAAAATGTTTATTTTAAAGCATCTATGTGTTTTACATGAAATTATCAACTGTTGAGTTGTTTGGTAACTTTTGATTATTTGAAGTGTTTAGCTTATTAAACCTTGTAAAACACCACATTTGGGATATTTTGATAAATGTGTTACAAAGGAATGTGACTTGGTGATTTATTGCATAAATGGGTATTTGGTCAAAAATGCACTTTTAAGTGTTTGTCGGGTTTTATGCATCATTCATGAAATGAGATACTTTGAAAAGTACGAAGGTGTGAGTCCTTTGGTTTTGGGTCGATCTCGACCTTGGGAACGCTTTAGAAAATGATAATCCTTTTTAGGTTTTGGGCCGAAGGCCAAATGTGACTTGAGAAACAAAGTTTTGGGAAAGATGTATTTTTGTTTATGTAACCACTTTGGCTCTCGTATTTTAGTCGGCCGTACATTATGCCTTTTTGGGGCTTGGTTTGCACTCAAATGAGTCTTCGGAACAATTGTTCAGTTTTGGTAGCCTGTTAAGGAACCTTGTCGTATGGTGTACCTAGTTGCATCTCATTTGTGAGTTACGTGTATTGGAGGCGTTAGCTCATCCGTTGGAGTCATGTAACGTGTTAGGTTGTAATGCAATGGATCCATAGGCATAGAGGTTGGTTTTTATCGTGTAAATGGGATAAGATTCCTGTGTTTTAATCTAGAAATAGGCGTTGATAATACGATGTAAGTCCTACATAATCAAGTGTGTCAAGGATGGAGAGATCCCAAGGTAAAGATCTGGATAGGATTGAACTTGGTGATTATTATGACTAAAGACCTGGAGAGGGTTGATGTCTATCCTGACTAAAGACCTGGATAGGGTTAATGTCTATTATGACTAAACACCTGGAGAGGGTTGAGGTCTATTATGACTAAAGACCTGGAGAGGGTTGATGTCTATCCTGACTAAAGACCTGGATAGGGTTGATGTCTATTATGACTAAAGACCTGGAGAGGGTTGATGTCTATCCTGACTAAAGACCTGGAGAGGGTTGATGTCTATCCTGACTAATGACCTGGATAGGGTTGATGTCTATCCTGACTAAAGACCTGGAGAGGGTTGAGGTCTATTATGACTAAAGACCTGGAGAGGGTTGAGTTCTATCCTGACTAAAGACCTGGATAGGGTTGATGTCTATTATGACTAAAGACCTGGAGAGGGTTGATGTCTATTATGGCTAAAGACCTGGAGAGGGTTGATGTCTATCCTGACTAAAGACCTGGATAAGGTTGATGTCTACCGTGACTAAAGACCTGGATAGGGTTGATGTCTACCGTGACTAAAGACCTAGATAGGGTTGATGTCAATGGTTGTTTATCCTTGAAGATACACTTATAACATACATCTGTGGTTTAACTTGTGTACCTGCCACATTCAATGGAATCGGGTCTTCCCCGTCACCGAAAGGTGTTGTTTTGGGTACTGAGTCTTGTGTCCATGTTTTCGGTGACATATTGCATATGAGATTTATTAACCATGATTTATGGGTTGAGTGTTATGCCCCACTCGTGATGTGGGTGTTTTGGGATGTGAAGTGTTATTCACGGTATCGTAATTGGGAGTCGATTTATATTCACGTTTTGAGTGAGTTTTGGATCACATCGTTTTATAAAGAATGGTTGTTTTGGAACGTTGTCTTTAATGGTGTAAACTGTGGAAAACGGGTCGTCTCTATTTCTAAAGTAATTTAGTTTGAAAGATCTTGATTTGAACTGTTTTCCTTTCTTTTAAAGATATACCCATTCATGTTAAAACTCTTGAACTCACTAGGCGTTAGCCTAACCTTTTATTTGTCGGCATGTGCATCAGGTTCCAGGTGGGGGTTGGTCCTAGCAGTTCTATGAAGAGATGTGCTTAGTCTTTCGCGAGTGTAAGTTTTGGTGAAGTCTTCCGCAGTTTAGAGATAGTGACTTCTTTTGGGTTTTAGTAGCACCCGTCCGTATTGTAGACTTTATGTATAGAATGCATGCGTGTAATGAGGTTAAATCTTAGATTGTGATTGCAGATGAATCAATTATTGATGTATTTAGAAATTTTTTTATTAGTTGCTATTTCTAATTTTGAGGGTGTTACAAGTTGGTATCAGAGCTTAAGTTTGAGAGAATTAGGTATTGATTTTGGATGCCTAGACTCAAACTAGTATTTTTATAAGTGATTGTAAGTGAAGTTGTATATTAGGAACCTTGAGATAAGATATTTTGGAGTTGATCGGGTCGCCAGAAACGGGAAACTTGTCGAGGGTCGCAAGGATGAACTTGTACGGTAGGTTCATAATGGCACCTGGCCAGGGTTATGGTGAACCTACATGCTACATGTGTGTACTTGAACTACCTGGGTATGATTACCGTTGGGGTAGTGAGAAAGTTTCTAAGCGAGTGATCTAAGGAGGGTTGACGTTTATAGCAATGTCACTTTGGAGTGACGGTTAAGACATGATGAATGCTGGAAGTTGACCATTGTGGGTCAGGACAATTGGTTGGAATATAACCTTAGACTTATGGAATTGATGTTAGTCGAGGAGAAATTATAAGGTGAACCGATAAAATATTCAAGTATTGTCTTAAGATGTTAAGCATCTGAATGATAATAGTATGAATTAAGAAGCGTGGTCCTAGGATGCCGAGTGCCGACCAAATTCATGCACAAAATTTATTTCTAAATAAGTTTGCATAAATTATTTTTCACGTTTTCAAAGTATAAAGTGAATTATGTTGCGAAGTCTGGGTAAAGCATTTAACACTCATCAGATTTTGAACCGTGAGTTTAATCCTGCATGAAGTTGTTTTGATTGCACGTGGTTGCAATTTATATTGGAAATCTCTCCGTCCCTGTTTTGGTGTTTAACGCTATTTTGGACATCTTAAGATCCGTGTTTTAATGCTATATGGGGCATTGGGCAAGTAACTGTAGAATTTTTAACCTTGACATTGGATCTCCTCCACGTATGTTAAGGTTTTAAAGGAAGAGTTGTCCCCATGTTGTTGAGTCTGAACTTCCCTGGAAATGTTGGGTCTGTACGAGTCGCATTGAATTTTATGGAATATTGTTTTGCGACTTTTGGGTGCGTGAGTGTACTTCGAAATGCGTGTGTTTTATTTTTTTTGTTGCGCGTAAATTTACGAGCTTTTTGGGCGTCGTGTCTTAGGAAAGTTTTGTTGAAATGGGTCGCTCTATTGTATGGGGTGGTTTTAGAATTCTGACATTTTAGACGTGTCGACGTTTTATGCTTTTATGTTGGGAAGTGAAAGTTTTGTCACCGCTTGACTCTAGCGTCAATGAGTTTTGTGAAAACTCAGTTGGCTTTATGGTGTCTTATTGTACGACATTTTGCGTCGCGTAAGCAAATTTTGGGTACGTGTGCATATGCATCTTGGGTGCGTTAATTGATGAGTTTTGTTAATAGATGTTGTCCCTCATGTTGTTTTGGGGAAGTTTCATTATTATGTGAATTATCTTCGAACTTTATACAAAAGTCAATCGTTGTATACTATTGGCATTGGATTAAATTGTACGGTTGGTTTGAGTAAGCATATAAGGGATTTATGTCGTTTCAGTTATTGATTTTACTGTTAGAAATTTTCCGCAATGCGTTAATCGAGCATCAGTTTTCAAGTCGTTATATTTACTATTTTGGTCAAGTGTGCCTTATTGGTGCAGCTCAAAGTTTAAATTTGATTTGATGATTATGTACGTCCCTATCACTTTACTGAGTTTTTGGGAAATAAACTGACGCATGTGGGACTTGTTGAAAATTTTATGTCGCAACATCTTGGTTAAAGAGGAAAGCTTTAAAGTTAAGATCATGAAGTTCCCTTTTGGGATTGTACAAACATTTATCACGCATGTTGGGATGCAAAGATTTATTTTCATGATTAATAGTGTAAATTTTGTTACACACCTTTTGTTACCATTTTATTTACGTAAATATGGATCAAATGAGTTTGGAAATGGTTTTATATGCGTAGAGTTGGTAACCAGTTTGGAAACCTATCGGAAGAATAATAGTGTGTTCTCACCATACGACTAATGGTTATAAAACTTATGTGTTTGAAGGTTTTATAAAAGTTTAAATTGGCATATTATTTGAAAACCTTGAACTCATTGGGCCTATGGATTTATACCCCATCGTGAAAGGAGTGGTATTTAGGGACTGAGGGAGCCTTGGGATTTGAAACGTCGGATGATCTGACTTGCGGTCAGCCTTGGATTTTGGGTTCCCGTTTTGAGTATGTGCGCGTTTGATTTATGGAGGTAGTAGATTTAAGTCTTCCCGAATAATTGAGGAAGGATTTTATACTTGGGAAATCCTGCGGGATGGGATTTTATGAGTTAATCTGTGTTTTAATTTGGATTCGGTTTGGTTGGTTGCTCGTCGGTGTGGCATCGTGGTATATGTTGTTGGTGTGTCGTCTTAGTGGTTTTCGCAATCAAAGAAATTTCTGGCGGTCTATTTGTGGGAAATGTGAGATTTGTGATTTTAGTATTCGGTTAAGTGTCGACCTTAGTGCGACAACCCGTCTGGAATGGGATTTTGGGCGAGAGGTCCACATTTTCGAGGTCACCGTTTAGTCCTAGGCGTCGACTTATTTTCTTGAGGTCATTGGATCTTCGAATGGATGGATGTAACCTGGTTGGATTATGGAAAATAGTGACCTTTCGGTATTGGATTTTGAAAGGAGTTTGGGTATGGAGGATTGAGTATCGAGGTACCCAAGCATTCCTGTGGTGATAAGGATGTTACTTTAGGAATGTTGTGAGATTGGTGTGGAATCGGGGTTGAGTGACAGCCGAATCTGTGTTAACCGGTTGCATAAAAGACATTTTGGTACGCCTTGGAAGAATGCCTTTATGAATATTAGGAATGGATTAGTGAAATAAGAGGATTTGGAAGTGTGGTTTTGATCTTTGATGTTGGGTCCGGGATTGCTTAGACCCGAAGGAGATTTGTGGGTGAGACTTGGAGTCATAAGTTACCTGGGGGTGGTAATTGTCATCCAAGGTTGGGAGACGACTGTAACTTTGTGGGTAAAAGATTACTTTGGATAGTCCAGTGTTCGCTCAGTTATGAGTATGTTGTGCCCAAAAGGAGCAGCACACGTGAATATCGGTGTAGGGGTCGTGGTAGCGGTTTTGGCAAATGGATTAAGGTCAACCTTTTCAACTGGAGACGTTCCATCGAGAGGATTAATTTCGAGGATGAAATCATTCTAAGGTTGGGAGGATTGTAACACCCGTAAATTCCTGTCTGTGAAAGCCAATCCTTTGAGAAATCCTTGATTCTGATCATGGAATTTCATCCCTTACGCCTTACCTTTTAAGCCTTATCGCATCGTGGGTGCTCCGGATGAAAATAGAATAAATCGGGGCTCAGGACACTCGGGGCGATAGTGCCCTGGCGATAGTGCCCTGGGCACAATCGCCGGGCACAATCGCCAACAGAGTGGTGCCCGCGGTACAGTTTGGGCGATAGTGCCCTGGCGAGAGTGCCTTGGGCACAATCGCCTGCGGCCTCTGGTTGTTTTAAAATCGATTTTTGAGCAGCCCACCTCATTATTTCTCAACCCATTTCACCCTTTTCTCTCTAGAAACCGAACCCAAACCCTAAAAATCGGTTTTATACCTTCAAATCACCAAATCCATGATGTTCCAAGTGTTCTCCTCCACCTAACAAAGATTAGAAGCTCCACCTTCACCTTCCTCATCAAGTTCTTCGGTTGGGAGCTCGGGTTGAAATGTTGGATTGGGTGTTCTCGGAAGTCTCTTTGTCTTCAAGGGTAAGTTTTCTTGTAATACGTTATAAAATGCTCCATTGATGGTTTCTTAGTGATTTGGTTTCTCAAATCTCGGATTTGGTAAGTTTTGGAGAAAACTAGGGTTTTGATCTCGTTTGGGGTTTTGGTATATTGTTTGGGGGAAATGCTTCTAAATGATTGAGTATGGATAGTTATGGTTTGAAATGTTTGGATCTAGGTTTTGGAAGTTTCCAGCTTGAGGATTCAAGCGGCCTTCTAAAGAGCTCGTTGGGTAAAATCTAGATTTAGCCTAAATCTAGCAAGGTGAGTTCAAGTTGATTTGTGAAAACGTTGTGCATGCCAAAATGTTTATTTTAAAGCATCTATGTGTTTTACATGAAATTATCAACTGTTGAGTT
Organism: Arctium lappa; assembly: GCA_023525745.1. Classification (NCBI taxonomy): domain Eukaryota; kingdom Viridiplantae; phylum Streptophyta; class Magnoliopsida; order Asterales; family Asteraceae; genus Arctium; species Arctium lappa. Next base: position 44,264,539 of record CM042063.1, read on the forward strand.
GTTTGGTAACTTTTGATTATTTGAAGTGTATAGCTTATTAAACCTTGTAAAACACCACATTTGGGATATTTTGATAAATGTGTTACAAAGGAATGTGACTTGGTGATTTATTGCATAAATGGGTATTTGGTCAAAAATGCACTTTTAAGTGTTTGTCGGGTTTTATGCATCATTCATGAAATGAGATACTTTGAAAAGTACGAAGGTATGAGTCCTTTGGTTTTGGGTCGATCCCGACCTTGGGAACGCTTTAGAAAATGATAATCCTTTTTGGGTTTTGGGCCGAAGGCCAAATGTGACTTGAGAAACAAAGTTTTGGGAAAGATGTATTTTGGTTTATGTAACCACTTTGGCTCTCGTATTTTAGTCGACCGTACATTATGCCTTTTTGGGGCTTGGTTTGCACTCAAATGAGTCTTCGGAACAATTGTTCAGTTTTGGTAGCCTGTTAAGGAACCTTGTCGTATGGTGTACCTAGTTGCATCTCATTTGTGAGTTACGTGTATTGGAGGCGTTAGCTCATCCGTTGGAGTCATGTAACGTGTTAGGTTGTAATGCAATGGATCCATAGGCATAGAGGTTGGTTTTTATCGTGTAAATGGGATAAGATTCCTGTGTTTTAATCTGGAAATAGGCGTTGATAATACGATGTAAGTCCTACATAATCAAGTGTGTCAAGGATGGAGAGATCCCAAGGTAAAGATCTGGATAGGATTGAACTTGGTGATTATTATGACTAAAGACCTCGAGAGGGTTGATGTCTATCCTGACTAAAGACCTGGATAGGGTTGATGTCTATTATGACTAAAGACCTGGAGAGGGTTGAGGTCTATTATGACTAAAGACCTGGAGAGGGTTGATGTCTATCCTGACTAAAGACCTGGATAGGGTTGATGTCTATTATGACTAAAGACCTGGAGAGGGTTGAGGTCTATTATGACTAAAGACCTGGAGAGGGTTGATGTCTATCCTGACTAAAGACCTGGAGAGGGTTGATGTCTATCCTAACTAATGACCTGGATAGGGTTGATGTCTATCCTGACTAAAGACCTGGAGAGGGTTGAGGTCTATTATGACTAAAGACCTGGAGAGGGTTGATGTCTATCCTGACTAAAGACCTGGATAGGGTTGATGTCTATTATGACTAAATACCTGGAGAGGGTTGATGTCTATTATGACTAAAGACCTGGAGAGGGTTGATGTCTATCCTGACTAAAGACCTGGATAGGGTTGATGTCTACCGTGACTAAAGACCTGGATAGGGTTGATGTCTACCGTGGCTAAAGACCTAGATAGGGTTGATGTCAATGGTTGTTTATCCTTGAAGATACACTTATAACATACATCTGTGGTTTAACTTGTGTACCTACCACATTCAATGTAATCGGGTCTTCCCCGTCACCGAAAGGTGTTGTTTTGGGTACTGAGTCTTGTGTCCATGTTTTCGGTGACATATTGCATATGAGATTTATTAACCATGATTTATGGGTTGAGTGTTATGCCCCACTCGTGATGTGGGTGTTTTGGGATGTGAAGTGTTATTCACGGTATCGTAATTGGGAGTCGATTTATATTCACGTTTTGAGTGAGTTTTGGATCACATCGTTTTATAAAGAATGGTTGTTTTGGAACGTTGTCTTTAATGGTGTAAACTGTGGAAAACGGGTCGTCTCTATTTCTAAAGTAAATTAGTTTGAAAGATCTTGATTTGAACTGTTTTCCTTTCTTTTAAAGATATACCCATTCATGTTAAAACTCTTGAACTCACTAGGCCTTAGCCTAACCTTTTATTTGTCGGCATGTGCATCAGGTTCCAGGTGGGGGTTGGTCCTAGCAGTTCTATGAAGAGATGTGCTTAGTCTTTCGCGAGTGTAAGTTTTGGTGAAGTCTTCCGCAGTTTAGAGATAGTGACTTCTTTTGGGTTTTAGTAGCACCCGTCCGTATTGTAGACTTTATGTATAGAATGCATGTGTGTAATGAGGTTAAATCTTAGATTGTGATTGCAGATGAATCAATTATTGATGTATTTAGAAAAAAAAATTATTAGTTGCTATTTCTAATTTTGAGGGTGTTACATACTCACCCAATCAATCAATGCTAGTTTCAAATAGCACGACACATCAAACAGTCTTAGGTGACTAATCGACCAATTCATTAGTGTTATATGCTCCTTAGAGTCTAACAAGAACTTTTTCATTATGCTCATATATGTAAAAGAATTATTGCCCTAGAACAAATCAAGTATTTAAGTTTTTTTTAACACCCCACACTTTATCATGCATTGTCCCCAATGTATGCACTTATGCTAAAACACATATAAAGATGTGAGGAACAAAAAAAACTCCCCTGGTTGTCCTTCCAATGCATGACTGGTGCAATGTTGATCAATCCATGTAAGCTCCGACCTATATGGGAATGTCAGCCTTCGGCGTTTTGTCAGCACTTTCCTGTTAAAATACAAAAGCTCGGACCAACTTCGTTAAAGCACAATAAAGATTCAACATCAATCAATCAGAAAATTTCCAAAATTTTTCCCTCACCCCAACTTAGAAATATGCATTATCCTCAATGCTGGGAAGCGGGACTCAACCAAAAGAGGCTCCAAGCTTAGAGGTAGAGGTCAACAAAGATAAACAAGAAAAATAAGAACACCTAACAAAAAGAACTAAACAAAAATCCTCGTTTTCGTAGGGAAACACGATTGCACTTAGCACGTGCAACAAGCCTTTTAAACCCCTAGTTTCCCCCTAGTGGACGAGTGAAGTCTCGTGAGGGTTTGCAGTGAACACACCCACGAAGTTCATTTAACTATAATATGACTAACTAATGCGATAAAAATAAAATACAAAAAGAAACGAATTGTACAAAACACAAGCAGGTGTTAATCTTGTTACTAACCTGTTAGTTATGTACCTGCATTGTGATGCTTTCGAGGATCTTTCATACACAATGAGTGAAGGAAAATAATCTCTAAAACTGAATGAATTCGACTTTCTATAGTCGATGCAGACTCGCTATCAAAGGTTGGGGCGTGCAAGAATGTCTTCCCTCACCCAAGGTCTTTCAATGCTTTAATGCGTGATCTTGCCATCTAACCATTTGATCATTTCTTGTACGCTTACCTCTCTCCAATTCAGATTCATCTTATGTGGTGGTTTTCTAATTGAATGCAAATAGGATATAGCCAACCATTTGATAACTTCATGAATGTTCACTTCTCCCCAACTTGGGTTCAACTCTCTCAAAGGTTTTGCGTTGGATTCAACAAGAGCTTGGTGTGTGCATTTGGATGAATCGATTCCCACAGAATCCTCAGTCAACACTCTCTCTACCACTGTAAGATCTTTCAAGATAGGCCTAATAATGCAATCAAGTGATGTGTTTAGCTCAAGGGATGGAGGTTGGTCGAGTAGAGTTTTTGAAGGCTCTTGTGCCAAACTCGCGGTGAAACTTCCTCTTCATAAGCACGTGGTAGTTGATCGGAGGTGATCGGTTCAACTAACAAAATCTGAGTCTCATCTAAATCCACCGATTCTAGTTCATGTTCTAATGAGACCTCTACTATCCTCTCTTTTTCCTCACCATTCTTGAGACTTCGTGTGATTGAACACGATCGTTACCAGATAATCAAACAACACAAAGATATAGATTACCAACCTGTTTCATTAACAACAATCGATTAAAATGGTTGATGCTTTGAAGCTCACTGTTGTTTTCTCTCTGATGAATAGTAATTGGGTCGATGATGATCTTAGTTGAGAGATATGAGAAGTTGTGAGATAATAATATCTCATAACCTTTTATATTTCACTAACTAATATCTAGAAATAATATCTAAACTAATATCTAAAACATAATATCCTAAAATATCTATTAGTTAGATATTTAGGAATAATACCAAATACAATAATTAAGACAATAATTAACTTTGACAATTATTACAAACTTAACATTAGACTAATCTTGAGAGTGGCTTTTCAGCTTTAGCTTCAGATTCCAAACTTCAATTGGATGATCTTGAATCCAATAAATCTGAGATCTAACAATCTCCCCCTTTGGATCAAGATCATTACTAAATGGATTTAGCAATTCAGCCTTCTCTTTCAGCTCAGAAGTTGGAATCTCCTTCTTCAGTTTTAGCTTCAGAATGCTTTAGCAAAGTACCTTCAAAAAAAATTTATCTGAAATCAGCATGTCTTCAGAATACTTTGATCTCTCGCATTACTTGGTTAGCTTTTCTCTTCTTCAATGTCTCTTGAGACATAACTTGTAATGTAATGGACATTTCTTCAATCTTTAGGTTATCCCCCCTTTTTGATGAATAGAGAAACGATTTCATCAAAACTCTGAGGAAGAATGTATTTCAGTTGGAGCCTCTGATACATCAATTCAAAAGATATTCATCCAGATCTTTGCAAATCTTGACAAAATAGTCGTTAAAATGAATCAACAAATGAATCAGTTAAAATGCCTGTCAGTAACCCTAAGTCACTGTGTGTAACGAATACACATTGGAAATGAGCTTTTTGATGTTGACTCCCCCAAGGCTTCCATTCAATCATCGAAACACCACAAAGGCAATTTCTATGAACGTTATGACAAAGAAACAAATTCCTTGTGTATTTGTGCTTGTGATAGAAAGAATTAAGCACGGATGATTGCTTATAGGCTCAAAACTTGTGTATACCACTGAGACAACAGTAAGTTAAACACAGACTCAATGTGCAAGATTGAAGTACGAAGGTGGGGCAGACTTCCTTCTTTTCAATATCCAGATTTTCCAAATGAAAATCAGATAGCAAATGTGTTGCTTCCCCTTTGAAAATGTGAAACACTTTCCTTTTGAGAAGAAAATGAGTAGATGGTGAGGTTTGATCAAGAGTTGGCATTGGCTAGTTGCCTGTTTCAATAATGTTCACCAAAGAAATGTGAAACACTAGAAATGTGGTTGCCCGGCTCAGAAAAAGTTTGTGCAGAGTTCTGATATTCTTTTAACTCTGTTCTCACACCTTCTTTCTTTTAAACATTTATCTTACTCTCTTTTTCTGTATACCTCATCACACAATCCAAACTCATTTCTTTTGACTTTTCACACTCAATCACTTTGGATTAACTTCTTGGGTAGAAATAACTGGTTAACGTGATTCCATAGAAGTTCAAGTAAGTCCTAGCACAAAAAAATCATGTTTTCCTATGATGCATAAGATGCTCAAAATGGTTTAACTATTTCAGTTAAAGCACAAATAGATCTTGAAAACATTTAAAGTCACACTTCCAAATCATGAAATCGGTTTAAGATTCGGGAAGTGGTTTGAACATGTAAGAACAATGTTTTCTATGATTGAAAGTTGTCCACTTTTCAACCATATTTCAGATGAAGATAAGGAATGTTACCTTTTGAGTGCAATCTTACATCTCATGAAGCTAAGCTTAAAGTCATAAAGATATGATCTTGTAAGCATCTCTCAAAAACTGCAAAAGTCTTATGTCATATTCAAAGCAAAATTTATTCACTGAAAATGAAAATGACAAAAAACAGTAAAACTATTAATGTATGAGTCCTGATCAGAAATAATCAAAAGTCATATCCATACTCCTTTGACTTGAAGAGCTCCCCCTAAAACCATGCATTACAAAAAAAAATTGACATAAAAGGTAAATGCAGAAATTTTATGAGCTCCCCCTCAAAATAACAATGATCATCTTTGGAGTTTCTTCTCACACTCCTTCTTTGATCATGAACATAATAGAAATGTGAAGATATCTTGCGGAAATGAAGAAAATGATGAAAAATTTACAATAAGAAACTTTAATAGGCAACCCCGATTAGTTCTTAAGATTTAGCATACCAAGCTTAGAGACAAGAAAATTGAATCTCTTTTCGTCTAAGGGTTTGGTAAACAAATCTGCAAGTTGATAATCAGTTTTTACAAAGAAAAGTTCAATTGTTCCTTTTTCGACATGATCTTTTATAAAGTGATACCTGACATCGATGTGTTTGGTCTTTGTATGTTGAACAGGATTAGCTGTTATCGCGATTGCGCTCTTCGAGCCACGGTATATCGGGATATGGTTGAAGTAAAAACCATAGTGTCGCAATTGAGTTCTCATCCACAAGACCTAAGAACAGCAACTAGCAGCAACTACATATTCTGCTTCGGCCGTTGAAGTTGAGACACATAATTGTTTCGTCGATGCCCAACTGACGAGTTTATCACCGATGAACTGTATATGACCTGATGTGCTCTTCCTGTCTAACATACAACCAGCATGATTTGCATCTGTATATGTTGTTAGTTCAAAGCTAGTATCTTTAGGATACCACAGACCAAGATCTAAAGTGCCTTTCAGATACCTAAAAATGCGCTTAACGGCAGACACGTGGGATTCTTTAGGATTGGCCTGATATCTTGCACATAAACATGTTGAAAACATTATATCTGGCCTACTAGAAGTAAGATACATCAAAGAACCTATCATTCATCTGTAAGTCCTAACATCAACAGCCTTTCCAGAAGGATCGGTGCCAATCTTAGTACCTGGTGCCATTGGGGTACCAATCGGTTTAGAATTTTCCATTTTGAACTTCCGAAGAATATCAAGAATGTATTTTGATTGATTGATAAAAATCCCCGATGAAAATTGTTTGACTTGTAATCCGAGAAAGAAATTCATCTCTCCCATCATATTCATCTGAAATCTTGACACCATAAGGTTTGAAAAATTCTTACAGTACTTAGGATTTGTAGAGCCAAAAATAATATCATCCACATAGATTTGAATAAGAATGATATCGGCTTTCTCCTTTTTAATAAACAAAGTGGTATCTACCGTACCTTTTGTAAAACCAGACTTGACTAAAAATTGAGATAGGACATCATACCTGGCGCGAGGAGCTTGTTTCAGTCCATAGAGTGCTTTGTCGAGAATGTAGACATGATTCGGTTTCTCTTGATTGACAAAGCCTTCTGGATGCGTGACGTAGACTTCTTTCTTTAGAATGCCATTCAGAAAGGCGGTCTTCACGTTCATTTGAAAGACAGTGAGGTTCTTGTGAGCAGCGTAGGCTAGAAACATTCGAATTGCCTCTAAACGCGCCACAGGAGCATATGTCTCGTCATAATCTATTCCTTCCTCTTGCCTATATCCCTTGGCTACAAGTCTTGCTTTGTTTCCGATAACGGTACCATCTTCATCTTTCTTGATCTTGAAAACCCATTTCGTACCTATAATGGTTTTACCTTGAGGTTTGGGTACGAGTCTCCATACTTCAAGTGCTTCGAACTGATTCAGCTCTTCTTGCATTGCAGTCACCCAATCTGAATCAGCAAGGGCCTTAGATACGCGAGTAGGCTCGATATTGCTCAGAAATGATTCATGCATACACATATTCATTGAAGCAGACATAATTTGCACCGGTTTTGATGGATCACCAATGACTTGGATTATCGGGTGCTCTTTGGTCTATTTGTGTTCATGAGGGAGTGGATTATATGTAGATAGATCAATATAAAAAGGAATGGGGGGTTCAGTTGAAGTAGTAGGTGCAGAAGTCTCAGTAGGTACAGCTTGGAGAGGCTGTAGATCAGTTCGAATAGAGCAACCTACTGATTCACCAACTTCTGTAGCTTCGTTATTAATCACAGCTTCAACTGTCGGAGTTGGCATTTGAACTTTCACTTCTTGTTGAATCGTGGAGTCTGATTCAGTAGAAATATCTGAAATGGTTGGATGAGTAGTCGTTAAGTCTTTCATCCTGTCAACCACAACATATTTCTTCACATTAGATCCAAGAAATTCATCATAAAACAGTTCAAATAATAAATCTAAATCAGATAAATGATTAGTAAACGTTGATGCCCCATCTGATTTGTTAACTTGAGACTCAGGTTCTGGACTGATTTGCCCAGAAGCTAGTACTCCTGTTATCATGGGTTCTGAACAGACGTGTTTAGAAGCCATTTCTTCATCAAATGTGACGTTGATGCTTTCGACAACATTCTTTGACTTCTTCAGATATACATGGAATGCAGTAGATGTAGAGGAATAACCAATGAAGATGCCTTCGTCAGCCTTGGCACTGAACTTGTTCAGACTCTCTCTGTCGTTTAGCACAAAACACTTACACCCAAATATATGGAAATATTTGATTGTCGGTGTTCGGTTGTTGATTAAGGCATAAGGAGTCTTCTTGAATCTGCGGTGTATCATGGATCGATTCTGAGTGTACCACGCAGTCGATACAACTTCAGCCCACATAAATAGAGGTAAGTCAGATTGACTTAGCATAGTACGAGCAGCCTCGACTAGCGTTCGATTTCTTCTTTTGACAACTCCATTCTGTTTAGGCATTCGTGCAGCAGAGTATTGATGTGAAATCCTGACATATTCGAGATATTCTTCAACCTTTTTGTTCTTGAACTCTGTGTCGTTTTCAGTTAGTAGAAACTTGACTGGTTTCTGTAGATTCACCTGGGTCGTCTTCAGGAATGTAATGAGAACATCTAGTGTCTCATCTTTTGAACGTAGAAATTTGACCCAAGTGTATCGCGAGTAATCGTCCACGATAACTAGAATGTATTTCTTTCCGCCTAAGCTTTGCGTTCGCATCAGACCACAGAGATCCATATGCAACAACTCTAACGGAGCGCTGGTACTCGGTTCAGGCTTTGGTTTATGTGGAGCTCTCTTCATCTTTCCTTTTTCACACGCTGCACATAAGTGTTCTTTTTCGTACTTGAGCTCTGTAAGTCCTTTCACTAACTTCCCACTGACCAGTTTGTTGATGTACCGAAAGTTGAGGTGAGAGAGTCGTCGATGCCATAACCAGCTTTGTTGCATCGAGGCTTTTGAGAGTAGACAAACCTGTTTGTCAGTCTGGACGTTTGAAAAATTGATTGTGTAGAGGTCGGACTTTCGAGTGCCAACCAAGAGTTCCTTGCCTTCTTCAGTGCGAACAGAACACCTCTTGGCTTTGAAATGGACCTCTAAGCCTTTGTCACAGAACTGGCCTATACTGAACAGGTTGTGTCTTAAGCCTTCAACATAGCTCACCTTCTTGATCGTGACATTGTCATGTACCATATCACCATATCCTAGTATTGGTGAAAATTGGTCGTTCCCAAATCTAACCGTTCCGCAATACTTCTCTGTAAAGTTGGTCAGCATCTCTTTCTGCCCTGTCATATGCTTGGAACACCCGCTATCCAAGTACCACATATGACGGGCCTGCACAAGAGAAATTACAAAACAAGAGTTTTAGGTACCCACTTAAAGATAGGTCCTACAGTGTTAGCACATGTTTTAGGCACCCATTGAAATTTGGGTCCTTTCTGCTTTTTAGATCAAATGAAGAATTTGACTTATAAGAGTGAACATGATATGTGCCATACCAAACATTAGAATCTTGACAAGAAGCATAAACATGTTAACCATAATATGAAGACTTTCTAGCAGATAAAGATAACTGGAATAATTGCTTCATAGAGTATTGCTTGCGAGAAACAACAAGTTTTGGTTTCAAAATAGCAACATCAACAATCAAAACTTCGTTACTAGGAGTAGTCTTATTACAATCAACACTACAAAAAGATTTATCAGTCTTGTCAATCTCCTGTTTTGGTTTCCATTGAGATTTAACTCCTGGCGATTTCTTGCTCAGATCTGAAACATTTGAAACTTGTGAGTTAGACTTTTGAGCAATAACAGAATGCATCTTCTTTGTGTTACCAGTAAAGATCGGTTTCTGTGAATGCTGAGATTTCTTCTAACCTTTCGCATTCTTAGTTTTCACAGAAACTGATCTATCAACTTTCGTTGATGATTTGCCTTTTTCAGACATACTGGTTTTTCCCAAGGGTTTCACAACAAAAGATGAATGGTTAGGAAGTTTCGCATTAAAGTCAAACTGATCAAAACAATCATTCAAACCACCGTCAGAGTTTAGAAAATCATACCCTCCATCAACTAGACCAAAACTATCTTTAGATTTTGAAGCCTTTGAAAGAACAACATTTTTAATCACAGTTGAAAAAACTTTTTGTTCAATATCAATCAAAAATCTTTCATCTGCTAAAGATGTCTCAAGTTCAGAAATTATTTTCCAAAATGAGAGGAGGGACATAAATTATACCTTTAATAGGTTTCGCCTCCATTTCTTTTACAGAATAACTCTGAAAGAAGTCATTTGAAAGAGATTTATTTTGATATTTTGGATCATCATTGTAACTATTATTCAGCTTCACATAATAAAATGGAAGGTGAACTTTAGATGATTTCTTTCGCTTTTCAGTTTTTTTGGCTTCATCCTCTTTAGACAGTCTAGTATTGAAAAATTTAAGATTAGGGAATCGGTGAGAAAGTCTTAAGAAAGTAAAATCTTAAAGTGCATGCACTTCAGATATGCCCTTTTTAAGGTAATGAGGGTTCTCATAACCAAGTCCCCAACTCTGTATTTCCTTTTTGGGTTTGTTTAGATGAATGGTTTGTTCAGTTTGACCTATTGTGTATAACTTCTCTTCCAAAGCTTTTAATTTTCCAAGTAAAGATAGGTTTTCTTTGGAAGTTGAAGAATGAAATTTCGTTAGCTCTTTGAAATCAAACTCACTCTTTTGCAATTTAGTCTTCGTTTCAGTAACCTCTTTAAGAATTATGGTCTGTTCTTTTGCGTTGGTGTCATTGTTTTTGTGTAAAGTCTCAATCAATACTTTCTTCTCAGCCAAGGTCATTGTTAAGTTTATGTATTGACTGGTTTTGTTCAATAATGACACCCTTTTCACGCTTAAGTTTCGACTCTAATTCTTGGAGTTTTAACATCATGGCATGCATTTGATTTAAGAAATCTGATTTATCTAAATCACATACCTTTTCGTTGTCATCTTCATCGGAATCTGCTTCAACATCTATTTCCATCTTGCCCATGAAGCAAAAATGCGCTTTCTCATCCTTCTCTTCATTCTCATCTTCTTCGTCAGATTGATCAAGCCAGAACTCATCTTCTGCCATCAATGCCTTTCCGGCTTCCTGTTGCTTGGCAAGTAGCATTTTATTCTTGTAGTAGTCTGAGTTCCTGACTTTCAGTCTTCGACAGTCTTTTGTAAAATGTCCAAGTCTACCACAGTTGTAGAACGTGGGAGGTTCTGGATGTTTGATATTTTCTGCTTTATACCTTCTCTCTTCTAGCTTCCTCTCCTCTATTCTCTTTCCTTCAAATCTCTATCCTTCAACCCTCTCCTTGTGAACATAGTTGCTAGGACTAGATGTATACCTCTGACTGTTTGAGCTCGGCTTTGTGTAAAACTTCTTTTGAAAAGCCTTAGTCAACATAAGCAAAGCCTGCTTTAGTTGTTCACAATCGTTAGAGTCAGAGTTCACTTCAAGATCATCTGATTCAGACACAACCATCTTCTTCATCTTCTGTTTCACAACAAGAGCAACTGAGTCAGCAACTATCTTCTCACCCTATCTCTTTTCATCCATGATTTCATCCACCTCTTCTTCATTTTGTTTGAGGGTTTCATACACCTCATGAAGTGTAATCTTGTTTAGATCCTTGATTTGCTTCATTTGTCTGGCAAACCTCTTCCATTCAGGTTGGAGAATGATGAGGAATTTGACATTCAGCTCTATCTGTGATTTAGTGACCTTGTTCTTGCTTAACTCGTTCAGCAAGGTCACAAATCTGTCGTAAGTTTCTTCTAGATATTCTCCAACTCTGCCTTTTAATTCTTCATAGTTGTTTAGGCAGTTGGATATCTTGAGCTGGTTCCCAACCTTTGAACCTAGCATCATTTTCTCTAGCTGATCCCACATCTGTTTGTCAGAGGCTTTATAGTTGTCTATCTTCACATATATTTCATTTGGAATGCCTTGAAGAATATAAGACTTTGCTAATCTATCACCTTTTGCTCTGTTTAGGTTTTCACCATCTAGATCTTCATACTTAAGTTGATATGGTTGCTCATCAGTTCCCTCTGGAGGAGTCCTCCAAACAGGTGCCATAACTCCCTTCTTCTAAATATTTCCTGATAAAAACACCATAATCAAGTCTTTCAATGAAGTCCATGAACCTATCTTTCCACTGCTCATACTCTCCCCTGAAGAGTACTGGTGGCTTTGAGTCAGTTCCGGTAGCTAGTGCTTCTCTTGAAGTCATCCTGTTCGAATAATGTGCAAAGAGAACTTGTACTGATCGTTAGTCCGGAAAAAATCAGATAAATACTGAACAATTTGACTAAGTCTGGAACTTGCGCAAAAAGGTGAATTTGCGCTACTTGAAGGTGGCGCAAAAGTAAACTTTGCGTGAGAGGCGGGTCGCGCAAATTGGAACTTTGCGTGAGTGAAGGTTGGCGAGAAATAGAGATTTGCGTTACAAATGAATCCCGCGAAATGAGATTTGCGCGAGTAGATGGTCGCGCGATTTGGAGTTTTGCACGAGTAGTTGGTCGCGCAAAGTAAGGTTTGTGTGACTAGTTTATGGCGCAAAAGTAAAGGCTCGACCGGATAGATGTTCGACCGGACCTGTGATCGACCGGTGTCCTGACCGGATAGATGTCGACCGGAGTAGTGTAGCGACCGGATGAGTGTACTTCGACCGCGGTTATCTTTTTCGTCCGGGGATGGTGTTTGACCGGATCGATGCGACCGGATAGATGCGGACCGGAGTATTACCTTCAACCGGTATGGATGTCTTCAACCGGGACTGGGACCTGAATGGAACAGTGTCTCGACCGGACTTACCTTTTTACCGGACCTTCGAAGTGACCGGGGTTTTGTCTTTGACCGGTGTAGAGATGTGTTTACGACCGGGGTTGATTTTGTCGACCGGTATTATGTTTTCGACCGGTGTAGAGTATTCGACCGATATTGACCGATGGATTTCGACCGATGTATTTCGATGGATTTCGACCGGCGTGCGTTTCTTCTTCGTTAATCTGCTCTGTAAATCCCAAATACACCCAACTAGAAAACGAATTTCAGCACCAAATTTTGACACTTTGATCGCTTTGCCTTTTGCAACAACATACAACCTTTTGATTTCGAAAACAACCACAGATTGAAGATTTGATCGATTGTACAGTGTTCTTGAAGAAATGAAGAACACAGTGAGTTTAAGAGTTTGATTTTGATCTGGTTCAAGCTCTGATACCAATTGAGAGTCCGTGTGATTGAACACGGCCGTTACCAGATAATCAAACAACACAAAGATATAGATTACCAACCTGTTTCATTAACAAAAATCGATTACAATGGTTGATACTTTGAAGCTAACTGTTGTTTTCTCTCTGATGAATAGTAATTGGGTCGATGATGATCTTAGTTGAGAGATATGAGAAGTTGTTAGATAATAATATCTCATAACCTTTTATATCTCACAAACTAATATCTAGAAATAATATCTAAACTAATATCTAAAACATAATATCCTAAAATATCTATTAGTTAGATATTTAGGAATAATACCAAATACAATAATTAAGACAATAATTAACTTTGACAATTATTACAAACTTAACATTAGACTAATCTTGAGAGTGACTTTTTAGCTTTAGCTTCAGATTCCAAACTTCAATTGGATGATCTTGAATCCAATAAATCTGAGATCTAACAATTCTTTTGATTGTGTTCAACATGTTCAATGTCTAAGTGAGGTTCATTCTGCCAAGGTATTTCATCAACAAAATCGTCACTCAGATTTTTCCTAGACAAGCTCAGTTGAATACCCTCATCTATTTCACTTATTTGTTCCGCCAATTGACTAACTTTTGCTTCAAGGGCAACAACTGATTGGGTCACATTATTTAAATCAAAAGCAACACTATCCGTGTACTGCATTTGTTCTTTCAATATCGCCATCATGTCTTCCATTTGTTCTTCGAGCGATGATGAACTTTGATAATTGTTGTCATAATTACCACAAAAATTGTCGTTTTGAAACTGATTGTTTTGGTGGTAATTGACAGAATAATCTTGATTTGGAAAACTAGACTGACTTGAGTAACTTTCATATTGACATTCCCAAGAGAAGTCTGATCGTTCTTGCCATCCAGAGTTATAAGAATCAAAAGACATTTCTTCATTATAATTTGTGAACCCTTGAGCTTTATTGACACAACCATCATGAAAGCTTGCACACTCATTTATAGAATGCCATGGGTCACCACAATAAATGCATAAATTTTGACTATTAACCCTCTCATAATAAAATTCAGAACAACTATCTATAGAGTGTAAGGGATACCCACAATAATTGCATGAATTTTGGATCTGATACATCTCACTATCTCCCCCAGTCAACCCACCTAAAAGCATGTCTAATTTCTTTGAAAGCTCACCGATATCACCATAAAACTCTCGCCTCAACTCATTTATCTCCGCATTAAACATACTATTAAACAACATATTTTTAAAATCAAAGCTCAGGTCAATTGTGATGGCAACACATGCAATAACAATACTAAAAAAATGACGCTTAAAACAAAGACTAAACTAAAAAAAATTAAACACGCCAAAGAAAAAATCTTTTTTTTTTTTGCCTTTTTTTTAATAACGAAAAAAAACTAACACTAAGTGAATAAAAGAAAGCACACTAAAAAAACACTAAAAATAAAGACGAGAAGATTTACCTGGCCCACGGGAGATCAAGCAACCAAACTGCAAAACACTATTAGAATGCATCGAGTAACAATTTATTCAAAAGATAATGCAAACAGATAAAATTAACACAAACCAATTAACCTAAGCGCACAACTTCCCGGCAACGGTGCCAAAAACTTGATGCACGTGTCGTTAAACGCACAACAAGGTTTAAATTTATAAACCGAACTCAAACCTAATGATAGGGTAAGTAGGGTATCGTTCTTCTCAGGGAGTCAGTGGTTAAATTAATTATTTGTATTAAAACTGAATTCACGTGTGTCATAAAGATTGCTACCTAATTTATCGATTAAGCTAAAAAATAATCTAACAAAAAAAAACGAAATCTAATTATTACAAATAACACTATTTCAAAAGGTTTGGATTGAGAATTGAATAAAACCATTGAACGAAAAAAAATTAAACGCGAAGACGAAATCATTCAAAGCTAACAATACCTGCCACATATCGTTCGCAATGAAAAATTCGTAGAAACTTTATTAAAAAGTAGAACATCAATATCATCACAATCACTAACCATTTAACATTCTCAATTATAATAAAAGGCCACAAACTTTATCCAAGAAATCTACTCCGCTACTTCAAATTACCAACAATATCAAAAACCGAATTTTAAAACCGAACTAGAATTAATAAAAAAGATTTACTAAAAAAGATTTCTACTTGAAAGAAACCTCAAACCTCTATTGCATCTCCAATGAAATCATCAACTTCAGATCTTTAATCGTCAACAATAAAATTCTACCATCTTGATTCTCGGTCACCATCAAATCACAAAATTCAAGAAAATTTGATTTTAGGAAGAAATGTGACAGCAGCCTGCGTCCCTCCAAAAAGATGCCTCCTCCTCTTTATAAAGATATGCCCAAAACTACGGAGTTGCGCAAATATGTCAAAAGTCATCATTTTACTCTTTTTCTCCCCAAAGTGATCTGAACCTATAAAAATATAAAAATGCATTAATGTAGTTCCGTTCTACCATTTTAGTGCATTAAAAAGATATGATTGACAAGAAAATAAAGTGGAACTTAATGACCGTTCAAAAACGGAAATCTCATTCATTACAAGTAATTGGAGTGAAAGCTAGGGATCTAGAGAACATGTTTAGGATGCCATAGCAATATTTAATAATCACGAAACCAATTTGATAAACTGATAAACAACTACATATACTATGATCATTAGGTAGAAAAACCACATGAGGTTTGTGCAAATTGACAACTTCATTTATCCATTGAATGAAATTAACACAATATTGTAAACTAGCACCTAAATCAACTACACATGCTTTATTTCATTTAGTGGAAGCAATGTAACTAGAAATATAAGAAAGAAACTTCATGTAAGGACATACATATTCTTGCAACTATGAATACTTTGTCTACATGGTCAATTATTAGTGTTGTTACGATTCAATGTGCACACTAAATGAACCTTAGTTTTTCATGCTTTGTAAAGCCTAGAAGATGAAATAAGAATGGAAAGGATAGAAGACCAAAAAAAAGCACAGAAGAAAAAATCAGAACTGCATAAGAATTGAACCCAATTTCAAAGATTTTAGCAGAACACCTTGTTTCAAAAGTAAAATAACATAATTTCAAAAGTAAAGATTTTATAACAATCCCCTTGACTTATGACAGTAAGCTACGTACACTTTCCTAATTAATACATATGTAACATCAATTTCGTTTTGAATGATGCCATTGCGCAATCTTTATGGAAGTCTTTCAATTTTACGAGTCACGTTGAGATTCCATAATCTTCACGAAACAGCCTAGTGCTTTGGTAAAGCAGAATTACTTTCTATTGAATCCTCTTATCACGAAAAGCGAAGACAACATATTCCAGATGAAGGTAGCATGCCCCAAGTTGGTGCCTCGAAAGAATCTTGTTGAAAGTTATTTAATTTAGCGCATATTCGTTGGTTTCTAGATTTCTATTGTACAAAGTAAGTTTGTCCTTGTGAATTTTTCAACAAAAGCATATCTTATGATTCCGAGTGAAAATCTAAAATAGATGGCAAACAAATAAACTAACCTATAGCTTTTTGATATTCATGTGGTTGAATTCATGGATAGTGAACAATTGAGGACTTTATGACTTCAAAGCCCTCACCTCCATTTTCACAAAGGAATTATTCCCAGGAATCCAATTTATATATGGACCAATTCTTCTGCTAAAGTAAATGATTATACGCTGATTTTTGAATTGTCACATTTGGTAGATAACGAGATCTGAACCACTTCTTCGATAAAAATTCTTTCCAAGATTTCACTTGAAAAAGTAGGGTTTCAAGTCAACCCCGAATATTTCTCTATGCCATTGATTACATGGTGAGAATCTCACTAACTTAAAGATTATTATCTTTTTAAGCTAATTAAGCCTCTGCTTTCATCAGCAAATCATAATATTTGGGATTTAGCTGAAAAATTAATCTAGTTGAAGGATTTAATTTGTGCTCGACATAACTTGGTTGAATTAGTCTATTTCGTGATTACTCATCAGTCACCTAGCTAGTTGACTCAAGCTTGGTGGAAATTGTACCTATTAACATATTCTTTAAAAGTCCATCAGTCAGCTTGCTTGTATGTGTTTTATTAAATGAAATGAATACAAACAAAGATTTGATATAACTAATTTATATGTTTGTCTTTGACCCTGCAATCAAAGAGAGAAAAAGGGGTCGTGTTTGAAGTCAAGAAAAGAAAGGAAAAAAGAAAAAGGAAAAGAGAGAATGTTGCTGAAAATTGTAGAAGTTTGTTAAAGGGTAGAAATTAAGGAGTTAAGTTAAAGGGTTCTTGCTATAATTAAATATTCATATGCTACAATTCCTACTTTATTTTTTAATTTTAATTAAATTGTCCGGTGCCTTTTTAAAACAATAAAAGAATTCCCTCCAGATATTTATCTGTATTTTATGTGTTTAATTATAATTCTATATATTAGTTTTTTTGCACAAATATTTAAAGTAATGTATTTGTAAATGGAGTATGTTTTGGACTTCAATGTCCTTTACTATAATTTTGATAATCCTAAGTTATACATCTTCAACAGAGATTGAATAAAGAATTATCCTGTATATTTTTATTTATAATTATGCTAAATTGTCTTAAAATTTTAAGCTTCTATAGAAGAATTTTTACAAGGAGAGGATTTACTTAGCCTTGATGAAAATGTGCAGTAACCCTCCCCCATTTGCCAGCCATCATATATATATATATATATATTTCTCTTCCATGCATGCACATATAGATATGGAGGGGGTCAGTGTTCTCTTTTTTACCCAAGCACTAAAATGAAGAATTGTGTCACTATAAGAAAGCTTAAAGGCTAAGAAACTTCATCCACTCACTTCAAGAACCCTAATTATTATAATGAATACAAAAAGAGAGATGCAAATTACAAAATAAAAATAAGAATAGAAATAAGCAAAACAAAAGCCTCCTCTCCCTTATCTTTGCCTTCCCATCATCATCTTCTTTTTCTTTTTTATCCTCCTCTTTCTCTCTCTCTTTTCTGTTATATTATTCTCTTGTTTTTGATTCCCCACCCTCATATATTATCAAAATTAAAACCCTTATTGAAAACTTTCTAAAAGAGAAAAAGAGAGATCAAATTAATTTAAACCATGGTTTTCTCATCTGTTCCACCCTATCTTGATCACCACAATTGGCATATCCAGGTATGATCTTTAATTAGTTCTCCCTTTGATACATGATCCTCTTTTTTTTCGAATTTTTGTTTTAATTCTTCAGCCAAATGAAAAAGGAAAAGCATATATGTAAAAGAAAGATGATATATACTCATTCATACATATTCTCTTCAAATCTCTTCTTGAATATACCATGTAGATATAGTACCTCTTATGAGCTCTTTTTTTTGTTTGCTTACTTGTGTTTTTTGCTTTTTTCACAGCTGCAACAATCGAACCATCAAGAAGCGAGAGTTGGTGGTGGCGAAAACCCTAATCTCCCACCACCACCTCCTCCTCCACAACCTGGTGGCGGAGGTGGTGGTGGGGGTGGAGAAGGTTCTATCCGACCAGGATCTATGGTAGATCGAGCACGGATGGCCAAGCTACCCATGCCCGAGCCAGGATTAAACTGCCCACGATGCGATTCCACCAACACCAAGTTTTGCTACTTCAACAACTATAGCCTCACGCAGCCTCGACACTTTTGCAAGACTTGTAGGCGTTATTGGACCCGAGGTGGTGCTCTAAGAAATGTTCCGGTTGGAGGAGGTTGTCGGAGAAATAAAAGGAACAACAAAAACAGAAGCTCGAAATCTCCAAGCCAAACCGGACCTAAATCTGTAAGTGCAAGTCCATCTAGGTGTAGCACGGAGAGTACTATCGCGAGTACTCATCTCTCTCATCCTCCCTCTCTTCAGTTGCCATTCATGAGCTCTCTAGGTCAATATGGAGGTGTTGGTGGCAATATTAGCTCAAATCTTGGTGGATTTCAGCCTCAAAATGAAATGGGTAACTTTCAATTTGGAAGTGGGAGCTCAACTGGGAACAATTTCAACAATATTTTGTCAATTGGAGGGGTTGAAAATTGGAGATTGCCTTTCTTGGCTGGATTTGAGGTACCCAATAACACTAATAATCTATTTCACTATCAAAGCGAAGGTGCAGCTGAAGCACCATCATCATCAATGGTAGGAGGAGACATGCGATTACCAAACCCCGGGTTCGATAATACTCCGGTAGATCCTCCGGTGAAGATGGAAGACAACCGAAGCTTAAATTTATCGAGGCAGTTTCTTGGTGCTTCAGAAACTACTAATCAACAACCATGGGGGGGAAATACATGGGCTGAATTTTCTGGTGTCAACAGTACTTCTTCTAGTACTCCTACTACACATTTCATATAATCTGGTTGAGATTTTCATGGAGGATTGGGGAGGGGATTTCTTCTTTCATCAAACTATGTGTTTCTAGTATGATTCACCTCAAAGTTGCATGTAGCAGTCTTGAAAGGGAAGTACTGAACTCAAACTTGGATCATTCAAACCCTAGGTAGCTAGAAAGAATGTAATGTGTCTCCAGGTTAACTAATTACGGGTGGTTCGACATCTCAACGGTTGATCCTTTGCCAAAGAAGGAGAACTAAATGGTAGGTTAATTTACTTTGTATGTTAAGTTTTATTTTACAGCATTATATGATGTTTGTTGATCTTATTAATATGTTTGAGAGTTTACTTGTACTTTTTATCTGGAATGTACCTATAATTTCTTTGTAAGTGTGTGCTACTTTGCTAATTATGTATTAATTGTTTACTAAGAATAGTCTCTTTATTTAAGATTATATATATATATATATATATATATATACCAAATCATTGTTTTTAAGCTTCAAGAATGAAGACATCTTCATCCCGAATTCGGGCGCCTAAAGATAACAAATGAATCACATTTGTAAATTTGACACCTTCTGTGAGTTTCTGTAACAATCACTTATATACCAAAACATGTGATGTTACTAAAATGCTTTGGGGTAAGATTCGATCTTTGAGACAAGTCACGATATGTATTTTGATCAATGATGTCGATATATCAAGAACAATAAATGATATAAGCATGTATATCAATATTTAATGTTGGCTAGGAATTTTTGTAGACAACTACTTAATTTTCCTTTGTACTTATTTTGGGTGTCAGTCAGTACTCATGATTCCTCTGGGAACTCCACACATATGCAACAAATGAATGCGAGATGTTTTTACCCTTGTTGATTCGCATCTCGTGGAAGAGTATTTCATCTTCGATTCTGGTGCATAAAACAAAAGATCCAGATGATTTCAATGTTTTAAGTACCATCAAAGGTTTTATCGAAAAAACGTACCATCAGAGGTGAAGGGTGTGTTACTAAGGGGATGTTCGTTTTTTTTTAAAATACCTCTTAATGGCTCTCAAGTCTGAATCGTTCAGACCTTTTTGACATTCTGTTTGTTTTTTTTTTCCAATTTTCAGAACTTCTTAATGGCTTTTAAATACATCTAAAATAAAAAGTATCGACTTAACTTATTAAAATCTCTTACCGCCACCACATTTCATATGCTCTCTTTTCTCTCAATACGCCTCCAGACATTACAAAAACAAACAGTCTTATTGATTCATATTTCAAACTTCAGCACCACCTCTCTTATTAATGAGAAGTGAAATAAGACTTCAGACTTCAGACCTCTTAAAAAACAAATGCCACCTAACTTGATATTCAGATACCCGACCCTTGCTTTTGGTACCGTAGACATTGTATATTTTCGGTTCTGAACCCAACCTTATATATACATGCCTCTTGGTAGGGCTGGCAACGGGTATGGGTAGGGTAAGGGTTAATCCGTTATCCAATCCATTTAAAATAGCGGGTAACGAAATGGGTAGTTATCCATTTCATAAAACTCTTATCCGTATCCTACTCTACCCATTAAAAGTTGTGGATAACGAAATGGGTAATTGATAAATGGTAAAACAAAATTTCATTTTGGACTACAATTGATATTGTTAAACCTAAAACATATAAGTAAAACATAAGTTCATAAATATAGTTATTATTTTATATCTAATTTGTTATAATAAACATTTTATTACTCTAAATATAATCATAGTATAATCTATACTATATTATAAAGAAGACATAAAATACTCTTAAAAACAAGTCTTAAAAGTTAATGTACTGTTATTTAATGCTAATTACTTAAAAAAACAACCATTAAAGCTATATGTACTACATTTAATGTTATTTATTAATTTTCAATCATTATCTCTAACCATTTTAACTCCCCTAAAATCATTTCCCACTTTAACTTCCCTAAAATAACTCTCAGCATAATTAAATATAGAATAAAAATCAAGTTTTAAATATAAAAAATATAAAATATAATTAAAAAAATCTAACATAATATTTTATAAAAAAAAATTATATTATGAAACCAAAATAAATTACATTATATTATTAAGTCTAAATTAAACAAATTTATATAAAAAAGCATTATCACTCTCTCACAACCATCCAAAATCGTAATGTAAATTGACAAAAAATAGAAAATAAAATGAAACATTAAAATCGTGAAATATCTAGCTGCATTGCGCGAATACACTTCTAGTATTTTTAAAAACAATATGAAAATTGTAAGACTAACACTTTTCGTTTTATTTATTTTTCTAAATCCGTCTTCTTAATCAGCATGAAATCTTTTACTCGATAAGTATAAAAAATAAATTAAACTACACATTAATATACGACAACATTATAAAAATATATTAATAATTAACTTAATACAATTATGTGTATATACACTAATATTTAGTTATATATAATTATACATACATATATATTGTATCGTAACGGGTAACGAAAAAACGTTTATCCATACCCTACCCACTAAAATTTCGGGTAAACAAGTAGTGGATAAGTGGATAAATGGATAAATTTTTTTTTAATAATACATTTATCCAACGGGTCGAAACATAACGGGTTTACTCTTACCCATTGTCAGCCCTAACCATTTTTGGTCTTACAATTACCACAATTAATTTGTTTTAATTGCTAGAGAAAAAAACATAGAATCCATCTCTTCCTTAACTCAATTTTCAAAATTCGTAACTCATTTTCATTACTACAATTAATAAAATCAGAAAGAAAAATAAAAGGAAAACAATTTTTATTTTGGAAAACGGCAATTCATTAAGACGAGAAAGCTAGCCAAAGATTAGCAACAAGAAGAGATTACATCGACCCGAGACAAGAATAAGGAGACGAACTCCACTTGACAAATTTATTTGACTCCCTTTACACCTGAAAATCACACATCTAAACGAATTAACGACTATAAAATCCAATAGGAAAACAATTAAGAAGGGAAAATGAAACTTGCAGTAAATATAACTTCTGAATGGTCATCATGGAGCCTATAATATATATATAGAGAGAGTGGGGAAGATCAAACGAAAATTCTAACTATTTAAAAGAATACAAAAACTGTCAAATCACGTACAAAATCACATATGATTTTACATTAATCGTCAAAAAAAGGTGTGCGGACGACTTTTGGCCGCGTCTTCAGGTCGCGGGGCAAAGTTGTGTAAATCACATGTGATTTTGCACGTGATGTTGGTATAAAATCACATGCGGTTCGACTATTTCCTTATTCTTTTAAATAAGTATTGTACTCGTTTAAACCCTAATATATATATATATATATATATATATATATATAAATATAAATGTATGTAAGTTGGTAATGATATTGCAATAATAGGAAAGAGACTGAAGTGCAGCAATAAGACAATGTTAAGGGCAGCTCTTTAGAGAAAACGTCAAGAATCCACTCAAAACCATGCAACAATTCAACCCTTGACCTCTAGCTCAGAAAGAAGATAGATTTTGATTTTTGAATATGACGGAGTACAAGAGCATTGATAATTATGAGGTCAAAAAGAATATATTTGGTCTCCTTCACATTTTGAGGAGAAAGAAAGCATTCTGTGAAAATTAAAAGGTAATAAAGGAGTACGTAGTTTGAGTGCAAATCCTGGACTGATAAACGAGGAAAAACAAAAGTGAAATGAAGGGTGATTGCTTGAAAATAAATGGAAGAAAGAAGAAAATTAACGAGTGTGTGATGAGAGATTGATTGTTTCTAGTCTAAAAAGAAAGGAAAGGAATCTGGCAAGGATAGATAGATTTTGCTTTATTGAAAGTACCAACGCCTCCATTAAAGCTTTTATATATATATATATATATATATATATATATATGGAACCCTAAGCACTTTCTACCCCTTAAACCACCCCAAACAGAAATAAAGCAATTATATATACAGAAAAGGTGGCTCAAAACACCATGAGATTGTTTTGTTCAGTTGGAAGTCATCAGTACAAAGTTTTATAATGTACAAGTATTGCTGTCTCTTTGTTTTGTATTGTTTTAAAATAAGTGCAAATTTGTTTTGATTTATGATTTAATCAACAAAAAGTGTAAAAGAAAATGAAATTATTATCAGCTTTTATTTTTCCAAACAATTTGAAGGAAGACAAAAATGTTATTAGCAAAAAAATAGCTTAAAAATACTATAATTAATCTACTAGAGGGCTTTTTCTTTTTACTAATTTGTGCCACGCAAGAATCGTCGTCAATAGTTTAGAGGTTATTTATCAAACGTTTATCGATAAGAGTCAACACTCTTACTTACTAAGTTCAAAAAGCAAAGACATTATGATGTTCAAAAGGCTAGCATCTGATGGCTAACTTCGGAAAGCTAGCTAGCTTATGAAGGCTATACTTCAAAAGGCAAACCTTCAAAGGACTAACTTATCTAATAATGTGGATTAACTTCTCATATAGATCTCAGTTTAGAATATAAGAAAAAACACAATAGAGTCTCATGTGTTTATTACTCTTGATTTTGCCTATAATCTAGAGTGCAAATTTGGATTATCTTAAAGTGAAGAGCTTTATAAAATAAGTCAAAATATTTACATTCGAAAAATGTTGTATACACGGTGTATATTTCTATCCAAATTTTATGGAATGCTATATCATCCAAACCAAAATTACAACATGATATGATTTGTGGTAACGTAGACGAGGAGATTTAGGATTTGGCTGTAAATTACAGAATTAAGAATTAGTTAAAGAATTCATCCATCTCACCAAAAATACATTTCTTGTCATAATCAATGTCTAGGGTAAATGTTTGATTAGATGTCAAGTTTTCGAGATACATTTGTAACTTCTGTTTAACAGGATGGAATTTAAACCGCAAAATAAAATGGGATAAATATAGAGGTACTAATTTCACCTAAAAAGGGGAATATGTAAAGCGTTAATATCAAAATGGATGAATGATAGCTAATAACCTACTAATCTAAACCAAATCTAAAGCTTAAATTACAATCGGGTGTTGCTACAATCAACAAAAGAATTCTATCAACTCCCTTTGCCAAATATCACCAAAAGTCGATATCCCAAAATATGCCTCTACCGGCACCCAACACTTCACTCAAGCATCCGTGGCTTAGCCACCTAGAGATACTGTATACCTGTCATTTAAGAAAAATGTTAGGTTTACATCTAATTTGAGCTCAACAGTTAATGAATAAAATCATAAATTAAAACATTTAAATCGGAAATATAACTTTTAACCAAGTTAACCATTTCAAATAGGTGAGTTTCAAAACCATGAAGTTAAAATACATCTTGCTATGACGGAGGAGAACCAATTTTCCATTGATAGTGATGTAACACAAAGTTAAGCCGCATATACATGATATATGAGCATCACCACAGATCAATGGTCATTAAGTTCAACTACCCACGATCTATAGCTTAATGAGTCATCAAATTTAACCACTCATGATTTATAGATTGAGATCTCCAAGGATCATAGTTAAGCTCGTTCACTAGAAATTACATTATCTTGGTCATTATCGATGCCCGAATCTAAGAGCCCACAACATATTTCCGATGAAGACCCAATGTCTATTCGAGCTACAATACGAGTGTTCATTCCATTTAAACCAATAAAATGGATTGTTATGCCTATGGATTCATTGCATTTTACAGTCTAATATACAATAGTTTCTAGATACGTCAAACCATTTCAAACACATAAATATTTATGTACAACAAGTTGTCAAGTGGGTACAATTCCCATTTTATCAACAAACCCAAAGTAATGTTGAAACTCTTGATTTTAGGTTCCAAAACCCTTTATATCTTTGAAATAATCATCTAACATGTAAAATTATTCCCCATACTTAATTTATCAAAAGGTACGAAGTCCCCTAATCTCCCAAAATTTTACCTAAATGATCCAAAATCAACAAATACATGAAATATATAAAATGGGAGTTCGAGAAAACTAAAATATAGCATTTTGACATGTATATGGCTTTAGAATAGTATAGCATGAACTCATAATGTTAGGTTTGAGCTAAACCAAGCAAACCCCTAGAAAATGGAGAGAAATCTTTGAAGCTTTGACCCCTCCTGGAGCTTCATTCAAGATCTTCTTAAATGGAGGAATCAAGTTCTCCGCCTTCAATGGTTCTAAACTAAAAATCGGAAATCAATTAAGAGAGAGGAAAGAGGAAATAGGGAGTAAATGAAAAGAGAGGAAAGAGGAAATAGGGAGTAAATGAAGAGAAAAGGTGATAAATAAGGAGTAACTCAAGAACAAGGCCGAAATATATAGTCACACCGTGAGGCACGGCTTATGGTGCGACCTAAGTCGCCCGCTCAAAGTCGTCGGCACTAGCGCGCATGCGTCCTCAACGCCGCAGCCTAAGCAACTTTTCCAACGGCCAAAGTTGTTTGTGCCGACCATTGTTTCTTCGACATTATGATCTGCACTACACTGGGCCAACCCAAACAGAGGCTTGGACGACTTTTCAAGCGGCCTAAGCCACCCGGGAAGTCACCCGGACCCCCGGAGCCCCTATTTTTTTTACCAAAGTTTGATTCTTAACAACCCAAGACACCTCAAAGGTGATAAAATTTAATGCAACCGAAACACCAATTTCCAATAAACCTTCATAATTTTCCCAAATTGTAAAATCACAAATTTTTTGTAGTAAAAAGGGCAATTACAATTTCTATTTAAAAAAAACCTCATTAACTAATTAAATAGGTAGTTCAAATGTATTTGTAGTGGTTATATTAACAAAAATTTAATGTATTAATACGAGGTCATGTTTATCGCATTATCTCGTTGCTTAAAATCACGTACACAATCATGTGCAATTAAAGATGATGTGAATGCTTGAAAAACAACTTGGTTATTAAGTATCATTATTTTCATCAAAATTCGTTGTTTGTTTGGTTATACGCATATGTAGGATGTGGATATGCATGCTTTTTGTATCGATATAGCTAAAATTGGACCGTACAATAATTTCTTGATGCACGTTATGTTCTATTTTCGTACATGAGCGTCGATACGTTTGGATCATGGAAGAATTTCTCGAAATCGTGAAAAATGATCCTCTCATTTTTTATATCTTGTTTTCTGTGTAGTGATTCAAATAGTACGTATGGAACCCATATAGACTACTTTTGTTTATTAGGGACAAAGATTCGAATCAGCTTTTTACACTTTTTCCTTCTTTTAACTACATTCATTCTACTTGACAACTTTAATGTTTTTAGCTCTCTAAAAGCACATTCTATTAAGTTTAATATCTTTGCACCACTAAAAGCCTTTAACTTCGGATCCTTGTGGGTGACTCAATTTAACTCGTATATAGGTGTCACATGATAACATTCGTTTCTAATTCCTGCATATTCCAATTTTATTTTTTTGATAGATTTTCTTTTTAAAAGTATTTTGCAACCCAAATGTCCCATGAGTATTTTTAAATATGTCAAAAATTATTTTCAAGAAAAATAAACTAAAATTTAATACTCTTGTGTACCCGAATTATAATAGCGCTACTTACCGGACAAAAATTTACATACAACACAGTCAACACTAATAGAAATTTGAGTATCACCGACGAAAATCAACGACAACCAGATTCCGGTGATTTTCGTCAAACGGATCAGTGATGATTATCTGACTACCAAAACATATTCCGACTAACTTTAAAACCGTATGTAATCCGTCGGTGAATTTTATAATTACCGACCGATAATAAATTAATTTCTTTTTTGATTTAATTATATTGGTGAGTCAACTGCTTCCAGATTTAATCTCAACTGTTTAAATTAATCTGAGATTTAATCCTGACTGTTTAAACTCATCATTATATATATATATATATATATATATATATATATATATATATATATATTAAAGAAATAACCAAGATGAATGATTTGGCATCTCCTATAATCAAGAAATTCAATTATCTTTTTTCTCCTTCATCCTCTTTTTAACCTTTTCTTTTTATTTTCCAATGCTATAGACATTGATTATTTATTTATGTTTGCATCTAACACCGTCTTTTTGTTTTTCGTAACTCCTCTCCATCACCCAATTTTTTCGTTTTTCCAAGCTTTTGGTTTTCTCCATCTAGTAAACGATCTCAAAAATCAACCTATCAATTTATCTTTCATATTTTACTTTATTTGGTTGTGCTTTGAATTCAAGACTTCCCTTCACCATCTCCCATCTCGACCCCAATGGATCGTATACACAATGTCTTCCGATTCTCTCAAATCAACCTATTATTTCAGGTTTTGTAGTTTATTTGATTTGATCGTGTCTTCTCTTGAAGGTTTAATTTCAAGATATAAAACACAATTATTTGGATTTCAAGCAATCTCAAGTAAGATTTCTATATGCTAAGTATATTGTTACTACAAGCTTTTTATCACCTACAAACTTTGTTTGACTACTAATACGTAGCTTCTACTATGTTTCCTTCTCAACGAATGTATGCTATATACATATGATATGCATTGATTGTATATCGTGTAATGTGTTGGGATAAAATGTTCATGCTTATACTTTATTTTATGAATTTTTCTTTAACAAATTACTACCTTAAATATATTGATTTTAATGACAATGGAACTCTTGCTTTTTCATTCATCTTTTATTTTAGTCTTGATATTTGCATGCTTTTATGTTTTGTTACTAAAAGTTTGTTTTCTGTTTCATGACTCCTTGGTGATGCCATTTAAAGTTTCACGAAGATGAGAGGTATTTTTATCCTTTATTTCTTTGAGTTTCAACAAATCATTCTTTTTGTTTTCCCTAACTCCTCTCCATCACCCAATATTTTCGTTTTTCAAGTTTTTGGTTTTCTCCATCTAATAAACAATATCTCAAAAATCAACTTATCAATTTAATATTTTCATATTTTATTTTATTTGGTTGTGCTTTGAATTCAAGACTTCCCTTTTACCATCCCCCATCTCGACCCTGATGGATCGTATACACAATGCCTTCCTATTCTCTCAAATCAACCATTATTTCAGATTTTGTAGTTTATTTGATTTGATCGTGTCTTCTCTTGAAGGTTTAATTTCAAGAAATAAAACACAATTATTTGGATTTCAAACAATCTCAAGTAGGATTTCCATATGCTAAGTATATTGTTACTACAAGCTTTTTATCACCTAAAAACTTCGTTTCACTACTAATACGTAGTTTCTACTATGTTATACGAATGTGTGTTTGGGATAAATGTTGATGCTTATACTTTATTTTATGAAAAATTCTTTAACAAATTGCAACCTTAAATATATTGATTTTAATGACAATGGAACTCTTGCTTTTTCATTCATCTTTTATTTTAGTCTTGATATTTGCATGCCTTTAATGTTTTGTTTCTAAAATTTTGTTTTTTGTTTCATGACTCCTTGGTGATGCCATTTAAAGTTTTGCAAAGATGAGATGTATTCTTTCATCCTTTATTTTTTTTGAGTTTCAACAAATCATTCGTGCATACTATTTCAATCTATTAATTTTAGTTTCCTATTTTATTTTATTTCATCGTACAAATAATCAATGTTAGTGTTGGATTTCAGGAATCAATTTGAAAACTTACTGATCAAGATCTATGAAATTCTTGACACTGTTTATTTCCTATGATAGGTCAATGTGCAATTTCATTTTACTCTTAGCAACAACTGCACTAAAAAGGTTTTGGTCATGTAAATGGTGAAGTTTTATTTAAAAAACAATTGTTATTTTCACATCATCTACTTTCCAACCCGGGTTTAGGTGATTAGTTCAATATGCATATCATACATGTTGAAATAAATAATGTTCATGAATCTTATAAATAGCTACCCATCACCCAATCAAAAATCTTTGTACCACTACCTTTTATGGTTTTATTTTTTTTCTTTATAGTTATTAATTTCCGCATTGTATAATAACTTTAGAATCTCGCATTTTTTTATATTTTCTTTCCTCATTCCCTTAACTTTGCATACTTCATGTTCTATATTCTGAAAATGCCACGCAGTTGCTAATTCTACCAAAACTATTTTTATGCTTATGTGAATTCAAACCACACGGAGAATTCTATATTATATTTTAAGCACGTTTGACTGTATTAGTTATTATGAATATCATCGGATCAAGAAACTTAAGATTTATACAAGCTAAACAAAACTGCTAATGATTTCTATGAGTTTTCCTTTGAATTAGTAGGAGACTTATCTTTTACATCATCTTTCTTAACTTGAATTTTTGTCTTCCTATTATGCGAGGAGTGTGTATGAGTATTTGCAATACATAAAATTGTATACTTAAAAAAATGTAACACCCGTGATTTCGGTACGTCCGTAATCTGATCTTAAATCTTGCTTGTGAATATAGCGTTGGGATCGAGAGTTTTTCGGGTCGAAATCGTGTGAAAACGGGCTTCGGTACGCCCGGGACGACTGTGCCCGCGATTGTGACAGGTGTCACTCTCGCGGGGCACAATCGCGAGTTGTGTACCGAGAGGTTGTAACACCCTAAAAATAGGGATAACAAAAATCGGAAAAATGGACATGAGGTATACTAAAATTGTCAAAGCAAGAGCCTCCCAAAGATGGGAAAATGTATAAACAACCTGTTTAATTACAATTGTAATTTAACGGACAACAAACAACAACCAACTAATCTAAATTATACGACTAGAAAAGAGATTACAAAAGAGTTGTCATCTATAAACCCAAACGGTTCATTTTCAAAAGTATAATGCATCCATGTGCAAAATCCCCAAGCTCTCACCCCCAAAGCAACTAAGTCTGCTTAGGACCGGCGCCTCTAAAACCTGAGATACACATCGACACCAAACAAGTGTTAGGCCAAAAAGCCTACTGAGTTGAACAATAATAAGCATGCATGAACAGTTACAAAACTTATCAGCAGTTAACTAGAGTTCAATATATGTGGAGTCAATAGGGGAGACCCATAGCACCAATCAAGTCCCACCCAAGAGTCGATATACCTTGATGCCCTAACAAGGAACACCCGAAAGGCCCGACACACCCGAAGACTATCGCTAAGAAAATTCCTCGAATGGCGGAGGTCTAGGCACATACCATCACAGTGGCGCCCAAGACTACATCCTCCTAGTGTGCTGACTTGGTTCGTCCAACATAACGCATATAGGAGGTCCTTTAGGTGTATTTCAACCCAACATATTTCCATACCGACTACGGGTACAATATTACCATCCTATCCTCATGAAGTCTAACAAAAGACCCAAATGACAATTATACTCATCATGCATATAAATATGTCACCAAAATGGTGTTCCAACTAGAATCATCATAATACCCATACATGCATACATTTAACATAACAATGTACCTACATTATGTACCCATGAGAAACGCCCCAAATAATGGTACATATAACATAAATCATGGCGCATCACCAATATCTACATTTCCAACTACTTTCACCAAGAAATCCCAAATACTTGAACACATAGAGATAAAATAACAAATAGAAGATTATGATGTGTATCTAGTTTTAACAAAGGTTTAGTAAACTCACAACCTAGGTTTTGAACCAAAACCTAGAAAAGATGAAAACCCTAGATATTTGAAGGAGATGAGACTTGAAGGTGAAAGATGATTGATCTTGAAGAAACCCTAGGAGTTCTCCTTGGATGATAATAAATGCACACCCCACAACCTCAACTACCAAGAGGATTAATATTAATGAGAACTAGGGTTTTAGGGATGCAAGGAACTGTTTTGGGAGCTCTCAAATCGACAAAGAAAATAGATGGAAAGAGGGAAATGAAAGGAAAATCGGTCAAGACACTCATTTAAGTCACTGCACCCGCTCGCGACATTGTCGTCACAGTCACGCGAAACCCCCCACTCTCGGTACACCTTCCGCGACCTTGACACCGCGACATTGACATTGTCACAATCGCGTGTCATTGTCGCGCGGACTCCCCGAGCTACGGTACAACACTCGCGATAGTGACACCGCGAGAGTGACCATGTCACAGTCGCGAGACTCCCAATACCCCGAAATTTGACCAGTTTCGATAACGAGCACGAGGTTCGAACAACTAAAGATGGTAAATCAATTTATATGACATTTCAATATACCAATTATCACAAAATGCATACAAAGGCTCATATACTCACATAGGCACATTTAATGCATTAAGGGAAACAAATACTTACCTTGAGAATTTCCGGATGTTACAATCCTCCCCACCTAATTGGGATTTCATCCCCGAAATCTTACACTAGATTAAACAAGTGAGGGTAACGCTTCCTCATATCGTCTTCGGACTCCCAAGTAATGTTAGCACCCCGATGGTGCTTCCATTGAACTTTAACCATGACTACATCTTTGTGACGCAACTTCTTCACCTTTGACTGCAAGATCGCCTCCGGTTCCTCAACGCAACGATTTCCATTATCTACTCGAATTTCCGTCAAAGGAATAACGCTTTCCTCCTCGGCTAAACACTTCCGAAGGTAGCATACATGGAATGTAGGATGTATCCCATCCATTTCCGGTGGTAAATCCAACCGGTAGGCTTGTGAACCAACCTTCTCCAAAATGACGAAAGGTCCAAGGAAACGAGGACTAAGTTTCCCACGCTTCCCAAAACGTATTATTCCCTTCCACGGAGATACCTTCAACATGACCCGGTTGCCCACCTGAAATTCAACCGGTCTTCTCTTCTTGTCCGCATAGCTCTTTTGTCGGTCTTGCGTGCGCCGCCTTTAGTCGTTCTCGAATCTCATTCACCTTATCGGCCATCTCTTGAACAATTTCCGGCCCGGCTAATTGCTTCTCGCCCGCCTCTAGCCAACAAATTAGGGTTCTACACTTCCGTCCATACAAAGCCTCGAACGGTGCCATTCCGATACTAGAATGGTAACTGTTGTTGTCTGCGAACTCTACCAAAGGTAGATGTGAGTCCCAACTTCCCCCGAAGTCTATTACGCACGATCTCAACATATCTTCTAGTGTCTGCATCGTCTTCTCGCTTTGACCATCCGTTTGAGGATGATATGCGGTGCTCAGATTCAGTCTTGTGCCCAACTCTTTTTGCAAGCTAGCCCAAAAGTTCGAAATGAAACGACTATCCCGATCCGATACTATAGATTGCGGGACTCCGTGCCTCGACACCACCTCGTCGATGTACAGCTTAGCCAACTTCTCCATTTGCAAGGTCTCCCGCATTGCAAGAAAATGTGCGCTCTTGGTCAACCGATCCACGATCACCCAAATGGTATCGTGACCATGCAAGGTCTTCGATAGCTTCGTCACAAAATCCATGGTGATGTTGTCCCACTTCCACTCGGGAATGGACAACGGTTGCAAACTTCCATACGGTCTTTGATGCTCCGCTTTGACTTGAAGGCACGTGACACACTTCTCCACATAGCTAGCCACGTCTAGCTTCATCACCGGCCACCAAAAATTCAACTTTAAGTCTCTATACATCTTTGTGCTACTGGGATGTATAGAATATTTCGACTTATGCGCTTCCTCGAGAAGTAAGTCACGGTTTCTTCCAATCTTCGGTACCCAAATTCGTCCTTGGAAGAGTTTGAGTCCACGACCATCTTCCGTTAAGAGTTCCTTTTGCTTGGACATAACCTCGGCCTTGAGGTTCTCCTCTTTAAGTGCCTTCACTTGGCTCGTTCTTATAGTCTCCAACAAACTTGACACCACATCGATTCTTGTGAGGGACATTTTGACACCTCCTTCATGACTCCTTCGACTCAACGCATCTGCCACCACGTTGGCCTTACCGGGATGATAGAGTAAGTCACAATCATAATCCTTCAAGAGCTCAAGCCATCTCCTTTGACGCATGTTGAGTTCCTTTTGATCGAAGATATATTTGAGACTCTTGTGATCGGTGAAAAGAGTACACTTCGTCCCATATAAGTAATGTCTCCACAACTTTAACGCGAAAACTACCGCCGCCAACTCTAAATCATGAGTCGGATAGTTCTTCTCATGATCCTTTAACTGTCGTAACGCGTAGGCTATTACTTTCCCCCTTTGCATTAGGACACACCCAAGCCCCATCTTGGAAGCGTCACTAAACACAACAAAGTCTTCCGATCCCTCGGGTAGGGATAAGATCGGAGCTTCGCACAACTTTCCTGAGCGTCTGAAAGGCTTACTCTTGTGCATCGGTCCAAAGAAACTTGACGTTCTTCATTGTAAGAGAAGTGAGCGGTGTAGCTATCTTAGAAAAGTCTTGAATGAAGCGCCGATAGTAGCCCGCTAAACCCAAGAAGCTTCAAATCTCCGTCGGACTTGTTGGAGGCTCCCAACCCATCATTGCATCGATCTTCGCCGGGTCCACCTTTACGCCGTCCTTTGATACCACATGCCCCAAGAATTGCACCTCCTGAAGCCAGAATTCGCACTTAGAGAATTTTGCGAACAATTTCTCCCGTCGCAGAACTTCTAGTACTTCCCGCAAGTGTTTCCCATGCTCGAACTCATCCTTTGAATATATTAAAATATTGTCGATGAAGACGATCACGGATTTATCCAAGAATGGGCGACACACACGGTTCATCAGATCCATGAATACGACCGGAGCGTTGGTTAAGCCGAAAGGCATCACCAAAAACTCATAATGACCGTATCTCGTTCGGAAAGCCGTCTTTGGAGTATCTTCGTTCTTCACTCTCACTTGATGATATCCGGACCGAAGATCAATCTTCGAGAAACATCCCTCTCCTTGGAGTTGATCGAAAAGGTCGTCGATACGCGGTAGGGGATACTTTTTCTTTACCGTGACTTTATTCAACTCGGTAATCTATGCACATCCTCATGGACCCGTTCTTCTTCTTCACGAACAACACTGGTGCTCCCCACGGTGACGAACTCAGCCGAATGAAGCCCTTCTCCAACAACTCTTGCAGTTGTGACATCATTTCTTTCATTTCCTTCGGTGCCAAACGATATGGATCTCGGGCTATCGGAGCCGCTCCCGGAGTGAGGTCGATCTGAAACTCTACTTGCCGTTCCGGCGGCAACCCGGGTAAGTCTTCCGAAAAGACGTCCGGAAAGACGTCCGGAAAATCTTGCACTACCTCCACATCTTCTACCGATTTCTTCTCTTTCTTTGCGTCCACCACATAAGCCAAATACGAAGGGTAACCCTTCGCTAGAAACTGCGAGCCTTGAGAGATGAAATAATGGGGTTATTCCTCTTTCCTTTCTCTCCATAAATGGTAACCACACCATTTTCCGGCGATGGCACTTGGATCATCTTTTTAGAGCAAAAGATGTCTGCCTTATGTCTTACTAACCAGTCCATGCCTATAACCACATCGAAACCACCTATAGCCATAGGTAGTAAGTCTACTCCAAAAGGACTCCCATCAATTTATAGAGTGCAATCACAAAATCGGTCTCTAATGATCACTTGATCCCCATTAGCTATCTCTACTACTAATGCATCAGGAAGAACACTAATAGAAGTAGTGAATTGCTTACAGAAGGTATCTGAGTGTCCCTATGATTAACGATTCAATCAAGCAAAATAATTAAGCAATTACGATTATGCAAACCTGATATGATTATCAATCGAATCGAATGATTACAAGCTTGAATATTAATTCGATCAAGTTATCTCTCTGTTTTTCCTCTCTACCGTTGCTCTCTCTCTATTGATTTACGGCGCACACCACCACCAACTACTATTAACCTAAATAACACAAAATAAACTAATTTATACCTAATACCTATTATAAGGAAAAGGACTAAAAAGGAAAATACAGAAAATAAACTTTGACTATTATTACAAAGGACCCTAGACTATTTGTTGATACGACTTTTCCAGCTTTGACTTCAGATTTCCATCTTCAGATAATGATGATCTTGAATCCAATAAAACTATGCTTTAACAATCTCCCCCTTTGGATCAAGATCATTACTAAAAAGATTTAGCAATTCAATCCTTCTCTTTAAACTCAGAAGATGCAATCTCCCACTTTGTCTTCAGAAAGTAGAAATCTCCCCAATCGATGAGAATAAAATCTCTTGGAAAGAAATTATCTTCAGTATCAGTTCCAAATGCTTTAGCAAATCATCTTCAAAGAAAATCTCTTAAATTTAGCATATCTTCAGAAATTCTTTCAAAAACTTGTGTTCTCTCCATTTCTTGTTGACGCTTCTCCCCCTTTTTCATGAAAATAGCAAAGAATTCATCAAAACTTTTCTTCAAGAAATGTCTTCCACCACTGATCTTGCAAACAGAACCACTGATTATCCGTCAATTCATAAAGATGTGCATCCAGATCTTTGCAAATCCAGACAAAATAGAAAGGTAACACCTGAATCAACAAATGAACCAGTTAAAATTGCCTGTCAGTAACACAAAGTCACTGTGTGTAACAAATACACAATATAAAGGATCTTTTATGATGTTCACTCCCCCACGGCTTCCATTAAATCATCGAAACACCACAAAGGCAATTTCTATGAACGTTATGACAAAGAAACAAATTCTTTGCGTGTTCGTGCAAGTGATAGAAAAATTAAGCATATGATGATTGCTTATAAAGCTCAAAATGTGTAAACCACTGAGACAACATTTAGTTAAACACAGACTCAATGTGCATGATTGAAGTATGAAGGTGGGGCAGACTTCTTTCTTTTCAATATCCAGATTTTCCAAATGAAAATCAGATAGCATATGTGTTGCGTCCCCTTTGAAAATGAAACATCTTCTTGTTGAGAAGAAAATGAGTGGTAGGTGGGGAAATGACAAGAGTTGGCATTGGCTAGTTGCCTGTTTCAATAATATTCACGAAGAAGTTGTGAAACATTAGTAATGTGGTTGCCTGGCTCAGAAAGTAGTTGGTGCAAAGTTTAATATTCTTGTACTCTGTTCTCTCACCCTCTTTCTTTTTATCATTAAGCTCACAGCTAACCAAACTCTCTTTTACAATTTCTCTCATCACACATCCCACACTCATTTCGTTTGACTCCTTACACTCAATTACTAAGGATTAACTTCTTAGGTAGGAGACACTAGTTAACGTGAATCCATAGAAGTTCAGTTAAGTCCTAGCACACTGATCCCATGTTATCCTATAAAGCATATGATGCTCAGATGGTTTAACTTTAGCAGTTAAAGTGCATAGATGAAGCATAAAACAATTAAAATCACACTTCCAATTCAAGAAATATGTTTGAGAATCGGGAAGTGGTTTGAACATTTAAGAACATGTTTTCTTATGATGGAAAGTTGTCCTTCTTTAAACCATAAATGAGATGAAGATAAAGAATTATACCTTTTGCGTTCAGTCATACATCTCATGAAGTCAAGCTTAAAGTCATAAAGATATGATCTTGTAAGCATCTCTCAAACTGCAAAAGTCTAAAAGTCTAGTTAAAGTAACTTTATTCACTGAAATTGAAATGACAGAAAGCAGTAAAACAATTAAAGTACGAGTTCTGATCAGAAGTAATCAGAAGTCATTGTCTTTACTCCTTTGACTTTTACGCTCCCCCTAAAATCATGCATCACTAACAAGTTATCAGTAAACACAATGCATTTAAATATGCCACACTCAAAATAACATTGATCATCAATGAAGTACTTCTCACACTCCCCCTGAGATCATGAACAAACTATTAAAGAGCAGATATCTTGCGAAAATAATGATAAAGAAATGATGAAAAGACACAATAAGAAACTTTAATAGGTAACCACCGATTAGGTCTTAAGATTTAGCATACTAAGCCTAGAGACAAGAAAATTGAATCTCTTTTCGTCTAAAGCTTTGGTGAACAAATCTGCAAGCTGAAAATCAGTTTTTACAAAGTAAAGTTCAATTGTTCCCTTTTCCACATTATCTTTTATAAAGTGATACCTAACATCTATGTGTTTAGTCTTAGTATGCTGAACAGGGTTAGCAGTAATCGCAATAGCGATCTTTGAGTCACAATAGATCGTGATTCTATTGAAATGAAACCCATAGTCTCGCAGTTGTATTCTCATCCACAAGACCTGAGAACAGCAGCTAGCAGCAGCTACATATTCTGCTTTGGCCGTTGATGTGGAGACACATATTTGTTTCTTCGATGCCCAACTGATGAGTTTATCTCCGAGGAATTGTATATGACCCGAGGTGCTCTTCCTGTCTAACATGCAACCAGCATGATCTGCGTCTGAATAAGCTGTTAGTTCAAAGCTAGTATCTTTAGAATACCACAGACCAAGATCTGCAGTCCCCTTCAGATACCTGAAAATCCGCTTAACAACAGACAAATGGGATTCTTTAGTATTGGCCTGATATCTAGCACATAAGCATGTAGAAAACATTATATCTGGCCTACTAGAAGTAAGATACATTAAAGAACCTATCATCCCTCTATAAGTCCTAACATCAACAGCCTTTTCCGAAAGATCGGTGCCAATCTTAGTACCAGGTTCCATCGGGGTACTAATTGGTTTAAAATTTTCCATTTTGAACATCCGAAGAATATCAAGAACATATTTAGATTGATTGATAAAAATCCCCGTTGAAAATTGTTTGACTTGCAATCCGAGAAAGAAATTCATTTCTCCCATCATGCTCATCTAAAAACGTGACACCATGAGGTTTGCAAAACTCTTACAGTACTTAGGATTTGTAGAACCAAAAATAATATCATCCACATATATTTGAATAAGAATGATATCGCATTTATCCTTTTTAATGAAAAGAGTGGTATCGACCGTACCTTTTGTAAAACCTGACTTAACCAAGAATTGAGATAAGATATCATACCAGGCGCGAGGGGCTTGTTTCAGTCCATAAAGAGCTTTATCCAAGATGTAAACGTGATTAGGCTTATCTGGATTCACAAACCCTTCTGGCTGCGAGACGTAGACTTCCTCCTTGAGTACACCATTCAGAAAAGTTGTCTTCACGTCCATTTGATAGACGGTGAAGTTCGTGTGGGCTGCGTAGGCTAAGAACATCTGAATTGCCTCTATACCCGCCACTGGAGCATAAGTGTCGTCATAGTCTATCCCTTCCTCTTGCCTATATCCCTTGGCAACAAGTCGTGCTTTATTTCTGATAACGGTACCATCTTCATCTTTTTTATTTTTGAACACCCATTTCGTACCAATGATGGTTTTACCTTCAGGTTTGGGTATGAGTCTCCAGACTTTGAGTGCTTCAAACTGATTCAGCTCATCCTACATCGCAGTTACCCAATCTGAATCGGCAAGGGCCTCAGATACGCGAGTAGGCTCGATCTTGCTCAGAAAGGATTCATGCATACATAGATTTGATGTTGCAGACCTAGTTTGCACCGGTTTTGAAGGATCTCCAATGATTTGATGTATCGGGTGCTCTTTGGTCCACTTATGTTCATGAGGGAGTGGATTAGATGTAGATTGATCATTTTTAGCATCTAGGAATCCACTTTATCTCCTTCAGATGGTTCAGAATGAATGGGAGTTTCAGTTGAAGTAGTAGTTGCAGAAGTTGCAGTAGGTACAGTGTAACATCCTCAAAAATCAGAGTAAATTAAAACTTGGAAATAAGGCAACGAGACATCCGTGATGATATTAACTTCCCATAAAGTGGATCAGTCCTTAAGACTATACAAAACTTATACGGATATAGAATTTATCAACAATACAAATCTAAACATAACCGTCTAGACTACAACACTTGATGAACCAGAATTCACTAAAAGATGGGACTTAAACAATGCCCAACACCAAAATACTAGACATCTCATAATATGCCTCGAGTCCACGCTCGACTCTCAAGGACCCTGTGCAACCCACCGCTAAGGGAAACCTGTTATACATATCATTTGAGAAAAAGTGTTAGACTTTAAAGCCTGGTGAGAACATACAGTTTATAAAGCTCGAAAGATATAAACATCAGTATCATAAAGAAATCTTTTCATAAAGGTTTCGTTCGTAAAGATAACATTTCGCCACAACCGGGCCTCTTCGGTCCAAAACTCTTAAACGGTGATAGAAGGACCATTTTACCAAGGAGAGTGACGAAACACAAAGTTAGGCCAACAAACCGAGTTACGAGCTAAACCAATTGGAATCCGCGGATACGAATCACAAAGTCCGTGCTTCAACGTGAGATCAAGCCCCAAGCGCAAAACCAAGGTATACTCCTTCGCTAGGATCACCATGAACCATGGCTAGTATCCGGCCTCACATAACCGTACCAAGTTGCCCCCGAGGAACATGTGATCCATAGCTACAAATTTGGGGAATGTAACATCCCAACAAAACAGTCTACTCCAAAACCTAGGGATCCACTAGAAATGGTAAGGACTCGTCACAACAACATATGTGACCAACCATAAATAAACATATGGTTACAAGTACATTTTATAAACAAAATGCTACTTCCAGTTCAACTTCTGGTAAGAATGAAAATCATTAAAATGAGTTCATAAACATTCTTTTTACATAATCACGTAATGTGTAAGTAAAACATCATTTTACTTCAATAGGGCGGAACTCGTCATTTTGGTCAAAACTGACCGGGAACCCCAAGATTCACCAAAAACTTCATTTATAACAAAATGTAGAGATCATGAAATCATACCGTAGAAATTCTTCGGATTTCGCAAATAAGAGTTTTGACATGTATAAAGTTTGTAAAATGGTAGTAGGAACTCACCGGTAGGTTTTCAGAATAAAACCCGGAAAACCAGATAACGATCACGACGTAGAGGTGAAGCTTAAAACACCGACCCCTTGCTAGAAACACCGAAAACTAGCAACCAAACGAGCCTTGAAGATCGAAGAAGAAAAAGAGAGAAGAACCAGATGAGAGAGAGAGAGAATTTGAGAAAATGAGATATTTTTAAGAAATATCTCTCAAAAAGATATTTAAGCCAAACTCAAAAAGCATTCTGACAGGGCGCACGACCCGTGCGCCCTCAAAGAAGGAAATGCGCACGACCCGTGCGCATGCACTGTGCCTCGGCCCTGGATCCTACGCACGACCCGTGCGTTTTCTCTGAAGGAGGACGCACGACCCGTGCGTCCTGTAGACAGCCCCAAAAACTTACTTTTTCCTCCAAACAACCTCGCATAACGGCTAAACGAAATTCGGGGTGTTACAATACTCCCAACCTTAGAATGATTTCGTCCTCGAAATCTACTCTCCTCAATGGAACACTGTCCGCAGAGAAGATTGACTCAAACCCAAAAGCCAGAATCAATAACGAGATCTTAATACCGACATCCACATTAGCTACCCTTCTTGGGCATAAACCACTCCTAACCGAGCGAGCACCCAACACTTCAAAGTAACCTTTACTCCCAAGGTTACGGTTGCCTCCCAACCTTAGGTGACAAGTACTACCTCCAGGAAATTAGCGACCTCAACTTTCCATCTACCAATCTTTTTCAAACTGCACGGTTCCGAACTCCAAGCCAACGGTCGACGCTAATCTTCCCAAAACTCTCAGATTTCACTTATTCATTCTTAATACCGCTAAAGATATTCTTACAAGGCGCACTAAAGCGTCTTTCCGGAAATCAGTTAACACAGATTCTGCTATCACTCAACTCCGATCCGACCCCAAATCTGGAAATAGCCCTTATTCGAAATTCTTAATACTTCCATATATACTCCGTCTACAACCACATTATAAAGATTAACTTCTAAACATACCACCAATCTATACATTCGGACTTATAAAGGACGGGCGCTACAGAAACCCATGCGTAGACTAACTCCAACCTGTGGAAGACTTTACCAACAACTTACTCTAGCTCAAGGCTAAGGCCCAACTCCTCAAAGCACTGCTAGAACCGAACCCCCGACAGGATAACGCCTAGAGAGCTCAAGAGTTTTACATAAGTAAAAGCATTTAAATTGATGAACTTCTCTTTAAAACAGAACCTTTCAAATAATGAATTTTTTTAAAACATGGTACAACTCCTTTTCAAAGTTATGCAATTTCAAAGATGGATCCTTCATTTAAATGATACTTTATAAATTGACACAACTTGTACTAACTCGAAGTATGGAACATTAGTAACACCATCCACATCGTACGTCCGAAAACATGGGCACTAGGCCCAAATACTCACACGACCAAAAACAAAAGAAAACTAAATATCAACATGCACGAATAACACATTTCATTCAAACCTTAATATACGTGGGGAGAACCCAATATTAAAGCCATCATTTACCGTCGACTCCACATAACCAAAGCAGGTAAAAATATGACATTAGTTTTTTTTTTAAAATACCCCGGGTCTACGACGGAGAGACCCGTACACAAAGAGAATAGAAGGACACGCAAGTAGGCCGCCCATACAACTTCCTCGCATGACCTCTAAACGTTTCCATCTTGGGTGGCGAGAACAAATCAATGGGGCCACCCGTGATGTTATTGGATTTCACCACGTATCCCGATCTTAGTTCCCATGTCATACTAGACATCACAACTTCAAATCGTTTGTCGCCTCTAGCCATACTCCGTCGAGTTCCATCTCAAGGGCTTACGGACACGGGTGTCTACCCAATCTAGACGAGTTCCAACTCAGTGGCTCGTGCCACCTATTGTCTACTCACTAGTAAACCCGAGCGGTCACTAAGTGCAACCCAAAACCTCAGGCTTTACAAAACAGACAGACTGTCTAACATTACATGACTCCAACTGAAAAACCAAAGTTCCCAAAACATGTGACTCCTAATGGCATAGAATAATCGCCATCATACTCCAAAGTTCCACAAATGTTTTTAAACCGTACAAATGCCCTCAAGACTCCATTTAGTCAAAATTGAGCCAACGACCCAACGGTTTACGTAAACACCCAAATGAAAGCCGAAATAAATATTGAAACACGTTTGACCAACTATTATGCAAACACGACCAAAAGTATAATTAACTCAAATTTCATCGTTGGTTGAAACAAACTGTTTTCCAAATGAACTCATACCCTTATGTTTTCAAAAAGGTCTCATAACACAATAATATGCATTTCTTGAAAAAGGTTTACAAGATCAAATACACCAAATGACACTTACGTCAATTGAACTCCAAATATATATGTAAAATCATTAAAGAAACACTTCAACATGATTTATTTACCAAAATAACCAAAGATCCCGAAATGGGTGTCTCACATGTTCATAAAACTAACATTTCAAAATGACCAAAACTTATCAGCAGTTAGCAATTTAGTGTAAAACACCAACACTTTAAAATAAACATTTTGGCAGGAACTCCTTTTTCACAAATCAACTTTAACTCACCAAAAACACAAATAAACTCCATCATACGAAAATCTTTCATTGTGGTTATAAATTCGGACAAATGTCCACACGACTCATTCAGTCAAAACCCGAGCCAAAGGCTCGACACTTTACATAAATTTCCAATGAAAGCCTCGTATACCTTAAAACACATTTTAACCGACATTTAACGATTTTCCCAAATAATACAATGTCTTTAAACAAGGTTTATGAAAATACACACCACCAGAACATGATTTTCCAAAAGTTTATGAATGCAATTATACTAAGATGCACAAAATCATCAAAGATGCATAAATCATAATGTAGATTTTACGTGTACAAAATCACTCAGAATATGTA
Source organism: Arctium lappa (assembly GCA_023525745.1). Taxonomy (NCBI): domain Eukaryota; kingdom Viridiplantae; phylum Streptophyta; class Magnoliopsida; order Asterales; family Asteraceae; genus Arctium; species Arctium lappa. The sequence goes on from CM042063.1 coordinate 44,307,702, forward strand.
AATCACACTATTTACTTGTTGAAATATTCAAGTTCGACATGAGTAATTTATGCTGTTAAAACAATCCAAGTTACCGAATACGAAAACTTAACAAAATACTCGCACCTTGCAAAATACCGGGTAAAACATACGCAACAATTTATACTATGAACGTGAAAATAGATTCTTGCACTTTATCATGTGCAACAATGGTTTGTACAACTCCAAAGGGAAAAATCACAGTTTTATCTTTAAAATTTCTCCTCTATAACCAAGAGGCGTTGTAGCCAAAAGGATTTTCAACTCACCCCATATGCAACCATTTATTCCCCAAAGGGCGGTAAAATAACGGGGATGCAAATAAAATTTCAAATCGAGATTAAAGCTTCACGTTGTAAAGATAAACATATTTGACAGAATAAAAACTACAACGACAAAAATACCGCTAAGTCGCTAAATGCTTTGCAGAAATTTTAACAGTAAGAGTTAATGATGGAATATGATCAGAACGAAAGTCCTGTTTTTAAAAATAACATAAATCGTTTATGTAATCATTCACACCAACGTTATACTTAAATCCAATGCACATAGTACACGACATATGATACTTGATAATAAAATCCCGAGATTAACACACAAAATGATGCACACGCACATGCCCCTCAAAATTATTTACGCGACGCAAAAGTCGTAAGATGAGACATCATAATCCAACTTGATTTTATAAAACTCATTTACGCTAACAATCAAGTGGTGTCAAAATTTCTAATTTTTTTTTTCAATATAAGGTAAGGTGACCATTCTGACAAGATTTTTAATGAGATACGATGCCCAAAGAACTCATAACTTGCACGCAATGAAATTAAACTTACGCATCACAAAATATACACATGCGACAAAAGAATTCGTAAAACAAAGCTTCAAGAATTCAACAAAACTCACACGACTAAAAATTCCCAAGAAACTCCTACTCAAAAGTATGGGAATAACTTTTCCTTTAAACCATTGACATACGTGGAAGAGCTCCAATGTCAAGGTCAAAATTCCACAGCTATTTGCCCATTAACTCAAAAAGCGTTAAAACACAATATTTCGACATCCAAAAATAACATTTAAACACTAGACTTGAATAAAGAGAATTTTGATAAAAATTTGAAATCAGGTGCAACAAAGCCATTTTAAGCATGCTTATGCTCATAGTTTAAAATATGATGAGTGCTAAATGTCTTGCCAAAACGTTATAATGTAATTTACTTCATGGTTGGCACTCATGAAAAGTAATTTAGGCAACCTTATTTTAGAAATAAACTAAATGCATGAATTCGGTCGGCACTCACATCTTAATACTACGCTTCCCAATATTCCGACGTTCTATAATCAACCGGATGCCTCAGGCATCATAGGGCAACCATCCCATTAGATTAACTTACAATTCTCCTCTAAACAGAATCGATCTAGCAAGATATAGTTCTAATTCCACCAACGAATCTGGCTCAAGATGATTAACTTAATGCGTTCTACGCACTTACTATTATCCCGAAGAGACATTGCTATAAACAACAATCATTCCTTAGCTTACTCGCTTAGAAACCTTCGCACTACTCTAACGGTCAACATACTAAGGTAGAGCAGACAAACACAAGCACGAGAAAGGGTAAGGAAGAGTTTAACTGAAACACGCACGATAGAAACGTACCGCTACGCCTACCAATTGTCATAACATTAGCAAACCAATTACACTCACGTAAAATATCCTCATAATCACATTAGCTAAGTGAGATTATGAACATATAACACATAAGGGTTATTGTTACCGTCATCATAACGCTTGATTAACATAACATCCGTCGATTTTAAGACTAACCCATCTTAGAAGTTCTACCCAAATCTCACAATCAATGCCTATCAAACTCAGTCTAAGTCTAGACATCTTACATTCATGCCTAGTTCGCTTAAACTAGAGCTCTGATACCAACTTGTAACATCCTCAAAAATCAGAGTAAATTAAAACTTGGAAATAAGGCAACGAGACATCCGTGATGATATTAACTTCCCATAAAGTGGATCAGTCCTTAAGACTATACAAAACTCATAGGGATATAGAATTTATCAACAATACAAATCTAAACATAACCGTCTAGACTACAACACTTGATGAACCAGAATTCACTAAAAGATGGGACTTAAACAATGCCCAACACCAAAATACTAGACATCTCATAATATGCCTCGAGTACACGCTCGACTCTCAAGGACCCTGTGCAACCCACCGCTAAGGGAAACCTGCTATACATATCATTTGAGAAAAAGTGTCAGACTTTAAAGCCTGGTGAGAACATACAGTTTATAAAGCTCGAAAGATATAAACATCAGTATCATAAAGAAATCTTTTCATAAAGGTTTCGTTCGTAAAGATAACATTTCGCCACAACCGGGCCTCTTCGGTCCAAAACTCTTAAACGGTGATAAAAGGACCATTTTACCAAGGAGAGTGACGAAACACAAAGTTAGGCCAACAAACCGAGTTACGAGCTAAACCAATTGGAATCCGCGGATACGAATCACAAAGTCCGTGCTTCAACGTGAGATCAAGCCCCAAGCGCAAAACCAAGGTATACTCCTTCGCTAGGATCACCATGAACCATGCCTAGTATCCGGCCTCACATAACCGTACCAAGTTGCCCCCGAGGAACATGTGATCCATAGCTACAAATTTGGGGAATGTAACATCCCAACAAAACAGTCTACTCCAAAACCTAGGGATCCACTAGAAATGGTAAGGACTCGTCACAACAACATATGTGACCAACCATAAATAAACATATGGTTACAAGTACATTTTATAAACAAAATGCTACTTCCAGTTCAACTTCTGGTAAGAATGAAAATCATTAAAATGAGTTCATAAACATTCTTTTTACATAATCACGTAATGTGTAAGTAAAACATCATTTTACTTCAATAGGGCGGAACTCGTCATTTTGGTCAAAACTGACCGGGAACCCCAAGATTCACCAAAAACTTCATTTATAACAAAATGTAGAGATCATGAAATCATACCGTAGAAATTCTTCGGATTTCGCAAATAAGAGTTTTGACATGTATAAAGTTTGTAAAATGGTAGTAGGAACTCACCGGTAGGTTTTCAGAATAAAACCCGGAAAACCAGATAACGATCACGACGTAGAGGTGAAGCTTAAAACACCGACCCCTTGCTAGAAACACCGAAAACTAGCAACCAAACGAGCCTTGAAGATCGAAGAAGAAAAAGAGAGAAGAACCAGATGAGAGAGAGAGAGAATTTGAGAAAATGAGATATTTTTAAGAAATATCTCTCAAAAAGATATTTAAGCCAAACTCAAAAAGCATTCTGACAGGGCGCACGACCCGTGCGCCCTCAAAGAAGGAAATGCGCACGACCCGTGCGCATGCACTGTGCCTCGGCCCTGGATCCTACGCACGACCCGTGCGTTTTCTCTGAAGGAGGACGCACGACCCGTGCGTCCTGTAAGCAGCCCCAAAAACTTACTTTTTCCTCCAAACAACCTTGCATAACGGCTAAACGAAACTCGGGGTGTTACATACAGCTTGATCAGTCTGTTAATCAGTCTTTACAGTACATCCTACTGAGTCAGCTACTTCTGTCTCGTCGGTGTTGGTCACAACTTCAACTGTCGGAGTAGGCATTTGAACTGGAACTTCTTGCAGAATCGGGGAGTTGGATTCAGTAAAGATATCGGAAGTGGTTGGTTGAGTAGTCATCGAGTCTTTCATCCAGTCAACCACAACAGATTTAGGCACATTAGTTCCAAGAAATTCATCATAAAACAGTTCAAATAATAGATCCAAATCAGATAACTTAGAAGTAGACGATGAAGCACCATTTGATTTGTTCTCTTGAGGTGCAGGTCCTGGACTCCGGTTATTACGGGTTCTGAACTGATGTGCTCAGAAGCCATATCCTCATAGAATGTAACATTGACGCTCCTGATCACAGTCTTCGACTTCTTCAAGAAAACACGATATGAAGTAGATGTAGAGGAATAACCAACGAAGCTGCCTTCATCCGCCTTAGCACTGAACTTGTTCAGGTTCTCTCTGTCGTTTAGAACATAACACTTACAGCCAAATATATGAAAATATTTGATTGTAGGTGTCCGGTTGTTGATTAACGCATACGGAGTCTTCTGAAATCCGTGGTGTATCGTGGAGCGATTCTGAGTGTGACACGCAGTCGATACAGCTTCAGCCCACAAAATAGAGGTAATTCAGATTGGCTGAGCATAGTTCGAGCGGCCTCGACAAGTGTACGATTTCACCTTTCGACGACTCCATTCTGTTGAGGCATACGAACAGCAGAGTATTGATGTGATATCCCGATCGATTCGAGATATGCTTCAACTATTTTTTTCTTGAACTCTGTGCCGTTGTCAGTTCTTATAATCTTGACTTGTTTCTGCAGATTGACTTGGGTCGTTTTCGAGAATGTAATGAGAACTTCGGGCGTCTCATCTTTAGACCGTAGAAACTTGACCCAAGTGTATCGTGAATAGTCATCCACGATAACTAGCACGTACTTCTTTCTGCCTAAGCTTTGCGTTCGCATAGGACCGCATAAATCCATATGCAACAACTCTAATGGAGATCTGGTACTTGGTTCAGGCTTTGGTTTATGTGGAGATCTCTTCATCTTTCCCTTTTCACACGCTGCACATAGGTGTTCTTTTTCATACTTCAGCTCAGGAAGTCCTTTCACTAGCTTTCCACTGACCAGCTTGTTGATGTACCGAAAGTTGAGGTGAGAGAGTCGTCAATGCTATAACCAGCTTTGTTGCTTCGAGGCCTTTGATAATAGACATACCTGGTTGTCAGTCTTGACCTTTGACAAGTTAATGGTGTAGAGGTTTGACTTGCGAGTGCCGACCAAGAGTTTTTTCCCGTCTTCAGTGCGTACCGAACAAGTCTTGGCCTTGAAATTCACCTCTAAGTCTTTGTCGCAGAACTGGCCAATACTGAATAGGTTGTGCCTTAAGCCTTCAACGTAGCTCACCTTCTTAATCGTGACATTTTCGTGAACAACATCACCATATCTCATAATTGGTGAAAACTGATCATTTCCAAAACGAACTGTACCGCAGTATTTGTCCGTATAATTAGACAACATACTCTTCTGCCCGGTCATATGCTTGGAACACCCGCTATCCAAGTACCACATATGACGGGTCTGCACAAGACAAATCAGGAAAGAAGAGGTTTAGGTACCCATTTATAAGTGGGTCCTACATTGTCAGTACATGATTTTGGCACCCATTTAAATTTGGGCCCGCTTTGTCTTTGAAAACCATGAGCATGATAAGAAGAATGATAACGATAAGATGAAACATTATATGAACCAAACCAAACATCAGAATATTTACGAGAAGCATAATCCAATCCACCAAAATTTGAAAACTTTTTATTAGAAGGAGCTAACTGGAATAATTGCTTTATGGAATATTTCTTGCGAGAATCAACAAGATTAGATTTAAAAGAAGCAACATTCTCAATCAATTCATCTTTACTAGAATTCTTTTTATTCAAAATAAAACTAGAAGTAGATTTAGCTTTCTCGTCTATCTTCTGTTTCGATATTCATGCTGACTTAACTCCAAGCCTTTGCTTTCTCACATCTGAAACATTTGAAACTTTAGAGTTAGAATGGTGAGAATCAAAAGAATGCTTCTTCTTTGGCTTACCTGTGGTGATCGGTTTCTGTGAATGTTGAGATTTTCTTTTCTTACCTTTTGCATTATTAGATTTCACAGAAACTGATTTGTCAACTTTCGTTGATGTTTCACCTTTTTCAAACACACTGGGTAATCCGAAAGAATTAACAACACAAGATGAATGATCAGGAAGTTTAGAAGTAAAGTCAAATTGAGCAACACAATCATTTAAAACACCATCCGAGTTTAAGAAATTAAGCTCATTTTCAAGAGAACTAGATCTATCATCAGATTTTAAAGCCTTGGATAGTTTAGAAAACTCAGTATTTTGAACACTGTAGAAAATACAATTTGTTCTAAGTCCATCAAAATTCTTTCTTCTGAAAGAGTATTCTCGAGTTCAGAAATTTTACTTTCTAAAACTAGAGGAGGGACGTAAAGCTTACCTTCGATGGGCTTAGCCTCCATTTCTTTTACAGAATAAATATCAAAATAGTCATTTGAAAGAAATTATGATTTATCAGAACTATAACTATTATTCAACCTCTCATAACGAAACGGAAGTTGGACTTTAGTTGTGTTCTTTCTTTTAGCATATTCCTTGGCTTTATCCTCTTCAGACAGTTTAGTCCAGAAGACTTGAAGTTCAGGGTATTCAGGTGCCAGTTTCATAAAACCAAAATCATAAAGAGCAGGCACTTCAGATATACCCTTTTTGAGACATTGTGGGTTCTCGTAACCGAGTCCCCAATTCTCTTTATCCTCTTTGGGTTTGATTAGATGAATGGTTTGTTCAGACTGACCCATAGTATACAATTTCTCTTCCAAAGCATTCACCTTTTCAATTAAAGATTTCTTTTCTTTTGAAGTCGAAGAGTACATTTTAGAAAGCTCTTTAGACTTAAACTCACATTCTTTATACTTTGAAACAGTTTCAGATAACTCTTTATGAATTATAGTCTTCTCTTTAGCGCTGGTGTCTATATTTTTGTGCAAAGTTTCAATTAATACATTTTTCTCAGTAATATCATTACTAAGTTTATGTATAGATTGATTCTTCTCATTAATGACACATTTCTCACGCTTCAGTTTAGACTCTAATTCTTGGAGTTTAGACATCATGGCATGCATTTGATTCAGAAAATCAGATTCAATTAAGTCACATACCTCTTCATTATCTCCATCATCAAAATCAGCTTCAGCTTCTGACTGCTGCTTACCCATCAAGCACAGGTGTGCTGTCTCGTCCTTCTCTCCTTCTTCAGATTCTTGGTCCAAATGGTCGAGCCAGTATTCATCCTCGGCCATTAATGCTTTTCCATCCTCCTGTTGCTTGGCTAGAAGCATATTATTCTTGTAGTAGTTGGAGTTCCAGACTTTAGATTTTCGGCAGTCCTTGGCAAAGTGACCGAGTCTGCCACAGTTGTAGCACTTTATCGGTTCTTCCTTCTTGGGCTCTTCAGCTCCATCCTTCTTCTTTTCTTCTGGTCTCTTTTCTTCAACTTTCTCCTTGTGTTTGTAGTTATTCGGACCAGAAGAGTACCTCTGACTGTTGGAGTTTGGATTTTTATAGAACTTCTTTTGGAAAGCCTTGGTTAACATTAGCATGGCTTCCTTCAGTTGTTCACAATCGTCAGAGCCAAACTTCGCCTCACTATCAGCCTCTTCTGATTTAGATGCAATGATCTTCTTCTTCTTAGACTTCTTCTTGACCACAAGTGCAACTGGATCAGCAACTGCTTTGTCAGCCTTCTTCATCTCAGCCTTGATCTCATCCACCTCTTCCTCATTCTGTCTGAGGATTTCATAAACTTCATGAAGTGGAATGTCGTTCAGATCTTTCAATTGCCTCATCTGTCTGGTGAATCTCTTCCACTCAGGCTGAAGGTTGCTGAGAAATTTCACATTCAGCTCAACTTGAGATTTGCTGATCTTGTTCTTGCTTAGCTCGTTCAGCAATGTGACAAATCTGTCATAAGTGGCTTCTAGTAATTCTCCAGCTTTGGCTTTGAATTCTTCAGAATTGTTCAAGCAGTTGGAAACTTTGAGTTGGTTGCCAACTTTAGATCCGATCATCATCTTCTCCAACCGATCCCACATTTGCTTGCCGATAGCGTTGTAGCTATCAATCTTGACATAAATTTCATTCGGTATGCCTTGGAGAATAAATGATCTCGCCAGCTTGTCACCCTTGTGTCTCTTCTTCTGCTCATCCGAGTATTCATCAATCGGTAATTTATACTCTTTCTCTTCTTCTTCACCATTTTCTCCAGCTACAGTGAGAACCTTGGTTGGAGGTGTCATGATTCCTTCCTTCAGAGATTTTCTGATGTAATCTCCCAAATCATTTCGATCAATGAAATCCAAGAATATGTCCTTCCATTGCTTGTACTCCCCCTTGAAGAGTACTGGTGGCTTCACATCGGTTCCGATAGCAAGAGCTTCCCGAGATGACATTCTTACTGATATGATTTATCAAAGAACTGATAAGAAACTTGAACTGATCGTTAGTCCAGATAAAATCAAATAAATACAGTTTAATAATGAAAAGAAAAAAAAATATCTGGAACAAAAGGACAGAAATGCGCCAAAAGGCAGTGGCGCAAAAGTGACTTTGCGCTAATAGTGACTGGCGCAAAGTTCAGGTTTTCATGAGACGAGGCTGGCGCAAAGTTCAGGTTTGCGCTAGAGGCAGGTCGCGCGAGTTGGAGTTTTGCGTGACACGTGGATGGCGCAAAAAAGGGGTTCGCGCGAGAGGTGGGTCGCGCAAAATGAAGTTTGCGCGAGCCGTGGGTGGCGCAAAGCGGAGATATGCGTGAATAGGCACTGGCGCAAATTGAGATGTACCGGGGTCTAGCTTGATCGGAACCTCGCTCGACCGAAAACTTGACGACCGGTAAGATGTTTGACCGGAAAAGTATATGGACCGGTATGAATTTGACCGATAATATGCTTTGACCTGAAAGATGCTTCGACCGGTATTGGCTTGGACCGGTAGAGTGTCAACCGGTTAAGGTAACGACCGGTATTGTGCCGACCGGTAATGCTTCGACCGGTATAGACTGTGAGTTATCCGGGCGACCGGTATTGAGAATTGACCGGGATTTACTCGACCGATATTATGCGGTCGACCGATATGTTAACAATAAGAATATCGACCGGTATGTTCTTGAGACTTTCGACCCAGAAATCAATCGATAACTCGAATTACACAACAAAACTTTGCCAATTCGATCTTTTAATCAACTAGAACTGATTGCGAACACTTAATTTCGAAAATAAACACTTTTATTAAAAATCCATCAACGACACAGTGTTGTTCTCGTGAACAACCGAACAGAACCAAAATCAACCAAATCGACCACCGAAAGCAATCATATACTCACATAAATCAATGCCAATTCAATATAATATGCAAATCGATTACAACCCAATTAATAAAAGCTTGAAAGAACAATCACACAATAAAATTTTTGAATCTTGACAGATGAACAGAACCGAAATTTTTTTTTCAATTCAATCTGTTAGGCTCTGATACCAATTGAGTGTCCCTGTGATTAACGATTCAATCAAACAAAACAATCAAGCAATTACGATTATGCAAACCTGATATGATTATCAATCGAATCGAATGATTACAAGTTTGAATATTAATTCGATCAAGCTATCTCTCTGTTTTTCCTCTCTGCCGCTGCTCTCTCTCTCTGATCTCTCTCTCTCTATTGATTTACGGCGCTCACCACCAACAACTACTATTGACCTAAATAACACAAAATAAACTAATTTATACCTAATACCTATTATAAGGAAAAGGACTAAAAAGGAAAATACAGAAAATAAACTTTGACTATTATTACAAAGGACCCTAGACTATTTGTTGATACAACTTTTCCAGCTTTGACTTCAGATTTCCATCTTCAGATAATGATGATCTTGAATCCAATAAAACTGTGCTTTAACAGTATCCGACACAAATGAACATGTAGCACCCGAAGCAAACAAAACACGAGCTGGCAAGAAGTTTACTAGGAACGTACCCAAAACAACATCAGCGGTCTCCTTAGCCTCCTCGGTAGTCATCCGGAAAGCTCGACTCGGTGCCCTTGATGATTGATCGACCCTGGCCGTCAAACCCACAGAATTTCCACCATTTCCTCCCACTAGCTTTGGGAAACTCCTCTTCATATGCCCCGATTCTCCGCACTTATAACACACGGACACACAGAGAGAACACTCTCGGGTTGTGTGGTTCTTCTTACCACACTTGGTACACCCGGCTGGACCGGAGTGAGTCTTTGTAGCGCACGGCTCTGAGTGCTTTGACCTGCACTTGTGGCACCACCGATCCTCACGGCGTTGATCACCCACTCTTCCACTTGCAAAGGGTCTTGATTGACGAACTGACCCAGATGGCCCTTCCCACTTCCGCTTCTCACCAGCCTAACTTCTTTCCTCCTTTCCCGCATTGATATCATCCTCAATGAGCAAGGACTCTTCAATGACCTCTTGTAAGGTCGAGCTCCTAGCATTTCTTACCGCCGTTCGCATCCCGGCCGATAAACCATGTTGATAGGCCTTAATCTTCGACCTTTCATCGGGGACCAGATGTCCCACCAAATTCAGTTTCTCCAAAAAGAGTCTGGAGTACTCGACAAAGGACAGAGTCCCCTTCTTCAAATCTCGGAACTCCCGCTCCAGCTTGTCCAATGAACGCTCACTACAATATTTATTCATGATCTTCTCTTTGAACACCAGCCAAGTTAACTTAGCCAGAACTTCCGGGGTGAGGGCGGATCGGGTGAGATTCCACCAAATCAGAGCCTCTCCCCGAAGTATCTGGGAAGCAATCTTGAGCCGTTGAGAGGGATCACACTCACTTGACTCGAAGGCCATCTCTACCTCCTTGAGCCAATACATACAAGTCACCGGGTTATCTGAACCCACAAACTCTTTAGGGTGGCACCCCAGAAACGCCTTGTAGGTGCACCCCTTAGTCTTCGTCCTGATCCCTTCATCAGATGGTTCTTCAACCGTTACCACATTCGGTCCACCCGACCCCACAATAATGTTTTCAGCCATAGTCTCAGGTTGACGGTTGTTGGCGTCTCGATCCTCTAAGAGTTTCATGAAAAGCTCTTGCTGTTGAGCCATGGCCGAAGTCATAGCCAACTGTTGTTGAGCCATGGCCGAATTCATGGCCAACATCATGCTATCCCGAAGTCGGGTCTCCATGGTAACTTCCTCCATGATGGCGTTACCTGTGTTGAGGTTCCGACGAGGAATATGTTCAGGTCCGCCTCACAAGATTCTGGGCACAGAAATTTTGTCCAAGGTTGTCCCCACAGGGGGTCGTACAGCTGCAGATTCCACCTCTGGTTGACCCTCTGGCATGTCTGGCAACCTACTTCGAGTGTTTACCATCTCAATCTACCATACACGTACGAGAAATAGATTGAGAAAAGACTAAACAAGTTGAACTCATTGTACGTACTAATACCTTCATCAATTATAAACCAAGTATGCTCACGTAACAATGCATTCATAATAGCAGTAGCTAAGTAAAATTATGAACGAACCATACACAAGAATTCTTGTCACCATCATCACAACTTTCAATTAAGGTAATTCCGTAATCCTAACGCTCTCCCCACCTAGGATTCCTACCCCAAGTGGACAGTGAAGTCATAAAGTCTAAAGTTTAAGTCTAGATATGCTAAACAATACCTAGTTCACTTAAACTAAAGCTCTGATACCAACTTGTAACACCCTAAAAATAGGGATAATAAAAATCCGAAAAACGGACATGAGGTATACTAAAATTGCCAAAGCAAAAGCCTCCCAAAGATGGGGAAATGTATAAACAACCGGTTTAATTACAATTGTAATTTAACGGACAACAAACAACAACCAACTAATCTAAATTCTACGACTAGAAAAGAGATTACAAAAGGGTTGTCATCTATAAACCCAAACGGTTCATTTTCAAAAGTATAATGCGTCCATGTGCAAAATCCCCAAGCTCTCACCCCAAATCAACTAAGCCTGCTTAGGACCGGCGCCGCTAGAACCTGAGATACACATCGACACCAAACAAGAGTTAGGCCAAAAAGCCTAGTGAGTTGAACAATAATAAGCATGCATGAGCAGTTACAAAACTTATCAGCAGTTAACCAGAGTTCAATATATGTGGAGTCAATAGGGGAGACCCATAGCACCAATCAAGTCCCACCCAAGAGTCGATATACCTTGATGCCCTTAACAAGGAACACCCGAAAGACCCGGCACACCCGAAGACTATCGCTAAGAAAATTCCTCGAATGGCGGAGGTCTAGGCACATACCATCACAGTGGCGCCCAAGACTACATCCTCCTAGTGTACTGACTTGGTTCGTCCAACATAACGCATATAGGAGGTCCTTTAGGTGTATTTCAACCCAACATATTTCCATACCGACTACGGGTACAATATTATCATCATATCCTCATGAAGTCTAACAAAAGACCCAAATGACAATTATACTCATCATGCATATAAATATGTCACCAAAATGGTGTTCCAACTAGAATCATCATAATACCCATACATGCATACATTTAACATAACAAGGTACCTACATTATGTACCCATGTGAAACGCCCCAAATAATGGTACATATAACATAAATCATGGCGCATCACCAATATCTACATTTCCAACTATTTTCACCAAGAAATCCCAAATACTTGAACACATAGAGATAAAATAACAAATAGAAGATTATGATGTGTATCTAGTTTTAACAAAGGTTTAGTAAACTCACAACTTAGGTTTTGAACCAAAACTTAGAAAAAATGAAAACCCTAGATATTTGAAGGAGGTGAGACTTGAAGGTGAAAGATGATTGATCTTGAAGAAACCCTAGGAGTTCTCCTTGGATGATAATAAATGCACACCCCACAACCTCAACTACCAAGAGGATTAATATTAATGAGAACTAGGGTTTTGGGGATGCAAGGAACTGTTTTGGGAGCTCTCAAATCGCCAAAGAAAATAGATGGAAAGAGGGAAATGAAAGGAAAATCGGCCAAGACACTCATTTAAGTCACTGCACCCGCTCGCGACATTGCCCGGCGACAAAGACATTGTCACTGTCGCGTGTCACAGTCGCGCGAAACCCCCTACTCTCGGTACACCTTTCGCGACCTTGACACCGCGACATTGACATTGTCACAATCGCGTGTCATTGTCGCATGGACTCCCCAAGCTACGGTACAACACTCACGATAGTGACACCGCGAGAGTGACCATTCGCGAGTCACTGTCGCGCCAGACTCCCAATACCCCAAAATTTGACCAGTTTCGATAACGAGCGCGAGGTTCGAAAACTAAAGATGGTAAATCAATTTATATGACATTTCCATATACCAACTATCACAAAATGCATACAAAGGCTCATATACTCACATAGGCACATTTAATGCATTAAGGGATACAAATACTTACCTTGAGAATTTCCGGATGTTACAGAGGTGGGGGTGGCCTGCGACAATGCCAAGCAAGAATGACATGTGTCAATCTCGCAAGGCGTAGTCGCCGAGAATGTACCGTAAGGTACTTGGCTCTGGCGACAGTGACAAGCGAGAATGACCATGTTAATCTCGCAAGGCATAGTCGCGGTCCGGGGGTCAACCCATTTAATGCAGAAAACGACCTCATTTCCTCACTTTTCTCATCTTTGCTTTGTTGGGACCGATTTTGGGAAGAACTAGGGTAAGTTTCTCTCTCTCTCTTCATTCAATATCAAGGGGGGAAATCACATGGTGATTATTATGTTGGTTGGTGTAGGATTAATTGCATTTATTAAGGGTTCTAGAGATTCAAGCTCCAAGCTCACCTCCTACTCTTCTCTCTTCTACATCCATTATCTAGGGTTTCTCATAACCCTTCCAAGGTGAGTTTTCTTCTCATGTTTTATATATATTCACTAGAATTTATATATTATAACACTCATTCATGACCCTAAACTACGTATTGGGTTTTGTGAAATTTGACCTAATCATAGGATTTGGGGATATTGGGGTTTTTATAACCTAAATAAGAATATGGAAAAATGTATTTTAAACTAAGACTAAGGGGGCGTTTGGTTCGCAGAATGTTTTTGGATGGAATGGAATCTGTCAAATGAATTTGACTTTGAAGGAATTGAAATGGAATGTTGTCAGGTTTGACCACCTGTTTGGTTGACAGAATTGGAATGGAATCTGTTAAATTAATTGGAATTTTTCTGTTTGGTTCACAGATTGTAGCTTTAGAATTGGAATGGAATTTTGGTAAATGAACAAAATACCCTTTTTGTTTATTTTAATTTTTTTCAACAAAAAATACTTTAATGAAATAGTCATTAAATAGTTTAATTTTTAACTAAAATTGCTTTGATTATTTTAGCACACGAATGATGATGAGAGAAAGAGAGAGAGAGAGAGAGAGAGAGATGAGAGGAGAGAGAGAGGAGAGAGAGAGAGGAGAGGAGAGAGAGAGGAGAGAGGAAGAGGGAGGGAGAGGAGAGAGAGAGGATATATTGAGAGAGAGAGAGGAGAGAAAGGAGAGAGAGAGGGAGAGAGGAGAGAGAGGAAAGAGAAAGAGGAGAGAGAAAGAGGGAGAGATTAGAGAGGAGAGAGAGGGAAAGAGGAGAGAGAGGAGAGAGGAGAGGAGAGGAGAGAGAGGGAGAGAGGATAGATTGAGAAAGAGAGGAGAGAGAGAGAGAAAGAGAGAAGAGAGAGAGAGAGGAGAGAGAGAGTTGGTGTCTGCTAATAATGTTGAACGGTAGTGGTGGTCGGTGGTGGTGGTTGCCGGTGGTGGTCGGAGGTGGTGGTGGCCGATGGTGGTGGCCGGAGGTGGTGGTGGCCGGTGTAAGTAGCCGGAGGTGGTGGTGGTCAATGGTGGCCGGAGGTGGTGGTGGTGGTGGCCGGTGTTGGTAGCCGGAGGTGGTGGTCAATGGTGGCCGGTGGTGGTGGTCGGATGTGGTGGTCAATGGTGGCCGGAGGTGGTGGCCGGAGGTGGTGGTGCATATTAGGATGAGGGGCACTTTTGTCAAAAAATATATATGACATTCGATTCCAATGAAATACCACCTCCCCCCAAGGAATGTTGAATTCCTTCATTTGTGGAATTCATTGGAATTCAACATTCCAATCTCTTAAAAAGAATGAACCAAACGATGTAATGGAATCTGATCAACGGAATTCAACATTCCAATTCCATCAGATTCCATCAGAATTTGCGAACCAAACGCCCTCTAATACTTTTCTAAGCTTTCTATTTATTTGATAGCCAACCCTTATTCTATTGGATTTTGGTAAACCCAAAGTAAAATTAGGGTTTGGTGGGATTTATGTATTGGGTTGATTAATAGTAATATTGACCTTTGAAATGGAATGTATGGTATTATTGTTGATGAGGTTGTGTTCTTAAAGTTTCCTAAATGATGGGAGTTAAGACCCATGTTGATAACCTTATATATGTGATTTTGTTTTAAGACTTACATACATGATATATAATATTTGTGTTAGCATGTTTTGGTATTCGGTCTTAGTGCAATGGATCCATAGGCACGGTGTTCCTATGTCCCGTTTTGGACATTAGGTTCGCCAATTTGGCACGGAATAGGCATCGGGTTCCATGGTAAGTAAGATGTGGGCCTATACGGTCGGGCAACGTCCCATTGACAGTAAGGTGTAATTCCATTGTGCATAAGTTCTCGTTTTGGAACTCCCAAGAATAGACCTAGAGGGGTTGAATTGATGTTTTCGAGCAATAGACTTGGAGTAGTCGAGCTCATTATGTGATTAGAGTTATTTGTAACTTAATAATGTTCACTAATGGTTTATTTGGATTGATTTGATTTAGCTCACGACTAGATCGGCTGTACAACTCCAAGTGGGTTTATTATTTATTATTCCATTTAATTGTTCTCTCTAGGCTTTAGCCTAACGCTTGTTCTTTGGTTGTATTGTACGGCAGGTCATTCTAGCGGTGGGGCTCATCGGGATTGAGTGGACGGCCTTGGGGTCGAGAACGGTCTTTTTGAAGATACATTGACCATTACATTGATTTAGAAGATACACATTTTGGGAGAATAGCAACACCCGATTATAATCTATCTTGACCAAGTTAGATTATTAGATTGTTGAAATTTATTCTTCATTTGATTGGGTTGTATATGTCATACCTTATTTCCCCGTTTTGGGATGACACTTTGGTTTAAGATGTTTCTACCGCATATGAGAATTGGTTGTCCCCATTTTGAGGGCAAACACTGAACAGGTTTATCCCATTTATAGATGTTATATTGCCGAATTTTCAATTTTTAATTTCACTCAAAATATTAGGATGTTACAAGTTGGTATCAGAGCATTAGTTTAAGTGAACTGTGTATGAATGTAAGATACCTAAACTTAAACTGAGATTATTAAGCCATGATTTGTGAGATGGGAAAGAACTCTTAAGATAAGATGGTCTTAGAGTCGACGGGACCTACACAAATTGAAAGTTGTAGTGATGGTAACGAGAACTCTTACGTATCATGTGTTCATAATTTCACTTAGCTAACATTATTATGAAGATGTTTTACGTGAGTATACTTGATCTACTGTTGTTATAATAATTGATTAATGTAGTAGTACTTTTTCTTGTGTTGTTCTTGTAGTCCGTCTCTTATTTTATTTCTTGTATATGTGTGGCAGACAAATGGTTAACACCCGGAATAGACCGGAGGTCCAAGAAGCCACGACATCCACGACCGACCACCCAAGGGTGACTGTGGCGGAAGAGCCTTCTCGTGTGGTTAATGTGTTGGGCGGAGGACCCGAGCACATTCCCCAACGCAATCTGAACACGGCGGAGCCTATTTTGGAAGATGTTACGACGGAAACCTGAATGATGGACTGAATGATGTTGGCCATGAATAGGGCAATGGCACAACAACATGAATTATTCTTGAAGCTCCTAGAAGACAAAGAGACCAACAATCGAAGGCCTAAGACGGTTGTCGAAAACGTCATTGTAGCGGGATCCGGGGGCAACGGACATGAAATTTCCACCGATGGGACCGCGACCCCGGAAGCAAGGCTCGCAACTAAAGCTTGCACGTTCAAGGAATTCCTTGGTTGCCGACCGCCGGAGTTCAAGGGCTCGGATGATCCAGTGGCTTGTATGAACTGGATTCGGGAAATTGAGTAGGCCTTCCGATGAAGTGAGTGCGGTGAAGGCCTGAAAGCTACTTTTGGTTCTCAAATGCTCAGAGGGGCGGCCCTCACCTGGTCGAACCCTTACTCCACTTCTGTTGAGGCCACGGTTTTGGCAAATCTGAACTGGCCGATGTTCAAGAAGAAATTGTTGGAAGAATATTGTAATGAAAGATCGATGGACCGGATCACAGAAGAGTTCCGGAACTTGAAGAAGGGTAATCTGTTTGTGAAGGAGTACAACCGACTATTCATGGATAAGTTGGACTTGATGGGACAGCTGGTCTCGACAGAGAAGGAAAAGATCAAGGCCTACATCAAAGGCCTTCCGTCCGACTTGATGTCAATGGTCAGAGTGTCGAAGGCCTCCACTCTTCGTAAGGTGGTTGAGGAAGCACAATTGATGGAAGATGCCTACAACCGGGGCAAGGACGAGGGTAGCCGACTTGTGGAGAAGAGGAAATGGGAGGGGAATTCTATGGCCTCCAAGAAACCAAGACCTTTCAATCACAACAACTACCAATGAGGAGCCGATCCTAGGCGCGAGGCTAGGTGATGTTCCAAGTGCCGAAGCAAGAATTTAGGCCCATATAACTTTATCCCCGGAGATTGTTTTAAGTGCGGGAAGCACGGTCATGCATATAGGGATTGTCCCGTTAAGGGACGAATGTGTTTCGAATGCAAGGAACCGGGGCATGTTAGAGAAGAATGGCCGAAGTTGAAGGCGGAAGGAGCCGGTTGGAAGAAAGTGGATCCTCCGAGGGCGTCCGGGAGAGATTTTCAAATGACTACGGAGGAAGCAAGGCCTCTACCGATGTAGTGTTGGGTACGTTCCTCCTAAACTCCGTGCCTACACGTGTCTTATTTGATTTGGGTGCTAGTTTCTCTTTCATATCCGACGTGTTTTGTCGAAAGCTTGCCATGCCTATGAGTAGTTTAGAGGATTTTATAGTGGTTGAAATAGCTAATGGTGGTCAAGTGATAGTCCACAACATCTTGAAGGGTTGCACTCTTCAGTTGGAAGGAAGGAAATTCCCCATCAACTTAATGCCCATGCAAATCGGCAGATTCGATATGGTAGTGAGAATGGATTGGTTATCAGAGAACCAAGCCGAGATTGTGTGTTCCAAGAAGATGATCCGACTACCCGTTGCGGATGAGGAGGCGACTATAATCTATGGTGAAAGGAGGAAAGGCGAGGTGGCGATTATCTCTATGATCAAAGCGCGGAAATGTTTAGCGAAAGAATGCTCATACTTCTTGGCATATGCGATCGACACCAAGCTTGAGAAGAGAAAGCTCGAAGATGTTAGGGTGGTACGTGAGTTTTTCGACGTCTTCCCGGAAGACTTACCCGGTTTACCACCCGATCGTCAAGTGGGATTTCGAATTGATCTCGTTCCAGGAGCGGCTCTGATTGCTCGAGCTCCTTCAACAGATGATGACTCAACTCCAAGACCTTCTTGAGAAGGGTTTCATACGATCGAGCTCGTCGCCTTGGGGATCTCCAGTCTTATTCGTCAAGAAGAAAGATGGTTCAATGAGGATGTGTATTAACTACAAAGAACTGAACAAGGTAACGGTGAAGAACAAGTATCCACTTCTTAGGATCGACGACTTGTTTGATCAACTTCAAGGCGCGGGATGCTTCTCAAAGATCAGGCTTCGGTCGGTGTATCATCAAGTGAAGGTGGCGAAGGGCGACATTCCAAAGACGACGTTTAGGACACGTTACGGTCATTACGAGTTCCTAGTAATGTCGTTCGGCCTAACCAACACACCGGCGATATTTATGGATTTGATAAATCGAGTGTGCCGACCATTCCTTGACAAGTCGATAATAGTGTTCATCGACGACATCCTAGTGTACTCCAAGGACGAGGCGGATCATGAGCAACATCTCCGAGAAGTGTTGGAAGTGTTAAGGCGGGAAAGGCTTTATGCAAAGTTTTCAAGGTGCGACTTTTGGCTCCAAGAGGTGCAGTTTTTAGGGCATGTGGTTACGAAGGAAGGAGTGAAAGTGGACCCGGCGAAGATTGAAGCGATGATGAATTGGGAACCTCCCAAGAATCCGTCAGAAATCCGAAGTTTTCTAGGATTGGTGGGATACTACCGGAGATTCATCCAAGATTTTTCCAAGATAGCTTCTTCATTAACAGCTCTAACCCGAATGAACGTGAAGTTTGTATAGACCGAGAGTCAAGGGAAAGCGTTTCGAACTCTACAACAGAAGCTTTGCGAAGCTCCAATCTTATCTCTACCCGAAGGGACGGAAGACTTTGTGGTGTATAGCGATGCATCAAAGATGGGTTTAGGTTGCGTCCTAATGCAAAGGGGTAAGGTGATCGACTACGCGTCAAGGCAACTTAAGATGCATGAAGTCAACTATCATACGCATGACTTGGAATTGGCGGTGGTGGTGTTTACATTGAAATTATGGCGACACTACCTCTACGGCACGAAGTGCACTCTCTACACGGACCACAAGAGTTTGAAGCATATTTTTTATCAAAAGGGGTTGAATATGAGACAACGGAGGTGGTTGGAATTGCTAAAAGCTTACGATTGCGAGTTGCTTTACCATCCGGGTAAGGCAAACGTCGTCGTCGATGCTCTAAGCCGAAAACCTTACGGGGGAAATTCTCGAGCTTCCTTTGCACGAATCGAATTGACATCTACACTTATTGACCGGATCAAATCGTCGCAAGTCGAAGCTTTACTAGAAGGAAACCTCAAGGGAGAGGCCATGTCAAAGGAACACCTACTCTTGACAGAAGATATCCGGGGAGTAAAGCTTTTCAACGGGCGAGTTTGGGTGCCCAAGATCGGGGGCAATCGGGAACTCCTCCTCGAGGATGCCCACAAGTCAAAGTATTCTATGCATCCGAGAAGCACGAAGATGTATCGGGATTTGAAATTGCACTATTGGTGGCCGGTTATGAAACTTGATGTGGCGCGCTATGTGGAGCGATATGTGACCTGCTTGCAAGTGAAGGTCAAGCACCAACGACCATATGGGAGTTTACAATCTTTGGAGATTCCATAATGGAAATGGGAGCACATTACTATGGATTTTATGAAGAAATTGCCAAATACCTTAAGAGGTCATGACACCATTTGGGTGATAGTGGACTGCTTGACCAATAACGCTCATTTCTTGGCCATGCGGGAGACTCTACGTATGGATAAGCTAGAAAAGTTGTATATCAATGAAGTGATATCTCGTCATGGCGTGCCGCTATCTATTGTCTTGGATCACGATAGTCGATTCATGTCGCATTTTTGGGATGGGTTGCAAAAGGAATTGGGTACGCGTGTGAAGTTGAGCACGACCTACCATCCCCAAACCGATGGCTAAAGCGAGAGGACGATTCAGACACTCGAAGACATGTTGAGATATTGTGTGATCGTCTTCGGGGGTAGTTGGGACTCGCACCTACCTTTGGTGGAGTTCACGTATAACAATAACTATCACTCGAGTATAGGAATGGCGCCGTTTGAAGCTTTGTATGGTCGCAAGTGCCGAACTCCTGTATGTTGGCTTAAAGCAGAAGAGAAGCAGTTTGTCGGACCCGAGATCGTACAAAAAATGGCATACAAGGTCAAAGTCATTCGCGAGCGTTTGAAGGCGACTCAAGACCGGAAGAAAAGCTACGCCGACAAGAAGAGATGACCGATATAGTTTCAAGTGGGGGATCGTATTATGTTGAAGGTGTCCCCTTGGAAGGAAATTATCCGGTTTGGAAAGTGTGGGAAGTTGAGTCCCCGTTTCCTTGGACCATTCACCGTGATTAAAAGGGTAGGACTCCAAGCCTATCAATTAATCCACAACACATTTCATGGGTGCTATCTCTGTAAATGTCTAGCGGATGAGGAGAGTGTTATTCCACTCTCTGGGATTAGAGTTGATGAGGGTAACCGTTGCATCGAAGAACCCGAAGCGATTCTTGAAAAGAAGACGAAGAAGCTTCGTCACAAAAAAGTCATGATGGTAAAGGTTCAATGGAAGCACCATCGCGGTGCCAATGTGACTTGGGAAGCTGAAGAGGATATGAAGCGAAGATATCCACACCTCTTCACCTAGCCCAGAATTTGAGGACGAAATCTCCTCCAAGTTGGAGAGGATTGTAACATCCGTGATTTCGGTACCTCCCTAATCTGATCTTAAATCTTCCTTTTGAATCTAGCGTTGGGATCGAGAGTTTTTCGGTCGAAAACGTGTGAAAACGGGCTTCGGTACGCCCGAGACGACTGTGCCCGCGATTGTGACAGGGGTCACTCTCGCGGGGCACAGTCGCGAGTTGTGTACCGAGAGGTGGGGGTGGCCTGCAACAATGCCAAGCGAGAATGACATGTATCAATCACGCAAGGCGTAGTCGCCGAGAATGTACCGTAAGGTACTTGGCTCGGGCAACAGTGACAAGCGAGAATGACCATGTTAATCTCACGAGGCATAGTCGCGGTCGGGGGGTCAACCCATTTAATGCAGAAAACGACCACATTTCCTCACTTTTCTCATCTTTGCTTTGTTGGGACCGATTTTGGGAAGAACTAGGGTAAGTTTCTCTCTCTCTCTCTCTCTCTCTCTCTCTTCATTCAATATCAATGGGGGAAATCACATGGTGATTATTATGTTGGTTGGTGTAGGATTAATTGCATTTATTAAGGGTTCTAGAGATTCAAGCTCCAAGCTCACCTCCTACTCTTCTCTCTTCTACATCCATTATCTAGGTTTTCTCATAACCCTTCCAAAGTGAGTTTTCTTCTCATGTTTTATATATATTCATTAGAATTTATATATTATAACACTCATTCATGACCCTAAACTACATATTGGGTTTTGTGAAATTTGACCTAATCATGGGATTTGGGGATATTGGGCTTTTTATAACCTAAATAAGAACATGGAAAAATGTATTTTAAACTAAGACTAATAGTTTTCTAAGCTTTCTATTTATTTGATAGTCAACCCTTATTCTATGGGATTTTGGTAAACCCAAAGTAAAATTAGGGTTTGGTGGGATTTATGTATTGGGTTGATTAATAGTAATATTAACCTTTGAAATGGAATGTATGGTATTATTGTTGATGAGGTTGTGTTCTTAAAGTTTCCTAAATGATGGGAGTTAAGACCCATGTTGATAACCTTATATATGTGATTTTGTTTTAAGACTTACATACATGATTTATAATATTTGTGTTAGCATGTTTTGGTATTTGGTCTTAGTGCAATGGATCCATAGACACGGTGTTCCTATGTCCCGTTTTGGACATTAGGTTCTCCAATTTGGCACGGAATAGGCATCAGGTTCCATGGTAAGTAAGGTGTGGGCCTATACGGTCGGGCAGCGTCCCATGGGTAGTAAGGTATAATTCCATTGTGCATAAGTTCCCGTTTTGGAACTCTCGAGAATAGACCTAGAGGGGTTGAATTGATGTTTTCGAGCAATAGACTTGGAGTAGTCGAGCTCATTATGTGATTAGAGTTATTTGTAACTTAATAATGTTCACTAATGGTTTATTTGGTTTGATTTGATTTAGCTCACGACTAGATCGGTTGTACGACTCCAAGTGGGTTTATTATTTATTATTCCATTTAATTGTTCTCACTAGGCTCTAGCCTAACGCTTGTTCTTTGGTTGTCTTCTACGGCAGGTCATTCTAGCGGTGGGGCTCGTCGGGATGACGGCCTTGGGGTCGAGAGCGGTCTTTTTGAAAATACATTGACCATTACATTGATTTAGAAGATACACATTTTGGGAGAATAGCAACACCCGGTTATAATCTATCTTGACCAAGTTAGATTATTAGGTTGTTGAAATTTATTCTTCATTTGACTGGGTTGTATATGTCTTACCTTATTTCCCCGTTTTGGGATGACACTTTGGTTTAGGATGTTTCTACCGCATATGAGAATTGGTTGTCCCCATTTTGAGGGTGAACACTGAACAGGTTTATCTCATTTATAGACGTTATATTGCCGAATTTTCAATTTTTACTTTCACTCAAAATTTTGTGACTTCACTTTGGTTTATTGAAGGATTCTTATTTTTTTATATTATGTAGACTATGTCGATGTGATAAGACAGTAGATTTTCTTAAGTGGTTTTTAATTAGTAAATGAAGTACACAATTTAGTAACTCCTCGTTTATGAGGTGTAATCTTTTTTTGAAATGAGGATTTGATTAGTTTTGATATGGTTTTCATTGACGAAAATGTGAGTTCTTATATCACCGTATTCTTATGCTCATACCAATTATTAACAAATTGTGTTATGCTTATCATTTGGTTAAATATTTTTGTTGTATAGGTGTCTCTGATGACGACATTGGTTTGGAAAACTTGGTCACTAAGTTTAAGTATTTGTTACAAGAAGGAAATGTATATGTTTTGCAATATTTCAAGGTTGTTGAGAATTCTAGACATTTGTTGTTTCAACAACTTATGTTTAGCCGGTTGGATTAGTGCAACCCATGACAACTTTTGGGGTATCTCACATTTGGAGAGTGAACATACGTTTGGGCGGTAGTTATCGTGCCATGTAAGTGTATATTTGTTTCTTTTTTTAAAAAAATTGTCAGAGATATCGCTCTCCAAAAAGAAAATTTTCCGTGCAATGTTATGAATTATACAAACAATGCAAAAATTATCCAGAGACTAATCGTAATGTTACACATTTTATTTATATTAAAAATCCACTAATTAAATTCTACTGATTGTTACAAATTATATTAATAGGATTTGTAGATAATTATATTTACCGACTGACATTTATTTATATGGATAATCTACATGTTATTGAACCTAAATTACCCATGCTACCGCGCAACGCGCCGTTTCCACACTAGTATATATATTAAAGGAAAACCCAATAGTGTTTACATGGCATATCCTAACATTAAAATCCTTATTTTTCTTTTTTCTAAACTTTTTGATATTCTTTAAAATGTCTAATATAAGAAAAATATCATGTCCTCACTATATAATAAATATGGTTTCATTATGCATAAGCCTTTTTTGGTAAATTTGCATACATCTTCAACCCCCAACTCTCCATTTGCTCCATAAATGTGGTTTCATTATGCATAAGTATTTTTTGGTAAATTTACATACATCTTCAACCCCCAACTCTCCATATGCTCTTGGTAACATTTCTAGCTTTCCTTCTCTTAAATGTATCTTGCACTTTAGGTTAACCACCAACTTTTCCCATATGCTAATAACCTTTGGAGCTTCCTCTTCTACTAAATTGTGTCTTTCTCTTCTGTTATATGTAAAAATTTTACATACATCTTGCAATATAAGTTAAGACAGTACTCCCCGATGTAATTCTTATCATTATCCTTACGTGAGGCCAAACAATCTCCGATGGAACCCCTGCCCCTCTAAAGGTCTATCGTTTTTTTATCGTGTGCTAAAGACACCAAGTGGATCTACTCCAACACCAACTTTCTATTGGATCATGTTTCAAATATGCAAGAAGAACTATTTTAGTTTGCTTATGCATACCAATAGTTTCAATATTTGGTAAGCAAATAATTTTTGGGTGAATGTCATTCACTCATTTGTTGGATTAGTTGAGAGTGTCAATGTTATATTCTTACAAACCTTTAGCATTTAAATCCCTTCTTCAAATTAATGTAAGCCGCATGTATTCCGCAAGTACTACACATTTAATGACATCAAAATTGAATCATTAAGATATGTGATGGAAAAACTACTCCAAATCTTTTATAACAAAGATGGAAGAATAAAAGTTTAAACTTCTTCAAAGGCTTGAAGGGATACTAATTTGATAAGAGTTTTGTTAGGGTGTTTATGTGTTAAATAGAAGTTCAGGGTGCATAATGTAATTCGTTAATAGTTTCTTTGTTAGTTGGGCCCAAAGCCCTTTAGGCCCATTAGCTTTGTACGCCTAATATATAAAGGCTTTTCTAGTTTCATTATTCAGTTTAGAAGTTTAGATCTCATTCATAATTCTCTAGTCAATAGGTTTACTTTGCTTATCAGATATTCTCTCTGTAAACCTAAACCATTCTTGAATATTAATCATATGACTAGAGATTGTGGCATATTAACTGTTCTTCATTGATATTATTGTTCGTGATTGCACTGTACTGGGATCTACAATTGGTATCAGAGCAAAGAGACTGAAGTTTTGATCCAGAAAGGTTTGTCTAAAACTCTTAATCATCATTCTGATCTATCTGAGTGTTTGGTTCTGTCGATTAATTGGTTTCTGGATTGGTATATGTTTTTCGATTTGATCTAAGAAGTAGATTAACTGAGTTTTCTGCCATATCGATTATCTGGGTAATTAAGTTTCTGCAAATTGATTTGTTTTTCTAAAAAATCATATCTGCAAATCGATTGTTTTCTCTGTGGTGATAATCTGCATATTCTTAATCGATTTCTGGGTTAAGTTAAAGTCGATTGAGTTCTGAGTTAAATCGATTTTTTTCTGGAAAAAAAGTAGTTCGGTCGATTCTGTGTTATTGAAAATCAAATTTTTTGGTTTGAGTTTTCTGGGTTTATAAATCGTTCTGCAAAATTGTTGCTTGGTCGATTGATTTTCTAGGTCGATTGTTTGATTTCGATCGATTCAGATTCATCAATTTTATCGGTCTTTAATTTTATCTGTTATCGTTTTGTGGTTATCTGTTATCGATATCGACCAGCCCTATTGACCGGACCCTGCGACCAGTACATTGTTGACCGGTACATCGTTCGACCGATACCCTGTTCGACCGGTACCCTGTTTGACCGGTACATTGTTCGACCAATACCCTACCGGTACCCTGTTTGACCGGTACATTGTTCGACCAGTACTCTGCGGTCGACCGGTACTCAGCAACCGGTACTTTGTTGACCGGTGCCTCTGCTTCGACCGGACCTCTGCTTCGACTGGACCTCTGTTCGACCGGGACCCTGCTCGACCGGATCCCTGCTCGACCGGGTTCTTTTGACCTGTCCTACTTAATATATATTTTATTTTTGGATCATCTTGTTTTGTCTCAGGATCGCTACAGTGCTTTTAAGATTTAAAGAGTTAAGATGAATTCGAGAGACGCCCTAGCCATTGGTTCAGATCAAAAAACCTCCGGTGCTCTATCGGGGAGAATACCCACAATGGCATGATCGCTTCATGAACTTTATCGAAGCGAAACCAGACTACGAGGAAATACTCAAGTGTCTGAAGGAGGGGCCGCAACCTTGGCCGATGAAAGTTCTGCCTGAAATCCAAGATGAAGGTCGACCAGACCGTCGTGTTCGGAAAACTCTCGGTGAGTTTACCCCTCCAGAAAAGAGCATGTATGACGCTGAAAAGCATGCCAGGTCCTATATTCTCCAAAGTCTACCTAACGACATATATGCCTGCATCGACAGTTACAAGGAGACAACAAAAGGAATGTGGGATCAGATTGAAAAGATGATGATGGGTAGCAGAATAAACACTCAGCTGAAGGTGACAAATTGCATCACCCGATATGATGGCTTCAAAGCTAGAAAAGGCGAGATGCTCACGAAAACCTATGAATGGTTCAACCTGCTTCTGAACGATCTGCATAAAAACCAAATCACGAAGACGAACACCGAGAACAACATCAAGTTCATGAATAATCTTCAGCCAGAGTGGAAGACGTTCGTCTCTCATATCCGTCATACTCAAGCCCTGGAGAAGATTGCACTACCTGAACTATATGAAATGCTTCTCCAAGATGAAGAGGAAGTTCTTGAGTTGATGGGAAATCAAAAAGCAGATGAAAAGCCGGTGGTTGATCCGTTAGCACTTGTCTCAGATAAAAGAGGTAAATCTGTCAGTCGCTCGTCTGAAAAGGAGCCAGTGAAAAGTGATTCTGAACCCAAAGACCCTGACAGTGACTCGGATCCAGAATACACTTAGATTAAAGAGGCAGTGTTGTTCTTAACCCAAGCGTTCCAGAAAAGGAAGTTCTTCAACAAGTCTTCCTCAAACAAGCAAAGATACTCCACTACTCCTCTCAATCGACGTGATCATAAAGAGAAGTATGAAGGGAAGAGACACGCTGATGAAGGTAAGAAGCCTGAGAAAAGACGTGAAGAGAAAGCAAAAGAGGATCCGATCAAATGCTATAACTGTGGTCGGTTGGGTCACTTTGCCAAAGACTGTCGAAAGCCTGTCGTCCGCAACTCAGATTACTACAAAGCCAAGATGTTGCTGGCCAAAGAAAAGGAAGAAAGTAAAGCTCTCATGGTAGAAGATGACTATTGGCTAAATGTATCTGATGAAGAAGAAGCTGATGAAGAAGCACACTTGTGTTTATTGGGCAAGCATTCAACACAGTCCGATACTGATGATGATGATGTTCGTAACTCCCCATGCCAGGTATGTGCTCCTTACCAAGAAGCCTTAATTGATCAGATGAAAATCACTATGCAAAAATTAGACTCCTGCAAGCGAACCATAAAAGAAAATGAACAACTCATGTCATCTCTGAAAAAACGTGTGTCATCACAGTCTGAATGTATTGAAAAACAAAGCATAGAAATTGCTGGCAACATGTGCATAATTTCAAATCTCAAAGAAGAGTGTGAGAGTTGTTCAAAATAATCAAAAGAGTTAAAGACCAAAGTAGATGATCTTGCTTATAAGCTTCGCATGTCAGAAAATGAGAAAATTGATATTGTAACTCAAAGCGTGACTTATAAAAATAAGAACCAAAGGTTATCTACTCAGTTAAAGGATCTTGAACAGAAACTTTATAAAATTGGTCAATCTCATCAAACGCTGAATCTAATTACACCAAAAGAATTCAAATATTCAGAGACGGGTATCGGTTACGATAACCGACGTTATCTGAAAAAGTCCTTATCCAAAGTTCCTACGTTATATGCGTTCGAATTTTTTGGAATAGATAAAACCTATCTAGAGTACAAAATCAATTGGACCAAGCCACTTGATGATGAGGACACGGAACAGGACAATTTGCGAAGGAAAAACTCTACCAAAATGCAACTTCCTTTTGTTTATGATTCATTGAATGCATCTTACAACACTAAAAAATCTTGTTTCCTGTCAAATGACTATTTTCAAAGCTACACTCAAGCTGAACTAAATGCTAAAACCGTTGAAACTGAGGAGGAACTAATAGACCATAAAGTTTATGTTTCACCTCTGATTTTAGAAAATAAAATTGTTCAGCTAGAAGAGCAATTTGAACAGGAGAGGAACATTTTTCAAAAGGAAAAATAAGAGCTTTTATCCCAAATTGAGTGTCTCAATTCCGATAAAAAGGAAACTGTGTCGGAGGAGGTAAAGGAATTCTTTTAGACATAAATAAAGAAGCTTAATTCCCAACTGGCTGTTGTGGCAGTAGATCTGATGAAAGAGCGACTTCACAAAGCTCAGCCTCAAGCTAAGCCTGAAATTCTCCAAGTTGAGAAAATTCATCTGTCTGAAAATTCCTATCCATCCTCGGATACATCCTCCTGTAAAGCCTTTTTGGGTGACTCGGCACCAAATCTTTCAAACAAAAGAAAAGAGCCTCAATCTTTAGACACGGATCATTGTTCTGATTTTCAAAATGCTTCTGCCTATGATCCGCTCAAAGAAATAAATCCTTCCGATATCCTGAATTCGTCAAGTGATAAGGCTCATTCTGATGAGGAAATGGAATTTTCAGCCTTTCTGAATTCTGAGGTGTGTCTAGACAGCCAATTAGACCAATTTGATTTTAATCCTTCTCTACCAAGTCACGTTGATTTTCTAACTTCTACTTGTGAGCCTCCGGTAAAATTTTACAAGGGTGAATGTTCCACATCTGCCCCACAAAACTCTTCCGTGAATAATTCTTCAAATTCTAAATCCAAAAGACGTTCACAGAAGAAGAAAAAGACCGGTCGCTCTAAAAAGCAACAATCATCAAAATTCAAATCTTCTGACTATGGGTTTAACGGTATTTCAGATATTTTTGTTCGACGCAAAGAAGTCAAATACGTGTGGGTAGCTAAGAAGTCTAAGGACAGCACGGCGACGACAGAATCACTTAATCCCGTTTTAAATTCTAGGAAAAACAATAACAGTCATGATGTTTTTAATATTAAACCTTTGGTTGAATGTAATGGATTTTTTCCTTTAAAAGTTTATTCCATTAAGCAATTACTTCAACTGTCTCATGATTGTATTTGTTGCTCCTACTGTGGATTGAATGATTTTGTTGATCGTAGATTTGCATCTGATTGGTTTAGGTCGTATCATGTTTCTAATTATCATTCAAAGTTTGATGCTCCCTGCCATAGGAACAAACCCAAGTCCAAACGAGTCTCCCAGTCGGGTGTTAATTCTAATCCAAAAGGACCCATTTACGAATGGGTACCTAAAAAGCCTTAACTTGTTTTGCAGGACGGTCATGTGTGGTATTTAGATTCAGGCTGCTCCAAGCACATGACCGGAAGAAAGGAGCTTCTCACAAACTTCACCGAGAAGTTTTGTGGAAATGTGCGATTTGGGAATGATCATTATTCTCCCATTATGGGTTATGGCGATATCGTTAAGGACAATCTCACAATCAAGAAAGTGTCCTACGTCGAAGGTCTTGGTCACAACTTGTTCAGCATCGGTCAATTCTGCGATAAGAATCTAGAGGTCACCTTCAAAGCCAAAAGGTTCAGCGTTCGGACTGAAGATGGAAAAGAAATTCTTGCTGGAACGCGTCGCACAAATCTCTACACGATTGACCTCTTGTCTCTGAAAGCAGATAAGGAAGTTTGTTTGATGTCCAAAGCCTCAGCTGAACAAAATTGGTTATGGCATCGTAGACTCTCGCACCTGAACTTCAAGACTATCAATAAGTTGGTGCTCGGTGGACACGTGAGGGGAATGCCAGATCTTATGTTTGAAAAAGATCACCTGTGTGCCGCCTGTGAAATGGGCAAGATGAAGAAGGCTTCTCACAAGCCTAAAGTCGTCCAAGTGGGAAAGAGTAAGAATTAAAGTTCCATTTCTTGAAGAAAGCCAGAAGAAAATCTTTGCCCATTGGATACGTCAGTATGATGAAATTGTAGCAAATGGTCTTCAGTCGATGAAAAGAAGGGAGAAGCAACGAGAACTTATGTTCGTGTATAATTACTTCAAAGACAGGTTCGACAAGACGAAGCTCAGAATTAAATCTGTCGATCAGATTCACGCTTGCCACTTTAAGGGCGTAAAGTACTCTTTCTTCGTTGTGACAAGAGAAGATGGTAAGCAGTGGAGTTTTTCTGAAGCTAATTTTCCACGTCTTGAACCACAAGATCTGTTATTTATGCTTAGAGACTTAAAGACCAGAATCATCAGACCAGGGGAAGTTACAGATGCACTTGAAGCCATAAAGAGATACATGAAATGTGCAATGAAGCTTGCCTCTATAGAATACTTTCAGATCGGGTTAGAAAGTAACCAACCGAAGATCAATCTGCTTAAACCTGATCTGAGCATTCCGTCAGATGCCGAGAATGTACCAGCCTTCACAGTTCTTAAGTTTCCAGAATTTGGCATGACATACGTAAACGACAAAGGTGATATACGTTTTATCCGATTCAGTCAGATTGCCAGATTCTGCGATGGTACTTTGATGTTGCTTATAAACAAGTTGAAGAAATTTGTTGATCAAGATGAAAAAGGGGTTCAGCCTACGGATCCGAAATACAAGAGTCTTGTTCTCGAAGCACTGGGTGTTATCATAGAGCGGCTGGAGTACATGACGTTAATGCGCTATTTCGAGATCAGTTTCGGGTTTCGAAAAATATATGTTCCTAACTGGCGTGATTTTGAACTTTTATTTAAAGGGGGAGATTGTTAGGGTGTTTATGTGTTAAATAGAAGTTCAGGGTGCATAATGTAATTCGTTAATAGTTTCTTTGTTAGTTGGGCCCAAAGCCCTTTAGGCCCATTAGCTTTGTACGCCTAATATATAAAGGCTTTTCTAGTTTCATTATTCAGTTTAGAAGTTTAGATCTCATTCATAATTCTCTAGTCAATAGGTTTACTTTGCTTATCAGATATTCTCTCTGTAAACCTAAACCATTCTTGAATATTAATCATATGACTAGAGATTGTGGCATATTAATTGTTCTTCATTGATATTATTGTTCGTGATTGCATTGTACTGGGATCTAGAAGTTTAAACTGCATCTGATGATCTTCATAGTTATTCCACACATTGTGACCTCTTTCTCTTTCTTCAACAATCAATATCACCTTAGATTCTTCAATGGCAGAAGTAAATGAATTTTCCATCAAGAAGAAAACCAATTTTTTTTCTCTTTTTAATGTTTTTTGTTTAGATTGAAGGTTTTCTTTATTGGATTTAAAGTTTTGATTTTATATAAGTGTTCTATTATATTTTTTTGATTAAATTTGTTATTTATATTCTTGATATTCATTCAAATGTTGATGGTTTTAGTTTTAGAAGATGAAGATTTGACAAAAAGTACCTACAAAACGGTATTAATGATAAAATATTTTAAATGTCCTCTATTTAATTGGAGTTGATGAAAATATGTGACGGTTGTTAGTTGGTGGGACAAATGTAAAGAAATTTTACAAAAGTGAAGAACAAATTTGAAATAAAGGAAGTTTATGAATGGACAAAACTGAAAAATTACTCTTATATTTATTCCTTACAGTTATATTTGTAACAGTTATAGCATAATCAATACTGATCATGAATGTAATTTTACTAATATCTTTTAGAATATGTTTATAAAACACCTCTAATGTTAACGTTATTATTTGTAAACAAATAAATGTTTACGAACAACAGTGTGGATGCTTAATTAAAAACATCAAGTGGTCTGCTTTGGATAATGATATTGAAATTCATACCCGAATTGGTGGTAACACCAAAATAAAGGAATTAGTTAACCGATGTTTTTATGGTTCCCAAAAATAGAGGGTTACCATGGGTAATTTCCTAGAAAAAAGTTATATAAAATAGTTCAGAAAAATTGAAATCGTATCTTTTGAAAATTAGTTTTGGATACTCAAATATGTTGTTTGACTTCTCCGGTTCAAGATAAATATATTTTGAGAAATTAAAATGTTCACAAAAACTGAAAATTGCGTTTGTCTGCATAGTTGAACCTTATTAAAAAACGATATAAATGATACTTGAATCAAAGGAGGTCTCCGTTTTTTGCTCGAAAACATGTCAACCAAGAGAAATCAGTTTTTACATTGTATTTCATTAGTTGTCAATGAATTAACAAATTACGATTCCTCTTAATTTAATTACATATTTTCTAACAATAAATTTATGTCATCGCGCAATGCACGATGCCACATACTAGTTTCATATTAACCTAACTACCCAGCCCACCCCTTAGCCCATTCACTCTCCCCCACCCTGATTTCTCTCCTACGACTCTCACCGCCTTCAACCTCCATGTTCATGGAGTTCGAACTCCCACACTCCTGAAAATCTCTCCATAACTTCCCACGATGGCTAAAACATCAAGACCAACTTCAAAAACCCCAAATTATATTTCAATTTCAAAACCCATCACTTGAATTTCCATCCACTTCTTTGATCCTCTCTCCCATCCCCTAATTCCTCCTTACCCTATCAATCCTTTCAAATCGATGAAAACCTAGAATCAGAACCATCCGCAATCGAAGAAGAATTACAAAAAGACGACGACGACGATGATGATGATGATGAAGAATATGAATATGAAGATGAAGATGAAGATGAAATTGAACCCGAATCGCCGGAAGCTGGGAGGCTTTACATCGGACACTTGCCATACGCAATTACTTCTTCAGAAAACAATGGTCGTTTTCTGGTTCACTGTATCCGAACGCATCTAATATCACCACCCGATTCTATAATTCTCCTGCACAAAACTCATTCAATTCCTTTCTCAACGCACACCAATTTATTGCCTCCAAAATTCTTCTATTTCTCTTTATACGATATTCTGCATCTCGGTTTTTCGCTTCTGTATTCTCCTCCATGTCCACATCTAGAAATCAGTTGGCGATTTATACTTAGCGTAAAACCTAACCCCCCTCCTTCTTCACATCTAGAAATCAGTTGGCGAGTGAGAGCGAAAGTGTGTGTAAAAATGGTGTATTTTGGAAAGAGATACTGGGTATTAAGACATGGTAAAAGCATTCCAAATGAAAAGGGTTTGATTGTTTCATCCTTTCTTTAATTGCTTTAATTTGCCTGCTTTATATTGATTTGGCATGTTTTCTCTGATTCAGTTTATCATTTATATCATATTTGATTTTGAAACAGAAACGATACATTTGCATCATCATGTTTCGTGTTATTCAAATCAACTGCTATTCGATTTCATAGTTGTTGCCCATGTTTTTAACTTCTTGGAACAATTTTTGTTTTCTGTGAATCCTAAATTTTGCACGATCTGGAAGTTAAGAATTAATCCATTTGATGACTAAAGGTAAAAATTGGGTAATCTTGGTAATAATATGTTAAGCACATTTGGAATTCTTATGAGCATAAAGCTACTGAAGAATTTGTGTTTTCAATTGCAATGCATATTTTGGAGCATGTTAACAGGAGAATGAGCATGCACTATAAGAAAAAGCT
Source organism: Arctium lappa (assembly GCA_023525745.1). NCBI lineage: Eukaryota > Viridiplantae > Streptophyta > Magnoliopsida > Asterales > Asteraceae > Arctium > Arctium lappa. The sequence goes on from CM042063.1 coordinate 44,341,187, forward strand.
TGGTTAGTGACCAAAATATTAGTGACAACTTAAATTTTAGTCACTAACTATGACTTTAGTGACAATGACAGAGGTCGTCATTAATTTTTGGTCACTAACATGAATTTTAGTGACAAAAAATAAATTTGGTCACTAAGTGGTCACTAAAAGTTGTGTTTTCTCATGGAATTCCTTTTGTGATATTGTGTTTCTTCACTAATGTGACCAAAAAATGGTGGTTACTATATTGAAATGATTAGTAACCAAGAAATGGTGGTCACTAAATTGAATATATTTGTGACTAAAAAAAGTGGTCACTAAATGGGATTAATTAGTTGAAGATTGTATTAAGTTGGATGAGTTAGTGACAAAAAAAATTGGTCACTAAATTAAAAATGTTAATGACAAAAAAAATGGTCACTAAGTGTGATTCAATAGTTGTAATTGAAATGATTAGTGACCAAAAAATAGTGGTCACTACATTGAAATGATTAGTGACCAAAAATGGTGGTTACTAAATTGAATATGTTTGTGACAAAAAAAAAAGTGGTCACTAAATGGGATTCATTAGTTGAAGATTGTATTAAGTTAGATGAGTTAGTGACAAAAAAATTGGTCACTAAATTAAAAGTGTTAGTGACAAAAAAAAATGGTCACTAAGTGTAATTCAATATTTGTAATTGAAATGATTAATGACCAAAAATGGTGGTCACTAAATTGAATATGTTTGTGACCAAAAAAAGTGGTCACTAAATGGAATTCATTAGTTGAAGATTGTATTAAGTTGGATGAGATAGTGACAAAAAAAAGTTGTCACTAAGTGTGATTCAGTAGTTGTAATTGAAATAATTAGTGACCAAAAAATGGTGGTCACTACATTGAATTGATTTTAGTAACCAAGAAATAGTGGTCACTAAATTCAATATGTTTATGACCAAAAAATAGTAGTCACTAAATGGTAATCATTAATCATAACATGAAGGGTTAGTGACCAAAAATAATGGTGACTAAATTGTAAGGGTTAGTGACAAAAAAATGGTTGTCACTAAGCTGAGTGCTTGAAATGAATTTACTATTAGGGGTCAAAATATAAAACAAATTAAAAGTGTAAGGTCTAAGATTGCTAACACAAACAAAACACACACGGATCCCATATGACCCGACTTTATAAACCATGACCCGCCCTGTTTTCTCATTCAGATCACATCCCTCGTCCCGTCCGAGCCCTAGAGTCATCTCCCCATCATTCAAACCATGTAAAATCAGAGTCAATATCTTGTAAAATCAGAGATCACAGGGAGCCCTATAATCATCTTCTGCGTCAAAATAGAGTCAGAGCTCTAGAATCATCGTGCAAATCGTCTCCTCTCACTATCGTTCTGCAAATATTCGTCTCTCAGATCGTCGTGGCCTCTATTCGTTGTTCCAGTTCTCAACTCGAATCGGTAAACATTGTAACACAAAATTGATCGATTTTCGCTAACGTCAGAATTTGAAATCCAGCAAGATTGAGATGATTGCTCTTCAGGATTATTGGACCAAAACTGGTAATTGTTTCTGTCTTTGCCCTTTTTATATCTTAATCATTTATGTAAATGTATTTCAATTCCCATCGGCTGTTTTATGCAATCTGCTAATAGCTTTGGTTGATCATGGTATGTTATTTACTCCTTTATTTTCCTCATTGGGACGCACACATGATATTAGTTCTAATATCTGAATATTTTTCTTTCTTATATTTTTTTGTTTGCTTTGGCTTTTTAGCTTATAGCAACGATTTAGATACTAAGGGTACTTTCACAAGGTCCAAAAGCTATAGGTATGTGATGCAGTTATTTAATATAATAAATGACATTTTGGAACTCATTTTCATATCTAAGTCGAAAATATCTGGTTGTTACGAAGACAAAAAAATCTTCTTCTTGTAACTGCTATATCTGGACAAGCAGGGAATCTGGCTGGATGGGATTTGAAGAACACTGTTGATGGGTAATTTCTTCATCATATCTATGTAAAAAGGTCAACCATGGCATCTCATTGTCAAATTCTAACTCAAACTTGGTCTAGTATTGTCAAAAGATGGAACATGAGAAATGATTATATTATATCACTATGTTATTGCTTTCTACTTGTTTATATCTGTGAAGCTATATGACTATGTTTATATCCAATCTTCTTTAATCTACAGGTATGAAGCTAAGCTCATAGAAAAAATTGTTGAAAAAATCCTTTCAGGTGTGTCAGGTTACCACAACATTGCTATAAGTAGTGTTTTCGACAGGTATATCATAATCAAAGACAGGTTGCGTTATAAAAGGGTTCTTATTGTTCTAGACGATGTGGATCACATAGACCAGCTTGAGGCATTAGTTGGTGAGCCTAATTGGTTCTCATCAGGAAGTATAATTATCGTGACAACAAGAGATAAAACACTTTGACACCACCCCCTTTCACTTCTTTAGACTTTTATTGCTTTTCTTCCATCTCTTGAACCCCTTTCTTACCATCACTAGACTGCCCTTTCTGACCAATCCCTTTAGTATCACCCTTAAACTGAAAATTCTGCTAAAAAATCTTCTGGACAGCCCCCAAAATTTTACTGTTGCTGCTAGGAACATTCATTTTACTACCACTTGTCTGCCCAATTTCAATCTTGCTAGTATTCTGCCCAATACCCCCTTTTCCAAGACTTGTTCCACCTTTACTTTGATCCTCTTTTTTACCTTCTACCTCTTTCACTTGCCAAGCCAGACCCCCAAATTGTTGCTGCCCCAGTTTACTGTTTCCACTGTCTAATTTTTGCCCACCTTAATCTGTTTTCCACCTAGTCTTGATGTAATACGAACAACACAAAACTCTTGAAGTAATAGAGGACATGAAGAGGCACTGAAAGTCTGCCTTTTTTGGTCAAAAGTTAAATCTCTCTTTGTGCCAAATCTAACGTTTATGGGAAATATAATAAGCTTTTTATTTATTTTAATTTCTCTGTTTGAACTTTGAATTGTATAACCAAAAGATATGACATTATCAGAAAAAGATAATAATTATGTGTGGAACTAACATATTAATCTTCATCCTCCAAAAAGATTAATGATCTTCCATATGTTGTATTTACGTTTTATTATGGGGTTGAGCTTACGTACCGCTTCTCAAGTTATTGGGCTCACCTTCCAGAGTAAGTTAGGAGCCACTTGGAGCATGTCTATTTGTTACTAAAGAAGTTGTTATGCCCACAAAGGCCAATAGTTGTACTATTGGCCTGTTTTTTGTGGTTTTGGGTCTAAAATATTCGATCAATCTCTAGTTGGATCTCCTACCCTAGTAGTATGAATATATCGAATTAAAGAAAAAACACGGTGTATAAATATGGGAGGATTTACCAAATCTCAGTTTGTCTCTGGTCTAGCACAATGGTTTTGAGCAGTTCCTTCACCTCATTTTTGCAGGTAAATAATACATCATGGATATTAGCAAGTTCAATCGTGACGAGCTAACACTGCTGGGATCTGGTGCTTGCACTATGTTTGCACTGCACTTCGCATCTCAACTCATTTCACAACATCTTTATTACTGGAAAAGACCAAAGGAACAGAGGGCCATAATAATAATTGCCCTTATGGCTCCTGTTTATGCTATGAACTCTTTTGTGGGTGTGCTAGATATCAAGGGGAGCAAACCAATTTTCATGCTGTTGGATTTGATTAAAGATTGCTATGAGGATTTGTTTTATCTGAGGATGAAGATCTTGACGGGTTCTACAAGAATTTCGTTCAATCAAGAATTAACGGTGTGAAATTAGGGGATAAATGTACCATCATGATGTATGGGCCAACTGGTTCAGGGAAGAGTCATACCATGTTTAGGTGTGCTAAGAAGCAGGGGATTGTGTACAAGTCTTTGAGGGATATTTTGGGAAATAGAGTACAGAAGGAGGTGGGAGTTGGTACATTCGTGCAAGTCACTGTTCTCGAGATCTACAACGAGGAAATTTATGATATGTTATCCACCAACACTACTACTAGTAATGTTGCTGGATTCACCATTGGCTGGTCCAGATCCAATGCTTCCAAGGTACAAAATTCCTTCCTTCCTTCTTGAGAGTTGATGGTAAATTTCATTTCTAGTTACTATTAACTTGATTCATTTTTCAAGAATGTAATGTTCCTTACCTAGTTCTGGCCTACAAAATACCATTTTTAGTTAGTTATACATACAATTAGTTTGATAATTGATTTTGTTTCACAATTCTCTTATGCAATGTAGGGAATTAGTTCAAGCCAACACTTTTACCATATTATTTGAAAACATTGTAGGTGAAATTAGAAGTTATGGGGAAGAAGGAAAAGAATGCCACTTTCATCTCTGGAACTGAAGCAGGGAAGATATCAAAAGAGATCCAAAAGGTTGAGAAGCGTAAAATTCTTAAAAGCATATTTTGCAATGAAAGAAGCTCCAGGAGTCACTGCATGGTTCTACTCTCTCATAACACTTTTCCTTTTCCTTTTCCTTATCAAATCCCACAAATTTAGTTCACTATGTTGATTAATGACGATCAAAAAGAACAAGAAGCATGAATGACCTTTTTAACCTTTTTACCAGGCAGTTGTCTAGCGAATATGAGCTACTCGAATTGAATCATTGCACTGGATATCAACCCTTTTGAATAGACAATAGACATCGTTCAGAGGTAACCTTAAATCATCAGAATTTGTGCCTCTTTTTCCTAGAATAGTTTCTATTTTTTTTTTTTTTACTTCTGTCATCAACATTCTGGTGTGCATAAGAGCCATGATCCAAGCATTTTGTACTTCTGCTCTTCCTGTGCTTATGCTACGGAGTAATTGTTTTTGGATAAGAGCCATGATCCAAGTGTTTTCTTCAACTTTCATGGCATTGTGTTAAAAGAATCTTCCATTCATGTATTTATGTTAGTCTCCCTTGATCATGTACACACTTATCATGTTAGATTTAAGTATGGTTATGGGATTGGACATGATCTCTTGTTTATAGACCTTTGTTGACTTTACTCTGTAAACAGTCTGTTCCATATTTACTGAGCATATTTTTCATTGCTTGTTGATGCGAGAAGTAGTGATCTGAACCTGATTTATTAGTGATTGATGTCCTCCATGATGAACATTAAGCAAAATTACTTTTTACAATTCCTGCCTTTTGGATAATGTCTTCATAATATTTGGGCACCAACCAGAATTTTGGTTTCTCAACTGATATTTAGGTGAAGCAATGGTTGTAGCCATTCAACCTTCAATGGAGACCGTGACGAAAAAGAAACCTCCAACAAAACAAAGGCGAGTGGTTGTGAGTTGTGGCAGGGATGGGTGTAAAGACCCCAATTGGTAACAATCCAAACAAATTCTATAATAATTTGCTTGAAGGTGTCAGTGGCATTAGTGAAATTGAGGCGTTTGATTGCTCCAACTATCCAAGTGTATGTATTTATTCTCTGCCCTTTTTGTTTTGTAAAGTTTTTGATTAAAATTGGCATAATGGAGTTTCAATTACAGAGAATTGCTGGAGAGATAAAAAAAATTCTCAACAAGTGGATGGGTGGCACCAAAACTCTCCAAGACGATGGACATGTTTATGCTCTACATGCTAACTGCTGGCAAGAAAGCTTTGGCAGATGGTCGGATAACCGAAGATCAAATGGATGGGATAGATCTAGATGTGGAGTTCTAATTGGCACCGCTATGGCCTATGGGTGATATCGAAGAATTTTATGTTACGCGAATGGAATTTATATTTTATTATTACAAATTAGTAGGTTTTAATTTTATTGCAATACAATTGTAGTAGAAATTAGTGACAATTTTTTTTGTTCACATCTTATAATTAGTGACCACTTTTTATGGTCACTAATACCAATTAATGCCAGTGACCACATATTTGGTCACTAATGGTATCAACGGACGTTAACGGAATCGTTATCTTGAACCCACTAGTGACGTATTTTGTGGTGGTCACTAACTTGGTCACTAATTTAGTCAAGTTAGTGACGATATTTAGTGACCAAATTAGTTGTCACAAACATAGTGACCACTCTATTTTTGTCACTAATTAGTGACCATTTTCGTTTTTGGTCACTAACACAAATTAGTGACGGACCTTTAGTGATGAAAAGTGACAACCCAAATTTTAGTCACTAAAGTGCCTTAGTGACCAATGTTGTGTAGTTAGTGACCAAAAAATTTTCGTCACTGATTAACAATTTTCTTGTAGTGATGTTAACAGGAGAATGGCAAGCTTGAGGAATACAAGTTAGTTTCAGAAGGTATCAATGAAGCTCAATTGGCTGGAGAATCATTCCTAGAGGTGAAATGATGTTTATACTCCTCCATTCTATTGATAATATACTAATTAATAGATACATATTTTTGATGGTATTGTATTAATATATATACACCACACATATATTGAGAGTGTGTGTGTGCACTACAAAAATTACTACTTTTGGTGGAGGAAAATTTCGCCGGCAACGGTCACAAAAGTCGCCAGCAAAAGCTCAAAAACCTTTGTCAGCGGATTTTTTCATCGACAAAAGTTTTCATGGAAAGTTGGCCATTATAACTCTTTTTGCCGACGAATAACAAGGGTCGTCGATAAAGATGCTTTTGGCGGCGAAAAATAGTCGCCGGTAAAAACTAAAGTCATCGGCAAAAGCTTCCCTCAAAAAATCATAAAAAAGTCTTTTCCAGCGACTAAAAACGTTTGTCGTTCTAATTTTTCCAGGTAAAAGTAATCGCACATGATCGTGAAAGCACTTTTTACCGGTAAACTTTATTTCTTTTGCCAACGTAAAAAGTCACCGGCAAAAATTCCTTGACTTTTTTGGTCAAAGTCTTGTTAGAGCAAAAAGTTTGCCAATAAAAGTTGGCTTTTATTGTATTCTAGATTTTTTAATTACTATTTAGTAATTTTAATTTAAAATATAAACTAATTAAGTAATCTAATTAACAAATAAAACGGTATTACTCTCTATTTAATTGCATTCATTGTACCAAATAGCAATGAAACTCAAAACTCAAGATTTATTACAATAAATTACCACTTACAATCACCTAACACTAAAATCACAAAGAACAAATTAACTCTTCCTAAATCTTTATTTTACATTAAAATACTCTTCCTAAGACAAGTTGAACAGTAGATGTTTCACCCTTCATTGCTTGATGTACAGAAACTAGGAAACTTTTGATTTTAACATATATATACATTGTGAAATTCGATCGTGTCGCCACCGGTTTCCTAAGCTCCAGCATGTCCAGAAAGAGATCCGGTTCAAAAAACTTTAACAATCTACATAATTAGTCCAACACATGGGTTGAGGACATGTTGCAATACCAAAACATGCTCCAGTAATTGACATATCTACGCTCTTCGGCTTCTCTATTACATAAGCATTAAAGGCAATGGTGAAAAACAATGTGATGAAGAAATTCTAAACAACACACCATTGTACTTGAAATCTGCAAATCAATATCCGAAATTCTAAACAAAAACCCAAATCGATAAGTGAAGAAATTAAAGGGGGTAAATTCATACGAAGAGCATCAATGACATTAAACATCAATCTGTCGGACCATTGAATGTAGTTTTCACAGGGGTGTAAGGTCCAACCATATCTGTCGCCGACGTAGAAGGTGTAAATACAGGAAGAAGATAAAGGTGTGAATGAGATATGGGGAAGAAAACCAGAAAAGAAGACATAGGGGGAACAAGAAGCGGGAATGAAATATTTAGGAAAAAGGGGTGGAAACGAATTTTTGAGGAACAAGAGCGGGAAAGTTCCATCCACTCATTTAGCACAAATAAAAATTACAACTTCGACCGATGGTAATTTTGTTTTTATTTGATAAAGAATTTTCTTTTAATGAAAGAAGACTTAAAATGAAGAAAAGATACATTATGTAATTTATTTTAATTTTATGAAGAAGTATTTTTCTAATAAAGAAGTATTTAATAAAAATAATGATGAATTTTTACGTTGTATAACTAAAATTAAATGATTATCATGTATTAACGTGTTAATGGGTTTAATTTTATAAATTAATATAATGTACTGATATTTATTTTTTAGCTTATTTTTATTCACCAACAAAGTACCACTAATTTTTTGAATTCCCAAATATTTTTTAAAGTAAATCAGTAATCAATCGGAAATATTGTAAATTACCAACATATTATCGACAGTTTATTGATTGCAATGGGTTGTATTTGGCAGTAATGGATCATATAGGGGTTGTAGGGTTGTCATGTGTCGTATTGGGTCCTACTGGACTATATATAATTTATTATATGGGAGTTGTAGGGTTGTAATGGATTTTATGGGGCTTATAGGTTGTAATGGATCATTTTGGATGGTAATTGATTGTATTGGACTTTATTGGGCCCCAATGGTTGTAAAGTCTAGCAATAGGTTTTTTAGTTTTACAATAGGTTTTGAAATATGTTAAGAAGTAATAGGTCGTATTGGGTGGTCATGATTGTAATGGGTTGTAGAGGAAGGATCATGTGAGAAAAAGAAAGTGTAATGAGAGATTTGGATCACTTTTAGTCTCACCCACCACATGGATTGCACTTCTCGTTGAAACTTATCAGGTGAATCTCAGTGCATTTCATTGGTGCTGATCTTCAATTAGGATTGATCAAAGGTTGGAGATCTCTTCTTACTCTTCTCACAATAACTCCCTTTTTAACCATAACCTAACCCATGGGTTGTATTGTTGATCATATCTGGTTGTATAGAGTTTTGTTGGGTTATAATAGGCCGTATTGGGTGGCAATGAGTTGTAATGTGTTATTGTCAGAGTATAACGACATATATTGGGTTTTGAGTTGTAGTGGATAGTACTGTGTCATAATTGGTTATGTTGGATTGTAATGGGTGGTAATGTTTGCAACAGGGCGGTATATGGTTTTGTTGGGTTACAATGAGTCATAATTAGTTACGTTGGGTTATATATCAGTCTCTTCCACTTCCGAAGAACTCGACCCCGAGTTCTCATTAAAAAATCGAGTCTTGTTTGTATTCTTTCGGTATTCACACGTAACCTTGAATGGTCCATGCTTAAGAGGCATTGGTTTGCTGCGAGTGATAAATTTTCTTGTACTTGTAGGACTTGATGTGACTTTTTGTTCTGGTGGATTGTTCATGGCTACGACCAAGAAGCTCCCCTTTTTCTTTTTTATGTCTCTCTCAAAGTGAAAAACGGTTTCATGGCAATCTTATGCTCACCCCAACGAAATAACATCACATTATCTCATCCTTTATACATGACATCATTGTCATATTTCCAAGGTCGGCCAAGTAAAATGTGACAAGTATTCATGTCAAGTACGTCACATACTACATCTTCCTTATAGTGTTTTCCAATAGAGATAAGCACCTTGCACATTTGTGTTACTTGAACTTGTGGACCTTTTTTCACCCCAAGCAAGAGAATAAGGCGTATCAAGAGGTTGTGTTGGTAGGTTTAAGTATTCCACCAATTTTTGTGACACCAAGTTCTCACAATTACCATTATCCACAATTAAGTCACATACCTTGTTGTTGACAGAACAGTGGGATCTAAAAAGATTTTTACGTTGTCTGTCCTCTTTTGATGATAGCAAGACCCGTTGGAGTACAATGTTGATCTTCTATGAGAGGTCCTCTTCAGTGAATTATGCTCCTTCGTAATCATCATCTTCATTTTCTCCTCCTTCCACTAGTCCGACAGTCTTTCGAGTTGTACATTCATTGGACCTATGTGTAACACCCTAAAAATAGGGGTAAATTTAAACCTGGATAAGGCTACAAATAACATCTTAAATAGAAATTAATCACCCAAAAAGGGGAAACTGTAATAGCACATACAACTGCTATGAATGGACAACAAGTTAACAACAAACTAATCTAAATCATTAAATCTAGATTGTGATGGTTGTCAACTCAGTTCTCCCAAAAATCTCTATCCTTTTTTGTACACCAATGTCCAAAAGGCATGACTCCAAAATATGCCATAATGGCCAACACTCGTCCCTCAATTCTTGGAAACCCCACCGCTAACATAACCTGTTATACATGTCATTTAAGAAAAAATGTTAGGCTTAACTCCTAGTGAGAACAAACAGTTTATATCAATAATTTGTAAATGCTTTGGATTACAGTTAAATAAGCTTTCAATGATTTGGATAAATAAAGTATAACAACAACCACATAGGGGCCCTTTCGGTCCAAAAACATCTTGCGATGACGAGGGAGACCCGGTTTTCCAAGGATCATGGCAGAACACAAAAGTAAGCCACTTTCCAAGTTATTGAGCTCACCATACTAGGATCAAGGCCACGAACTCGCCGGCTCGTACTCAGATGTTAAGGAGGGCACCCAATGATCCTAATCATGCTCATTCGCTAGGATTTACATTTACGACCCTTGGCTAGTATCTGGTCCCACATAAGCGTACCAAATTGCCTTCCGATGGTCCAATGTCTCAACTAGTTACAAACAGGAATTATCCCAAAATTAAGCCAACTCTATACCTATGGATCCACTAGTAATAGTCTAAGGCTTGTCACTATTGCATTTGTGACAAAACTATAATCAAACATATAGTTCTCATAATACATTTCCAAATATAAAATCATTTCCCAAATGGATAATTTTCCAAAGTTATCGATACTCTACAATGCTCATTAGTAGAACATAAAGTGAAATCCAAGTATATAACCTTCTAAATCCACTTTTAACAAGTAAACCCCCAAAATATTGTGAAATCCACATATAACCAAGATGGCACTATTTTCAAGAGTTTTTTACCATCAATACACGAGTTTTATTACATAATGTATCACGAATTATAAAACTCTTTGATATGTCTCAAAATGGTAAAAACCCTAAAATCTCCAAAAAATACCCAAGTTAGGTCAAAATGGTTCAAATCAAGAATATGTAGTAGAGGGGAGATCAAGAGTTCAAAATATATAAGTTTTGACATGTATAAAGTTTAGAAAATATAGATTGAACTCACATATTAGGTTTTGTTAGAAAACCCAAGTTAAAGCTTGAGGTGAAGATGGAGATGGTGAGATGGTAGATCCTTGAACCCTAGTCTTCCAAACCTTAAATGATGATTCAAAACTTGAAGAAAATGAAGGAAATGGGGTAGTAAATGGTTTAGGTTGGATTTAATGAAGAGGGAGAAGAAGAGAGAGTTTTTGAGAAGTGGTTGAGGTGATTAATGAGTTGAGGGGCCGATTTCCTCTTTTAAAACGCACAGTGGTCGCGCACGATTACTGGCGCGGCTGGACTCGCGCGAAGGGGCGTGCCGAAGCCTAGAGTCACACAAGGGCAGATCCCCGCACGGATGTTGGCGGGGCCGAAGTCGCGTGGAGGGCCGCACGGAGCACTGTTGACACCTTTTTCCTCTTACTCGGCTACCTCACTCAACCTCCAATTAAGACAGAACTCAAGGTAAAACCTAGAATTAAACAACACTACAAAAATATACAGACTTAAGGGAATATTTGTTTACCCAAAAATCGGGGTGTTACACTATGGCCAGGTTGTCCACAACGGTAGCACTTGAGTCTCGTTGGTCTCGCATACGGGTTGGGTGTCTTCTGTGTGAGTGTCTTGTCGTTGGAGTTGCCCACGCTCTTTGGTAACGGGTTGTGATCACGACTACCATTGTTTCCTGTGGTTTGGGGAGGAACTTTGCCTGTATTGCTTGTCACTCCTTCATTCTCGGCCTTATGCTGGGAAGAAGATGAAGCGCGTGTTGATCTCTCCATTATCTCAGCTTTCATGGCTAGACTTAAAGTTTCAGTTACGGTCCATACGATTTGATGTTCAATCTTGTCTTGAATCGATCCTTTTAAACCACTAATGTAACGTGTTACTTGTTATCCCTCGGTATCTCCAATCTCATTGTGCTCGGAAAGGCGTAGAAAGTCGGTTGTATATTCAGTGACGGTTCTCGTACCTTGTCTAGATTCAAGGTACATCTTGTAGTGGATCTGCCCATAATCTTTCGGTAGGAAACGTTCTAACATGAGTTGTTTCATTCTTCTCCATGATCTCACTGGTCCTTTTTGTTTTCGTTGTCTTTATACTACGAGTTTATCCCACCAAATGGAGGTGGTGCTTTTGAGACGGAAAGTAACCATCTTTATTTGCTTGCTTTCGGGAATCTCCATGATATCGAAAAATCGATCAACTTCAATTTGCCAATCGAGGAATTCTTCTACTCCCATGATTCCATAGAAAAACGGGATGTCCGCTTTCATCCGGTACTCGTAGTCGTTTCTTCTTGGGTAATTTGGTTCTACTTCCTCCTCCTCTTCGGAATCAGAACTGGATAGGTTGATCTGGTTACCGTTTCCGCCTGACGGAGCCATAATCGGATCTATACGTCTTTCCGTTCTCGAGCGGTGCCGTTGTTGAGTTGGGTGAGGACTTAGGTGACAGTCGTTGTCAGATTGCTGAGAGATGCGGTAATGGCCGCAGTCATCTCGGCTAAATCTGCTTTGGTAGTCGGTTGTTGATCTGCCATGGTTAGTGAAAAGGACAGGCGAATCTTGCTCTGATACCAACCGACACAGTGTAGGTTTGCGAAAGGATCGACAAGTGTCTAAACCCTTTTTTTGATAACGAGATTACAAAACGTAAAACTCGAGAACTCAAGAGAATACTCTCTAAAAGATTAACTTTATTGAATAATTGAACTGATTAACAATGAAACTTAACAACCTTATTTATAATCTAAAACTAAAAATAACTATAACTATAAAAAGTTAAATTCAAATCTAATCCTAAACTAGAAAAAATAATGATGGAAAATAGGACTAATCCTAATTTTATTAGGAAAAGGAAAAGATAAATAAAAGAAAATTAATAATAAACTAATGGGATAAACCAAAGGAAAGGAATTGAAAAGGGTGGTCAAATATCACGGATGCTTTGACGCTCAAACAGTGCCCGGCGTGAGTTTCATGTGGGTTAGGCCACATGCAACTCACTTGCAAGTCGCTTCGGATTATGTGGTGAGTTTCATGTGGGTTTGGCCATATGCAACTAGCACCAAACTCGCTTCGACCGTTGTTTGCAATTCTCAATTTGTTTCTCAATCTCTCTCGCAACACTCTCTATATCATCTGCAGTGGGCTTACATTCCTGTTACTAAATGTTTTATTTGTGTTAGTGAATCGATCACTCAAATAACTTAATTAATGTCTTATACCCGACCAAGTGAGGAGAAAATCACATTCTTCATCTCTAATATGAAATAAATTTTCATCTGTTCTGATTATTTGCTACCGAAGATGTAATTTCTGAATGGGGAGTGCCCTTAGTCGGTTTTATGAATGTTCTTGACATGTTTAGTTGTTTGAAAGTTGTATGAAAATTGTGTTCATCGTTACTCCTTCCTAGACTTTTCCATTTTATGCTAGGGATTGATAATGAGGACCTGATGGCAAAGGATAATTTATTAGTAGTCGTGCTTAAAGGTTTCGTAGCTGCTACATTGTTGGTTATAGTTGAACATATCTAATGTATATGGTTTTTATTTCTCAAATCACAATGATATATCACAATAGCAATCGTCAAAACATTTGTAACGATGCTTGAGTTTTTAACTTTTAATGACTTGATCAATATATAAGGCAAAGATAGCCATTTAAGGTATACTATGATTTTTTATCCTTTGGTTTGGTAAATATACTATGTTTTTTTTTTGTGATCTTTTTCATGTCTACTTTGATGTTTTCTATTTTCCATTTTATGTTTTTTTTTGGAAAATGTCAACTTATTTTTTTGTTGAACAGATATTTGTTCAGAAAGAAGACAAAGCAAATTGTATCACAGATCAGACTAAACGCAATTGATAGTAGAGCAACCGGAGAGAAATAGGGATGATGACGTTGTTGGGTTGTTGGCGTTGAGGCTATCAAAAGGAAGCTGAAGAATGTTTTGAAGCTTGGATCGTTTGTACTTTTCGTTTTTTCTTATATTTATTCAAATTTTACATCCCGCTACTTTGAAATGGTAATATCAAATAACTGAATCTAAATTAAAGTCATGTCATATACCCGACCAACGAACGGGTATAATACTAATTTTTATTAACGATGACCGGCCACACGAAAAAAAATTAAAAATAGATTAAAAAGGAAATTAATTTATAATCCGTCAGTAATTATAAAATTCATCGATGGATTGCGGACGTCCACATGAATAAAAACTAATAAAATCAAAAATAGAAATTAATTTATTATTTGTCATTATGATGTCGAACTCTCTACAACTTAATTAACAATTTTGTTTTGGTAGACCGTATGAAACGTAAGCACGGCTTAGGGATGAGACATACGCCAACAACGAGTTTTCAAAAAACTGCTTGAGTTTTAGCAGATTAGCTTAGATCCCAACACTATTCCCCCTAATGGCCCAGACTTGTGGGAGCGTAGTGTCAGATGACGACACAAAGGCCGCGTGTTTGGATTCAGGACCGGTCAGGATCCCAGTATGCTATGACTGGTGATCCTGGCGCCAATGGGAGCTCGTACGGTAATCGCTAAGTGGATGAATGTTTCATATAGTATATATAATATTTTTTTTAATTTATCACCAACACGTTGCTGATTTTTTGTCAAATGTTGAATAATCACATGTAGTTGCGTTAAAAGAGAAGAATCAACATGTTTTCTCCTTTTTTCATACTCAAGGTAATCGGTTGCTATAGTAACCAATCCATATCCACTACACCTGAGCCGCCTCCCCGTGACACTTGCTATATCCTCTAAGGCTTCATCCTACTTCATCCTACCAACTATATGTGATATAGAGCCGCTCTAGGGGTCTAAACAACATTATCCATTTATAATTCCGAATTCCCATCTATATTGGCGAAATATGAGGAAGATCGCGAGGTGTTTCAAAGTGAGTTGGAGTCCGAACGAAAATAGAGGGTTGAGTTTGAGGTGCAACAAAAGAGACCGTTAACTCAATAAATTGCGTTATCCGAGCAGTTTTATGCTTTCATGAAGCAATTACAATATGTACATCCTCCCATTCCCATCCCCCGTACTAAATATGATTATGAACCTTTTGTAACAGATACTACTTTTGAATTGTAAGAACATATTCTATATTTTTATCGTAGTTTGGCAGGTTTACTTTTACAGGAAATATTGTATTTTTTTAAAATAAAAATCAGAATTAGCGATGGATCAGGGACGGAAATCTGTCGTTAAAATAAAGATGTTTGGCATTGATCTGTCGAATACTGTTGTCGTTGATTCGTTGCTAATAATTGTCGTTGTCGATCCATCACTAATATTGTCGTCGGTGATCCGTGATAACTTGGGTTGTCAGTGATCCGTTGGTGACAGGACCCTCACCCTCAGTGATCCGTCGGTGAAGTGGACCCGTCGTCGATTTGTCGGTGATGGCTTTATCCATCATGTTCTGTCCGACCGACTTTCACCAACGGATATGACTAATTTCATCGATGGATTTTTCCAACCGTTGTAGAACAAGTAATATAACGAAACGATGTGAATGCAAAAATAACTTTTAAAAGAGGAATGTGTTATAGTTCTGAAGTAGAACAATAAAAGTATGTGAATTTGATATTCTACGTTTTAAATCATCTCTAATAATAATAAAATTGGTTAAATCTTGTAGAGCAGAATCATTCCTTTAACATTCTATAACGATTACTTTGGATTTAAATTAAATAAGTTATTACAATTTGAAATAGTTAGTAATCTTGAATTTGTAATTTATTTGTTATACGGGCATCTGTACGTTCTTTTTGAAACTTCATTTTTTTATATCAATTTTGTACCTTTGTTAATGTTTATGTTACTAAACCTTTTTTTTTAAAGGGCGTCCTAGGCTATGCCTAGACTAATCCCTTGGTAAATTATGATTGTAAGACATCAATCATGATTAAAGCTCAGTGGCCACAATTGTTGTATACGCTTAGATTCGAACCCTGGGCAGATGGGATATTACACCACATCTCCTATGGCCTTAACGAGTACGCCACAACCCTTGTGGTTTTCTGTCACTAAACTTTGTTGGCTAGTTTTTGTAAAATCTTATTTGGTTATCTGGATATGTAGTTCAAAATGCACCATCTGTTTAAACAAAATGGTATTGAATCGATTACGAAAAACAGAATCAGTGAAATTGCCGGATCGTGAAATCATGTTAAGCCAATTATTTGTGAAATACAAGTAAATGTTTCTCACAAAGACGTATCTCCACAATTCATTCAAAGTCAAGATATCCAGTTAATTTTGGCGTTTTATGATACAAGTTTTCGAGAAATAGAATGAACTAAAGATTTGTGGGCGTTGAACTCCTAGTTCTCACGATGTATCTCATACTCATTAATCTCAAGCACAGGTAATCACAATACCGTAGAAAATGTCACATTTAAATTACGAATGATACGTCAATAAGCCGATGACAGAAATTCCACATGTTTAGGTGTAGTTTTCTGTATCTTTCTAGAAAGGTACCTGAAGGAGGTGACGATTTCTTATGCCTTAAGGTCTAGTTTGATTCACCAATTGTACATGTTAGATTTAATTACTAGACCTTAAAGTTGTTTATCTTATATGTTCCCTCAATGATACATTTAATGTATCCCTCGATGATACAATGATACATTTAGGGGTTGTTTGTTTAAAAAAAAAATTCTCTTAATGGCTTTCAAGTCTGAATCGTTCATACATTTTTACATTTAGACTGTTTGTTTTTCCTAGTTTTCGTAACCTCTTAACTCTTAAATACATCTGAAATAAGAAGGGGTGATCTAACTACTTAAAACCTCTTATATATCGCCACCTCAGTTCATATGTTATTTTTTCTCTCAAGATGCTTCCAGACGTTACAGAAACATACAGTCTTGTTGATTCATATTTCAAACTTCAGTACCACCTCTTATTAATCAGATGTAAAATAAGACTTCAGACCTCTTAAAAAAACAAACGGCACCTTAATGTTTCCCTCGATGATACAATTACTAGTTTGATGATCATACAAAATTTCCGAAATCACATCCACCGAACTTTAGGAAGAATTCCCGTTAATGAATAATGTTGCCTCTTAAAAAAAAACTTCTACTTGCCAACATTATTATAAATTATGTTACTACATATTTGCCTCAACAAAAGCAATGTATGAGAATACTTGATGCACAAATACTTGCACAAAGGGAAAAGTCAGTTTCCCATGAAGCGAAACGGTAGAAGAAACGTGTGTGTATAGAGTGAAGTTCGGGGAAATACCAAAAATAAAAAATAAAAAACTGAGTAACACCTTAATAATCATTCATTCATTTTTACGTGCATAACGGAAAAATTACTTACCAATTACTTGTATGCACATGTACGTACCATCAGATTAACGGTTACTAGGTGTTTCTCAGTTTTTCATTTTTTTACGGTTTTCCCCTTAACCTGACCCTATGGATATACACCCAATTTTAAATGTTAATTATGTAAAACTGTTTAAAGTGCATTAGAAATTGGAAAAGCAATGCCGAGAGACATTACGAAAATTCAAATCAATTTTGAATATGAAAAACACTATATTTGATTCCTAAAAATAGAAACTAAGTGTTAATGTATATAGAGGCCCAGGCCCATGTTAGGGCCCAAACCCATTTAGTCTCGTATATATTTGTTGTATTCTATAGTCTAGGTTAAGATAACTCTCATAATTTTACTTTCAGTATTGTAAGTTTTCTCTCAATCAATACATCGAGGTTTCAAACCTTCGGCATATTCATCGTGTTCTTCATTCATATCCATCTTCTAACATGGTATCAGAGCTGTAGGTTTGATCATTGGTTTATTGTTCATCTCGATTTTATTGTTCATTGTCACAGTCGACTCGCCGCCGCCGCTGTTCTTGTTTTGAAACCATCGGTCGATCGATCGATCTGTTGGAAACCCTAGCCGCAACTTCATACCGGTCGAACACATCTTCGGTCGAATTTATTATCGGTCGAATACCCCCTTCGGTCGAACACTATATCGGTCGAACACACCGGTCGAACACACCGGTCGAACACATCTTCGGTCGAATACCCCCTTCGGTCGAATACATCCTTCGGTCGAACATTATACCGGTCGAACACACCGGTCAAACACCTCTTTGGTTGAGCACTTCTTCGGTCGAACTTTTATTTCATGGCTACCAATTTCAGTCACTCAAATCCCATCTCTGTTGTTTTCAACGGTAGCAACTATATTCTTTGGCATCACCATATGACAATTCTGTTAAAGTCTTATGGTCTTCACACCTATGTTACTGGCGCATCTAAAGCTCCAGTTCAAGAAGCAGGTGAGAATGTTGTTGACTTTGCAAAACGAATGAATGAGTGGGATATTAATAATGCTCGCATCTTGGGTTTCATTAATGCCTCCACTACTCCTGAGATCAATCAACAGTTCCTTGGTTATATTACAGCCAAAAGTCTCTGGGATTTTCTCGCCAAGCGGTATACATCATCTGGTCTATCTCATCAGTATCAACTGTGGACCATTTTTCAGAGCAAACGTCAACTTCCGGATCAATCCATCAACTCTTATATCTCTGAAATGCAGTCTCTCAGAGATCATATAAGTCTTTGAGCACCACAGATCTTTGATGAAACTGCTCAACAGTTCACCGCCTACTTCAACCAGCTGCATCTGATCACCATTTTGATGGGCTTGACGGATAAATTTGAGAATGTCCGTGCCTCACTTCTTCATAGGCAGCCTTTACCTACTCTTGAAGAAGCAATATCCGAATTGCTAAGTGAAGAAACTCGTCTTCACATGCGTTCACCGGTGCCTGCTACTGATAGTGTTCTCTACACGTCTCATCCTAAGCAAAAAGGCAAATGGGCCAATAACAATCACTCCAGATCTGTGGGTAAGACGAACACATCCGAGTGTGCCTTCTGTCATTCTCCGGCTCATCTTCTTCTTGATTGTCCTATCCGTAAGTGCCGAAAGTGTGGCATCACGTATCTGCGCCACTATGAGACTAACTGTCCGAAGAACTCAAAGCCCACTAGTTCTCAGAATTGGACTCATGCTGTTGTTGGGTCTATCATTGCTGATACTGAGGCTTCTACAGCCTTCTCACCTGACCTAATGGAACTGATGCGTCGCAATCAGGAACTTATGGAACAAATTATGTCTGGTGCTATGGGTATGAACTCTCCACACTCAGCTGCATCAGGTAACGTTTGGCTTTTTGATTCTGGGTGTTGCAATCATATGACACCTTGCCCTGATGGTTTCGCTTCTAAGAAACCACCTCAGTAATTTACGTCAGTAAGAACTGCTGACAACACTGGTCTACCGGTATCTTTTAGTGGAAATGTTTCCACTCCTCTTATACAATTACCGGATGTTCTAAATGTTCCAAAGCTATCTCTGAGCTTAGTTTCGATTGCTCAACTTCTTGAATCTAATTTGATCATTTTATTTCATTCTTCTGATTGTGTTGTACAGGATCCAAAGACCAAGCAGATCCTTGGACTCGGCCGTAAAGTTGGACGGATGATTGAAGTAGTCTACTTGCGTCTTCCTTTACCTTCTTCAAGTTTTGTTGCCTCGGTTTCTAGCACTTCTTCCCTTGAACTGTGGCATGCCCGACTGGGTCACTTATCTCTCGCCAGAATAAAGTCATTAGCTCATCTAGGGGTGTTAGGAAATTGTGTATCAACTGACAATATCTCTTGTTTATCTTGCAAACTTGGCAAACACCATGCTTTACCTTTTGAAATGAATAAATTTAATTCTACTTCTTCATTTGATATTATTCATTCTGATGTATGGGGACCAGCACCACATCCATCCATGGGTGGTGCTCGATATTTTGTTATTTTTATTGATGACCATACCCGTTTCACATGGATATATCTTATGAAACATCGTTCGGAGTTACCTCAAATCTATATTATGTTTGCTCGGATGATTCACACTCAGTTTTCCAAATCTATAAAGATTCTTAGAGCTGATAATGCTATGGAATACAAAGAGTCATCCCTTCTCTCCTTTCTTCAATCTCAGGGGACTCTCTCTCAGTACTCCTGTCCTAGCACTACTCCTCAAAATGGTCGTGCTGAACGCAAACACCGTCATATTCTTGATACGGTTCACACTCTTCTCATCTCTGCTAAATGTCCAGAACGTTTTTGGGGTGAAGCTGCTTTTACCGCCGTTTATACTATCAATCGTCACCCTACTCCCATCCTTCACAATAAGTCCCCTTATGAGGCTCTTTATGAGGTCACTCCTGCCTATGAACTTCTAAAAGTTTGGGGTAGTGCTTGTTTTGTTCAACTGCAATCTCATGAACATACCAAACTTGAACCTTGCTCCAGACTGTGATGCTTTCTTGGATATAGGATAGAGCACAAGGGTTATCGCTGCTGGGATCCTATCTCCCAGCGTCTTCGTATTTCTCGACATGTTACCTTCTGGGAACATGTTCCTTTCTCTTCTATATCCAAGTTTCGTGAGTCTCCTAATCTCACACCTCCGTTTTTTACTGATGCCTCTGTCTCATTGGACTCACTCCAATCTGACATTATATCACCTTCACCTATTGTTCCAAATCCTTCTGAGTCAGCCTCTCCAAGTTTTCCTGATCATCATCAATCGTCTGCTCCATCCACACAGCCAACATCTGAGGTGTCTGCTGAGTCTTTGGCTCCTGATACTTCTCAATCTCAGAATGTTAGACGATCAGAACGGGTAAGACAAGTTCCTTCTCATCTTCGTGATTATCATGTTTATGCTACTCTGCTGTCAAATCACGAACCTACTTCCTACAAGGAAGCCTCTTCTAACTCTGATTGGCAGAAAGCTATGGATGAGGAACTTCAGGCTCTTGACAAAGCTCAGACTTGGGATTTTGTCCCTCTTCCACCAGGCAAGAAACCCATTGGCTCAAAATGGGTGTTCAAAATCAAAACCAAATCGGATGGCTCTATTGATCGGTACAAAGCTCGGCTTGTGGCCAAGGGCTTCAATCAAGAGTATGGTATTGATTATGAGGAGACTTTTGCCCCTGTTGCTCGCGTCACATCTGTTCGCAGTCTTCTTGCCATTGCTGCTACCAAACAATGGCCTCTTTTTCAGATGGATGTTAAGAATGCTTTTTTGAACGGTGACTTATCTGAGGAAGTCTACATGACACCTCCTCCAGGTGTTCAACTTCCACAAGGTCATGTTTGTCGTCTTCGGAAGGCTCTTTATGGCCTCAAGCAAGCTCCGCGAGCTTGGTTTGAAAAATTTAGTTCCACTGTCACCTCTTTGGGCTTCTCACCCAGCAACTATGATTCAGGACTGTTTACTCGGACCACTGAAGCTGGCACAATATTACTTCTCTTGTATGTGGATGATATGATCATTACTGGCAGTGACTTTACAGGCATAGCCAATCTGAAGTCATCTCTCAGCTCTTGTTTTGAGATGAAGGATCTTGGTTCTTTACACTATTTCCTTGGTCTTGAGGTGCTCTCTGATCCATCGGGTATTTATCTGTGTCAAGCCAAATACACCTCAGATCTTTTGTCGAAAGCAGGGATTACCGACAATAAAACAGCATCCACTCCTCTTGAACACAACCTTCATTTGGCTCCAAATGCTGGTCCACCTCTACGTGATCCTACTTTATATCGCCAGTTAGTGGGGTCACTTGTCTATCTGACAGTGACTCGACCTGATATTGCCTATGTTGTTCATACTGTTAGTCAATTCATGTCTGCACCTTGTTCTGATCACTATGTTGCTGTCATGCGCATTCTTCGATATTTAAAAGGGACTATGTTTCATGGTCTTCATTTTCCGTCCACCTCATCGTTGATTTTGCGAGGTTTTTCTGATGCTGATTGGGACAGTGACATGACTGATCGTCGTTCCACTACTGGCTACTGTTTCTTTCTTGGCGACTCTCTTATATCCTGGCGAAGCAAGAAACAATCTCTCACAGCTCAATCCAGCACTGAAGCTGGATATCGAGCACTAGCTGACACAGCTCAAGAACTTGTGTGGTTACGCTGGCTTCTCTCTGACATGGGGGCTCCTCAACAGTCTCCAACTTCATTATGGTGTGATAACAATAGTGCCATTCAGATTGCCCACAATGATGTCTTCCACGAGCGAACGAAGCATATTGAAATTGACTGTCACTTTGTTCGTCAACATGTGACTCGTAAGACTATTCAGCTGCTTCCTATTTCGACTCTTGATCAACCGACTGATATTTTTACTAAAGCTCATTTACCAGGACGGTTTCGTGATCTAGTTTCCAAACTCCATCTGGCTCATTCTTCTCCCGATTGAGTTTGAGGGGGGATGTTAATGTATATAGAGGCCCAAGCCCATTTAGTCTCGTATATATTTTTTGTATTCTATAGTCTAGGTTAAAATAACTCTCATAATTTTACTTTCAGTATTGTAAGTTTTCTCTCGATCAATACATCGAGGTTTCAAACCTTCGGCATATTCATCGTGTTCTTCATTCATATCCATCTTCTAACACTAAGAGTTTATTATGGGATGGATTGAATACTAATAAGTTTTAGTGAAACTATTGAAGGAATCTATGGTTAAAGCTAGTATATCACAGGCATTGTCAATTAAAACATGACTTACTAGTTACTACTTAATTAAACTAGGACATCTCTTAACATCTGTAGTTATGTCAAGAGACGATTACCTTAAAAGTGGAATTTCTGGCTAACGGAAGATGAGGCCTATCTATTGAAAATGTTTTTCTATCGGTTTTTAAATAAGCGATGCTAGCTAGGGAGCAAGATAGGGCACACCCTACATTCGTGTGCTAATCGTATATATGGTGCGACCATGTCAAAAGTAGATACTAATATCTAGAAAGGTAAAATAGAACACCAGGAAATGTAAATATAGTTTCTTTACTTTCTAAAATTTGAAGTTTCAACATAAAAAACAAAAAGCAAAGTCATTGGTAAGTATAGAATTAAGCATACCCTTCTTTCACTTGAAAGGAAAAGAGACATTGTACAAAGAAAGTAATTAACCAACCACTTAAAAAGGATAAAAGAGTTTCTTTTAGGAAAATAGAAATTAAAATGGTTAATCGCGCCTGGCCCTGCGCCTGGGCTCGGATCTTGACGTGGACGCCTCGCAGCCCGGATCGATCCTAGCCCTCTTTCTTTCCGTAGTTTGCATGTATGTAGCTATTTTCTGAAGCAACTGGTCAGCCTTTCTCTTTCCTTCATCGGAACCATAACGTTGCATCTCCATCAAATAATGTACGATCCCGAGTTGTTGTGCCTCCTCGAGATACTTCGGATCATCAGAACCAAGTTGCAGCAAAATTGAAGCTGCGTTCTCTTGGTTCTTCTGGGACCCTTCACAGATAAATAGAATTAGGCGGTGCGTAATGCTTTGTTTTAGTAAAGCCAGCTTGACATCGCGGTGGCTTACTATCATATCTAGAAGAGCCAGAATGTCACCCTTTAGTGGACTATGTTGTTTTTCCAGATGCGAAATCAGTTGAGTAACCACACCAGTTTTCACAGCCCTCGCGATATTACACGGTAATAAGCACAAGTTAAACAACATAGTTGCGGCTTCTTTCTGCCCCCTTTCTGTCCCTTCACTCAACAGGTATACAAACGCTTGTAGTCCCTCGTGAGAGCCGATAAGAAACCTGATCTCATCCGTCATAGAAAGGCCGAGAAGGATAGTGGCTCCATCTTCGCATACTTTTAAGGAACCCGAATTCATCACATCTATTATCTCGGGGATCGCCCCAGCTTCTAGTATCCGCTTTCTGTTTCGGGGGCAAATAGAAAGGTTAAGAAGAGCTTTCATTGCATACTCTTGTGTCCCTTCATCATTTGCTTGCAGTGCTTTACTGAGTAAAGGGATCACGCCAGCCTCGCCAATGGCTTCGCGGATCTGAGCGTTTCTTGTTGTAAGTTGATAAATTTCACCAGCACCAGTTCGCTGGTAATAATAACGTTCGGTTTCTAGCTCCCGGATGCATATTCTTATCAACTTACGCTCGGCTGGAGTGCAAGAATAAGCAATGGTACTCGCTCCTTTGGGTTCGTCGATCCTGTTTGTCTCACGCCATTGGACTATAAGGTAACGTAACGCGTAGTTGGGTGTAAGAGTTGTGTTGGTTAGGAACTGCCCGGTCTTTGGACAAGTGCCATTCCCTGCTTGGATCCATGTTTGAATCGCCAAGCGCTCGTAGGTCTACAAGAATTAAAACGATACTTTGTATAAAAAATCTTAACAAACGTGCTATATATATACAGAGGGTGGTTCAAGGAAAAACCTCAAAAAAATGAAAAACTGAGGAACACCCCTTGTAGCCCTTGATATGGAGGGTATGCACTTATGCGTACAAGTAAATTAAGTTGTTTTTTGGTTTTTATGCACGTGTGCATGTTACAAATTACTTGTATGCACAAGTGCATACCGTCGAGATGAAGGGTTACGTGTGTTCCTCAGTTTTCCGTGTTTTTAAACTTTCCATGAACCTGACCCTATATATATATATATATAAAGGGGTTGGTTCAAACGAGAAACTAAACATTTTGCATGAATGCGAGAAGTCTCAATATCATATATGATTATACCATGATCCACAAGCTTAATCATATATGATTAAACAAACCCACATAAGTGGAATCATATATAATATTGAGATTTCTCGCTTTCTCGCAAAATGTTTAACTTTTCACATGATCCTTCCCCCCTCTCTCTATATATATATGATCCAATTAAGATGCGAATGAACTTCAACTATGCAAAACAATCATAAGAACTTCTATATTCTTTTAGAAAAAGAATGTTGCTTTACCTGCCCCGTTGAGACGAAGACAGGATCCTCCATCACCTGAAGCGTTATAGGGCACAGGAATTCATTGGGTATAACTTTGTTATCGTAGTTAATTATATCGGCGATCCCTTGTCTTGCACAAATATGTAAGCTTTCACCTTGAGATGAATCTACACTTCCATCATCTTTGTGCAAAAAATCTTTGATAAGCTTCAATACCATAAACATCTTTTCAATACTTCCATCTGCATCTCCACCTCTGGCAACAATGATTTTGCTCAGCGCTACTGATTCTTGTTCGAGTGCAGTGGGTTTATTTAGTTCCAACGCTTGAATTACTCCGTTTAACACCTCAGGATCTAACACCCCATTAATGCCCTTGTCATACATAAAGTACAGATCTTCGTACAGATCGTTATCGGTTGGTGCATCAAATTGTTTTCCTCTAGCTCGGTCGAATTGACCAAGAACAAGAACAGCCTGGATATATATACTCGAGTGTCAAAGCCGTGACTAAGAAAACTTATGTAGGAAGTTAGAAATCAACCTGTGACTTCCTCTAAGGTTTATGATAACTGTTTTACCTAAATTGTCTCGTCTCATTCATGTCCACCAATCATATGAATTAAATAAAATCAAAAACATAGAAAATCTCACGTGTCTTAATTTCATTGGTGGGACAAGAATGAAACATGAAAATATGGGACAACAGATTTTTATTCCTAAAAGATGTTGCAAGTTATATCTGTCTGATATTTTGTAACGGTGTAATATATGTATGCTTTGATCAAGGATATATATATATATATAGATGAATTTATCTTACCTGTTCTTTGACCTCATGTGATATATGATCAAGTTTCTCGAAATAAATTCGTTTCAAATCTTTCTCTAGCTCAGCTACAACTGCGTTGTATTTCCTCATGATTTCTTTCCTCTCCAGTACCTTATAACAACGACAACGTAAATGGCTGAAGGAATTAAATTAAAAGAACAAGAAATTAAGAAGTTTGTTTTCTTCCATGGAAAGGATAATAATGAGCAGACTGGCCATTTTTAAAAGACTAATGAAACTAATTAAGTTGTAGTGTATTTGGCAATTAATCAAATTAATATCAAAATCCTTTTCATAGAATCAACAGTGAAACTTCTAAAGATAGATAAAAGTGATCATATATAGGTAGTTTACACAATGATCATGGTGATAGTTCATAAAGATAAACAAATACACAAGAGGCGAAGGATCACGTGAGAAGATGAGTTAACGGTAAGAAGCGTGAGAAATGGATCTGAACCGTTGATCTCTTTTAATCTCAAGCCCTCCCATGAATTGCGGTTAATTTAGAAGGGAATTCATCTGGTGCATCTCATCATAATGTGTGTCAATTTCTCATCCAACGGTCGATAACCACTTCTCACGCTTCTCACCATTAACTCAACTTCTCACCGGAATCCAACTCATACACAAGATCGATCAAATTACAAAAAACATAATATATGTTACAATGATATATGCATCATTTCATATAAGGATGAACACTAAGATCAATCAAAGCTTAAGATCATATATAGCTCAAGCCTAAAATATCAAGACATTAATGCTCCAACCCACAAATATAAACTATCAAATCCGACGAGTTTCTTTATTGCGATCACATAATTAAGGAATGTTCGGAGAACATGCTGTCGTCGTCACATAATGGAATTGGTTCAAATTATTTTTCTTAATTAAAACCTTCCAATTGTAAACCAAATTAGCAAAAGGTAGGGTTTAGTGGTTCCCTTTAACTCCAAATGAATTCAATCTCATTTCACACGTACGCTAATTAACAAAATGTTAAGAACCTAAAGGTCAAGACACACGAATTTTACCCCTTACCCTCATGTTCTATACTAATTAATCACCCTAGTCAAAAAAAAATTGTTGAACTTTGCACTAAAGCAAGTGATAGCACTTATATATATATCATGCACTTCTTTTCTTTATAATACTCATATCTTTTAACAACAAAAAGAAACTGCATTACTCTAACCAAATTACCAAGCCTTAATCTTGTTAACATAAACTATAAATAGTAGTACTGCAATTCAAAGACTTAGGAAACACAGTTGTGTTCAATCAAACAATTAGTAGCCAATTAAGTAAAGGGAATCGTCGATAGCAAATTATCATATATCATATATATATAAAGAAACCGAGAAATACCAAGTAGTGATCAATTATGTCACACATGCTTATTTATAGCAACTTACAGATCCTTATCTCATGCTTACAAATCTGAAAATATTGATGATATGAATTACATAAGGTGTAGAAGACTAACCCCTAAATTACCTTTCTGAAAATAGAGGAAGCAAAGCAAATGTCAAAAGACAAGTCATAGGGATACTTATATCGTATAAGCAATTAAGATATATCAAATATTCAAGTATAACACACTTGCTAATTTATAGGAAACTTGGAGATCCGTCCATGATCGGTATGACATACTTATAAATCTGAAAAGATTCAATAGAAATCTTTATCTCTTTGCATTATATAAAGATAAGGCAAATTCACATGTACTTAATTCTCTAATCGTTTAAGTGAGCATTCATGCTATTTTCGGTTGTAAAGGATAAGTTTCTAACAATTATTGTATATAAATGTAATTACAGCTAAATTATTAGGTTTAAGTATGATCAAACTAGTGCAAGAAACAAAAAAAAAAACGGTAACATATATAATTCTATGTACAAAAAACCGATAATAAAAAGATTTGAATTCATTAAAATTAATTAATTAAAGGCCTAGATCACATTGCAATGTGGTTGTTAAGATTCTCTCTTTTTCTAAGATCAACAATTGAAGTGTCATAAACTTGTAGAATTTCTGCAGAACACGATACACTTCAGAGATCAAAGTTCCAAATTTATCAAACTTAAACATATGAAAACACTAAAATCAATTGCTTGTACTAGAAAACAAGCCTGAATTTTGTTAGCATCCATTGCAATGTGTAGTGCAATTCAAAGATTTAGTGGACACGCAAATTGTTTTCAATTTATCAATCAGTATAGCCAACTCCTTGAGTTCCATAAGATATAGAAGACTAAACTCTAATCTGAACTTCTAACGGTAAATGAAGAAAAGCAAAGCTCGAAAGACCAAAGTCATTGGCATAATTATCGTACAAAGAAATTAAGACATGCCAAGGATTCAAAGTATATCACACTTGATTATCTATAGCAAACTTAGAGATCTTTCAATCAATTAACGATACCTCATGCTTATAATTATGAAAAGATTCAATAGCAAATAATCTCTCTCTGCCTTATAATATAAAAGATAACGCAAATCCACATTACTTGATTCTTTGATCTTTTAAGTTAGCATTCATGCTACTTGTAGAATTGTACAAAAAAAGTTTCAAGCAGTTATTGCACACAAATGTAATTACATTTAAGTTATCAAGTTAAGTATGATCAAAATAACACAAATCCCAATCTTAAGTAAAGCCTGGTGAAAGAAACAAAAAAAGAAATTTTAGTAAGGTTATTTTATATGTACAAAAAACCGACAACAACAAGACTTGAACTCGTTAAAAATTAAAACCCTATATCTCATTGCAAGGATTCTTAAAAGTCTCTACTTTGTAAGTTAGAAACAAGATCATTGAAGTTTCATAAATTTATAGAAGTACCTGCAAAACATGATACGATTCAGACATCAAAGTTCCAAATTGTGAAGATCAATTAAACATGATGAAAACAAGAAAATATTTGCTTGCTTCTACTTGAAACCAAGACTAAATCTTGTTAGCATACATTAATTGTAAGTTGTAGTGCAATTCAAAGACACACAAATTGTTTTAAATCAGTCAATCAGTAATCAACTCTTTGACTTACATAAGATATAGAAGACTAAACTCTAACACGAATTACGAAAAGTAAATGAAGTGAAGTATATCATACTTGCTTATCCACAACAAACTTAGAGATCTATCGATCGATCAACGGTAATACTTATAAATATGAAAAGTGTCGACAGTGTAATAATGTCTATTTGCCTTCTCAAATATTACTATAAGACAATTTCACAATACTAATCTTACAAGTTATTAATTAGTATTGATGCTACTTGTGATTATGATCGATAAATTTCAAATAGTTGCGGCTATATATTATCAAAGCTTAGGTATGATCAAAATAAGAAACACACATCCTAATCATTACTAAAGTTTGGGAAGGAGTTTGTCGATGGTGGAAGATAGATAAGGATCGAATTGAAACGATCGAGGACTTAATCGGGGGAGACCGACATCCGGCACTTTGGGAAGAAATGGTGTGGAGCTTCATGTATTTAATCTGGAATCACCGCAATCGGGTGGTGTTCAAGGACGACTAGAGGAAAATAATTGATCTTCTACTCGAATTCCAAAGGTGTAGTTTTGAGTGGATTAATTGGGAGGAGGCTACACGGCAAGATGTTAGAGTGGAATAGGTGGCTAATGGATCCCGCGGGGGAGTCGTAACTGCGGGTCAGATTCGGGAACAGAAAGTCATCGGCGGCGTGATACGGGACAGAATTAGGCCCGGTTCTCAAGTCTGAGTTCCCCGTTTGATCGCCGGGTAATCTGGAACAATCTTAGAGGTGGCTGCTTGGAGAGGATTCGGTGAGCAGCGGGATCGGTTTTAGCTGCTTATGCAGCTGTCTGTTTGTAATTTGGTTTGTTTCTGTGGAGTTTGGGACTGTGCTGCACCTTTGTTGTGTTTGAAAATGTGGTAGGCGACTTTGTGGATCCTGTCAATGGGATGGTTTGCTTCTTGCAAACTTTTCCATTGGTCCATTGTATATGTTGGGTTGTTTTAATATATGCTTGCTTTTCTAAAAAAAACTACTAAAGCCCAGTGAAAGGATATCAAAAACTTGCAGGAACATTATTTCATGTGCAAGAAATCCCGATTCAAAGATCTAAATCCATCAAAAATTAAATCCCTAAATTACATTGCAAGGGTTCTTAAGATCCTAAATCATTCTTGTTTAGAAAGAAGACCAAGTTCATCAATTTACAAAAAATCATGTAGAACATCATAAACTTTAAGCATCAAAGTTCCAAATTAGATGATCAATTTTAAGCACCATATATAAATGAAAAAATTTAGAAACACAAATCCCAATCTTTATTAAACGACTGTTCATATTTTTCAACTTTCAGAAAGAAAACACAGAAATGGTAGTAATTAATATTAGCTTATGTACAAAACTCACAACCAAAACAAAATTAGAATTCATTACAAATTAATAACTTAGATCAGATTAAAAGGGTTTTTAATTTTTGTTTTGTTTTGAAACAATCAACAAGAAAACTAGAAAACAAATTTCAAACTTTGCAAAACCCTAGTTCAGATTTTCACATAATTAACCCACAGCAGCAAAAATTGGGAGTAACATCATCTTATGCACAAAACCCACAACAAATTAAAACCAAAGATCTGAATCCAAAAAAAGAACAAAAAAACAAAACCCTATATCACATTGTAAAGGTTCTTAATATCCTTTTTCTTAAATCAGCTTTATAGTTCCATAAATTAATTTATAGAGTTCCATTTTTCTTCCAATCCTAACATAATCTTTAAAAAAGACAATCAAAACTTGAAAACAGTAAACATACTAAAATCGATGCTTAGATTCGATCGAAAGAAATATACCAAATAAATCTTGCTCCCTTTACTTCCCTGTTGAAGCAACTTTCTTGTGGTTTCCAAGTGATCCAACAGTGAACTCAATGCCTCGTACAAGTTACGAGAAGCATGTTCGGTAACATCACGTATCTCTTGAAAAAATGGGATCATAATCGTTAACCTTCCCGCAAGGCTAAAAAATGGCTTCCTAACAACAGACACATAACCGGAGATTTCCGATATCTCCTTCACCTCATTAATTACATCCTGCATCAACATAGTAATCCTTCCTCCCGCCATTTCTACAAAATCTTTATAAAAACAAACAAGCTTTAACTTTTTTAAAACTTTTGTGTGCAAGAAAAGATCAAAACCAAAAGCTTAATTTCTTCGAAAATTGATCAAGAAAATGACGAGAAATTGAGGGTCAAAACCACCGGAAAAACAAGAGAATTAATATGTGAAAAATTAAGAGAGCAATGAAGATGATTTGGATATGTGAATGGGAGAATTGGTGTGAGTTTTATTAGGAGTTTGTGGGTTGCGTTTGGAGATGATATTGGCTTTTTGATTAAGTATTAGTTGGCACTGAGGCAGTCATGAGTTAAGACAAGAGTCTTCGGCTAAACGGCTAGGCTTGGCTAAACGGCTAGAGTTTGTAGAGATTCTGTATTTACTTATTACTAATTTAAGAGGTTTATTATGACACGTGTTAAAAAGTACACCCAGCGATCTGACGTGGCTTTTATTCTGAGGTCCACTTGTCCATTTTATCGGTTACAAATTGACAAAGCGACTTTATTTTTAGGGTTTTGACTGGCGTACTGGTTTTTTTATTTTTTATCTTTGGTGATATTTGTATACTCTTTTAATCCATTAAATACAAAAATAAAAGTTTGAAAGGTAAAAAAATTCATTAAATACAAATATCTAAAAAGATATATACCTTTCATTTTCTATATCTTTAAATTAAATGCTTATATTCTTCAAAAAAAAAATTAAATGTTTATATATATATATATATATATAGGGGTTGTTTCATTTGCAACCCTTAAAAAGGTTGCAAACCTTGCAACCCACATCTTAACCGTCGGATTCATGATCGACGGTTACAATAGATATGGGGCCCAATATTTTTAATTAAAAAAATAGAAAAATAAAAATAAAATAACCGTCGATCATGAATCCAACGGTTAAGATGTGGGTTGTAAGGGTTGCAACCTTTTTCAAGGTTGCAAAATATCCTTCCACTATATATATATATATATATATATATATATATATATATATATATATATATATATATATATATATATATATAACAAAATAGAGATGGGTTCATACGAGAACAACATCTAATCATCTATTTAAGAAAACACGAAAACAACCGAGTACATACAAAATCATATATGATTCATGCGTCTATGTACACGACCTAAACATCGTCTGCATCCGATTTTTTTGGGTTAGTGTAAAATTACATATGATTTTATACATAATCTACTGTTTTTTGTTGTTTTCTTGTTTTCTTACATAATTAGCGTTCTCGTTTGAATCTTCCTCTAACAAAATAATCATAAACATTTAAATACTGTAAATTTACACATGTTATTTCATATATTAAACAACACATGAAAACTAATTTGTCAATTTGTACAAATTATTTGGTTTGTAAATGAATTCTATATAAAGGCTCTAGCTCCTTTTTTTTTTGCAAACCGCCTAAATAGTACAAACAATGTAAACCAGGGTATTTTCGTCCTATTCACCTATTGATATCTCATTCCTTAATTATGTTGTTTATTTTATCATTTTGGAACGGAGTATCATACAAACCATAATTAAAATCCACATATGAAACCCTGTAAAAAGTTGTCACTTTTTGGTTTTTTATTGTGTTTCACATGTGGAAACATTTACAAAAATTTCACATATTAATCACCAAATATTGTCACTTTTTGGTTTCTTGTTTATGAATCATCTACTAATGTTACTTTTTTTGTTTCGCCTATGAATTTTTGGTATATTTTTTGGAACAACTAAAGTTTATAAATAAAAAAACACAATAAACTCTAAATAATAATCATTGTTTCTTTTATGAACTTTAAACAAAATTTTTGTTTAAACGGCTATATTATTTTGGGATTGTATATAAATGGGGTGATTATTATCTTCAAATGATAAATGACAATTTCTGCCAATATCATCCTCCATTTATTTCCTTTTCTTTTTCATTAATTTGTAATCCTCATTCAAATATAATCGTCCATTGAAAAATGATGGCTCAAATGGGTTTGTAAGGCTTATATTATTTAGGTGGTTTGTAAAACAAAAGCAATATATATATATATATATATATATATATATATATATATATATATATATATATATATATATATATTCACTAATTTATATTTTTAAGATTGATATAAACTTATGTATATTTTTTTGGGTGAAAATTAACTATATCTAATTAAATATGTAATAAGTATCACAAATACCAAAAAAAATTAATAAATTAATAAAAAAACTCATATTAAAATGGTGAAAAGAAGAACTATAAATACCAAAAAAGTTGATATTAAAATGGTAGAAGTAATTATGATTTAAAATATATACTAATGTTTAAAGATAAAATAAAAAGAAACAAGTATTTTTATATTTGAAAAAAGTAGATTTTAAAATATGAAATTAAAGTGGTTCACTTAGGTGACGTTTGTTTTTTAAGTGGTGTTGAAGTTTGAAGTCTGGTTTCACTTCTGATTTTTAAGTGGTGGTGCTGAAGTTTGAAGTCTGATTTCACTTCTGTTTTTCAAGTGAGCATTCGATCTCTCAAAAACAAACAAATCTCACCTACAAAAACAATAATTAAACAAATGATGTTGCTAACGGTGGTTAAGATCGGATGTGGTTGGTGGTGGTTCAGATCTGTGGTGGTTGGTGGTGGTTTAGATCGGCGGTGGTTCAGATTGACGGTGGTAGTGGTTCAGATTGGTGGTGTTCGGCGGTGGTTCAGATCGGCGGTGATCGGTGGTCGGCGATGGTTCAGAACGACGTTGGACGGTTGTGGCAGTGGTCGGCGGTGGTTCAAATCGGCGATGATCGGCGGTGGTTCAAATCGGCGGTGATCGGTAGTTGGCGGTGGTTCAGAACGGCGGTCCTCGATGGTCGACGATTGTCGGTGGTTCAAAACGGCGGTGGTCGGATGTAGTTCAGACCGGTGGTGGTAGCGGTGGTTCAGATCGACGGCGGTGCTCAACGACGGTCGGTGGTGGTTCAGAACGGCGGTGGTCAGTGGTCAACAGTGGTTAGTGGTGGTCGACGGTGGTTCAGATCGGTGATGGTTTAGGACGTCGGTGGTCTCTGGTGGTTCAGATTGACGGTGGTTCATATCGACGGTGGTCGATGGTCGATGGTGGTTCAGATTGGCGGTAATTAGAATATATTGGATTGAGGGCATATGTGGTATTATGAAAAATAAGAATTTTATTCAATCAAAATATCTTTTAGTTGCTAAGAAATGTTAAATTCTCTCATTTGTGGAATTTGATGGAACTTAGAGATTCCTTTCATGAAGAAGAATGAACCAAACAAAGAAATGAAATTTGGTCAATAAAATTCAACATTCCAATTCTATTAGATTCTAACCAAACGCGACCTCTGTTTCTTAAGATTTAAAAAATTGTAAAATAAAATTATTTTAAAAATTGAAATTTTCAAAATGAATTTATAATTTATATTTAATGTTTTATAAACCTTATCATTAAAAAATAAAAGTTTTTAAAAATAAAAATCTAAATTTTTATAAGGGAAATTAATTAAAATGGGCGTATTTCAAATTCGTATTACCCAAATACCCTAAATCTCGTTCAAATCGCCGAAATACCCATTATCTACGGGAAAAGAGGCCGGGAATCCCGGTATTAGTCGTGTGGCCGGGAAACCCGGGTTTATGGCCGGGAATCCCGGGGTTGGGGGCCGGGAAAAGTGTATTGGATGCGATCGATGGGAATGAACGGTGGGGATTAAAATGAATTAGGTTTTATATGGGTGTGGTTCGATTATAAAAGGGAGAGGGGACCATTTGACACCCCCACACAACATTGTAACTCTCTCCCTCATTTCTAACTCTCTCATTGCAATCGTGTATATCACGCTCGGATATGTCTCGTCTACTTACTTCTGTAAGTTTTCTTAACCCTATTGTAGTTTTATATTTTCTAAAATATTTATTGTATGTTTGTTAGACTATATGTTCGATTATGCTTTTATATATGAGATTATGTGTTATGTTTACGTCGGATAATATGTTATTTTTTACAAATATTTTAGATGACATGTTTTTTGGAGATTGGGTTAATTTTAGAGATTGCGTTAATAACATGTTAGAGTGTTACGTTTTTTTAGAGTGTTGTGTTTTTTTTTATAAATATTTTAGAGATGACATATTTTTTGGAGATTGGGTTAATTTTAGAGATTGCGTCAATAACATGTTAGAGTGTTACGTTTTTTTAGAGTGTTGTGTTTTTTTATAAATATTTTAGAGATGACATGTTTTTTGGAGATTGGGTTAATTTTAGAGATTGCGTTAATAACATGTTAGAGTGTTACGTTTTTTTAGAGTGTTGTGTTTTTTTTATAAATATTTTAGAGATGACATGTTTATTGGAGATTGGGTTAATTTTAGAGATTGCGTTAATAACATGTTAGAGTGTTACGTTTTTTTAGATTGTTGTGTTTTTTTATAAATATTTTAGAGATGACATGTTTTTTGAAGATTGGGTTAATTTTAGAGATTACGTTAATAACATGTTAGAGTGTTACGTTTTTTTAGATTGTTGTGTTTTTTTTATAAATATTTTAGAGATGACATGTTTTTTGGAGATTGGGTTAATTTTAGAGATTGCGTTAATAACATGTTAGAGTGTTACGTTTTTTTAGATTGTTGTTTTTTTTTATAAATATTTTAGAGATGACATGTTTTTTGGAGATTGGGTTAATTTTAGAGATTGCGTTAATAACATGTTAGAGTGTTGTGTTTTTTTTATAAATATTTTAGAGATGACATGTTTATTGGAGATTGGGTTAATTTTAGAGATTGCGTTAATAACATGTTAGAGTGTTACGTTTTTTTAGATTGTTGTGTTTTTTTTATAAATATTTTAGAGATGACATGTTTATTGGAGATTGGGTTAATTTTAGAGATTGCGTTAATAACATGTTAGAGTGTTACGTTTTTTTAGATTGTTACGTTTTTTTAGAGTGTTGTGTTTTTTTTTAACTTTGGTTTATTACAACTTAGGTCCCTAGACTTTGGTTTATTACAAATTAGGCCCCTTAACTTTGGATAATTTACAACTCAGGCCCTTAACTTTGATAAACTTACAACTTAGGCCCTTAACTTTGATAAACTTACAACTTAGGCCCCTAGGCTTTGGTTTATTACAACTTAGGCCCCTTAACTTTGATAAACTTACAACTTAGGCCCCTAGACTTTGATTTTTTCGGACCTTCCATCCCTGGTTCGATGGGTTCGATGGGGTCGGCGGTTGACACCACCCAGGTGAGACAAAGCTCTCCTATGGGTAGTGACATCATTGAGCATCACTTCGAGGATGATGCTCCAATGCTTGACCAGGCGGAGGTCGTAGCACTTGGGAGGGGGAGACGGAACGTTGTAGCAGGCCCAAACTTACGTTCCCCATATACCCAACAACCTTCAACCACACCGGCCCCTCCGAGAAAGACCAAGCCAAGGATGAAGGAAAAGGGTAAGGGCAAGGCTGGGGGGTCCACTACGATGACTCCAACGGGACAGTCGACGCACGTTTCGGCAAAACAGATCGTTCACCAATGTATCCACGATCAGCTCCCCAACCTGCGTTGTCCATTTTATGGCGACCTTGAAATGGATACCGGTTTTTTTAGGAAACTGCTTGCTGTAGGCTGTAACGGTGATTTGGAGGATTTGGTTAGTATTTAAATATAGTCATATAAACAATTACATTTTTAGTTACAGCTCTAACAATCTCTATTTTGTGTATAGCACATCGACGCTTGGGTCAAGATGATCCAAGAGTCCCGCTCTCCACATGCGTCATGGGCGGTGATGGACAACAACTTTTTTGAGTGGCTCACCCTGCCGGAGCAAGGATATAAGTCCGTATACGAAACTTGCAATGGAATGACGCCAAACCATCCACATTGGAGGGACATCGAGCAGGTATGGAAATCGATTTACATAATTTTTGTTTAACTTTTTGGTTACTAACTATTTGTGTGTTACTGTAAAATCTCAGGTATTCATCCCAATCTGCATTAGCGACAAACATTGGGTGTTTGGAGTTCTGTGCCTTAAGGAAATGACGATGGTCATATATGACAGCTTACGAGCTTCCAGGTACACCATGCCTTTGGAAGACCGCCTTAAGATCTTCAAAAAACAATTGCCAAAGTTGTTAAAGAAGATATACGACACGTCAGGCCGTATAAATGCCAGCAAGAAATTAAAGCATCAGTATGAAAATGATGCACCACAACAGTCAGGGGTGTTTGGGGATTCCGGTGTCTGGGTGTGTCGTAATTTATCCAAGTTTGTTGAAGGAATGCACCCAGCAGTTGCACCAGATGCAACTGAATCTGTGGCCAATGAATGGCGGCGTTACATGGCAGAGACCTTATATGCGTTGTCCCTTCCTACTTAGACGAGTAGATTGTTTTTGCTGTTTTTTTATGTATGTAATAACATTTTTATATATATTAATATTGTTTTTCTTGGATTTTTCGTGTTTGGTGAACTAAACGAACTTAGAAAATATAAACGCATAATCCCACAAAATACGTTAGGCGGTTTTATTAATGAAACAAAAGCATTGAAAGTACAAGTACAAAACGACAACACATAAACTCCTGGTACGAACTACCATCTAAGGATAGAGTGCTTTACATTTATCAATCCAAGTTTGTTTCTCTGTTACCTGTGCTTGCAGTGTTGCGAAGTCTTGCATAATCTTGTTGACTTGTTCATTGTCGTAGCGAATACGGTCTTCTTTCTCCTTCATCTCCCTTTTCAACCTTTTTACCTCCTTCTTGTCCACGTCGATCCGTCTCAAGTGTCCGTCCTTCTTCGCCATCATTTCCCTCCACTCTTGAGTAAGTTGCTCAATCTCCGTTTCACTCTTCTCTATCGCTTTTTTCAGTCTCGAGGGCATTATTTGTGAGGATGGTGGGTTTGAAGATGAAGCATTTCCAGCCATGTGTTTGGTGAAAGGGGAGACTTATGATATGAAAATAGTGTGTGGTTTTTGTGAATTTCACAGTCTGCTATAACACGGGTATTTATAGCCACAGGGTGCAATTGTTAAAAAAACAAATCGTTTCTTCCTTTGCAGAAGAATTAATTCAGGCCTTGCAGAGGAATCAATTCAAACCTTGCAGAGGAATCAATTCAGGCTTTGCAGAGGAATCAATTCAGGCCTTGCAGAGGAATCAATTCAGGCTTTGCAAAAGAATCAATTCGGGCTTTGCAGAGGAATCAATTCAGGCCTTGCAGAGGAATCAATTCAGGCCTTGCAGAGGAATCAATTCAGGCTTTGCAGAGGAATCGTTTGACCATTGTGCACAAACCTATATTCACATGGACTATAAGTAGATGCTCCGGTAAAGTAGTAATTCACAACTTGCTATATATCGTTTGTACTCTCTTTGTCATTTACAAATATTATCTACAATTTCATAACTTAATGGCTGGAGGTTCACGTGGAAGGGGGAGAAGGTCAGTGAATGGGGCAGGCACTTCACGCTCCGCCTACATCGAACAATTAAATGATGGAGCTACGAGGGTTGACTGGGGAGTACCAGACACAACGGAGGAATGGGCGCAGTTTGGGATGAGTGCTTATGATGAACCAATTACGCCTCAGGAGTGGGAGCAGTATGATTTTGCACGAGAGGCATACTATAATGCTCATGGGGGACAATCCCCACCTAGGTATCAATCTAACCAGGGAGTGAGTCTACCAATGTCTCAAGTACTGCCTACAAAGTTGAAAGACTCATGTGATGAGGCAAATGCGGAGATACGACATATCGACAGGAACTGGCTGTGCAACATGGAATTGCAGAAAGAGAAGGAGGCCATTATTTCAGAGCAGAATGAGTTGTTGGAGATGATGAAGCGCGATGTCAGGGAGAAGCAAAAGGAGATTAAAAAATTAGAAGATGAATTGGTAGAAATCAAAGAAAACTACACCGGCATGGAGGAGCAGATGAAGGCAAAGGCTGGCTGGGTCAAGAGCATCCGAGAAATCTACCCGTAGTAGGATTCTCAAAGGGTGGTTAATCTACCCGTAACGATGGCCTAATGTTTTCGTTTCTTTATTAATGTTTTCTTTATTAATGTTTACTTTATCGATGCTTTAATAAAAGGATGCTTTAATGCTTTACGAAAAGGTGGATAAAATCAACAATGAACATAAATATCATATCACTTCACACTAAAATAAATTACTTGTTAGGGGTATATGTCTCTTCTTCTTCGTCCTCATCAGTATCGGTATCTGATCTGTCTAGATCAGATATACCCGTTGTGAAAACATGGGTTTCGTCATGAGCAACTCTAGAAAACCGTCTTTCTTCGTCTTCTTCTTCTTCAGCTTCTTCTACTTGTTGTTCTTCTTCTAGTTGCGTCTCCGGAACAACATCGGGATAAGAGTCGTTAGGATGATATGAATGATCAGCATAAAGTGTGGTGTCGTATGATGCCTGGAATTGATAATCAGGCTCATTTTGACTACCACCGACGTGGATTTCGTCATCACCTCCGGCATCATCTTCGTCATCACCTTCGTCGCACATCAATGTTGCGTCATACACAAAGACTTTTAGAGGTCTTTCAGAATCGAATGCAATTTGCATAAAACCAAGTATCACTTCGTCGTTGTTTAGCTCCACTAGTGAGCGATCTGCACGTTTGAACACCAACTTGCAAGTATCAGAATCTTCGATTCCACATTTTTCCATGGCGTAACGAAGAAACCTCTTATATGTATAGATTACTGGAATCTGTACACCACGCTTTGTGTACCCAATATAATCACACTCATTGTTGTTTTGAACCCACTGACCATTGAAACATAAATAGAGCTTAGCTTTTACAATAGGTGAACTCATTTTTTCAATAGTATGAACAATGAAGGAAGAAAGAAAAATGGAATGGATGTGATGATGAACGTATTTACCTTGAATTATACTGACTCTTATAGGAAAAATTTATAGCCAACGATGAAATTGAATCGTACATACCATGACAAGTATATATTTATTGTACGAATAATGGAAAAAACGTGGAAAAACAATTGAAATCGGGCAACAAACACGTGAAAAACAATGAAAACACATAAAATGATAGTTCCCACCCTGAAACCCTAATTTTTTTCTCAAACCCTAAAAATCCCGGCCATGACAACCCCGGGAAACCCGGCCCCTAACCCCGGGAATCCCGGCCATAACCTCGAACACGACCAACCCCGGGAATCCCGGCCACTATTCCCGTACATAAAGGGTATTTCGGCGATTTGAACGAGATTTGAGGTATTTGGGTAATACGAATTTGAAATACGTCCATTTTAATTAATTTCCCTTTTTATAATATAGCAGTCATATTAGATGTATCAGATTAAGATTTGACACACTAATTCCCCTTTCCACAACATTCGAATTAATTTATACAATTATGGAAATTAGTAACTTTTACTTTTTATAATATTTAATTTATTTAGATGTGATACTTTCTTTCACATTTTAACTAATTGATTCTATTAATTAATCAGTGGTGTTATTATATACATGTCTGCGCCAAAATATTTTTTTAATTCTAATTAAGATTTGACACACTAATACCCCTTTCAACAACATTCGAATTAATTTATACAGTTACAGAAATGTTGAAGGATTATGTGTCATCATCAAAATAAAGTGATTGACAAAATATTTTTCTACTATTATAATTTACCATAATAAAGGTTTTATTTTCTTTGTAAATTTCTCCCTATTTAAAGGGTTTATGAATAATGAGAATTACAGACTTCTTCTCTCTATCATATTGTTATTATCTTTATATTTATTGTTCTACAACATGTTATCAGCACGTTGATCTACGTTGCTCGACTAAGATAATTTTACAAAGTAAAGTTAGGGTTCTACGGTATTGCTACCGATTTGAGGTACGTTTTTTTATTTTAAACTTTCAATTGATAGTTCATTAATAGTTATATCACACAATAAAATTGTTTAGTAATAATCTTAGAATTTGAAATCCCAAGATGAAAAAGTTTGATATTGATTGAATCTTATATTTTCGTTATATAATTTTTTGTGTTATATTTTTGTTAATCATCAAAAGTAAAGTTTGAATATGAAATCCCAAGATGAAAAAGTTTTCTCACAATCAAGACAAATATCTTTAATTAATTAACTAGTCAATTCTTAAAAGGAATAAAACTTATGTTCACATGTTCATCAGTTATCTTTAAGTTAGTTTTACAAAAGTAAAACAAATAATTTGATTTTTGAAAAAAGAAAATAATAAAAAAAGATAAAGGCAAAAAAAAAAGAGAAGAGATGTTGGAAAAAAAATTGATTATTTAAATTCATATGTATTTTCCTTGTAATTTCAATATAATTATAAATTAAATATATGATTTTTTTT
The DNA here is from genome assembly GCA_023525745.1 of Arctium lappa. Taxonomy (NCBI): domain Eukaryota; kingdom Viridiplantae; phylum Streptophyta; class Magnoliopsida; order Asterales; family Asteraceae; genus Arctium; species Arctium lappa. The sequence goes on from CM042063.1 coordinate 44,382,400, forward strand.
TATAATTGGTCGTATCAAAAAAATCAACTTTAAGTTCCTCACTTGATTACTTCAATTACTTTTTGAATATTTGGTATGTATGTAGTTGCTATCAATTTTAGGCCTTGTTACCTAATTTTAATTAAGGCAATTATTTTTTCGAAATTAGACCAATTAAATTTGTAAACATAATAAATAAAAAATATATATGTATGTTTATTATTTGTTTTAATTATTAATTATAATGGTATTTCATATACTTTAAAATTTAATATTGTTTAAGTACGTTGTGTTTAAATGTGTATATAATTATTTGTATATTTTAGTTTTCGCGGTGATTATTATATCTTATGATTATTTACATGTGTTATTATATTTTAGTTATCACAAGGAATATGTCATATTTAGGTGAAAGAAAACAATAATCCTAAATTGACAAATCTAGTTCTTGAACTTTGTCTCTTTCATTTATGCATTTTTCTTATAATTTTTTTATTGCATTTAATATTTTGAGTATATTGTTGTTATTTGTTTACGTTGTTCATTTAGTTTTATTTTAATGGATTTGTTAAACTTTGCTAATTTAGTTATAGGTTTAGTATTTTGAATTGTTTTGCTTACAAAAATACATGTATATCCCCTTAATCCATAACTCCCTTATATCTAATTTATTTTTGGTCTCATGACAAAATCTCTCAAAATACCATTAAGGTATTAAAACATTGAAATTGGCTTCATATGCCAAACTCGTATTCATTTTGGTCTCATGTCAAAAGCTCTATAATTAACAATGTTATCTTCAAATTAATAATCGTAAAATATCGATTGGATTTTGTCAAACGGGTGTAATAGCCCTAAGGTTTATAGGGACTTGAGAAATCCATGTGATTCCCCTACTACCTGGAAATCTAATAGATTGAGTGATTTCTTTTCACAAATTGAAATATTGATGAAGTATCATCAAGAAAATGTAAGCATACAAAATCCAATATTGTTATGATAATGAAATTTCATATATAAAATAATAATTATGACCATAACCCATTGTCTTGTCAAAACATAAAATCATATATTATCCTTTATATATGTAAATGGTTGAAACAACTCATCCCGAAATCAACGTCGTAAACTCAAAAGAACCTGAGTACCATAAACGAGTATACAAATCTCCTCTTACAAGGTACAAGAAAATACCTAAAGTTCATCAACTCCCTATTAACCCTAAAACCAACCTATTGAAAAGATACAAGCAAATACCCTCATGTTTTGAGATGACATATAAATTCTAACTTTCATTGGAATATATTTACTAGAAACTCCCGAAGAACTGTGGGATGCCCCGAAAAGGAGAATCGGGAGTATTCATGAATATATACTTCCCAAACTAATAGTACAATGGAATGAAACACACTTACTCGATTACAAAAAGGTAACTTATTTCAACAAATAAATGTTACGTCCCAAACGCGTCTCAATCTATTTGGCAAGGACCTCACATAAGATGACATGATTCCTAACATGATTCCCACCTTTCATATATAAATAAATATTAATGAACCAATATAAGTTGAAATGTAACATTTAGACAAACTCATCAACCTACTGCAAGTGGTTGAGAGACACAACAAGATTCTTTCAAATAACAACACCAGATATGTTGGGACAAAGAAAATTCCCGATATCAATAATGAAAATGTTAGAGGTGGAAACAACTCTAAAGAATCGTAAGTGAAAGAAAATTTCTCACACGTGTCATTTATATACCACGTGAACGAAATAGTGGAAAGTGTCAGGGGGATGGCAATAGTTAGGAAGGGTTTTCCAATCTTTGTAGCATATACAACTACTACCTAGTTGATAAGGGATAGTCAATGAAGATATACATTAACTACTGTTCCTTTTTCTTACAAAAAAAATAGGGGGAACAAGTAGAAAATAAATTATATCAAATCTAAGATTGACTGAGTATAAGTTTATTTGAATGTGTTTTAACTATCAAATTAATTGCTCCTGCAAATATACATTCGGGTTTATAACCACTATGTATATATATGTAAAGAAATAAATCAAAAACAAATATAAAACTCTCAATGTTCTTCGTTCCATGTAGGAATGTATCAAGAAGAACTTGACTGTTTTTGTGACATCTCATACAATCCTAAGAAATAGATATTATATTCATTGAATTAATTATTATTTCCTCCATTGTCACTTGTTGTTTAATGACACAAAATCAATCACTAAAACACTATATGCATCAAACCTTGTTCAAATATTTGTTTGAAATGGAAAACCATATTACGAATGGAAATGGATATCTATATAAACTCTAATAAATATGGAAGGAAACATATATTAGAGAAGCTAATGTGTCAAACTAATGGATTATCTAGGTCATTGAATCATATGTTGTCACCAATAATGAACTTTGGGATATGACATAATGATCCTGTGTTGAAAAATACACATAGACACATTTTCTCGAGTGAAAGAAATGATCCAAAATTGCAATTGTTGACTTATGCAGCATAAGAAGCAACACCTCCATCGCAATATGTACTCTTGAACACCTAGAACTTTTGCAAACCTTACTCCTTAAACCACAATAGGAACAAGGTCATCCTAAGCTAAGGACATAATACAAAATATTCCATTCTTACAATGAATACAAAGTAATATTTGTGGACCTATACATCCAGAATGCGGGTCATTCAAGTACTTTATGGTTCTTGTTGAAGTTTCGACATGATGAACACACGTCGTATTATGTCCACACAAAACGTTGCACTCCTAGGACCAACTATACAACTAAGGGCTCACCACCCTAATCATCTCATAAAGTCTATATGGCTTGGTAATACTAGAGAATTTACAACATAAGGATTTGATGATCTTTGCATTTGTATTGGGATCAATGTAGAGCATCCTATACCCCCATGTTGTCGGTCCAACAATACTTATCAAGTTTATAGAAACAACTACACAATAACGATTACCAACCTGTATTGAATATATCAAACGATTACAAGGTTGATCGATTAAGCTCTTGATGTGTTCTCTATGCTTTTCTCTCAAATACACCTTTAAGTGTGTTTTTGTGTGTTAATTATTTGTTCTGATTTGTGAGAGAGTGTAGAGATACAATTAATCTAACTTGTGTGTTGAACACACTTCCTAAGATAATATCTAGAAATAATATCTAGATATTATTTCTAACAACTAAATAACAAAACTAGAAACTAACTTTATCTAACTAAGTTAACTAGATATAACTAATAACTAATATAAACAATAACAATTACATTGAATTACATTGACATTTATTACACACGACATAGACTTTATTATCGAGAGTCGACGTTCCGGCTTTAGCTTCAGATTGCGATCTTCAGTTTGGATGATCTGGAATCCAATGAGACTGTGGTCTAACAATCTCCCCCTTTGGATCAAGATCATATAATAAAAAGATTTATCCAATTCAGTCTTCTTGTTCAGCTCAGAAGATGCAATCTCTTTTCTCTAGCTCTGAAATCAGCATGTCTTCAATCTAATAATCTCCCCTTTTGAAGAGTAGACGTGATTCTTGAAACATGTGATCTTTGCCATTTCTTCTGTAGTCATTCTCCCCCTTTTTGATGTTAAGTGCAACGACTTCATCAAAATTTGTGGTAAGAAATGTCAATCTTGCGGTTAGAGCCCCTGATTCGTCAATTCATAAGAGATTCATCCAGATCTTTGCAAATCCAGACAAATTAGATATGTAACACCTGAAATCAACTAATGAATCAGTTAGAATGCCTGTCAGTAACACTAAGTCACTGTGTGTAACAAATACACTTTGGAAAGGAGCTGTTTTGATGTTGACTCCCCCAGGGCTTCCATTTAATCATCGAAACACCACAAAGGTTATTTCTATAAACGTTATGACAAAGAAACTGATTCCTTGTGTGTTCGTGCTTGTGTTTGAAAGAATTAAGCACGGATGATTGCTTATTGGCTCAAAATTGTGTAAACCACTGAGACAACAGTAAGTTAAACACAGACTCAATGTGCATGATTGAAGTGCGAAGGTGGGGCAGACTTCCTTCTTTTCAATATCTAGATTTTACAAATGAAAATCAGATAGCAAATGTGCTGCATCCCCTTTGAAAATGAAACATTTTCTTTTTGAGAAGAAAATGAGTAGATGGTGAGGTTTGATCAAGAGTTGGCGTGGGTTAGTTGCCTGTTTCAATAATGATCACCAAAGAATTGTGAATCACTAGAATGGTGGCTACCCGGCTCAGAAAAAGTTGGTGCAGAGTTTTGATATTCTTTTAACTCTGTTCTCACACGCTCTTTCTTTTAAACTTTTTGCTTTCTCTAATCACACTCATTCCTTTTCGTTTTCTTACACTCAATCACTAAGGATTAACTTCTTGGGTAGAAATCACTGGTTAAGGTGATTCCATAGAAGTTGTGTTATTTCCTAGCACAATGATTCTTTGTTTTCCTATGATGCATGTGATGCTCAGATTGGTTTAACTATTTCAGTTAAAGCACAATATTGATCATGAAAACATTTAAAATACACTCCCAAAATATAAAATGTGTTGAAAAATCGGGAAGTGGTTTGAACATTAAAAAAACAATGTTTTCTATGATTGAAAGTTGTCCTTCTTTCAATCATATATGAGATGAAGATATAGAATTATACCTTAACGTACGATCTTCCATCTCATGAAGCTAAGCTTTAAGTCATAGAAATATGAACTTGTAGGCTTCTCTCAAAAATTCTGCAAAAGTCTAATGTCAAGTCAAAGTAATAATTATTCACTTATATTGAAAAGACAAAAAGCAGTAAAACTTTTAAAGTATGAGTTCTGATCAGAAGTAATCAGAAGTCATGTCCGAACTCCTTTGACGTGAAGAGCTCCCCCTAAAATCTTGCATTACAAAATTTTGTCATAAAACGTAAGTGCAGAAATCTTATGAGCTCCCCCTCAAATTAATATTGACCAAGTATGAGTTTCTTCTCATACTCCCCCTAGAATCATGAACATTAACATATGAAATACAGATATCATTCACAATTAAGCATAAAGATATGAGGAAAAAGTAAACAATAGTGAACTTTTATAGGTAACTACTGATTATGTCTTAAGATTTAGCATACCAAGCTTAGAGATAAGAAAGTTGAATCTCTTTTCATCTAACGCCTTGGTAAACAAATCTGCAAGTTGATAATCTGTTTTTACAAAGAAAAGTTCTATGTTTCCTTTTTCTACATGATCTTTGATAAAGTGATACCTGACGTCGATATGTTTGGTTTTTGTGTGTTGAACAGGATTCGCTGTTATTGCGATGGTGCTCTTGGAGTCGCAGTAGATTGGGATTTTGTTGAAGTGGAAACCGTAGTCGCGAAGTTGTGTTTGCATCCACAACACCTGAGAACAGCAGCTAGCAGCAGCTACATATTCTGTTTCGGCCGTGGAAGTTGAAACGCAAAGTTGCTTCTTCGATCCCCAGCTTACTAGTTTGTCACCGAGGAACTGTACGTGTCCTGACGTGCTCTTCCTGTCTAACATACAACCTGCATGATCTGCATCTGTGTAGGTTGTTAGTTCAAAACTAGTATCTTTGGGATACCACAGACCGAGATCTGCGGTGCCCTTCAGATACCTGAATATACGTTTGACAGCAGTCAAATGGATTTCTTTTGGATTAGCCTGATATCGGGCACAAAGACATGTTGAAAACATTATGTCTGGTCTACTACTAGTAAGATACATTAAAGAACCTATCATTCCTCTGTAGGTCCTAATATCAACAGCCTTTCCCGAAGGATCGGTGCCAATCTTAGTTCCTGGTGCCATTGGGGTACCAATCGGTTTTGTATTTTCCATTTGGAATTTCCGGAGAATTTCCCTAATGTACTTAGATTGATTGATAAAGATACCCGTAGAAAATTGTTTTACTTGAAGCCCGAGAAAGAAGTTCATCTCTCCTATCAAGTTCATTTGAAATCTAGACACCATAAGGTTTGCAAAATTCTTACAGTACTTAGTATTAGTTGAACCAAAAATAATATCATCGACATAGATTTGTATTAAAACGATATCGGCTTTTTCTTTCTTTATGAACAAGGTGGTATCCACCATACCTTTTGAAAACCCAGACTTGACTAGAAAAGTGGAAAGGACATCATACCAGGCTCGAGGGGCTTGTTTCAGACCGTAGAGAGCTTTGTCGAGAATGTAGACGTGGTCCGGCTTCTCTTGATTGACAAATCCCTCTGGCTGAGAGACGTATACTTCCTCTTTCAGAATTCCGTTTAGGAATGTTGTCTTCACGTCCATTTAAAAGACCGTGAAGTTCTTGTGGGCAGCGTAGGCTAAGAACATTCTGATTGCCTCTAAACGCGCCACAGGAGCGTATGTCTCGTCATAGTCTAATCCTTCCTCTTGTCTGTATCCTTTGGCTACTAGTCTCGCCTTGTTTCTGATGACGGTACCAGCTTCGTCCTTTTTAATCTTGAAGATCCACTTCGTACCGATGATTGTTTTACCTTTAGGCTTTGGTACGAGTCTCCAGACTTGCAGTGCGTCGAACTGGTTCAATTCTTCTTGCATAGAGACTACCCAATCTGGATCCGCAAGAGCCTCTGATACTCGAGTTGGCTCAATCTTGCTTAGAAAGGAGTCGTGCATGCACCAGTTGATTGACGCTGACCTAGTTTGCATCGGCTTGGATGGATCACCTATGATCTGACTTGCAGGGTGCGCTTTGGTCCATTTACGTTCATGAGGCAGTGGATTATAGGAATGAATGTCAGTTGTGTCATCTATAAATCCACTTGCACCTTCTTCAGTTTGATTGGGAGGAGTTATGATAGTTGCTTCAGTTGAAGTTGTTGGTTCAGAAGACTCAGCAGGTACAGCTTGGTCCGGCTGTAGTTGGATCTGTATGGTACATTCTGCTGGTTCAGCTTCTTCTAATTCTGCATGACTTGGCACTTCTTGAACTGTAGGAGTTGGTATTTGAATTGTGACGTCTTGATGAATCGGGGTACTTGATTCATTTGGAATGTCTGAACTGGTTGGATGAGTAGGCGTTGGCTCTTCTATCCTGTCAACCAAAACAGATTTCTTTATGTTAGTTCTAAGAAATTCGTCATAAAACAATTCAAATAATAAATCTAAATCAGATAAATGGTTAGTTGATGTTGAAGCTTCATCTGATTTGTTCTGTTGAGACGCAGGTTCTGGACTGAGTTGCCCAGAAGCTAGTACTCCAGTTAAAACGGGTTCTAAACAGTATTGTTCGGAAGCCATCTCTTCATCAAAGGTGACGTTGACGCTTTCAATCACCGTCTTTGACTTCTTTAGATAGACACGATATGCAGTCGCTGTTGAGGAATATCCAATGAAGATTCCTTCATCTGCCTTAGCGCTGAACTTGTTAAGATTCTCCCTATCGTTTAGTACGAAACACTTACATCCAAATATATGGAAGTATTTGATTGTCGGTGTTCGGTTGTTGATTAACACATAAGGAGTCTTCTTGAACCTTCGATGAATCATGGATCGATTCTGTGTGTAGCACGCGGTCGAAACAGCTTCTGCCCACAAAAACAGAGGTAAGTTGGAATGACTTAGCATAGTACGAGCAGCCTCGACTAGCGTTCGATTTCTTCTTTCAACTACTCCATTTTGTTGAGGCGTTCGAGCAGCAGAGTATTGATGTGAAATCCCGACAGATTCGAGATATTCTTCAACTTTGTTGTTCTTGAACTCTGTGCCGTTGTCTGTTCTTAGAATCTTGACCGGTTTCTGCAGATTCACCTGGGTCGTTTTCAGGAATGTAATGATAACATCTGGTGTTTCATCCTTTGTACGTAGAAACTTGACCCATGTGTACCGCGAATAATCATCCACGATCACGAGTATGTACTTCTTGCCGCCTAAGCTTTGAGTGCGCATTGGACCGCATAGATCCATATGCAATAACTCTAAAGGAGCATTGGTACTTGGTTCTGGCTTTGGTTTATGAGGTGCCCTCTTCATCTTGCCCTTCTCACAAGCTGCACAAAGATGTTCTCTTTCATATCTCAGCTCTGGAAGTCCTTTGACGAGCTTTCCACTGACCAAGTTGTTGATGTACCGAAAGTTGAGGTGAGAAAGACGTCGATGCCATAACCAACTTTGTTGCATCGAAGCTTTCGATAGTAGACAAACTTGTTTGTCAGTCTGGACATCTGATAAGTTGATTGTGTAGAGGTCTGATTCTCGTGTACCGACCAAGAGTTCTTCACCTTCTTCATTGCGAACAGAACAACTCTTGGATTTGAAGTTGACCTCTAAGTCTTTGTCACAGAACTGGCCTATGCTGAACAAGTTGTGTCCTAAGCCTTCTACATAGCTCACCCTCTTGACAGTTACATTGCCGTGTTGTACATCACCATATCCCATGATTGGAGAAAACTGGTCGTTGCCAAATCTTACTGTTCCACAATATTTGTCTTTGTAATTGGACAATATCTCTTTTTGACCTGTCATGTGTTTGGAACATCCGCTGTCCAAGAACCACGTATGACTAGTCTGCATAAGAGAAATTAGAAATTTAGATTTGTATATGACAACATTGGAATATACACTTTGGTCATCGAAGTGCGGGTCTTGAACTGATTTGTTCAAAAGCCTATTTTTGATCTTTGATGTTCGGGTTTTGAACTGCATTATCCAAAAACCTATTTTTGACATTGAAGAACGAGTCCTGATCTGTACATAATCAGAAGTCGCTTCTCTTTAAGCTTTGTGTGCCTGCAACACAGATTTAGCCTTAGGTACCCACTAGAATTTGGGTCCTGCTGTGTTAGCACAAGATTTTGGTATCCATTTCAAATTGGATCCTTTGTTCTTTTTAAAAGCATGAGAGTTGGTATGAGATGAATGCACAAGGTAATTTCCAAACCAATCTCCAGAATCTTGACAAGTAATAGAAACATGTTTATTATAGATAGAGGACTTTCCAGCAGATAAAGATAACTGAAATAATTGCTTCATTGTATATTGTTTACGAGAAACAACAAGTTTTGGATCCAAAACAGCAATTTCAGCAATCACAACATCTTTAGTAAGCGAAGTCTTATTACAATTAACACTACTAGACGATAAAACGACCTTGTCAAGCTTCCGTTTTGGTTGCCATTGAGAATGGGCTTCAGGTCTTGACTTGCTCATATCTGAAACATGTAAAACTGGTGAGTTAGACCTTTGAGCAACAACTGAATGCTTCTTCTTAGAATTACCAGTAGTGGTTGGTTTCTGTGAATGTTGAGATATTTTCTTACCTTTAGCACTCTTAGCATTCACAGAGACTGATTTATCAACGAAAGCTTTCGTTGATTTTGCACTGAACACAGGCAAACTGGTTTTTCTTGAAGTTTTCTTAACAAAAGATGCATGGTTAGGAAGTTTCGCATTAAAATCAATTTGTTCAAAACAACCATCTAAACCACCGTCAGAATTAAGAAAATTAAACTCTTTGTTTGATGAACCAAACATGTCATCAGAAGTAGAAGCCTTTGTAAAAACAACATTTTTCATAACAGTTGAAAAAACCTTTTGTTGAATCTCAATCATAAGTTTTTCATCTGATAAAGAGTTCTCGAGTTGAGAAATTTTACTTTCTAGCACGAGAGAAGGGACATAAATTTTACCTATAACAGGCTTCGCCTCCATCTCTTTTTCAGAATAACTTTGAAAGTAGTCAGTTGAAAGAGATTTCTTCTCATCATTTGGAAAGTCATAACTATTATTCAACTTCGCATAATAAAATGGAGCGTGAACTTTAGTTGACTTCATTCGTTTTTCAAATTCATTGGCTTCATCCTCTTCTGATAGTTTAGTATTAAAAACTTTAAATGAGGCGATTCGGTGAGAAACAAGCATAGAGGTATAGTCATAAAGTGCAGGCACTTCTCTTATACCCTTTTGAAGACATTGAGGTTTCACATAACCGATTCCCCAATTTTCTTTGTTCTTTTTCGGTTTGTTAAGATGAATGGTTTGCTCACTTTGACCTAATGAGTATAGCTTCTTTTCCAAATCATCTAATTTAGCAATTAAAGTCTTGTTTTCTTTAATACATAAAGAATGCATATCAGTAAGCTTATAAAAATCAATCTCATTTTTTGTCAATTTAGACTTGAGCTCACTATTCTCTTTTAGAATTATAGTCTGTTCTTTTGCGTTGGTGTCAGCGTTTGTATGTAAAACCTCAACTAATACTTTCTTCTCAGCAAGTTCATCGCTAAGTTTTTGTATCAATTGGTTTTTATTAATAATAACACCATTTTCTCGCTTAAGATTAGATTCTAACTCTTCTTGTTTTAAAACCATAGCATGCATTTTATTCATTAAAGCTTTATACGATAAATCACATACCTCCTCTTCTTCATTTTCTGAATCAGCATCAGTATCTGATTCGATTTTGCCCATCAAGCACATATTGACGGCTTCATCCTTTTCTTCTTCATCTTCCTCTTCATCTGAGTGATCCAGCCAGTATTCATCTTCAGCCATCAGCGCCTTGCCTGCCTCCTGTTGCTTTGCAAGAAGCATCTTGTTCTTGTAGAAGTCGGAGTTTCTAACCTTTGATATTCGACAATCCTTGGCAAAGTGACCGGTTTTGCCACAGTTGTAGCACATGGGTGGTCCTGACTGACTTGATCCTTCAGCTTTGAATTTCCTTTCTTCTGGTCTCCTCTCCTCAAACCTCTTTCCTTCCGACTGAAACCTTCTCTCTTCTGGTTTCCTCTCCTCTAATCTGTTTCCTTCTGTCTGATATCTTCTCTCATCATATTTCTTCTCCTCTTGTCTCTTCCCTTCAAATCTCTTCCCTTCAAATCTTTTCCCTTCGTATCTGCTTCCCTCAATTCTTTCCTTGTGAGCATAGTTGTTGGGTCCAGAAGAGTACCTCTGACTGTTTGACGTTGGATTTCTGTAGAACTTTTTCTGAAATGCATTTGTTAGAAACTGCATTGCTTGCTGCATTTGTTCATTTTCATCCGAGTCAGAGACAACATCAGCTTCAACTTCTTCTGATTCATACACAATCGTCTTGTTCTTCTTCTTCTTCACAACAAGAGCGACTGTGTCTTCAACCGTCTTTCCTTTTCTCTTTTCTGCTAGAATTTCATTCACCTCATCTTCATTTTGTCGGAGGGTTTCATACACCTCGTGAAGTGGAATTTCATTCAGGTCTTTTATCTGCCTCATCTGCCTGGCAAAACTTTTCCATTCTGGTTGTAGAATACTCAGGAATTTGATATTCAGCTCGATTTGAGATTTGTTGACCTTGTTCTTGCTCAATTCGTTTAGCAATGTCACAAACCTATCATATGTTCCTTCTAGAGTTTCTCCAGTTCTGCCTTTGAATTCTTCAAAACTGTGCAGGCAGTTAGAGATTTTCAGTTGGTTCCCAATCTTTGAACCCAGCATCATTTTCTCTAGTTGATCCCACATTTGTTTGGCTGAGGCTTTGTAGCTGTCAATCTTTACATAGATTTCATTTGTAATCCCTTGTAGAATGTATGACTTGGCTAACCTGTCGCCTTTTGCTCTTAGCTTAGAATCACCTATTAGATCTGTATAAGAAAGTGCAACTCTTTCTTCTTGAGTTCCTGCTGCTGGCTCCCTATACTGTGTTTCCATTAGGCCTTCTTCTAGGGATTGTATAATGAAATTACCCAAATCCTGTCTTTCAATGAAGTTTAGAAACCTATCCTTCCACTTTTCGTATTCCCCTCGAAAGAGAACTGGTGGCTTGGTGTCGGTTCCTATAGCGAGAGCTTCTTTGGATGTCATCCTGTATTGAATATATGAGAAAAACTTGACAGATATGATCGTTAATCCAGGTAAAAATTGATCACGCAAGAAATTTTGTCCCCCTAGGTAGACTTAGCACGGGGGTCCCTAGGTAGACTTAGAGAAAAAATTTATGACAATTAAAGACCCTATTACAGTTTCGAAAAAATCTCAGAAAAAAAAAATTCTAAGTCTGGTTTGCGTTGCAAGGTTTGCGTGTCAAATGGGGTGCGCAAACTGAGGTTTGCGTTTCTAATGGGACGCGCAAAATGAAGTTTGCGGGTCTAGTGGGAAGCGCAAGGTTGAGGTTTGCGGGTCTAGTTGGACGCGCAAACGGAGGTTTGCGGGTCTAGTTGGACGCGCAAAGTAGACTTGTCTTTTGAAGAGATGAACACGATGGCTTGAGGTTTGCGTTTCCTTTGAGAAGCGCAAAGTAGGCTTTGCGTTTGCTTTGGGACGCGCAAAGTGAGCTTTGCGATTGCTTTGGGACGCGCAAAGTGAGACTTTGCGTTTGCTTCGAGGAGCGCAAAGTTAGACTTTGCGTTTCGTTCTTCCTCTACTTTGCGCTTTATTCGTCCTGAACTTCGAAAATTTATCTAAAAGTTGTTCCTGTGACGATTAGCAATAACAAACACTACCCTTGTGTCTAGAAACACTTCTAGAACAGATTGTAAGCACTCGATCTCACTAAAACACTCTTTTTGAAAATAATTTTGATCGCACAGTACATTTCTTCACTCGACTGTTTCTTCACAAAAATCACAAATTGGAACTCGATTTAAGCTTAATATTGAAATTAAATAGCAATAACTCGATCTAGCATGTAGTACGATCACAACCTGATCGATTCTAACACCTAAAACAGTTTAAATCACCAAATCGATTTCTCAACAAGAACACAGAGTCGTTTTTCCAGAAAACTTGATTTTGATCTTAATCAGGCTCTGATACCAATTGTCGGTCCAACAATACTTATCAAGTTTATAGAAACAACTACACAATAACGATTACCAACCTGTATTGAATATATCAAACGATTACAAGGTTGATCGATTAAGCTCTTGATGTGTTCTCTATGTTTTTCTCTCAAATACACCTTTAAGTGTGTTTTTGTGTGTTAATTATTTGTTCTGATTTGTGAGAGAGTGTAGAGATACAATTAATCTAACTTGTGTGTTGAACACACTTCCTAAGATAATATCTAGAAATAATATCTAGATATTATTTCTAACAACTAAATAACAAAACTAGAAACTAACTTTATCTAACTAAGTTAACTAGATATAACTAATAACTAATATAAACAATAACAATTACATTGAATTACATTGACATTTATTACACACGACATAGACTTTATTATCGAGAGTCGACGTTCCGGCTTTAGCTTCAGATTGCGATCTTCAGTTTGGATGATCTGGAATCCAATGAGACTGTGGTCTAACACATGTGTATACATAAAAGTGGTCTCACAAAAGATGTCATCAAAAGGACATAGATGGTAACTAGGGAATTGGTTACGCATACCAATTTACCCATATTTACTTGGGGTTATGCAAATTTTCATGCAACTTTACTTATTTGTTTTTAGACCCACTACTAGTCAACCAATATCATGCATACCAATTGGTAACTGGATATAAGTCTGATCTTTTAAATTTATGCATGTTTGTTTATATAGTATATGTGCCAATTGCGCACTAAAATGGGTCATTAAAAACTATTAAGTATATATGTTGTATATGAATCTCCAACAATTATCCGCTATTTAGAACCTTTTATGGGTGATCCTTATATTGCATGATTTGCGAATTGTCACTTTGATGACAGTCTTTCCGTCGTTAGGGGGAGATAGGAAAAAGTATTTTCCAAGGGAACGACAGGAACTGTTATGTAATGTTCCAACTCTGTCTCATTTTGATCCCCAAACTTCACAACATAAAGTTGAAGTCAAACGAATCAGACTCGATACCTGATACGTTAAAATTATTCTAACAGTGACAAGATCACACATACGAGCTGCTAATATACCCATAAGGTTAAAAGTCCCCAACAGGGGCACAACGCCATTGGAAAGTGTGTTGCAGTCACACATAGTGGAGGTGTGGTTGAGGTCGTAGCTACCAACTGGAAGCGGTGGAAGCTACTTGGTTCGATGGATATTATTCTAAAGGAAGAAAATAGTGAGGCACATCCATTTATCATCAATATATAAAACTCTCATGAGATTATCTCTAATTATAATTATGTCCATGAATCATCACTGGAGGACACTCCGAAGTTAATATGATTCTAGAGATGAAAGAAATCTCAAATGAACTATGAGAGTACATATGAGTCGATGGACAGTTCATATATACTCATTGATGACTTATTCGCATATACTATTGCTCATAAGATGATAGAGCACAACGACATCGAACCACGCTTAGTTGAATAATATCAACAAAGAGCATATTGACCTAAATAAACAATCCAGAAAGAATTCTATTCTTTGACAAAGGATCGGGTATTTGGTCTGATAGTGCTAACCAAGGTTCAAAATAGCGTGAGACGTGACGTGGCGGCAAGGTCAAGCCTTAAGCCTTACACGCCACGGCGAGGATGCGGCGTTTTTCAAGGCGTGACATAAGACGACAAATTTGTATGTCATATTCAAAATTATATATATATATATATATATATACATACATATATGTTTTATATATATTATTCTAATCAAATAATGATATTAAAGTATGTACATTCATATTGGAAGAAAAAAAATCATATAAATTAATAGTATAAAAATAGTTTTTGATTTAATATTTAAAATAGAACATGGAAAGATAATTTTACAACATCATTTTAATCGTGAGTCCATAACGTTTATGATTTCGTGAAACTGTGAGTAATTGATTAGATAAATTTATAAAAATGTTAAATTTAAAGTTAAAAATGTAAAAGCACAAAAGATAAAAAAAGTTAAAAATTTAAAAAATATTTTTTTTTGAAAAAAAAAATCACGTCTTAGAAAAAACGTGCGTCGCAGCGCGCCATGGCGCGCCTTAAGGCGCCATAGCGTGAGCTACGACTTACAGAAACGTTATGGGCTATTTCATAACGGCGGAAACGCGTATGGCGTATGCGCGCCTTTTTGAACACTGGTGCTAACCCACCAAGTGTAAAGCCCGTAGGACATTACTAAGTCTTTGTCATAAAGCGTAATGAGAATAATTAAGTTCTAATGTTTAAGGCTCTCCTTTGACGCAAGGTTTCTCATAACGCCCTGGATTGACCATGATGACACTTACTTTCTCATGATGGATGTTATGACGTCCGAATAATTTATTAGTCTAGTAGTTTTCGAAGGACTGTAAATGCAGCTCATGGATATGGTTACTGCATATTTCTATGGGGATCTAGATTCAAAGATATATAAAAGTATTCGATGATATTACATTATCAAAATCAAGTAACTCTAAACCATAAAATGCTCTTGCAATAAAAGTGAAACGCTCATTTTATATAGTGAAGCAATCTATACGGATGTTGTATAACCACCTAAGTGGATACTTGATTAGGAAAGTATATAATAATGATGAATTGTGCCCTTACGTATTTATTTAGGAAAATAAGTTCTAAATTTTCATCGTAGCTCTATATGTCAATGTTATGAACATAATAGACACTCTTGATGAAATAAGAGAAACAACAAGCTACTTGAAATCAAATTTGAGATGAAAGATCTTGGGAAAACTTGGTTTTGTCTAGCTATTTGAGCTAGAACATCAAGTTTGTGGAATATTAATCCACCGATCCGCATGTGTCTAGAAAATGATCAGGAGACTTAATATGGACAAAGCGCATCTGGTTAGCACTCCCATGATCGGTCGAAGTTTTGGATATAAAAAGATCTGTTTCGTCTAAAGGATGATGACGAAGAGGTTTTGGGAGCTGGAATTCCCTGTTTAAGTTCAATAGGCGCATTATTGTTCTTAACACAATACCCTTGACCATATATAGTATTTCTCAGTGAACTTGTTAGCTAGATTTAGCTCAACGCCAACGCAACGTCATTGGAATGATATCAAATTAATCTTTTGGAACCATTGACACAGGCTTATACTTTCCCTATAGAAAGAAAAATGAGATTGATAATGAAACCTCAGTACCTACTTAGAATATAAGCAGCAAAAGTACTAGCTCTTATAGAAAAACACCAAACAATGTCTTGATATGTCTTTGCAAATATTAGGATGTGTCTGATCCATACAAGGGTTGTTCCTAAACTGGATAATGAATTACCACAGGGAACACTCCGATTGCTTGGAAGTAAGCTAATCTAACCATTGTAACTACCTCCTTGAACGATTCCAATAATATTAATCTCCATAAGACTGTTCAAGAGATGTATATGATTAAGAACTGTCATTACACATATTTGAGGAGCTAGTGCTTTTGAGTTCAACCACTATCCTACTTTCATATATGGAATAATGCATCATGTCTCGAATTAATAAAAGTAAGATACATCAAAGGTGATAACACAAAGCATATTCTGCTTAAGTTTCTATGTAATCAACAATAACAAACTTTCCTCTAGATTCAAGTGAATCAAGTAAGATGTTAAGAGAAAATGACACATTTACCAAATCATATATAGGGAAGCATGTAGAAAGTAATGCAAATGTTTTCTAAATCCCTTGATTAATGCACGAATAGGGGGAGTAGTAGACAAAAGGGGGAGCCTACTATACATGTGATGTTGGTATGTTGTGCTCATTCCTTCAACCAAGGTTTTATTTTTCCCATTAGGTTTTGTTCCTTGATGTAAGGTTTTAGTGAGGCAACAATCTAGATACCATCATGCTTTCCTAACTCTCATGATTGATATACGAATCTAAGAAAAAACTAGACTAAAGGAAAAGTTTATGTATTGCAAAGAAGCTGATGCGTTGTACTCTTTCCTTCGTCAAACTTTTATTTTTTTCCCATTGGGTTTTTATTTTGGCGTAAGGTTTTAACGAGGCAACAATTTTGCACCATCACTTCACTCATTTGACTCGGCACAAGGAGGAGTGTTGAAGGATTATGTGTCATCATCAAAAGGAAGTGATTGACAGAATATTTTCCTACTATTATAATTTACCATAATAAATGTTTCATTTTCTTTGTAAATTTCTCCCTACTTAAAGGGTTTATGATTAATGACAATTACAGACTTCTTATCTCTGTCATATTGTTATTCTCTCTATATTGATTGTTCTACAACAGAAACATAGTAATTTTTACTTTTTATAAAATTTAATTTATTCAGAAGAGATACTTTCTTCACATTTTAATTAATCGAGTCTATTAAATAAGGGGTTTTAATATATACATGTCTACGCCAAAATATTTTTTTTAATTCTAATTATGTTTCTATAATTTATGAATAGTAACATAATTAATAATTAATATAAGATCAACAAGATCACGATTTTTCTTCAAAGAAAAAACAAAAAAAATCACGATTTTCTTTAGTTAACTTTCACTTCTTGTAAAGTGAAAATTTTAAGGCCATTCTATATATTAACACTCCCCATATTCTACATATTATCCATATTTTAGGGACTTTTTTTTATTTAAAAATGTCTAATTTGACTAGCATTTCTAACAAATTTGGAGATTTAATTTTCTATTTTATTCCAATAAATTTTCATTAATGTCCTCATATATAAAGAAAACAATTGAAAACTTAATGTTGTGTTCTCAGTTTTTTTATGAAAGTAAGGAAGAGAAATGGAAGAAAAGTAGAGGAAAAGAAAAAAATGTTGTGTTCTCGAGTTTTTTAAGGAAGAAAAGGAAAATAATGGTAAGAAAAATATTGTTGATTTTTCTTCCAAAACTTTTCTTCCAAATGTGGGAGGAAATGGGAGAAAAAGAAAAAAAGAATTAAAAATATTTATAAAATTACGCATATATTAATTAATTACATTCCGGTATGAAATAAATAAGGATATATTAGTAAAAGTAACATACTTTATTTCCTTTCTCTCCTACTCGAAAATATGAAAATTTATTTTCTTTTCTTCCATTTCTTTTCTTTTCCTTCAATTTCAAGAACACAAATATAAATATTATATTTCTTTCTTTTCCTTCTCTTTCCTTTCCTTTCTTTTTTTTTTCCTTCTAAAACTCGAGAACACAACGTAAAGCTTGGACAATTCTTTAAATTTTAATACGAGGAAAATTAAATGATTTTTTTATTCATACTTACTAATAAGATTAAAATATTATTATTTTAAATAATGTTTTTTAGAAGTCATGTGTTGATAAAGTTATGGAATATTGTAATGATATAATTAATGTTAAAATCTTTAAAATAAATAATATATTAGAATTGAATGTAAATTTAAAAAAAAATATTTTTTATTCTCTATTTTAGGAAAAAATTTAGAAAATTTGTTAAAAATGTTTTGAAGTGCTTACTTTTTAGGCTATGATTTCTTATTTCTTTACTTCTCTGTTTTTTCATTTTTTTTTTATTTTTTCATTTTTCTAACTCCATTTTGTTTTTTTTTGTTTTTTTCATTTCAACATAATTTTTTTCATTCATTTGACCTTCTTTTACCTATTCACGAAGGTTAGTCTAAAGCAATATATCATTTGGTTTTACATTATTTAATTTTACACATATGTCTATGATCATACTTTATATTTTAAATATCTATAAAATCTTAAGCATCCATATATGATAAATATTTTGATATGTGAATATAAGTGGAGATCAAAACATTATTTTATAGAATAAATGGTTTTTTATAAATTTCTTTTATAATTATATTAAATATTTTTGATGCTATATTAAGGGGTCGTTTAGACGTTTACCAACCGCTTACCGAGTAAGTGTTTATCATCAAGAGTCACCACTCTCCTTTCATTTACCTTATGTGGTAACATTCATTGCCATCCAAATGAATTGATGGTAAGCGTTTATAACCCGGTAAGCGCTTGTCGAATAAGAGTCATCATCCTCACTTACTGGGTAAAATTCTCGATTTACCGGATAAAATTTTCGGTCTTTGTTATGTTCACCCAGTAATGTAATTAAAGTGGTAAACACTTACCAAGGTAAGTGTTTAATAAACGGCCCTAAGATATTTTAAACAAAAATATAGCACCACTTTGAATATACTTTACCGGAACAAAATCTGGTGCATGCAACTGCACGGTGGTATTACTGCACACCTAACGACACGTTCTAGGTGAGAGGTAAACAACATCTCCAAAAGATTCTTCTAAATTGAAACTAGAGATTTTTTAACAAATTCTCTAAAACGGAGAAAGTATGAAAGAGAGTATAAAATTCTTCAATTTGGAGAACTATCCAAAAATAATTACAATTAGAGAGAAATATTTTCTAATACATTTTGATATTAAACTTTCAGAGAGAGAGAGAGAATATTTTATTAGGAGAATGGAATATATTAAAAATATAATCAATGATGTAATCTCCAAAATAAAGAATTTGTTGGAGTTTAATGTATTTTTTTAAATATTTTGAAGTTTCATTCTCCATGTTGGAGAAATTTTGGATAATCTGTTGGAGATGCTTTAAGATGTTGTTTGACAGATGTTGGATGGTTTGATCAATTCTATCATCGATTTTTTCTCGATCATATATCACAACTATATCATCGATCATATATCGCAAATCAAATTCGGTTTTATAGCAATTATATTATCGATTTTTCGCAATTCTAGGTTATCAAAATTAACAAATTTCTTAATTCTTTCTCTATCAAATCTAATATTCTTTCAATATAAATTTGAATCTAGAAAGTGATCATGATGTTGATTTTGATCCTAAGACTATAATGCTATATTTGAATCTAAGATTAATCTATAAATCAATTAAATGGTTCATATATGAATTACTAACTAAAATAGTTCATATGTCAATCATTCTAGTTCACATAGGCACATAACAATGAAAATATGAGCTAAATTAGTTTCATATATGCATTACTCTTCCATTTTGTGGTTGTCTAGTAAATTCACATGTGAATAAGACCCAAAACAATTGATATCATAGGAGAATCTATGATTTCATATGTGAATTGTAACACCCTAAAATTGTGTAAAATAAAAACAAAAAAATTTCGGCAATAAAACGTCTATAGTATAGAATTATAAACCTGTAAACAATATTGACTATGACCCCATATGATTGAGGTAGTTGCATCAATTAAAGTAGCGTAACTAATAAGACATATACACGATAACCTATTTAATCTATAACATTTAACAACTAGATTAATATGGGTGTCGCTATGACTTCAAAACGCTCTTCTCTCAAGAACCCAAAAATGCCAGCCCGTGAAGGACCCTATGTGTGCGTCCGACGAATCATGGTGCCCTATGCACACCACTAACGGATCTTGTGAGCCATTAAACACCAAAGCAAGTATTAGACCCAAGTCTAGAATGTAACAAATATTTAACAGTTTATAAAGTGAGCATGTACAGTGTAATTAATTGTTACCAGAATACCCATAGACTGAATCAATGCCAACATTCCCATTTGGGACAAATGTTTCCTTTCCTGTACAAATACATTGTAGATAACTCTTGAAAGGCGAAGGAGACCCCCAACCATCTTGGGTGACGAGAACACGTGAATGGGGTCACCCTTGATGTTATTGGATTTCACCACATATCTCGGTTCTAGTTCCCATGCCATAACAGACATCTCAATTCTCAAACCGTTTATGCCTCTAGTGCTTACTCCGTCGAGTTACACCTCAAGGGCTTACAGACATGGGTGTTTATCCAATCTAGACGAGTTCCAACTCAAGGACTTACGTCCCCTATTGTCTACTCGCTAGTGCCCAAACGGCCAACAATTAACAACACATATTGATATGCCATATAAGTCCTCGTGCACAAGGAGATAGATATAAACTCCACATTTAGATCATGATCAAGTATAGATAGCAATTTTCATACAATGCACATTTCTTTCAAATAACATAATAAAGCACCATACATGTTTAACTTTATACTCCAACGTTTGTTTGACAACATGGCAACCATCAGACGAAGTAGAAACTCTAACTGCTGATAAGAATATTTGTATCCTACTTCTCATATTTATGTAGATGGTTCTCTACCATAAATTAACTTGTTTACCACTTAGCATGCATAAAGAAACCCCCATGATAATTAATAACTCCCATAAGAAACAATAATGCCTATACATGTTAGACATACAAAACCTAATATTAGGTTAACTTCATATATCTCATAAGGTTCACATAAGCAAATAATGGTGCAAGTATAGATGGATAGTGGTTAGGAGACTCACCAAATGAGTTTATGATGTAAAAACCATAAAATGGCAAAAACCCTATAAATGGAGTGTTGATCCAAACTGATTTGATAACGACCCTCTTCTATACTTAGTGAAAATTACGTTTTAATATGTATTAGTGTTTCACCATCAGCGATCAGACTGAGTCTGTTCAGTTATCACTGATAGTCTTTCTTATAAACATTTCTATGTATTAGTGTTTCACTATCAGTAATCAGACTGAGTCTGTTCAGTTATCACTGATAGTTCCTAAAGTAAACAGCCAACGTAATCCCTGAAGACAAGTCTCGCGTCAACATATGTTCATAGCTGAATCGAAGACGATGCTGCTGAACAAAGAGAAGTCTACTAGTGACCTGATGCGGATATCAGTGAAGCAAAGACAACTCTACTTATACGCGAAGGAACATGAGAAAAAGCTTCAGCGATAGCTGAACCTCTTTATCTCTGAACTTAGAGATACTCAGCGATCAATCGATCACAAAGCTTATGCCTCAAGTTTCCTTTTGTCTATCCTTGCACAACCTAGTACAATGTGTCAGAACGGACAAGTCTCTACAACCATTCGTACAACAACTCTGTCAACTACACTATTCATGACCCGGCCGAAAGCATGTCTCCCAAATGTCAGACTCCCAAAGCCAATCAGTGAACGCCATGTGTAAAGTGCCCTGTCATGCATTTAATGCAAATGGTATAAATAGGACGTTCACCCTTTCATCTGAAAGTGTGCTCAATCCTTGAACTCCATATAGAAACCATTGTTTTCTATATCTCTTAATCTCCCACTCTCTGAATTTCTTGTGCAATTATCTTAGTGTTTCTTAAGTTTGTTTAGATTGAGTCTGTCTTAATCTTATTCCGCAACAAACTTGTAAATTGTATTTTGATTTATCAATAAACAATTTATTAAATTTTAATTTCTGTGTTTGTATTCAACCCCCCCCCCCCTCTACAAACTTGTTAAGCACCTCCGGGACCAACAAGTGGTATCAGAGCAGTTTGTTTAAACTAATAAACAAGATCTTGCTGTATACTCTTCCTTGCTATTCTAAAATGGCACTTAACACAAACACAAACTACTATGATAATGGTTCACTTTCTAAACCTCCTCGATTTAGCAGAGATAACTTTTCTCTATAGAAAAATCGAATGATGCTATTTCTTGAAGGTGTGGATCCTACTATACCTGAATATATAGAAAACGGACCCTATGAACCTGTTAGAATTATAGCTGCGGTTCCTGCTACTGCCACCACTGAAGTTGTCCCTGAACGATATGCCGTTAAGGAAATAAGATAGTGGAGTGATGAAGATAAAATGAAGGTATGCATAGATGCAAGAGCAAAGACCA
Organism: Arctium lappa; assembly: GCA_023525745.1. Classification (NCBI taxonomy): domain Eukaryota; kingdom Viridiplantae; phylum Streptophyta; class Magnoliopsida; order Asterales; family Asteraceae; genus Arctium; species Arctium lappa. The sequence goes on from CM042063.1 coordinate 44,404,919, forward strand.
TTATCTCAATGGCTCTGCCTGATGAAGTTTTCCATTCCATCATGCATCTGAAAACTTCTAAAGAAATGTGGGAAACCATATGTGTTCAATACGAGGGCACCACTGAAATCCAAGAGACTCGAAAGATTAACTTGGTAAGACAGTATGAAAGTTTTATCGCTGGTAAGAATGAATCTCTTTCTGACATTCATCAACGATTTAACTGCTTAATCATTGACCTAAGAACTGTTGGAAGGACCTATTCTAATTCTGAGGTCCTAACAAAATTCTTAGAAAGTCTTCCTGAAAGCTGGGACAGTTATTCAATATGTCTTAAGATGACAAAAGACTTACATACTCTCTCTTTAAGCACTCTGTATGGAATATTGCTCAACTATGAGCAATCAAATCTTCTGAAGAAGAATCTTGTAAAAGATTCTAAAGACTCCAAAAGTACTCCTGTTGCTTTAGTCTCTTCAGAGATAATTCCATCTCAGCGATCTACTCTCACCATCACTGAGTTAGATTCTGAATCTGAGGATCTATCAGACCCTGATCTTTCAGAGTTTGATGAGTCCTTAGCACTCTTGACAAACTCTTTTAAAAGATTTGCAAGAAAGAGCAACTTTCGAAGAAGTAAGCCTCTCTCTCTTACTGAAAAGCCAAAATCAACTCCGGTTGATAAGGCTACTGCCACTTGCTATAACTGTGAAAAGATTGGACATTTTGCTAGTGAGTGCAGGGTTCTATGTAGAACAACCACCAGGGTTCTATGACCCTAAGCATCCAAATTATGTTTATAAATTGGATAAGGCTCTCTATGGTCTAAAACAAGCCCCTCGTGTTTGGTATGACACTCTCTCATCTTTTCTTATCTCTGAAAATTTTGAACGTGGCAAGATTGACAATACGTTATTTTTCAGAAAGATAAAAGGTCATATAATTCTTGTACAAATATATGTCGACGACATAATATTTGGTTCTACTAACCCATCTCTGTGTACTCGCTTCGCTGAAAGAATGAAGAAAGAATATAAAATGAGTATGATGGGTGAGCTGACATATTTTCTTGGTCTTCAGATTAAACAATCTGACAAAGGTACTTTTATCAACCAAGGTAAATATGTTAAAGATATGTTGAAGAAGTTTGATCTTACTCAAACTTCAGCGATGAAAACTCCTATGGCACCACCCTTGACACTTAACAAAGATCCTTCTGGAAAACCTGTTAATGTCACTGCCTATAGAGGAATGATAGGCTCTCTGCTGTATCTCACAGCAAGCCGACCTGACATCATGTACTCTACTTGTTTATGTGCACGCTATCAATCTGAACCCAAGGAATCCCATCTGATCGCTGTAAAGCGAATTTTCAGATATCTGAAAGGAACTCCTAACCTCGGTCTTTGGTATCCCAAAGACTCAGGGTTCGATCTAACTGGTTATTCTGATAGTGATTTTGCAGGATGTAAACTTGACAGAAAGAGTACCACTGGTGGATGTCAACTCTTTGGAGGAAAGCTGGTAAGTTGGACAAGCAAGAAGCAAAATTCTGTGTCCACTTCCACAGCTGAAGCTGAATACGTAGCCGCTGGAAGCTGTTGTTCTCAAATCTTATGGATGATAAATCAACTATTAGATTATGACCTTCAGTTGTCAAAGATTCCTATCTATTGCGACAGCACTAGTGCTATCGCTATAACAAATAATCCAGTGCTACATTCAAAGACAAAACACATAGAGATCATATATCACTTTATCAGAGACCATGTGATGAATGGTGATATTGAACTTCACTTTATCCCTACTGACTTTCAGCTTGCTGATATATTCACCAAACCTCTTGATGAGACAAGGTTCAACTTTCTCATCAGTGAGCTTGGAATGCTGAACCTTGAAGAATAATTCTTCAGCGTTCATGTATTGCGTCAGTAATCAAAAGTTCCCCTTTCATCATTCTCTCTTATAAATATTCTGACTCTCAAGTATATTTTCTCAATCCCTACAACTGAATCTTCATTCAGTTAAGATTTTAAAAAAAAATACAAATCTTAATCACTGAATCTTTCTTCAAATGATTAAAAGCTTTTTGAAATTAAATTTATCACTGATATTTATATTCAGTGATCCATTTAAAAGAAAATCTATCCCTATCTTTTCATCAGGGATACTTTCAAAAAGAAAATTCTATTGCTGATTTTTCTTCAGTGATAAATTCAAAACGGACAAATGAACAGTCTATTTCTTAAACTATGACGTCATTTGAACCGACAATCCACGACATGCCTTTTTCTGACACGTTCGTCCATTGCTCTTCTATCCAATCAACTTCATGGGACGTGTCCATGTCATGATGTGCATTTGTTTTCCCGCTTCTCTCACATTCTCTCTTCTCTCTCTCACATATAAAAGGAATGCTTTTCTATTCTATCAATTTACGCTTTCTGGAAATACTTTCTAAGCAAGAATTCTCTCTCAAGCATTCTAGCATTCTCAAGCCTTTGCATCATCCTCTTCAAAGATCCACAGGTTATTCTTGATTTCTTATCTTAAATCTTTTTACATAAAACTCCATTTATGGTCTACCATTATGGGTTTATAAGATTCTTATCACATAAAATCACTTTCATTTTTGATTTTATTCTTTAAAAACCGTTTTATTTTGATTGTTCTTCATTCAAAATCTTTGGTTTTTCTTCTTGTTCTTGTATCCTATCTTAAGAACACCTTTTTAATCTTTAAAATTGTATCCTATCTTGTTCTTGTTCTTCTATTCATCTATCTGTTTACTCTCAGAATGTCTCAATCTGCACTTGGCGCCTCTAAGAATGTCAAGTTCGCCATCACTGATTCTGAACTTCCAAAGAACAACCATCTTGCTCGCCTTGACTTTGATGGTGTCAAGTACCCACATCTGGTGGAAGCTGCACAATTTCTAAGGCAATCCTGCATTGCCTATGCTATCACTGTGAATCCCACACCTTCGAAAGCTCTACTCCAGCAATTCTGGTTTACCGCTGAAGAAACCTCTCTCACCAACAAGAAGGGTGAACAGGTTCCTGCTATCTCCTTCAGCACTCAACTAGGCTCAGGGATGATGACTGCCCTAGGCCTGAGGAAAGCTCTTCGATTCCCTGACAAGCCCAGAAATGGATATGACTCATTGCCAACTGACACTGAACTCATCCAATTCTTGGATGCCATGGAATACGCTTGGGAACCCAAACCAAGGACTACTATTCCAAACAAGAAGCTGACTCTCGTGAAGAAGGCACTAATGCCTTCCCAGCTCAACTACGTCTTCTCACACATCATTCAGTGTATGAGTGGGAAGAGTGGGTCACTGGACCAAGCCAGCAAGATTCAGGTCCAGATGGCTTACTCAGTGATCGCTGGACGTAACTTCGACTACGCAACAGCTATCTTTGACGACCTGAAGTCAAAGATAGAGAAGACCGAGAGGGATCCCAAAGTTCCCTACGTACGCTTCATCTGCGCGTACCTGAAGTTTCTCTACCCTACCACTTACCCCACCAACTCGGATGCATCTTTTCCGAAAGTGGGTCAACGATCACTGGAGGTCAAGACGCTCCCCAACGAGGTAAGTATCTCTGAACTTCGCTCTCGTCTCTCTCTCCTACATTCTTCGTCTTCAGCGGCCACGCAGGAGGTTCCTTCTTCTGCTATCCCTGCCGATACCCCTTCAAAACGACCATCAACTGGCTCCCTTGGTCCTTCGAAGAAGGCCAAGATGACCAAGGAGAAAGCTACTTCTAGCTCTATACCTAAGGATATTTCTCTACAAACTTCCTTAGATGCTTTCGTGGGTCTCTCCTCCACATCCTCAGCTCCAACCACTTCAACCGTGCCAGCGATCTCGGTCGCTGTCACAACAACAGTAACACAACCTGAGGTAACTACCCCTATCCCTACATCTTCTATCCCCATCTCTAGTCCTCATATTTCTTTAGTCTCTAACCCTCCTTCTATCCCTACTCCTCAGTTTGGACCCATAGGACCTGAACATCATTCGTTTGAGGAATCCATGCAATTCTACAAAATGTTTGATAATTCAGGTAATCCTATAACCCCATACACTACTCTCACCTCTCTATATAAGCCTGTTTCTCAACAACTAACTTATATTTCAGGTCCTAGTCTGGCGACTGTTGACACCAATGTCAACAGTTTGAGTACAAAGGTGGATTCTCTTTCTGCTTCTCTCAACAACACCACCAGCGCTGTTCAAACAGTTGGTGATGCGCTGAAGACGCTGACTGCCACCTGCGCCTCCAAAGCTGACCTTTCTCAGATTGCTACTCTTCAGGAAGCGATTGACAAAGTCAGGGAAGAATCCAAGCAGCAGTATGATGACCTGTCTGCAAAGATTGACTCCTGCACTGCTACTCTTCAGCAAGTCCTTGACAAGCTGAATGAACCAGCTCCAGTTCCTGCTCCATCAATTACAGAAGATGATCGTTCAGCCCTGACCATAGCTGTGGAATTCATTCATCTAGCTACGTCCGACATCCCTGCACTTGAAGGACGACTCACAGGTCTGGAGGCTGAAGTCCAGAGGTTGGCTACCGCAACAACTTCATCTCCTAACAAAGATCTCTCTCTCGGTGATAATGACAAAGAGGGGGAGAAGAACGCTGAAGAAAACACGGAGGTTGAAGTCATTGTTGAACCACTGAAGGAAACTCCCTCTCAGGTTGAGGGGGAGATAGCTGCTGATAAAGCCCTTCCCACCATCGCTGAAATAATCGATGATGAAGAAGAGGATGAAGACGATGATGAAGACCTTGATCTTGAAGATCAAGAGGATGATTCTCATCAAGATGATGATGATGATGACGATGAAGATCCATCTCTCTGGTGTTCTTCAGCCGCCACATCATCAGCAATAGCTTCGAAAGAAGTTATCCAAGCAGGGGGGAGACAAGAAACATCTTCAAGAACCCTTTCCCAAAGCAAAGGTGTATCTGCTGAGGGAACTCTGAAGATGATCTCACTACCTGAGGAGAATCCTTCTCAGGTATGCCTTACTCTTGTTCCCTTATCTTTCTATAAAAATCCTACCCCTGTTTCTTTCTAGCCTTTATCTCTCTTCTTTCCTAAAAATAATCTAATTTTTTCATTTTCTGACCAGATAGTTCTCTCCCCTGCTTAAGGGTTCTGAACAAATAATTCCAGCTACTATCGCTGAAGACATAATCCCAATATCTATCGCTGAGATTGATGAAGAAGAAGAAGAAGATTCCCTGGTCCATCCAGGAAGGCCCTCTCAACCATCTCAATGGTCAGAGAAAGTGATGAAGAAAAGAGTTGAAATGATCGCTCAACTAGAAAGTCAACGGCTGAAAATTCCTCTTCAAACATCCTTCTCAGAGCTCGACTTCCTCACTGATGTTGAACGAGAAGAATCTGCCAAAGCTGAGAAACTGTTCGCTGAATGCAGACGAGATGCCCAACTCGCTTTAAAGATTCAATCTTCTCAAGTTAAGGACAAAAAGCTGAAAAGAAAGCCTGTGGAAGTTCAAGCTGCACTGCTGAAAGAAATTGAAGAGGAACGCTCCAAAGAACAAGAGATCAACGATAAGTCTATCGAATGGTGTAAACAGAAGATGGATTATCGCTCTGATCTTCTTCCAATAACAGCCGTGACTATCTCTGGTCGCAAGAAGAAGGATCAACTCTCAGTGACCATGGAGATTACTAGAGAGGATGGAACTCAGAAAGCTATGTACGTTTCCAAACTTGAAGGCTTTGGGTTTACAGAGTGGATAGAATTCTGGGATGCGCTGAAGAAATCGAAATCTACATACAGAGGCTACGTTGAAGGACTTCTTAAAGCTCTCATCAACAGAGTCACTTTTGTACTGAATCTGCCATCTCCTATCCCTCCCAATCCCAAGAAACTCAAGAGAAGAATTGGGTCCTCCTCCTCTGAAGACGTCGCCATCATCAGGAATGAAACTTCTATCAAATTTTCAAGAGATGCACTGTTTGGTCCTTCTCCCGATCTTTCAGTTCTAGATTTATCTCTGCCTCCTGGTGGTCCTTTCCAAGCTGGTCAAGTAATTGACAATCCCTATGGAATATTCTTCAGAGATGATGATGAGGAACTCAGATTTCAAAGAGTCTCTGAGATTCCTATCTGTCCTCTGAATCATCTCAAGGATCTCTTATGCTTATGGTGTGACTTCTTCCCTGCTGCTGAGAAAATTAAAGAAATTATCAGCCAAGAATCTTTGGAACGAAGACAGAAAGGAGAAGAAATACCTGAGTATATGATCAATCCTCCTAAGTCTTCTTTAGATAGCTGATAGATTAGTTTTCTTTTCTGTAATCTATTAGTTGTACTTACAGCAGTTAGTACATCACTTGTACTTGTAATTTTCATTCCCTGTAATTCTTTTCTTGGTTTAATGAAAATTTCAGTGAAGTACTTAACTCCATCAGTACTGTAAAAGATCCCTCAAAATAGTAATTGGGACATGTATGTTACGAGTCCTGATTATTCCATCATTTTGAATTATAAAGTAATTTTCTTCAGTTACTTTGTCATTATCAAATAGGGGGAGATTGTTGATCCAAACTCTCTCAGTGATTTGATAATGACCCTCTTCTATACTTAGTGAAAATTACGTTTTAATATGTATTAGTGTTTCACCATCAGCGATCAGACTGAGTCTGTTCAGTTATCGCTGATAGTCTTTCTTATAAACGTTTCTATGTATTAGTGTTTCACTATCAGTAATCAGACTGAGTCTGTTCAGTTATCACTGATAGTTCCTAAAGTAAACAGCCAACGTAATCCCTTAAGACAAGTCTCGCGTCAACATATGTTCATAGTTGAATCGAAGACGATGTTGCTGAACAAAGAGAAGTCTACTAGTGACCTGATGCGGATATCAGTGAAGCAAAGACAACTCTACTTATACGCGAAGGAACATGAGAAAAAGCTTCAGCGATAGCTGAACCTCTTTATCTCTGAACTTAGAGATACTCAGCGATCAATCGATCACAAAGCTTATGCCTCAAGTTTCCTTTTGTCTATCCTTGCACAACCTAGTACAATGTGTCAGAACGGACAAGTCTCTACAACCATTCGTACAACAACTCTGTCAACTACACTATTCATGACCCGGCCGAAAGCATGTCTCCCAAATGTCAGACTCCCAAAGCCAATCAGTGAACACCACGTGTAAAGTGCCCTGCTATGCATTTAATGCAAAGGGTATAAATAGGACGTTCACCCTTTCATCTGAAAGTGTGCTCAATCCTTGAACTCCATATAGAAACCATTGTTTTCTATATCTCTTAATCTCCCACTCTCTGAATTTCTTGTGCAATTATCTTAGTGTTTCTTAAGTTTGTTTAGATTGAGTCTGTCTTAATCTTATTCCGCAACAAACTTGTAAATTGTATTTTGATTTATCAATAAACAATTTATTAAATTTTAATTTCTGTGTTTGTATTCAACCCCCCCTTCTACAAACTTGTTAAGCACATCCGGGACCAACATGGAGATGGAGTCTTGAGGTTGAAAATGAAGATGATGAGATGATAGATCCTTGAACTCTAGCCTTCCTAGCCTTTAGATGATGATTAACACATGAAAATTTGAGGGAATGGTAGCAATGAATGCTTGTGGGTCGGATTTAATGAAGAGGGAGAAGAAGAGAGGGTTTTAGAGGAGTATTTTTGGTGATAAAATGAGTTTTGGGGTTGAATTCCCCCAATTTAATCGGCCAGAGGTCGCGCGCGGATGACGGTGCGGTTCCAGCCACGCGGAGAGCCATGCGGAACACTGGAGTTGCGTGCAAGCAGACCCCTGCATGGATGGCGGCACGGTTCAAGCCGCGCGGAGCACTGGAGTTCCTTTGCTTTCCTCTTCGGCCAATTCGATAAACCCTCTAAAAACAGGTTTTCATGGTGAGATCAAGAACCAACACTGAACTACAAGCGAAACATAAATTTACGGTAACATTTGCATTAGTCAGAAATCAGGGTGTTACATGAATCAATTAAATAGTTCAAATGTGGGTTCAAATATGACATATAGTTCATATGTGAATCAGTTAAATAGTTTATATGTGAATCACACAGGTTCACATATGCACATAAGTTCATGTGTGAATCACATGGTTTCACATATGCATATATTATAATATGTTTGTCGTCTATTTTTAAAAGTTATGAAACTGCCTCTTTATCTTCCACATAGTTGTTACCATGGGACCGAATTATCTGGTGCTGCAAATTAACCCCTCAAATATAGATCATTACTTTTTTAGTACAATGGCTAGCATTACTTCTTTACTTCTCATATATTTGATACTTCTCAAATGAACATATGGCTATATATATATATATATATATATATTATACAGAGATATAGAGGCTTATTCATTTGAGAACTCCTAAATTTATGAGATTCGTGAGATCCATTTTAAGCAACAAATTTAAGATAATTATTGTTATTAATTAATAAGATAATTAAAGAGATAATTATCATTGTTTATTAAATAAAAATTAATGTATTTTTATAAAAAAATCTTATATATCTCTTTCACTACACTAAATGTTGTCTTAGACAACATATGTTAATTGTCTATGTTGCTTAAGATAAGCTTAGGCAACAAAGGCTAATATATGTTGCCTAAGTTTCATCTTAGGCAAAATTTAGTTCTATGTTGCCTAAGTCAGACCTTATGCAACATATGAATAATTATATGTTGCCTCAACTATCTTAAGCAACATTTTTCCTTATGTTGCCTTAGTTTTATATTGTTTTTTTTAATAAATGAAAGTTATCTTAGGCAACATATTGTCTTGTTTATATGTTGTCTAAGGTCAAAAATATAAATAAATATAGGTAGTTGAAAATGTAAAAACTTGTATAATATTTTTTTTTAAATCAATGAAAGTTATCTTAGGCAACATATTTTCTTGTTTCTATGTTGTCTAAGGTCAAAAATATACATAAATATAGGTAGTTGAAAATATAATAACTTGTATAATGTTTTTTTTTAAATCAATTAAAATTATCATAGGCAACATATTTTCTTGTTTCTATGTTGTCTAAGGTCAAAAATATACATAAATATAGGTAGTTGAAAATGTAATAACTTGTATAATGTTTTTTAAAATCAATTAAAATTATCTTAGGCAACATATTTTCTTGTTTCTATGTTGCCTAAGGTCAAAAATATAACTAAATATAGGTAGTCGAAAATTTAATAACTTGTATAATGTTTTTTTTTAAATCAATGAAAGTTATTTTAGGCAACATATTTTCTTGTTTCTATGTTGCCTAAGGTCAAAAAATATAAATAAATATAGGTAGTTGAAAATGTAATAACTTGTATAATGTTTTTTTTTTAAATCAAATCGCATCTATTGGGTTGGAAACGAGTTGCGCCCAAAGTAACCCGACCAACCCTTCAACCCGACTAAAACTTGTACGTTTTTACTTTTTTTTTTTTATGATTTTAAACTTTTAGCGACTCGTCTATTCTATCAATTCTCAAGTCCTTCTATCTTAGTCATAGTTCAGATCTGTCTACGAGACCACGCCGAATAAAATCGTACAAATCTAACCTTCAAGTCTTCAAAAATATTCAACATCAACTTGGGCTTTAATGTATCAGTTGGGATTTAATGGATCCATTTAGGCTTTAATGGACTCAATTAGGATTTAATAGATCTAGTTGGACTTTAATGGATCGGTTGGATTTCAATGCATCCACTTAGGCTTTAACGGATCGATTGGGCTTTAATGCATCCATTTATGCTTTAATGAATCCACTTGGGCTTTAATGGTTCCATTTTGGTTTTACTGGATTCATTTGGGCTTTAACGGATTGGTTGGGCTTTTAACGGATCCACATGGATCGATTGGGCTTTAAAGGATCCATTCGATCCCAATACACATCACATGCATATATGTAGTACATATTTGCAGACAAACACGTATTAAGTCACCATTAGTGTTATTGGGCCTCAATAAGTCATGAAAGATTTTGTTGGTATATATTGGTTCTTACTAAGCTTTGATGGTTCTTAGTTGGCTATAGTGGGCCTTAGTGGCCTTATTGATCCCAATACACATCACATGCATATATGCAGTACATATCTACATACAAACACATATTAAGTCACCATTGGTGTTATTGGGCCTTAATAAGTCATGAAAAGGTTTTGTTGGTCTATATTGGTTTTTACTAGGCTTTAATGGTTCTTAGTAGGCTATAGTGGGCCTTAGTGGCCTTATTGATCCCAGTACACATCACATGCATAGATGCAATACATATCTACATATAAACACATATTAAGTCACCATTGGTGTTATTGGGCCTTAATAAGTCATGAAAGGTTTTGTTGGTCTATATTGGTTCTTACTAGGCTTTAATGGTTCTTAGTAGGCTATAGTGGGCCTTAGTGGCCTTATTGATCCTAATACACATCACATGCATATATGCAGTACATATCTGCATACAAACACAAAAGTAAGCCACTATCCGAGTTGTGAGCTCAATACTTGGAACCATGGCCATGAACAACGTCGGTTCGTACTCAGATGTGGGGGAGGGCACCCGAGGAACCAAGTCATACTCATTCACTAGGATTACATTTATGACCCATGGCTAGTAACCGGTCCCACATAACCGTACCAAAATGCATCCGAGGACCCAATGTCTCAACTAGTTACAAACGGGAAAAATATCCCAAACAAAAGCCGACTCAATACCTAAGGGGCAGCACTAGCCTAAGTACAAAATACCAATAGTAGGCTCATTTCTAAAAAGAAAATTCCATTTTTTTAGCTAACTCTCTCTCCCTCTATCTCTCTCAAATCAGTCGGCGTTCTCAAATAAGGGCTCGACTCAAACCCTTGCCGCTCGCCTTCAAATCAATCCACTATCCAAGATTACGAACGACACGAAGTCACGAACGAGAACCACGAGTCACACTCTATGTCACACTGATAGAACGGAAAAGGAAAGGCTATATAGCGTCACCATACGACATATGTGTCAACATTTGTGTAGAGCGGAAGCAAAATATCTTTGCTTGTTGGGTCGAGAGACAGTGATACAAGATTTAGTTAGTTTCATCAGGTAGATGGCTAGATATGAATCATGAATTTCGAACTCAAGGGAGAGATTTTAACGGAAATGACGAGTTTCAACTAGCTCCACAAACTGGAACTGCGATGAGATTCATAACATGAACATCGAATATCGCGCCATGACCCAGATTATTTATTAAATATTTGTATGTGTGATGAAATGAATTAATTATGTTAAGAAAAATTTCGTAACCTTTACATTGCACACCTTTACGTTGACCGTTTTCGTGTATTTTTATTTAGTTAAAAGTTTAATAATTTTTTTGAAATAAGATTAGATATTTGCAAAATTTCATTTATAAATTTTATTTTTTATAAATCCTTAAAAATATATATATAATAAAGTAAAGTAAAAATTGTATTAATTTAAAACAAGATAAATTGCATTTAATATATTATTTTATGAAATTATAAATTAAAAAATTAATTTTAGTTAAAACTAAAAACCAAAAAAACTCATTTTCCCGCCCTCCAAAAAAATGGTTTCCCACCTTACTCCCCAAAATTTTTGATTACTCCTCAAATTTATTTCCCACTTTTGACTAGGTCAAAATTAAAAGAAAAAAAACTATCAAGAAGAACCGGCCGTCCCAAATCATCTGCACAGTGCACACCACGACTACCGAGCACTCCATCAAAAAGAACCATCACCAGTGTCGCCACTACCACCACCACCACCGGCCGACGTCGCCATGAAGAAGAACTACCGTCGCCACCACCCCAAAAACCCCTGTTTACTGTATTTTCATACGACCGAAACCACCACTCCAAAACTAGCAAAAACGTGGCCAGATCTAGTCGCTATCGAGAAACACTACCGTCACCATCGAGAAGAAGCACAGTCGTCGTCTCACGACTGAAAGAGGTAAAACCAAAACCCCCTGTTTACTGTTTTCTTACAATTTGTAATCATATATAGTACTTGTTTGGTTGATTTCATATATATATATATATACAAGATTTGGGTGTGGAGGTTTAGGGATGGATTTGGCCAAGGAATCGAGGAAGGAAACGGCGGAGTAGTAGTCTGGATGTGGGTGACTGTGTTTATTCTGAGGTAAAAGTTATCTCTTAACTATTGTCTCATAATTACTTAATCCAAATTTAAACAAAGAGATCTTCAAAATTAATGCGATATCTAAATTTTCTGGTGGTCTCTGATGGTTTATAAGCACCGTTAGTTACACAGATTAATCATGGCACTCAACTTTGTACAGGAATCACCGAATTCTACAGGATTAGAGATTATTCCCCACCCAATATTCTATCAGGTAAGAGCAACTCCAATCTTCACACAAAAAAAACACCAAAAACATTAAATTTGGTGGACCCATCAACACCAAAAACAAACTCATCTCCAACCATCCTTTAAAAAAACACCAAATTTGTAAACCCTATATTAAAATAACATTATTTAATATAAATATGTTAATTTAAAAAACAAATTATAGTATATATTTAATGAATTTTGATATTAAAAATAAAAAAAATAAAAAAAAAGTGGTGGGTCCCTGCTTTTGGGTTTTGCCGTGTGAAATTTGGGCCGGCATATTTGCCGTTCAAAAATCTTGGCCGGCAAAAAGTTTTAATATATAGCGGCCGGTTGGAGGTCTCCGACCGGCAAAAAAGTGGATATACCGGCCGGTTGGAGATGCTCTAAAGAAGTTATAAATTTATGTTGATTTTTTTACAAATATAATGTAATTCTACATTTTTATATATGATATTATTGAACAATCAATTAGAGTGTAAGATGGGACAGGAGGAACACTTGATCGAAACTGAAGAAATATCAACTCTAAGGTTTGAGTTAATGAAAGATGTTAAAAGATCTTGTAATGTTGATTCATGATAGAAGAAATATTTTTTCCGACACCTGAACATAAAAAATTTGTGTAGAAAACCTAACTAAGATTTTTAGCGTTTGGTGATCCATATAATATTTGATGTGCCCTATGAGTTTTGGTTTTCCTACTCATATGGTTTAACATCACTTTCTGTTTAAGGCTTCCATTGGATTTTAGTATTCCTTTTGGTTGGTAAGCTCGAACTTTGTACTTAATCCTACATTTAAGTCATTGTGTATAGCTTTGATCATCTCAATTACGGATTTCATATTCCATGCTTTCTAGGTTTTTTGGTAGGATGATCTCATTGTCATTCTTCACATGATCTCTTTGTTTAAGTAATTATAATATACAGTTGATCATGGAATCATATTAATATTGTTTATAGTTTATATGTCATTTAATTATGGAACATTCATGTGTATGTTGATATCCAGTGGATTAATTTATTACTATTTGCAGATCCATATGCCTAAAAAAGAAGTCAAGCGTTTCAATCTAGCGAAGGTATCGGTCTTGGGGAGGACTACCACACGTTTTAAGGGTGATTTAGTAGAGGTCTCATCGGAGGTGACACCTTTCGTTTCCGTCCAACGCCGGTTGTACTCTTCGACTTCGGGGTCACCAACTACACCGGCGACAATTTGCCGAGCGCTATGAGGAGATTCGCTTAATAAAACACGGATAAGATGAGGCAAAAAATGAAACCGCCGAACAAAGAAAGATGATAGAATCTTTGATGCGTTTGTATGGCTAGTGATGCAAACTCCAACTCAACAACCCCGACGAACAATGTTGTAGGTTATTTTTTTATTTTTATGTTTTTGAACTTGTTGCCAATTTTTGTACTTATTTTGAAAAAACATTATCTTTGAATTATTGAATTTATTAGTTTTGATCGGTTATTGAAGTTGTTTGTTGATTCACATGAGTTTGTTTGTTTGAGAGTTTGTAGAAAACATGCAAGTATAAAACTGTATCGTGGCGCACAAAATGAGCAATAATATTTTTTTATATAAAACATCTTAGGCAACTTATCTATAAGTGTTGCCTAAGAGAAATATTATATTATTTTAGTTATAGTTCAAAGGCAACATACATAAATAAAGTATGTTGTATAAGTTGATATCTTAGGCAACATATAGGGATGGTGATTTGGCCCGACCCGGTGGGGAACACGGTTCACCTGACCCGACCGGGGTCGGGGATTCCCCGCTTAACCGGGTCCGGGGGCGGGGATCCCCGTTTAGAGAAAACCGGGGCCGGGTATCACACCCCCCGACCCACCCCGTACCTGGTATATGTAAATAAGTTAATTTATTTTTTATATATATATTATATATGTATATGTAAAATTTGTAAATAACTAAATAAGTTAATTACTTTTCCTTTTAGGGTTTCAGTTCACACTTCAGTTTCACAAATCACAAAATCGGCCGCATCCTCATCCCCTCACGACCCTCGCGTCAGTTCACCCCCACCCCTCGGCCCTCGTGTTCACGCACCACCATCGCCGGCGACTTCAATCTTCAGATTATTCAGCTCGACGACTCGACCTTCAGTGACTCAGTGACAGGTTTCAGTCCACAATCCACGACTCAATGACTCAGTCCTCACCTCGACGGCTCGACAGATTTCGCCTCTGATTATTCAGTCGACGACTCGACCTTCAATCCTCAATCTTCAGAGTTCAGCCGACGACTCGACCTCAGTGCCTTTGAAATCTGGTGTGTTTGATTTCTTCAATTTGAAATCTGGTGTGTTTGAAATCTGTTGTAGACTTTAGATTTGGCTACTGGTGTGTTTGATTTCTTCAATTTCACTATTGTGTATGTTCCATTCTTCAACATCTTGGCTTAAATTTATTTGATTCCACTACTATTCTGTTCGATAATCGATATATTGTGCCAATTGACTTTGTTATTTGATGAACACCAAATGTTCGATAAAAGTTGTTAATGAGAAAAGTCAAGTTAGAAATTGCTGACAATTGCTCCATAGGTTACTGAATCTGACTTGATGAGCTTGGTTAGGGATATTTCTTGCTGAAATCATTGTCAAAATGTGTGTTCTTGCATGACTGAATCTGACTTGATGAGCTTGGTTAGACATTCTCAAATTCCCAAGTTGTTGAACTATTTTACTATGCCTTTTCTTGGTCTTCTGCATTTTTGAATTGAATTATTAAATCATAATATATGTGGAATTTGACATTATGGTTTTGTATGTGGAATTTTAACTAGTGTGTGAAATGGTAATTATTAATTACCATATATGTATGTTAATATAATATGTTATCTAAGTTTGTTATCCAACTTTGTTTAATTGTTTTAGGATGGCGACTTCAGAAAACGAGAATGTTGTAGAACTAGGAGACAATGCTACGGAAGGAAAAGAGAAAACTCAAACAACTTGTGACGACACTAACGAATCGGTAAGCATGCCTATTGGGTCAAATACGAGCACCGAACCGACAAACAAAAGATTAAGATCTGTAGTTTGGAACCATTTTGAAGTAGTATATGTTGATGGTGTTCGTAGATTTGCAAATTGTAAGTATTGCACAAAACAAATGACCGGTAGACCCAATGACGGGACGACACATTAGAAAGACCATTTCAAAAAATGCCCTAAGAGAGTTACGAAGGATATAAGGCAACAATTCCTAGTTCACGAACAAACTTCTAAGGATGAGAAAACATCTTTGTTGAGTAATTATGCATTTAATGTCGAAGTTTCAAGGGATGATTTAGCTAAGATGATCATCATCCATGATAATCGACTTTCTATTGTTGAGCATTTCGGCTTTCGAAAGTTGCTAAATGGACTTCAACCTCTATTTAAGGTGCCTTGTAGAGCGACAATCAAGTCCGACATTATGAAGACATATGAAACAAAAAGAGGTTCTATTTTGCGGTGTTTGGAAGAGAACGAAAGTAGGATTGCTCTTACTTCTGATTTGTGGACAACGAGTAACCAAAACAAAGGTTACATGGCATTAACTTCACACTACATAGATAGCAACTGGAGGTTACAAAATCGATTATCAGGTTATTTCTCGTTTTCTATTCTTTATAATTCAATGTTAGTAGTATAATGTTAATTTTTAGTATATTTTTTTAATGCAGCTTTATACATGTGCCATCTCCACATACTGCTGATGCATTGTCCCAAGTGATGATTGAATGCTTCATGGATTGGAACATCAACAACAAGTTGTCAACATTGACACTTGACAATTGTTCAACCAATGATACTTTGGTCGACAGGCTCTTAGGTACTCTTTCTCCTTCCTCCCTAGTTTTAAAGGGTAGGTTTTTCCACATGAGATGTTGTGCACATATTATAAATCTCATTGTCCAAGATGGGTTTTCTATTATTGAGAGCTCAATCAAGAAGGTTAGAGATAGTGTATCTTTTTGGACATGTTCTCCTAAAAGGACCCAAGACTTTAGACTCGTTGCCCGACAAGTAGGTGTAGATTGTGAAAGAGAATTAGTTCTTATTGTAAGACTAGATGGAATTCTGTTTACATAATGTTGAATGTTGCCTTAGAATATAAAGATGTTTTTATTCGTTTAAGCAAGAAAGAGAAACATTATGTTAGTTTACCTAGTGAAGAGGAATGGAGAATGGCGCATAATGTTTGTGATAAGTTGAAGTTATTTTATCGCGTGACCGAGACATTTTCTAGGACCAAGTATCCTACTTCAAACTTGTTCTTCCCTTTGATTTGTGACATGAAATTATCCATTAAGAGTTGGCAAGACGATGAAGATGTTGTTATTAGGAACATGGCATCACGTATGTTGCATAAGTTTAATAAATATTGGGGAGTTATACATGATGTAATGAGTGTGGCCATTGTTTTAGATCCTAGGTATAAGCTGAAGTTGATAAATTTTTTCTTTCCAACGATTTATGGTGTTGACTCAAAAGTTGAGGTTACGAGGATACGTAACCTATGTAATGATTTATATGAGGAGTACAAGAGGAAACATGATCGTAACAAAGGGAAAGGAAAGTCTAACACTACTCACTCGGACGGGGGGAGTTCTTATTTGAACAAGGCTTCATGGAAATTAGCTTTTGAGAATATGATGTCCCAAGATGATATGTTTGAAACGACGGAGATGGACGACTATTTGGCGAAGAAATTGTTACCAGATGATGACGGGTTTGATATTTTGATGTGGTGGAAGTGCAACGGTACTAAGTTTCCTGTGTTGCAGAGTATTGCAAAGGATGTGTTAGCCATTCCCATTTCTATAGTATCATCAGAATCGGCATTTAGCATGAGTGGAAACAAGATAACAAAACAACGTAGCCGGCTAAAATCGCAAACCGTTGCAGCATTGATGTGTACCCAAAGTTGGTTGAGAAAAGAACTTGAAGGTAATAATTATATAAATTGTTATATGGTACATGTATTTATAATTCCTCTAACTTGTACTATTTTTAATTTCAGATGAAAAACAAGGAGAACCGCAAGGATTTGATCAAACAGTTGCATTTGTTGAAGATGTTGAAATTGATGGGAGATCTAATTGAATGCGTTGAAAAAAATGGTTTGATGGAATTTGTTTTAATGGGATTTGTTTGATGGAATATGTTTGTTTTTGGAATTTGTTTTAAGGGACTTTGTTTAATGGAACATGGAATATGTTTGTTTTTATGGACTTTGTTTTATGGAATTTGTTGTAATGGAATTTGTTGTAATGGAATGGTTTAATGGAATATGTGTTTTTTAGTTAAAAAAATGGCAGAATGTAGCTCTAAACCGCAGGGAATGAAGCTTCCAAAAAAACGGGCCGGGGAATGGGAACCCCGCCCCATCCACGCCCCGTTCCTATGCCTAGCAACACATGCATAAATCTAATGTTGCCTTAGTGTTTGTATGGTGAAACATATGTTTTTTTCAAAGGCAACATAACCTATTGTGTGTTACTTATGAAGTCTGCTTAGGCAACATACGATGTTTGCCTATGTTGCCTAAGTTCTTATGCAACATTGAGAAGGCAACATTGCTTAGGCAATATAGGCATGTTGCTTAAGCCTTAGGCAACATATAAACCCCTCAACATTTTTCATTTGTTGCCTAAGTGACATTTGGTGTAGTATTTCTTTCTCTCTCTCCTATGTAACATACACAGACGTACAATTGAATGTGAACATATAGTGAACACAATATAAACAAGATTAAGAAAATTTTTACTAGTGTGTTCAAGGTTCTAAATGGCGTGAGATGTGGCGTGGCGGCGAGGCCAAGCCTCAAGCCTTGGGAGCCACGGTGAAACCATGGCGTTTTTCAAGGCGTGACTTATGACGTCAAATTTCTAATTCATATATAATATTATACATAAAAACGTATATTTTGTAGTGTTACTCAATGAATTAATAGTAATAAGCAAGTTAAAATTAGGTTATATATTAAAAAACTTGCAAATAAGACATTAAAAACGTAATAAAAATCAAATATCTCATTACGATAATTGCGCATTAGCCCATGTCATGCCATGAGCTTAACCTGACGTGACACACAAACCTTGGTGCCATGGCGCGTCATGGCGGTTGTACGACGAGTTTTTTTAGAATAATGAGTGTGTTTATAATGTATTTACAATGTTCACATGGTGTTCATAAATGATATATTAGTTTTATTGATGTAGTTGATGTTTACAATATTTTCCCAAATTATACCAAATTAAGATTTATAGTGGGTTCACAATGTATTCACAAACTATAGTAATAATTTTATGCAAGTGCAATGTTCACAATGTGTTCACAAACTATGATAATAATTTTAAGAAAAGATTCACAATGTGTTCACAATCTATAATTATAATAATAATTTTAAGTGTTCACAATATATTCACAAACTATAGGGTGCGTTTGGTTTGCGGGAATGGATTGGATTTCAAGTAAGGATTTGGATTTGGAGGATTTGGGGGGATTTGAAATCCCATCCCATTGCAAAGGATTTTCAAATCCATCAACTTAAGGGTTTTAAAGAGGTCAAAGGATTTCAAATCCGGTTAACAAATTCCTTTCCTCCAAACCAAACAAAGGATTGGAATGGATTTGAAATCCAAATCCCTCCAAAGGGACCCTAATAGTTTTAAGAAAGTGTTCACAATGTAATCATTTATTTTTTCCTTGAAGGTGTTACTTATTATATATATGCAATAATGTGTGTATGTATTTTTTTTATAGAGAGGTGAGAGAAAGAATAGGAGAGAGAAAAAAAGTGGAGATATGAGAGATAGAGAGAGAGAGAGATTTTTATTTTATATTAAATTTTTAATTAATTTTTCGTGGTCTAAGTTTAATCTCACAATCTCATAAATTGTACGGATCTTAAAAGAAACCCCCTAGACAGATAAACAATATATATAGGGAAAAGATTCATAAAGAGCACTTAAAAAATCCTGAAGACTCAATCCAAACCGTTAGATTGAGATAATCTAATAGATGTGGTTAAAAAAATGGTTGTAGCCAACTTTTTGAAAAAGCAAAAATATTACTTGATACTTTTTAAATTGAAAATCGGTGAAATATAACAAAAATTGGAAAGAAATAAATTACATCAAAAGGACGGCCACTTTAGTTATTTGTAACACCCCTAAAATTCGAAAATAGCAGACAATTTAAAACTTCTAAAATCACTTAAATACATAGCATTGAAATATCTAATATCTAAAGTTACAAGGAATAATCACTACAACGTGTATCAGAGTTCTAACGGAACTGTCTAGTCCCACAAACGGGGACAAAATTAGTCAAGTGTTACTAAAACCATCAAAGCTGCTATCTTCACCAAATCGGATGACGTCACTAAAGTCGTCCTATCAGAACTTCTACTAAGCTCCACTCGCTACTCAGATTCATCTAAGACCTGATATACATGTCAAAAAGAAAAAGTGTTAGGCTTAACGCCTAGTGAGTTAAAGCAGTTTCATTATATAAATCATAAAACGTTTTAAAAAGAATGTTTTACTAGCAACACGACCGTCCCTAAAATAATAGACATAAAAATGCTTTGATCCCAAACCATATTATTCTCAGTACAAAATATCCTTTTTTAAATAATGGTCACCAAACAATTTCCCCAAAACGCACCCACGAGGTATTTCATCAAAATACTATGTATATAAGTAAAATGGTAGGTTTTTAACTCCGAAGGTACGGGTAAGGGCATACCTGAGGATAACACCTTCAGGTTACGGGGGAGACCCACTTCCATCGAATGTAGCGGAACACATAGTTAAGCCACGTATCAACGTTCTTGAGGTTCACATAAGGCCATGGATCCTCGTATTGCTTTGAGATGTTTAAGCATCTAGATGATGATAGGGTGACTAAGAAATTAAGGAGCGTGGTTTCGAGATGTTGAGTGCCGATCAACTGCACGCACATAACTTATTTCTAAATTAAATTGCATCAATTATTTCTCATGTTTCCAAATCGCCATGTGGGTTAAATTGCAAATCTTGAAGCAATGTTTTAGCAATGTTACACACAAGGTTTTGAAACATGATTTCGAGCATACACAAAATTGTTTTATGGCATGAGATTGCAAACTTTGTTGAAGATTTTCTTTATTCACATTGTCGTCCAATGTCATTTCGGATTTTGCGGTGTGCGTATTTTGATGTTGTTTAGGGACTTGGATAAGTAACTGCGGTTTATGACTTTAACATTGGATCTCCTCCACGTATGTTAAAGTTTTGAACGAAAAGTTAGCTCCCATTATCTTGGTGTTTGAGTTTTATTGAGGATTTTAATTCATGCGATTTTGTGAATTTAATGGGGTGACTTTAATGGCGTCAAGTGGTATCGTTTTCCTTGAGCTTTGTGTGAGTTGTTTGGTTGCATATAGTATGCATACATGTCTATTTGAAAATTCCGTCATAGTGTTTTAACTAACATTTTAAAACGATGAGAGCATATTATTATTTGGCTTTGAACTTGAAACCGACATAGATTATTTTGCGTTTCAACCAAAGTGCATGCACATATCACCCTACTAGTTTTGTGAAATAAACTGTCGCATGCAAGTTTTTTTGTGGAATCTTACTCCGTGTCGCTTTGTGGCTAAAAGAGAGAAAACAGTCCGATATCGTGAAAATGTTGTTTTGGGTATAGCAAACATTTTATTTGTACGGCCTGAAGTTTGGAATCAAACTAAATTACTCTTACGTTTGCTCAAATCGCATGCATATATGTCTTACTAAATTTTGGGGAATAAACCGATGTATGCGAGTCACGTTGGGAACTTTTATTTCATGACATTTTATGGTTAAATGCGAAATTTTGAGATTTGATTTCTTGAATATCTCCTACCGTAGTTTTGTACAAACGCTTTGTTATACACTGTTTTAGTACGTAAAACTATTCGTCATTAGTGACACAAATTTATACATGTTGGAAACATAACGGTTCCTTTGAAAAAGGTTGTTGAAATAACTTTTGTTTTGTCAGTGTTATCTCGATTATTGATATAATATTTTCTGAAATAGTTTTATATGTGTGGCGATGTGACCACTTTGTACACCTACCGAGTAAACGGTAGTGGAATTTTTATTCGTATGATTACTTGTTATAAAACTTTTGCATTTAGAAGTTTTATGAAAATCCAAATTGGCATTGTAATTTGAAAAACCTCGAACTCATTAGAGCTATAGGTGCAAACCCTCTTGTGATAGATGTCGTGTTTAAGGACTAAAGGAGTCCTCAGAGGTTGAAGTGTCGGATGAACTATGGCGAGTTTTGAATTTGGGATTCCGGTTTTATGGACTGGTTCATGCAGAAGTAATTGATGTATTAGATTTATGTATTCTTCCATTATTTGAGTGGTGATCGTCCTGTTCGGTAAAACTTCGGGTTAGAGCTTTAGATGGTTAATTGCTTATGGTTATAGATGAATTAAGGGGTTGAATTTCGACATCATGTATGAGTTGGATGTGTGTCATCCGGTAAGTCTTCGGAGGTAAAGAAATTATGGTGATTCGTTTGTTGGTTATATAAGATTTAAATTTTAGTGTCTTGGTAGGTGTCAACTTTAATTCATCGATGCAAGTCTGGAATGATTTATAATTGGTAGGATACCCACGTTTGCAGTATGGACGTTTCGAGGTTAGGTGTCGACGCTCGGTTTTGAGGACAATGACTTTAGGTGTGCTGCAGTGCACTTCCGTTAGACCTGGTGCGTCTGCAGGTCAAGTGGTAACCTTGAAAATGTTAGATGTTGATAAGTAGGAATTAATCATTGGTGTTTCGGTAATCGTCAAGGCTTTCATTGATTCGTAGGAGTTGCGTAACCGTGGGGTTGAAGTGATCTGTTGTCTGCAGATGTTGTGCTTGTGTCAGCTTGAGGAGCGGATCTGATGATCTGTTGGATCGGATCAAGCTAGGGCTAGGAATCTCGCCCAGGAAAGGACGATAATCCTTTATGGGATTGATTATTGGAGAAAGTAGTGAGACCGTCGAGGAAGACCTTAAGTGGAATCCGTTATTAAGGAGATCGTGGCGTGTCAGAACTAGAAGTATTTAAGGGTAATGTTCGTCTTGGGGTGACCTTGATGGAAGTGGTTAGACAGGGTCGTAAACTACGCTTGAGGTGGTAAGTGCGATTTAAGGTTGGGAGGCAACCGAGGCCTTAATGATGGGAAGATGGATTGATAAGGACTTGAGGTTCATTCCGTCATCGGGAAGGTATGTCGAACGTTGAGACCGGGTACGCGGCAGCTTGTTATGAGGAATTTAATGAAAACTTTAAAACGGGATGCGATCGGTGCGTATAGGAGGCAAGGGTTCGTGAAAGTATTCCCTCGTGGATAGGGAACCCATTTGTTTTCACTAAATATAGTAATGAGCGTTTGGTTGGTGCCAGATTTCGAGGACGAAATCTCTTTTAAGGTTGGGAGGATTGTAACACCCCGAAATCTACGGCCGAGAGAAAGATAAATTGTTGGCAGTGCTTCGCGCGAGTGTCCGCGCGGGTCGAACCGCGCCGTGATCCGCGCGGGGTTCTGTCCAGAGGACGGCGCGCCTCTCTGCGCGGGTTAGGCCGCGCCACCTACCGCGCGTGCACAATGTGGGCTGATAAAAGGGAACTAATCGACCTCCACCTCATTTTCCAACCTAAATCTCAAAACCCTCCTCTTTCTCTCCCAAGAACCGACCTCCACCCTCCCCAATGAACCCCAAACTCGTTTTGGGGGGTTTTCTCCCAAAACCAAGTGTCCTCCATAATCTAGCAAGATTTTGAAAAGCTAGGGCTGAGGTACCTTCATCCTTTTCACCTCCTTCACCAATGTTTTCTAGGATTTCAACCATCCTTGTTCTCCCATCCGTGGATTGGAGGTTTATGCCCATTTTGCTGAACTAGAGGTGTTTGGTTGATGGATTCAAGCTTGGAT
Source organism: Arctium lappa (assembly GCA_023525745.1). Classification (NCBI taxonomy): domain Eukaryota; kingdom Viridiplantae; phylum Streptophyta; class Magnoliopsida; order Asterales; family Asteraceae; genus Arctium; species Arctium lappa. The sequence continues at coordinate 44,428,306 of CM042063.1, forward strand.
TGAGGTAATCTTCTTCTTCTTCATATATGGAAAATTAGGATTTTGGTATAAGTTGAGATTTCAGGTGTAATGTTTGGGGAAAACGATTCTTTATGGTTGAATATGTTTACTTATGGTTGGAAATGTATGGATTTAGGTTTTTGGAAGTTTTGGCTTGAGGATCCAAGTGTTCTCCAAAGGAGCTCGAGTTAGGGAAAAATCTAGATTTAGCCTAAATCTAGCAAGTTGAGTTCGAGTTGATTTGTGAAAACGTTGTACATGCCAAAATGTTTATTTTAAAGTATTTATGTGTTTTACATGAAATTATCAACTGTTGAGTTATTTGGTAACTTCTGAATGTTTGAAGTGTTTAGCTTATTAAACTTTGTAAAACACCACATCTGGGATTCTTGGGCATTTTGTTAAATGTGTCATAAATAAATGTGTTTCGACAATTTATTGCATAAATAGATATTTGGTCAAAAACGCACTTTTAAGTGTTGTCGGGTTTTATGCATCATTCATGAAATGGGATGTTTTGAAAAGTACTAATGTGTGAGTCCTTTGGTTTTGGGTCGATCCTGACTTTGATAACACTTTATAAAATCATAATCCTTTTGGGTTTTGGGCCAAAGGCCAATTGTGATTTGAGAAACTGAGTTTTGGGGAAAGATGTATTTTGGTTTATGTAACCACATTGGCTCTCGTATTTTAGCCAAACGTTCATTATGCCTTTTGGGGCATGGTTTACACTCAAATGAGTCTTTGGAACATTTGTTCAGTTTTGGTAGCTCGTTAAGGAGCCTTGGACGTACAGTGTACTTAGTTGCATCTTAATTGAGAGTTACATGTTTTGATGCGTTAGTTCATTCTTTTGAGTCATGTAACGTTTTAGACTATAATGCATTGGATCCATAGGCATATGAGTCAGTCAGTTGGTTAGTTGGGGACCTTATCCCCGTTTTGGGACTGGATATTGTTTATGGCTAGCGGGAGCTCGAGGTACAGATCGTGGGTGGTTGAACTCGATAACTGCGTAACCTTTGTTGGAGGGATCGAGGTAGATATCGTGGGTGGTTGAACTCGATGCCCGTTTGTAATCCAGTCTGGTTACTCATCGTGGAATTTAGTGTCCGCGTTTGAAGTCTAGTGAGTGGTCCCCAAGTCATGTTTTTATGTAATCTTGCGGTGGTAGCTCGGTTTGGGAGTTGTATACGGAGCTAAGTCTTGCGGTGGTGCTCTTGGAGAGCCGTATACGAAGACTTGTGACTTTGTGGTGAGACTCATTTAGAGGTCGAGTAGACACTAGGGTCATTTGGGTATCTTGCGGTGGTAGCTCGGTTGGGAGCCGTATACGGGGATCCATGGCTGTATGTGAAGCTCGAGAACATTGATAAGTGGCTTAACTTTGTGTGCCCGCCACTTTCGATGGAATTCGGGTATCCCCCGTCACCGGAAGGTGTTGTTTTTGGGTATTGAGTTTATTATCCAAGTTTTCGGGGACGTTTCGTATAAATGGATTTTATCCTTGATTTATGGGTTGAGTATTATGCCCCACCCGTGTTTTGAGTGTTTCGGGATATTAAGTATTAATCGCATTTTCATAAATGGATAGTTCGATTTCTATTTATGTTTTGAGTGAGTTTTGGGGTTGAAATTAATTTACGAAAGCACATTTTACATTGGGATGTTATTCTTGAAGTAGTTTGGATTTGAAAACGTTTGTATTGGTGTTTCTTTGCCCAAAATGCATATCATTGGAAAACGAGTCGTTTTCATATTCAAAGCATATCGTTTGAAAGTTTATAATTTAAACTGCATTACCTCTTTTCAACGAAACCTTTATTCATGTGGAAAACTCTTGAACTCACTAGGCGTTAGCCTAACTTTTTTATTTGTCGGCATGTGCAACAGGTTCCAGTTGGGTGTAGCTCTAGTGTCACTGTGCAGAGAGGAGTGATAGATGTGTGCTCAAGAGGTGGTTATCTTAGTGAAGTCTTCCGCACTTGTTTCGGGAAGAGCAACTTATAGTAGGGATTAAGTAACACCGACTTTGGTCTAGTCCTTGTATAAGACGGGAGTTTATATTTGTTGAAGTTAAATAGAAAATTTTTATTTTGAAGATTTATCTTTTACTTGATGTAATATCAAAATTTTAATTAGTTGTTCTTACCAAGTTTGAGGGTGTTACATAATTCAAGACATAAGGCATCATAAAACGTTGACAAAATAATAAATCCAGTATGGCTACATATGCTGAAGTATAGCTTTCCCAAAATCGGTATTTTTCCAACGTATAATTGGCCGAAGGCCTAAACCGTAGGATTCACAATTTCCCAAAATACTCATAGTGTCAAGAATGTCAGTTTCCATTTACTCATACTGTTAAAGCCGAAATAGTTTAAAGCATTAATATCCCCAAAACTCATAAGTAGAGTAAAATGCCAAAACCACCATTTGTACCCAACTTTTCACAAAAATAAAACCCAACACCTTATGTTGCCTAAATTCTTTAAGGGCGCGTTTGGTTTGCGGGATTGGAATGGATTTGGAGGGATTTGGATTTCAAATCCATTCCAATCTTGCGTTTGGTTTGCAGGAAAGGATTTCGTTGACCGAATTTCAAATCCGTTGACCATTTTAAAATCCCTCATATGCTGGATTTGGAAATCCTTGGCATTGAGCCTGGATTTGAAATCCAAATTCGGTGGATTCTAAAGCGTGATCCATACTTCAAATTGTATCGATCCAAATTTGACGTTTACCAATAAAAATAAATTCTTTATAATAAAAAAACTCAATCCAAATCCAAATCCTACAAACCAAACACATGAAGGGATTTCAAATCCCCCCAAATCCAAATCCCTCCTTGAAATCCATTCCATTCCATTCCAATCCGCAAACCAAACGCGCCCTAATAGTTCCAATAAATCTCCAGTAGTTGGTCTAAATATCATTTTTTGATGTTAAAACACCCAAACACACTTAGCAACCCATCATAAAGCTTTGACATCCCAAGTATGTACAAATACCCATTTAACCATAAAAATCACCAATTATAAAGTGTACAAGTAACATATGTTCAAAATCCCCTTTTTGGTGACTCAAATACTTCATAAAATATTGTAAACCATTTTCAAGGATTTTATAACACAACTATGTGTAAGTGTACAAATATTCACAAAACCTATCAAAATAAAGTAAGCTCGTGGATATATTTTCAAATCCCTAAAATATGTGCATTTTGATATGTATATAGTTTTTTAAAGCAACTAGAACTCACCTTGCTAGATTTAGACTAAATCTAGATTTTTACCCAAAACTTGAGCTTTCTTGATGAAGGCTTCAAATCCACAAACATCCACCACTAGAAACCTTATCTAGGTCACAAACAAACCAAAATACACTGAGAGTAACTCCCAAAATCATATTCACACTAATCTTAGCAAAGTTTCAAATCTCTAAAATACTCAAAAGTAGATTGAAACTCAAAATACGAGAGATGCATCAAGGGAGATGTTCTAGGAGGTTAAGATAAATAGTTTTACAATAACAAAGGTCTAGAAATGGTTAGAGTAACTTACAAATGGGTTCCTTAGAAAACCCCAAGATATGATCAACAGTGGTGAGGTGATAATGAAGAAGGTGAAGGTGTTGATCTTGGATTGAAGGTGGAGATCTTGAAGAAATGGTGATTGTTGTAACACCCGGAATTTTTGAAGTAAGTTTCTATACATCTTTAATCTTCTAATCAGTTTTCGTTTATCTTTTTGGTTAGGATACGTTATACCTTCGAGCCTCGAATCAAACCATGCGAGAAATCAGAGTTGTGAGCAAAATCTGGGCTCGGTACCTGTTTGGCGAGAGTGACTCGTGATAGTGACAAGTGTCACTATCACTTGGCATAATCGCCGAAAAGACCACGAACTCGTGGTACGCGAAAGTGTCTCGCGATAGTGACACTGTCACTATCGCTTGGCAAACTCGCCGGCGGGGTCTGATGGGTTAAAAATCAGGATTTTGACCTATTTTCTTATCACTCCTCATTTATTCCACCAAAAACTCTCTCAACTTTCTTGTCCTTTGCTTAAACCGATTCTAGGGTTTATAAAGGGCATTAATTCCACATTTATTACAAGGATTTAGCTCCACCAACCAAATATTCAAGATTAAAGACTTAACTCCTACCTCTCCTACTTGTCATCCTTGTCAAGAGAAATCAAACTAGGGTTTTGGGTTTTCATCAAAAACCCACTTTGTGAGTTCATCTTTCATATTAATTTCTTATGTGCTTACATGAAAGCCTCTTCTTTACATTTCTTTAAAAACCTACATTATTCTCCATTTTGTGCTTTTGAACTTTATAGGTAAAAAATTAGGGTTTTAACACTACGGTGATTCTATGTGATATGATGACCAAAACGGGTTGGTAGAATGACAAACATGTATTATTTGTGTACTATGAAACTTATGAATCAAATGGGTGAAATGTTTTATTTGGAGTCACATTGGAAAGCTAGATTTTGTGAAGTCTATGGTATAAATGTGTTAATGAAACTTGTGTGTAGGGAACATTATGTTAATATGTTTCATATGTTGGATAGAAGAAGATTACATGAAAAGAAATGTCATGCATGTATGTTGGATTTACCTTATTATGACATGGTGCTATATGAGATTCAAGTGTTTGGAATTTATAGCCAAATATAAATTGTTGTAATTGTTACACACAGTGACTTAGTGTTACTGACAGACATTTTAACTGATTCATTTGTTGATTCAGGTGTTACACGATTATTTTGTCTGGATTTGCAAAGATCTGGATGAATATCTTTTGAATTGACGGATCAGAAGCTCCTAATGAAATACATTTCTTGCTAAAGTTTTGATGAAGTCGTTGAACTTTTCATCAAAAAGGGGGAGAAAAGCTAATCAAGAAATGGGAGCTAAATCAAAAGTTTAGAGAATTTTCCAAGATAGAATGGAGAAGAGCTAACAAAGAAAAGATTCTTCAAAGTATTCTAAAGACATACTGATCTGAGAGAAATTTTATTTGAAGATAATTTGCCTGGAGATTATTACATTCTGAAGAGAAAGAAAGAGATTCCATCTTCTGAGCTGAAAGAGAAGACTGAATTGCTAAATCATTTTAGTAATGATCTTGATCCAAAGGGGGAGATTGTTAGATCACAGATTTATTGGATTCAAGATCATCCAATCCGAAGACTGCAATATGAAGCTAACGCTGAAAAATCGCTCTCAAGATTAGTCTAATGTTACTTTGTAATAAAAGTCAAAGTTTGTTTTTAGTATTTAATATTAGTTTATTTCTAAATATCTAGATATTATATTAAGTTTAGATATTTAGTTAGATATTATTTTGTATTAGATATTATTAGTTGTTAGTTTAAGTTAGGTGAGATCTTAGAATATCTCAGATCTTACAATCTAAGAAATCGACCTTATTGTTCATCAGAGAGAGAGAGCTTAAACTGTGAAGAAGAACATCAACCTTGTAATCCGCGTTTATATATCTAAACAGGTTGGTAATCTTTATATGTTTGTTGTTTGATTATCTGGTAACGACCGTGTTCAAACACACGGACTCACAGTAATGGTGAATCATGTTAGTTTTGGAATGGTGAGATCCCAAGGTAAAGATCCATGAATAGGGTTGAACTTGGTGACTCTTTGGGGTAAAGGCTCGGAAAGAGTTGAACCCATATTTACATTGAACTAACGATTCATTAATAGAGTTGATGTTCTAACGGCTAAAGATTCATGAATAGAGTTGATGCCGGTAAATAATCATTCCGATTAAATGTTCCACATGGGTTGTAGCCTACTTTCGTATTCCCCTGCAATCTATGGTGGAACGGGTCTCCCCCGTCTCACATAAGGTTCAAACGTTGGAGGATTCGTTTATTATTGTCACTCTGTTTATTGTTAATTGTTCATCAATGTATTAAACCTTATCGCACATATAAATTGGATGTACTCACTAGGCTCCAAGCCTAACACTTGTTTGTTTTGGTGTTCATATCAGGTTCCTTTAGTGGTGGGGTGACGAAACCTTGAGCGGAGTGTTGGGTCGACTTTTTGGGAAATTAGTATTGACAAGATATAGAGCGTGAATTATACTTACCGATATTTTGGGAATGATGACGACACCCAATTGTAATCTAAACTAGAATTATTTTAGATTAAGTAGGTTGTCGGTCCTTGTTTCATTATTTGTCCAAATTTGTAAACGCTTATACTCTCCCCTTATTGGGATGATGTCTTTGTGAAGTTTTCTTTTATATAAAATGTTCCAGGTTTAAATTCTCTTCGTTTTCTAAACGTTATATTGTGAAATTTTCAAGTTTAAATTTACCCGATTTTCAGGGTGTTACAGTTGAACCACTTAATACCAGCCCAAAATCATCTCCTGCCCTAAATTGTGGTTGGGAGCGTTTTAAGAAGAAGTGAAATGAGAGAAAATAGGTTTTGGGGCTGAAACATCCTTTTATCAGCGCACAGTGCTCGTGCGCGAGCCATCGCGCAATTCCACTCGTGCAGAGAGCCCTGCCGAGCACTGGAGTCGCAGCGGAGCAGTGTCTCGTGGGGATGCTCGCACGTCTCCACTCGCGCGGAACACTGTTGGCAATTTCTCCCATCTTCTTTTCGGCTACCTTGCTCAACAGAAATTTAGAACATAAATTCCCAAAATTCAGAGTGTTTCATTATTTTTTAATTGACATCGATTTGATATATTTTATGATCCGTTTTTTGTGTTCTTCAATATATTTTTTCAAGTTATCTCTCAATCTCACTCCTATATATAGCAAATTAAATGCAAAAACAATAAATATTAGTATAAACTTACAAATCAATCTAAACCATCTAATAACTTCATCAATGACTATGAACAGTTATGATGTGATTTTACAATAAATGAGGAAATATTTATTTACCAATTTTAATTTTAGAAAAGAGTTTAATTAAAGGGTAAATGAGACATTAAACTTAATAATTCTAATAAGGAAAGTTTGTTAGAGTATCTTCAATAGATTTTCTAAAAAAGAAGAAAATGAAGATTTTGGAACATATATTTTGCTTCAAGAGATTTTCCAAAATGGAGAATGTAGGAGATAGAGTGTAAAATCTTTTAAATTTGTAGAACTCTAAAAAATGATTACAATGAGAGATAACTAATGGTTTTATATATTTCCACCAATAGAAAATTTTGAAATTAAATTTTTAGTGAGAAAAATAATATTTTATTAAATAAATAAAATACTTTAATAATATAAATAATGTTGTAACATCTAAAATAATATTTTATTAAATGAATGAATTAGATATATTTTTGTTTTAGAGATTTTGAAATTTTAGTTTACATTTTGAAGAAATTTTAGAAAATCCGTTGAAGATGTCTCACAACTGTGAAATCTCTCTCTTTGATATTAACAACAACTATAATAAATTCCTATTCTATTAAAAATAAAAGAGAAAACTATTTTTTTTAATTTATAATACTCTAATTACAATTATAAAAATTAAATAAAAGAAATTATATAGAAAAATAAAATTTTCATTCTCTTTAATTTGACATTGAGGCTTTTTAATATAGAATGGCTATATATTTTTGAAGTATAATTTTATAGAATAATTTAAAATAAGAAGTATTATAATTTTTTATCATAAAAATATAACATTTCAAAACATTAGTTTATTACCAGAATAATGCCTTATGTGAGTTAGCATCAATGTTTTAAATAGCGTGAGGCGTGGCGTGGCAGCGAGGCCAAGCCTCAAGCCTTAGGAGTCACGGCGAATCAACTTTTTTTGAATATCCACGAAATTTATTTATATTTATACAACATCATATCGTTTATAAGTTTGGAAAAGAAATGAAGTTTTAATTTTGAATGGGACCAAATTATGTACCCATTTTTGGAAGAAATTTTTTTGAACCGAGACCTAAATCAAATAAGCAGTTTTTAAAAATTTTGAACTAGAGATAGTTTATTATAACGTGATCCCGGTAGTCCGGTAGATTCTTTGGTTTCGTCATTCCGAATCAAAATTTCCCAATCTAACGCTACAATTATAAACTCCTTTCTAGATATATTGAGGATAAAAAACTTCACATAGTTTAGCGATGATTTGCTCTTCATATATATACTATCTTGTAAAATATTTAGGTGAACTCTTAAGAACATTTAATTTCAAGAACATAACATTTATGAAGCATTAAGTACAAATAATTAATACATTAAGGCGGCGTTGTTTTTTTAAACATCTTAATGGCTCTTAAATCTGAATCAGACCTTTTTACATTCACTCTGTTTGTTTTTTCTCCAGTTTTCAGAACTTTTTAACCCTTAAATACATTTGAAATATATAAAAAGTGGTGACCTGATTTCTTAAAACTTCTTATCGTCGTCTTATTTCATATATATGTTTTCTTTTCTCTTAAAATGTCTCCAGACGTTACAAAAACAAACAGTCTTATTGATTCAAATTTCAGACTTCAGTACCGCTTCTTATTAATCAGAAGTGAAATAAGACTTTAGACTTCAAGTCTCTTAAAAAACAAACGCCACCTAAAAGTTATGTTTTATTAAGAATATTTTATTGAAAGTATCTTCTACATAGATAGGATCATAGGACTAACAAAAAAATAAATGAGTTTTTTTTTTTTTTTTTGCCTCTAAAAAAGATTTAAGGCTTTAATTTCAAAGAACTCCAATCAATTACATTTTAAATATTTAATTATTTTCTCTTTTTTTTTTTGTTCTATTATATATTTCAGGAGTTTAGTGTCATTTTGGGCCTGTGGAGTGGCCGAAGAGACAAGTATATAATGGATTTCTCTATGAGATTCAAAAAAAAATCAAATCAAATCAAAAAAATTGATATGTTTAATCATTTATGTTAAAAATAAATTATAGGATTTTTTAATATAAAGTTGCAGATATACAACCAAAATATATACAAAAACTAATGTTGGGCCGACAAATGCTATAATTTTTATTAGGCCCAACTTTATTTTAAAGGAATCTAGAATTTGGGCCTAACAATAGAATAAAGTTGGTTTTTTTTAAGTCCGTTGTTCCTCAATAGCTCGGTAGTAAAGGCTGTAACGCGGTCGGCTGTTAACTGAGGTGGCGTTTGTTTTTTAAGTGGTGCTGAAGTCTGAAATCTGAATAAAAAAGACTGCTTGTTTTTTTGGTGCTGAAGTCTGAAATCTGAATAAAAAAGACTGTTTATTTTTGTAAGCTAAAAAACGTCTGAATATATATTATTGTCTATTTTATCCCTGAAAATGTGATACTATCGAATTTAATTAAATTATACAACTAAAATCAACTGAAATACATTAATTGGTTCAGATACAATAGAAAACATGAACAAAATCTTATAACAACTAAAATCAATCTCCGTTTTGCATCAATTGTGTCGTAATTTCTTCTCTTAAATTAGTCATATATGTTTGGTCAACGGTACTCCCATGCACTTGAACCTCTTCAGCCTCATCACCGACATCGTCCCTTTGGTCATTGGTTTGATCATACTCAGAAAACAACTCGTCACTTAAACCTTCCTTTCATATAAAGTTGTGAACCGCAAAACATGCAATAACAACATCTCTTTGAACCTCAAGTGAAAACGGTGCCATTCTTTTCAATATCGGAAAACGTGCTTTCAAGACGCCATAAGAATGTTCAATAACGTGCTTTCAGTTGTTTTTGCGTCAACTTTATGTGACACATTTGCTCAATTTTTCCTACCACATTTACCCACGATTCTTTCCGAAGACTACCCCCATTTCGACCCACTTTACTGATCTCTTCTATACAACTCTCTAAAAAACATTTGATGGCTTCATTTGTCCACCTTACACGTTGAACGTTCTCATCCATCATTAGTTAGCACACAAGAAATACAAACACATTATAGAAATAGGGGTTGTTTTTTCGATCAACATCAAAAAACACATCCAAAAAACACATCTAAAAAACTAAAAAACACATCTAACAAACACATCTATAAAACTAATAAACACATCTATAAAACTAAAAAACACATCTAATAAACACATCTAAAAAACATAAATTTATATAGAATAATCATCATCAATCTCATGAAGATCTAAACAAAATCGAATGTTTAACAAATTCAAGTACAAGTTGCTGAAGCAGCAGATTTAAAGATATGCTTTCTTCAAGACTTTGTTTTCACAGGGGCATGCAAGTTACTGGTCAAGTACCAAAAGCTGAAACTTCAACAAGCATATGTGGTTGAATATGCCTTTTTCACAGGGGCCATACCCTTCCAACATGAAATAGGTTAGAAGTCCAATCACTTTTGGACAACTAGTTAGTTAAGAATAAAATTTGATCCACATTTGTACCAACAAGTTCACACCTGTTGGAGATTCTTGGGTGTAGGCGACACTGTGTTTTCCTACACGGCTACACCTAACTAGTTGAGCAATGGTGGGTTGCTAGCACTTCTATTGAGAACCAATTTTTGATTAAAGCAGAAAAAAAATACAAGTCAAAGGTTGATTGGGTTGGTTCAAAACAGAAGCAAAAATCCAACATGGGGCTATTTGTTCAAAACAGAAGCAAAAATCCAACATGGATTTTTAAAGAAAATCGAAACTTTAACACATCAGACAGAGATGAAATCGACACTTTAACACATGACATCAAACAGAGATGAAATCGACAGCAAAAATCGAAACTTTAACACATCAAATAGAGATGAAATCGACACTTTAACACATGACATCAAACAGAGAACAAATCGACAGCAAAAATCGATAGCAAAAATTTCACCAAACTCGACAGCAAAGATGAAATCGACAGCAAAAATACATACCGATGGTCGATGGTCGCTGCTGGAGAGGGGATCGATGGAGTCCTACGTCGATGCTGGAGAGAAATCGGTAGCAGCGGCGAGATCGAGGAGTGGTGAGATCGATGGATTGAATAAGAGTAGCGATGGAGGCGTGGTGAGATCGATGGATTGAAGAAGAGTAGCGATGGAGGCGTGTATCTGATGGAAGCGTTAGATAAAAAGTGAAAATAAGTGGTAAACCTAACACTTTTTCGGTAAGATCAAATTAAGTGATAAGTGGATCTGAAACAATGGAAAAAACAAACGGTCTTAATTCATCTAAGTCTGATCGAAAAAGTGAAAAGTGGTAGATAAGTGCTTATTTTTTAAAAACAAACACCCCCTGACTGTTGTTTCTCCCAATCTGTTGCGAGGGTTCTGGGCATGAGAAATTTTTTACAAGATACTCATGTGAAGTCTTGTTTCCGTTTAATAATTTATCATATATATCAATTTATGAATAACAAAAAAAAACATATCTCTTTGAGATCTTCTTAGAAAACATTTAATCTCGAGATGTGTCTATTTTTTATGTTTGTCAAATTTGTAAAAATATGTAATTATACACATATAATCATTATTCAATATCTTGTTCTTTTCATTTATTTATTGTATATTTTTTGTAAAATAATATGTATTATATATATAGGGTTGGAATTTATGGTGAGAAAGATAAAAAGGGATCTCCACCTTTGGATCAATCCTAATTGAAGAACAACACTAATACGGTGCACCGCGATGCACCAGATTAATTCCCGTGATAAGTGTAACTCATGAGGTGAGTGTGAGATTAAAAGTGATCAAGGATCCAGATCCCTTCTTACGCTTTTCATCTTAACTCATATTCTCACACGATTCTTTATCTAGTGATACATTATAATGCGAAAGATAATGTGAGAAGTTGAGATTAACGTGAGAAGCATAAGAAGTGGATCTGAACCGTTGATCGCTTTAATCAAATGCCCTCCAATGAATTGCGATTTAGAAGGGAATTGATCTTGTGCATCTCGGTGCATCGTATCCTAATGTACATCCATTTCTCATCCAACGATTGATAACCATTCATCACGTTTCTCACATTAATCTCAACTTCTCACCGGAATCCAACTCTACATTATAAATATAATGTTTAATAAGACTCTTAATTTTCGGATTATTGAAAACATTATAAAAATACATAATTATTTTTGTCCATTACTTCACTAATGGATACATATTTCACCTAACAAATGTCGAAATCAATCAATTACGTAAAGATAAATACATCCATCAAATATGCAAACACTAACGCAAACTTGTTTTTATTATTTCATCATTGTGGGTCCCACCTCTTAAGTTCTACGCCACCATCTCCACCACAACTACCGCCTCCTTCCACCACCGTGGATCCCAACCTCCGTCAATGCTCCGGTTGTTTTATGTGCGTTTTATAGGGATGGTTTATTTTACAGCCCAGTAAAAAGTTACAATCTCGTGCAATCCTCATCTAAATCATTCATTTAACCCATTCACTATGTAGACATTGGATTGATTACTGGATTGTATCAATGATTACTGGTTTCATGCAATAATCTTACCTACAATGTATAGTATTTCATTAAATGCATACACTAACATGAAATGCATATTGTTTTAATGAAAGTACCAGTTGATTCGATACATCACACGAACCGTTATGTGCATCGAAATCTACTGTAGAAATTCGATAAAATGTAACACCCCAAGTTTTAGGAAGATATAATTTCAAGTTAATACAAATAGGTATTGTAAGGGAAAAAGAATAAATAGGATTTTGGACTCGAATCCTATATTTTATAGCCTTGTTGGATGAAGGGTTCAATTACGAGTCCAACGGTTCTTTTCGAAGCAAAATCGGAGTTAAAACGAATAAGTTATGACCAAATCAATGATCGGGCAAGAAAAATGAAGAAAATCGGGCGACAGTGTTTGGCGCGGATGGATCAGCGCCACCATCAGCGCGAGACTCTGTTCCTAATGCTCCGTGAGGATCGATTAGCGCCACCATCCGCGCGGAGCCACTGTGCGCATTTAAAAGGGAGGAACCAGCCCCAAACCTCATTTTTCACCCAAACCTCAAATCTTCTCCCCATTTCTCTCCCAAATCGACCCCCCAACCTCCAAATCGAACCCTAACTCATTTTTGAGAGTTTTCCACCTAAATCTAAGGGGGCGTTTGGTTCGCAGAATGTTTTTGGATGGAATGGAATATGTCAAAGGAATTTGATTTTGAAGGAATTGGAATGGAATATTGTCAGGTTTGACCACCTGTTTGGTTGACAGAATTGGAATGGAATCTGTTAAATGAATTGGAATTTTTCTGTTTGGTTCACAGATTTTAGCTTTAAAATTGGAATGGATTTTTGGTAAAAGACCAAAATACCCTTTTTGTTTATTTTAATTTTTTTCAACAAAAATTACTTTAATGAAATAGTCATTAAATAGTTTAATTTTTAACTAAAATTGCTTTGATTATTTTAGCACACGAATGATGAGGAGAGAGAGGGATAGAGAAAGAGATAGAGAGGAGAAAGAGATGAGAGGAGAGGAGAGAGAGGGGAGTGAGAGAGGAGGGGAGAGAGAGAGGGAGAGAGAGGAGAGAGAGAGAGGATAGATTGAGAGAGAGAGAGAGAGAGAGGGTAGAGAGAGAGGGGATAGATTGAGAGAGAGAAAGAGGGTAGAGAGTAGAGAGAGGGAGAGGGAGAGAGGAGAGAGAAGAGAGAGAGAGAGAAAAGAGAGAGTGGTGGTGGCCAGTGTTGGTAGCCGGATGTGGTGGTGGCTGGTGGTTGTCGGTGGTGGTCAATGGTGGCCGGAGGTGGTGGTGGTAGTGGCCGGAGGTGGTGGCCGGTGTTGGTAGTCGGAGGTGGTGGTGGTGGCTGGAGGTGGTGGTCGGTGTTGGTAGCCGGAGGTGGTGGTGGCTGGTGGTGGTTGGTGGTGGTCAATGGTGGCCGGAGGTAGTGGTGGTGGTGGCCGGAGGTGGCCGAAGGTAGTGGCCGGTGTTAGTAGCCGGAGGTGATGGTGGCTGGTGGTGGTCGGTGGTGGTCAATGGTGGTCGGAGGTGGTGGTAGTGGTGGCCGAAGGTGGTTGATGGTGGTCGGTGTTGGCAGTCGGAGGTGGTGGTCAATGGTGGTCGATGGCGGTGGCCGAAGGTGGTGGCCGATGGTGGTGGCCGGAGGTAGTGGTGCATATTAGGATGATGGGCAATTTTGTCAAAAAAAATATGACATTTCATTCCAATGAAATACCACCTCCCCCAAGGAATGTTGAATTCCTTCATTTGTGGAATTCATTGGAATTCAACATTCCAATTCCTTAAAAAGAATGAACCAAACGATGTAATGGAATCTGGTCAATAGAATTCAACATTCCAATTCATCAGATTCCATCAGAATCTTCAAACCAAACGCCCCCTAAGTGTTTCTTCTCCATCTAGCAAGTTGGAAGATAAACCATCATCCCTCCATCTTCATCTTCTCCAGCAAGTTTCTTAGGGTTTCACCCAACCTTTTTATCCATTTTTAAAGATTGGAAGCTTGGGGCTCATCTTGTTGACCTAGAGGTATCTTGGTTGGTGGATGCAAGTTATGGTTAAGGTAATCCTCTATTTTCTTCAGCTATGGAAGTTAGGGTTTTGGTATCAGCTGAGGTCTTCATGTTTAATGTTTGTGGAATGTTTCTAAATGGTTGGATGTAAATATTTATGGTTGAAATTTATGGATCTAAGTTTTGGCTTTGAAGATTCAAGTTTCTTCAAGAAAACTCTAAGTGGGGTAAAATAGTTTCTTCAAGAAAACTCTAAGTGGGGTAAAATCTAGATTTAGCCTAAATCTAGCAAAGTGAGGTCAAGTTACTTTGTGAAAACTATGTACATGCCAAAATGTATATTTTGAAGTAAAAATATGTTTTACTTGGTAATTGTCAAAGTGTTGAATATTTTAATAAGTTGTCATATTTGGTAAACTTGGGTTAATTTGATTTCTTGAAATGCTCATATTTGGGGTTTGGATATTTTGATAAATAAGTAGCATGATTTATGCATTTTTGGTGATTTTGTACAAATGAAGTCTATTTCATGATTTATGCGTTTTTGGTGTATTTGATTTAATAAACCACTTGGAAAAATGCATGTCTCCGTGTTATGAGACATTTTGGAAACGTAAGGGCATGAGCCCATTTAGATGATCATTTGTGATAAATTTTGGGTTAATCTCATCTTTGAAATACGTGTCTGTGTAAATGTCATTTAAATACGTTTTATTATTTGGGGATTGTTAATTGTTGGCTAAATGGATTTTTGAGCATTTTAGCTCGTTTTGACTTAAAAGAGTCTTAAGGACAATTGCCCAGTTTTTTTTTATGGTTCAAAGTAGAGCCCCATTTATGATTTACATCTGAATGCATCTTATGGTATATTAATGATAATTACATGCTCGAATGTGTGGGTCATTCCTGTGTAGTCATGTAATCTTAGATTGTGTTGCATTGGATCCATAGGCACGTAAGTCAGTCTTTATTTGATGGTCAATTGGGTATTACGGGGTTGGACTCCGGGACCCATGTTTTATGACCTTAACCTTTCAAGTGTACACTAGGAGGGCTGAGTCCGGTTATGCTATCGTGTTGATGGGCGTTTGGGGCCTCCGCCATGTCGGGGAAATGCCTTGGTTGTAACCCCCGACTGTGTCGGGCCTTTGGTGGTATTCATGGTAATATTCACTAAGGTCAACTGTCTCTTTGGGTGTAGCTTGAAAGGAGTCGTAGGGACACTTGGGCTTTTATGTCGTGAAGTGTCATACGATTAATGTTGTATGAGTGACATACTTTTGTGTTCCTCCACTCTCAATAGATACGGGTCTCCCCCGTTGTCGTCCAACAGTATTTTGGATACTTAATCGTTCATGCTTTAACATTTGGATTTCATCCCATTTTATGGTCGCGTGAATATTGAAATTTAGTTCCATGTTTTCGATGTCATATTATATTTATATGGATTGTTTTCCATGATTTATGAGTTTAGTATTATGCCCCACCCGTGTTTTGGGTGTTTCAGGATATAAAGTTTTATCCACGTTTTTATAATTGAGAGTCCGTTTTCTATTCATGTTTGAATCAGGTTTGGGCGGCATCATTTTATAAAAAATGTTTTGTATTGGGACGTTCGTCCTTAAAAATGTATGTTATTTGAAAACGAGTCGTTTTCATATTTAAGGTAAATCATTTTGAAAGATCATGATTTAAATTACATTATTTCTTTTAACGATATATTTATTCATGTTGAAAACCCTTGAACTCACTAGGCGTTAGCCTAAACTTTTTATTTGTCGGCATGTGCATCAGGTTCCGGTTGAGAATAGTTCTAGTGACACTGTGAAGAGAAGAGTGTTAGTTGTATACTCGAGGAATGTGTAGTTTGGTTAAGCCTTCCGCATATATTATGGGATTTGCAGCTTGTCTTTGGGTTAAGTAACACCTGTCTCTAGTTAGTCCTAGTATGAGACTGGAGTTTATAATTGTTGAAGTTAAATATAGAATTCTATTTGGAAATTTATCTTTTACTTGATGAAATTTTGAAAGTTTAATTTAGCTGTTCTTTCCAAATTTGAGGGTGTTACATAAAATTAGGTAAATTCATTTAGAGAATCCATAAACGTCCAAATGCAATGGACATTTATGATAAAGGTTGCACGGATTGTAACCTTTTTCAGATGAAAGGCTATCAGAGTTTTCCTCAGTTTTTTTTTTTTTTTAGTTTTTTCCCTGAACCAAACCCTATATATATATTATGTGTACAAATAAATAATGTTATTTATGTAAGACAATATGTTAAATTAACCTATTTTATAATACAAAATTCTAATTTAGAGATTATTTTAGATAGTTTTAAAGTAAAAGACACAAATGAAAATTAATATAAATGACGATAAAACTTCTAAAAATTATATTTTAAATAAGCAAAGGTACCACGATTATGATTGGAAAAAGAATTGATGAAGATAACCAAGTGGCAAATAATTATAAATTTGGTCCTTCTGGTTTATCAAAAATAACACTTTTTGCATATGTAGTTTCGAAATTACAAGTCATGATTCGCAAAAAAGTTTGGATTTGGTCTCATCTTTTTAGCGGATGTTAAAAGATTTTGTTAAATGAGAGACGTTTTTATTATTATCGAATTCGTCTTTTACCCAATCAAAATTGATTTAAAATTTTGGACTCTATGGTTTTTGATTAGGTAAAAGATAAAAGATCGATAAAATGATGAAAATGCCACTCACTAATGAAATTTTTTAACAACCTTTAGAGAAATGGACCAAATCCAGACGTTTTTGCAAACCGCAATGGCAATCTTGTAATTTCAAAATTTTAAGGACAAAATATTATTTTCAACAACGTACAGAGACCAAATTTGTAGTTTACTCTAATTACAAAAATAATAGGTCAATAGCTCCAACCCAAAATAGCCTCAAATCAAACAAATGACATCTATTTTTTTTACTAATAAAACCTGCTACCATAAATGAACAAATATGATAGGTTGAATAAGAGATTAAAATGAATTTGGATCAAATCAGATGATTATATGTCGACTTAAAATGGGTTAGATTGGGTTGGATTGTTTTGTCATTACTTTTTTGGTTTTTTTTTAATATTTATAAAAGGTTAGTATATTAAATATAGTTAAATAAATTATTTTTAATAAAACAATTTAATATGTCGACATTTTTAGGCAGAATTGGCATAATTATTACTGAGTTGCCAAAAGATATTATCCTCCCTATAAAATAAAGAAAAAAAAAGTATTTTGTAAACACTTGAATATGACTTGGGTAGCTTTTAAACTATTCAGCTTGTTTGAGTTGTTTATTTTTGAGTTAAGTTCTTTAATTCTTCAAGCTGTAATAATAAACTTCAAAACTCACATCGGGCTCTCCTTGTATAGTTCTTGTAAGAACCTTATTACTAAAATAAATATAAAATTAGTTAATTACATTTAGGGGATGTTTGGTAAACGACTTAATCGGTTGTATGGCATGCATGACTTAGGGGTTGTTTACCAAATTTTCTATTAAGTTATGTTATGATAAATTTGACTGTCTAGATATATTTGTCTGTCTAGATATATTTGTCTGTCTAGATAAAAATCTATTGTTGTTTACTTTTTTTTTACTGAATCAACCGTCTGAATGATGTAAATGAACGTTTTACCCATAATTCATCAGATGAACATCAACAAAAATATGAACTTGTGGAAATTCATAAACAATCTGAACTTGAACAACAACAAACAATATGAACTTAGAACAATCTCGAACAAACAATGTCCATAAACTTCAAACGAAATCTGGAACGAAATTGAAAACAAACTTCAAATATGGAACTAACTTCAGAAACTTGGAACGAAATCGATCGAAAATGAACTTCAGAAACTTGGAAGGAAATCTGGAATGAAATCGATAAAAAAAAACGAATGTCAAATCTGGAACAAAATATGGAATCAAAAATCGAACTTCAAAAATGGAAAGATGTTCAGAAACATCAAACGAAAGCTGGAAAGAAAATCAAACTCCAAATCTGGAACGATGTTCAGAACGAGATCGATCGAAAACAGGCTCCAAAACCTTCAAACAGAATCAAAATTTCACAAACCTTCAAACTTTGGAACGAAATCTGTAATGATCTTCAGGACGAGATCGATAGATAGCCTCACATGGAACGAAATATGGAATTAAAATCGATATCTGGAATCAAAATCCAACTTCAAAAATCTTCAAACTTGGGACAAATCTGGACGAGACCGATGAGGGAAGCGCCGAAAATCAGAAACTTCAAACTTCAAAAACAGGGTCGCCGGAAAAGAGGGAGGCGTCGATGAAGAAAAAGATGTCTCCGGTCGCTAGAGAAAATGGTCTCATAGTGGAAGATGAGACGTGGGAGGAAGGTGTTAGGGTTTTGAGTTTTGATTAGATCCTGGGAAGGAGGCGTGTATGCAAGGGTATGAGTGTCATTTTTTTGGCTTAATGGGGACAACACCCCCCCCCCTTCCCTACTTAGCTAATAAGCCCAATTTGTCTGCGCGAATAAGCCATTAAGCCACAAGTAAACATCCCAAACGTCTGTGCGAATAAGCCATTTTTGTCATTAAACTCATTAAGCCACAAGTAAACACCCCCTTATTCGGTAATAGATACATGCATATTTGGAAGTGGCTTAATGGACCAGAAAGTGGATTATTTGCTTAACTCATATGGGGGAGTCATATCCTTTCAGCCAAACACTTTTCCATCATTGCCCTTTAAAGAAAAAGCCTACCATCAAGCATTACATAACCAAATTCCTCCCATTCTTCCCATCATGCACCCGCAACCTGTCCATTTCAACATACACTTCCCTTCCCCTCTATCTTCCTGCATCGAACCACCATCACCCTAAAAAATCGAACCTAAATGTAATGACCACAAAACCACAATTGCTTATACAAAGCATTATAACCAATTGCATAAACAAAGCATTTTAACCAAAACCAACAATTGCATAAACAAAGCATTATAACCACAGTTGAGATTTACAAAAATCTAATGGTGAACTACAAGCCTCTGCTAAGCCATGTCTCTTTTACGACATCACCTTTTCTCTTTCCCTTTGCATGAACTCCCAATTATACTCTTTACCTGAAAATGGTTTTAAGTCTGAAAAGCGAGGGTTAAACCATAAGGTCTAGTGAATTCCCTCTCAAAAGACAGTACACAACTCTCAAAAGGACATAGTATCTGCCATGAAGGCCCAACAATAACACATAGACATTTAACACAAAACACGGGTCTTTGCATGGTGTTCATAGCCAACCATCACCTCACCGTGATGTCCACAATCGGAGCCCACTAGATCCCTATGGCCCCCAGTAGATGCCAATCCAATGTGTACAGAGAGGTTTAAGGGAACTCACCCGAGGTTCGATACACCACCACACGTCTTATAAGTCACTTAGGATCAAACCAAACACCTGAATTTGACGACATAGGAATGGTGTTAAACCTTCTAAATCACCTTAAAACCATCCATTTCAATCCCTAAGACAATCCCCCAAACGATACCTCGAACCTAGCCCAAAACGAGAAACGAAGAAAAATCAAAAAGGCAGTGGGCAGTGCCCAATGCGACTTTCATGTGATCATAGTTGCTTGAAACCCGCTTTCATTCTAAAAATGCAATTCACGAGAGTTTCAGCAAAATCCCCATAGTCATACTTGTCCAATATTTCCCAAATCGATTTTATCCCCCAAAAACGAGAGAATCGATGTTTTAAACCATTTTAGCCATTATCGTAACATCAAAACACCATTTAAACCAATCATATCCTTCCACAAAATGAAGGGTTTTACCCCAAAAACTTAAAACTTGAAAACCCTTGAAGGCACCATTAACAATGGTGATTATTCTCAAAGCACAACAAAAGAATCATCAAGAATCGATCTCCAAACACTTCCCATTGTGTTTTGAATCAAAATTCCCCAAAAGAATTGGAAATCCTCATCTAAAATCATATACCAAAATAAGAACACAAAGGTTAGAAAGTGAAGCTTACCTTTGAGATGAAGTTCTTCAAACCACTGAAAATTAGCTCTTCCACCAAGTCTCTGAAGAAAATCCCTAATCTTCTCAAATCTCCACTCTCTCAAGAAATGTTCAACACCAAAAATGAGGGTGAGTGGAAGGTTTTACCCCTTTTTAGAAATATATTTAGCCTATGGGAAGGAGGATTTACACTTATACCCTGAATTTTACTTTTTTCATAAAATCTCAAGGTAAGGTTTATGGTTATTACACTAAACCACTAGTTACTCTCGATTAATCTTGAAACTTGTTCACAAGTTTTCTATTTTTCCTTTGATTTGATGACTAGAGTTTTGAATTTTATTTCTTCGTGTAATCGGTGTATACATGTAAATTGACGTGTTTATGGTGAATAAAGGGTTAGGGTTCTGACGAAGTTATTCTTAAGTTGCATATTTCCATATCATATTCCTAAATATTTGATTCTCTATTGAAAAGGATAAATAATTACTTATTAGGCCAAAGTCAATCTCTCTCTGATCTTTCATCCATGGATTCATTTTGTCATTTACCATTTGCGGTGTCTTCTTAGCTCTTCACATATGAATTTGATACACTGTGTGTTCCATACCATTGTTTGTAGAATGCAGTGAGTAATTTGAGTTTTTACCAGCCTTATGTGTGGGAATATTCACACTTAAATATAACCAACATTGTGATGTTAAAACATAAAGCATTTGTTATCGAATACAACATAATCTTAAGTTGAAAATGTTGGAATAGACTACAATACCATTGGACATTTTGATTTTCAATCTAAAACAAAGTTCAAAGATCTTCATTGGAGGTTTTGTCATTAAATTTGTATCATTATTTTATATCTAAGGTTGTTTTTATTTAAAAAAAATACTTTAGTCGTTCTTTTTATTATTTAAAATCAACCATCAAATATATTTATTAAACAATTACTTTTAATCAATGTTGAATATAAATTAGAGTTAAAATAGTCATTTATGTCATTTACGTTGTTTATTTAGCACAAAAATCTAAACAACAATTTACCCTAATAACGGTGACAAAATCTATATAAACTACTAAATCCATTCATATAGTTTAATCCATACATGATATAATGAAAAAAAACAATTAAACAATGTCTTAACTTTAAACAACCGGTACATTTTTTATATAAAATTTTCAATTATGACAATTATTTTGAAAACAAACAGTCAAATGATCCTTCAAAATCAAAATAATCACACAAATGATGCAGCCTTTACGTGTAATAAACGTAATTATGGGGCCCTTTTCTAATAAATTTAAAACTTAAAAGATTTTTAAGTCGTTAGCCCACTAAACCAAGATATTTTCTTCTTTCAAATGATGTTGAACCAAAAAAAAAAAAATGACCCGATCCCTTTTCACATATACTATAAAATTATCTGTTTTAATCAAGATATTAAATGACCTGAAACGTGATGTTAGCGGTAAGGTCAAACTTTAAGTTTTATGGCGAGACCGTGATGTTATATATGTATTTATGTATGGGTTTGGGTTTCGACGAGAATGAAAGTTATGGTGAGAAGGGTAAGAAGGGATATTCACCCTTTGATGCACATTAGGATGAGATGCACCGAGATGCATCGGATCATGATCAATTCTCGTATTCATGGGATCGATGGGGGTGAGATTAAAAGTGATCAAGGGTCCAGATCCCTTCTTACCTTCCCACTTTAACTCTTCTTCTCACACGATTATTCGTCTATATGTATATCTCCCTTTCTATATATACTTCAATGAGTTAGTGTTTGAATAATCTCGTAGAACAATGTAAATTCGTATAAAGTTATAAAACTAAAAAGGAAAGAATAACCATTTACATAAAATATATCGAGCTTATAAGAAAATGATATCAAGATTATAAAATCGAGATTAAATCTCTTAAGTCTCTATTCAATACTTTGTTCAATCTTCAAAAAGTTCATGTGCGACTCACTACGTATGGGAATAAGAATAAGGATTTACATATTTAGGGTTTTAGTTTTTATATTTTCTTTTATTACTTAAGTTTAGGTGTCATACATAATTATTATTTATTCCCGAAGTTATATGTTTAAAAGAGTAATAAAAAAAACATGCCTTAAATAAACAAAGCATCGTAAAACGACATAATGTGCCATGACATGTCATAACGTGTTACAACGGAAGGCAAGCCTTAGCGTAGAACCACATGGGTTAACGTGATAGCAAAGCCATGTATTGGTGCCATAACAAGTTATTTAGAACCATGGTTTTAGTTAAGCTACCCGACTTGTGTGACTCATTCAATTTGTCACATCTAGTTAAAGACAATATTATTCTTATGATGTAAGAAAAATGAAAATGTGAATAAAGATTTTATTTATATAATATATGATGATTGGGAAAGAACTTGTAAAAAGGTAAAGACGGAAGGTAAATAAATACAAAAACGACAATCAAACAGTTCATTGATGTGTTGCCTGCTCGTTTGGTTGATACTATTAATGAATATTTGTTTATATTTAAGGGGTGACAAAAACGTTAATATTAACTGATGTCGCAACTTGCAAGTGGTCCACAACGTGAAAAGTACATATATAAATTATTAATTGTTTGGGAATCGGGATCATCAGGGCAATAACAGTCAAAAAAAATTAATGATCCATAATGCTAAAAACGTGTAGGTCAAAAAGTTGATCAAATTCATCTATAACATTATAATTTGAAAGATCAAATGTTCAGAAGATGAAGAACAAATTTACAATACTAAGTTTTTATTAAAGGAAAAAAAAAACAACATTTTTTTACGGCAGAGATAGAAAAAACATAAATAACTTTTACACGTTATGAGGTAAAATGTTCAAACATTTTTTTTCTGATCAATAAGCTTCAATTAACCTGAAATAAAACCAGTAAATTTAAAAATGGTAAATGGCATACACGGATATAACAATCATTTAAGCATGTTAATAGGTGATTTCACAATTTTTGTCCGTACATAGTATTATTAATAATAGATATTTTTTATATATTAAGTGTTTTAAAACGATGTTGCAACTTGCAAGCCAACTATATATATCCAACCATAAATATAATATTTTGACGTCCAAAAATGA
This sequence comes from Arctium lappa, assembly GCA_023525745.1. Classification (NCBI taxonomy): domain Eukaryota; kingdom Viridiplantae; phylum Streptophyta; class Magnoliopsida; order Asterales; family Asteraceae; genus Arctium; species Arctium lappa. Next base: position 44,451,885 of record CM042063.1, read on the forward strand.
ATGCGAACCATAAGTTATGACTATATATTAATCAGTAATTTAAACATCATTTTCTTGGTATATACTCTCATGTCACATGCTCTTGATTAATAAATAATTTAATATTCCTTCATAGGTCCTTATAACATATAATTAATATAAGACAAGTGGTGTTGCTTGGATTTTGTTTGTACCTTCAAAGTGTTTCAGTCATGAATGTAACGGGATTTTGACTAGAGTTGCACTACTAGAAAAATCGAAATTTCTGACGAAAATTACCGAGGGACAAAAACCGTCGGTAAATAGCGACGGAATACCAACGGATTTTGAATTTTAACGATGAAAAATTTTGCCGTCGGTAAAAATCCCCATCCGTCGGTAAAATAATGTTTTCCGACGGATTACCGACGGACCCTTTAATATTTTTATTTATTTTTATTATATATTCCGTCGGTAATCCGTCGGTAAATAATTAAATTATTGTTATTTTTTTAAATTAAAAATCCGTCGGTAATTACCGACGGAACATTTAGTATTTTAATTTTCATTTATTTTTATTACATATTTCGTCGGTAATTCATCGGTAAATAATTAAACTATTATTATTTTTTTAAAATTAATTTTGGATTTTATATGTCATCACTTGTGTGTTTGGGCCTTAATAAGTCAACAACAATCATAATGGGCTTTGATGGGTTCAATTGACTTACTGGTTAGTATTGAGATATGTTGATTTAGTTGATTTATCGAACCGACTGCAAACCATATGCATATATATGTGATACATATGTTAGTACAAAACACGTATTAATTTTAATATAGTATTATGTTGGGCCTTAATAAATTGTAAAATGTCATACTGGTGGTTGAGTGGTTCCTAACGGGGTATAATGGTGCTTAGTTGTCTAATTGACCCGAATACACGACACATTCATCTATGAAGTCGATACGTGTAAATAAACACATAATAAGTCATCACTTGTATATTTGGGCCTTAATAAGTCAATCGGCCTTTAAGGGGTTCTATTGGTCTTTAAAGAGTTTCATTAGGCCTTAATAGATCTATCAGGGTTTAAAGGGTTCTATTGGGCTTTAAAGGGTTCTATTGGGCTTTAAAGGGTTTCATTGGGCCTTAAGGGATTCTATCGAGCTTTAAAAGGTTACATTAGGCTTTAAAGGGTTCCATATGGCCTTAATGAATCTATCGGGTTTTAAGGGATTCTATCGGGCTTTAAAGGGTTCTATTGGGCTTTAAAGGGTTTCATTGGATCATAATAGATTTATTGGGCTTTAAAGGGTTTCATTGGGCCTTAATGAATCTATCGGCTTTTAAGGGGTTATATTGAGCTTTAAAGAGTTTCATTAGACCTTAATGGATCTATCAGGGTTTAAAGGGTTCTATCGAGCTTTAAAGGGTTCTATTGGGCTTTAAAGGGATTCATTGGGCCTTAAGGGATTCTATCGGGCTTTAAAAGGTTACATTGGGCTTTAAAGGGTTTCAATATGGCCTTAATGAATCTATCGGGTTTTAAGGGATTTGTAACACCCTAAAAATTAGCGGAAAATAAAATTTCGAAAGTTCGGCAATAGACTCGACTTGCGGAATAAGGTGTTACAATTCCAATATACAAAATCATCCCAACGGGGTATAGAGTAGACATTAACGTGGTAAATAGCTGAAGCATAAAACGACAACCTACTAATCTACAATTGATTAACTAGATTAGGGTCAGGTGTCGCTATCCTTCCAAATATATCTTCAAAAATCACTGGACGATGGTCACTAGATATCCTCAAAAAGACCACTCACGACCCCAAGGTCGCTCCCTCAGTCCTGGTGTGCCCCACTGCTAAGATAACCTGCCACATGACAATCAAGAGCAAGTGTTAGGCTAAAGCCTAGTGAGAACAAGCCAAGAAATCAAATAAACCATTAGTGATTAAACATGGTACAAATAACACCAATCACATAACGAGCTCAACCCCTCTAGATTTGTTGCTCAAAACACCAAGTCAACCCTCTGGATCTATTATTGAGAGTTCCCAAAACAGGGGGAACCCAAGCACCATATGGAATTACACCTTACTGCACCATGAGACGCTGCCCGACCGTATAGGCCCACACCTTACTTATCATGGCAACCCGATGCCTATTCCGTGCTAAAACGTGAACCAAATGCCCAAAACCGGGGACATAGGAACACAGTGCCTATGGATCCATTGCACAAGACTCAAAGCCGAAGCATATCATTTCAGAGCATATTCATATTAAATCAAATATACAGGCAATTCATATGAACAATGGTTCAATTTAATAAATCTTGAGTCTTGAAATAATGGGATTTTTAGAAAGCATTTCCCACCAACAATAAGCCACTTTAAAACGAGGTTTTCCACATTTAAATAATACATTTATCCCATAGCATTTGTAATACAGACTGATTTAGCTTAAAGGACTCACCTCATATTTCTTCCTGTTTATAGTCTGCTTCTTACGATTGTTACCTACGACAACACCGATTAAATCGGTAAGCCAAAAAAAATATAGACAACTCACTGACTTACAACACTTGAATACAAAACACTATACACTGCCGAACACAGTACCGGTCGAGTACCACTTATCGGTCGAAACAACAATACCGGTCGAATGCCAACACCGGTCGAACCGACATCCGGTCGAAACAACATATCGGTCGAAACAACATATCGATCGAAACCGACATACCGGTCGAAACAACATATCGGTTGAACCGACTTCCGGTCGAACCCAATATCGGTCGAGATCGATCAAGACCATCTTCCCGGTCTTATTGTGATGGGACGTTTACAGAACCCAGATCAAACTCAAAATATGTAAATCTCGAAATCAAACGGTTAAAAACCTTCACAACGAGATTCTATACAGCAGATAGTACTTAGATCAAAGCATTAAGCTAGATTCGTACCTTGATTTGGAGAAAATCGATCGACCTCTTTTTCTCCTGCTTCCTTCTCTCTCTCTCTCTGATTTCTTTAGAAATCAGATTTGTGATATTTAGAAAATATCTAAAACTTGATTTATATTTATATAACGCAAGTTACATTTTACTCCCCTGAACTTCGGGTAAAGGTCAACTTTTCACCCAACTCCAAAATAGCGGGTGTTACAATCCTCCCCAACTTGGAGAATATTTCGTCCTCGAAATCTCGGCTATGGAAAGAGGTGAGGGTACCTCCGCTTCAAGTCCTCTTCCGCTTCCCAAATCACATTGGCACCCGGCACCCCGATGGTGCTTCCACTGAACCTTGACCATTGTGACTTCTCGGTGATGAAGCTTCTTCGTCTTCCTTTCCAAAATCGCCTCAGGTTCTTCAACGCAACGATTTCCCTCATCCACTCTGATCTCGGAGAGTGGGATGACACTCTCCTCCTTTGCTAGACACTTCCGTAGATAGCACACGTGAAACGTGTTATGAATTCCCTTCATCTCTGGTGGAAGTTCCAGTTGATAAGCTTGAAGTCCTACCCGCTTAGTCACAGTGAACGGTCCAAGGAAACGGGGGCTCAACTTCCCACGTTTCCCAAATCTAATAATTCCCTTCCAAGGGGACACCTTCAACATAACTCGATCTCCCACTTGGAATTCCATTGGCCGTCTTTTCTTATCGGCATAACTTTTCTGTCGATCTTGGGCCGCCTTCATACGCTCGCGGATGCCCTTGACCTTGTCCGCCATTTCTTGCACAATTTCAGGTCCGGCGAACTGCTTTTCCCCCTCCTCGAGCCAACATACGGGAGTTCGACACTTGCGACCGTATAACGCTTCAAACGGTGCCATTCCTATACTCGAGTGGTAGCTATTATTGTACGCGAACTCTACCAAAGGCAGGTGCGTATCCCAACTACCCCCAAAGTCGATCACACACGATCTTAACATGTCTTCCAGGGTCTGTATTGTCCTCTCGCTCTGGCCGTCAGTTTGAGGATGGTAGGCGTCGTGCTCAACTTCACACGTGTACCCAATTCCTTTTGTAACCCGTCCCAAAAATGCGACGTGAACCGACTATCCCAATCAGAGACAATAGATAGCGGCACCCCGTGCCGGGAAATTACTTCATCGATGTACAACTTTGCCAATCTATCCATTGGCAAGGTCTCCCGCATGGCCAAGAAGTGAGCGCTTTTGGTCAAGCGGTCCACTATAACCCAAATGGCGTCGTGACCTTTCAAGGTCCTTGGTAGCTTTGTCACGAAATCCATCGTGATGTGATCACATTTCCACTCCGGAATTTCCAAGGATTGCAAACTTCCGTAAGGTCTTTGGTGTTTAGCCTTCACTTGCAAACAAGTTACACACTGTTCCACATAGCGTGCCACATCAAGCTTCATGATTGGCCACCAATAATGCAATTTCAAATCTCTATACATTTTCGTGCTTCCTGGGTGAATGGAGTATTTTGACTTGTGGGCATCTTCGAGAAGAAGTTCTCTATTACCCCTAATCTTAGGCACCCAAATTCGCCCATTGAAAAGCTTCACCCCTCGACTATCTTCAGTCAACAGAAGATGTTGTTTTGCCATGACTTCCTCTTTGAGATTTTCCTCTAGCAAGGCTTCGGCTTGCGATTCCTTGATTCTGTCAATGAGTGTTGAAGTTATTTCAATCCATCCAAAGGTAGCACGAGAATTTTCCCCCCTGACTTTCCGACTCAAGGCATCGGCAACAACGTTTGCCTTACTCGGATGGTAGAGCAACTCGCAGTCATAATCCTTCAACAACTCCAACCATCTCCGCTGCCTCATGTTTAGCTCTTTCTGATCAAAGATATGCTTCAGACTCTTGTGATCGGTGTAAAGAGTGCATTTCGTACCGTAAAGGTAGTGTCGCCATAATTTCAGTGCAAACACCACCGCTGCCAATTCCAAGTCATGAGTAGGGTAGTTGACTTCGTGCACTTTAAGCTGCCTTGATGTGTAAGCGATCACCTTCCCTCTTTGCATCAGGACACAACCCAAACCTATCTTAGACGCATCGCTGTACACCACAAAGTCTTCCGTCCGGTCAGGTAAGGATAGGATGTGAGTTTCACAAAGCTTCTTTTGTAAGGTGCGGAACGCCTCTTCTTGCCTCTCGGTCCACACAAATTTCACGTTCTTCCGGGTCAAGGCCGTCAACGACGAGGCTATCTTCGAGAAATCTTGAATGAATCTCCGGTTGTACCCTGCCAAACCTAGGAAACTTCGGATTTCAGACGAACTCTTGGGAGGTTCCCAATTCGTCATCGCCTCTATCTTTGCAGGATCCACTTTTACTCCCTCCTTTGAAACCACATGCCCCAAAAACTGAACCTCTGGGAGCCAAAAGTCGCACTTTGAGAATTTCGCGTAAAGTCTTTCTCGCCTTAAGACATCCAACACTTCACGGAGATGTTGCTCATGCCCTTCTTCATTCTTGGAGTAAACTAGGATGTCGTCGATGAACACGATTATGGATTTGTCGAGGAATGGTCGACACACTCGGTTCATCAAGTCCATAAATATTGTCGGTGCGTTGGTTAGGCCGAATGGCATCACTAGAAATTCATAGTGCCCATAACGAGTTCTAAATGCTGTCTTTGGGATGTCGCTCTTTGCTACCTTCACTTGGTGATACCCCGATCGAAGGTCGATCTTTGAGAAACAACCTACTCCCTGAAGTTGATCGAACAGATCGTCGATTCTCGGAAGTGGATACCTGTTCCTTACCGTCACTTTGTTCAGTTCCCTGTAGTCAATACACATTCTCATTGCACCGTCCTTTTTCTTGACGAATAGGACCGGAGCTCCCCAAGGTGACGAGCTCGGTCGGATGAAACCTTTCTCAAGAAGGTCTTGGAGTTGAACCACCATCTCTTGCATTTTGGTAGGAGCCAAACGATAAGGAGCTCGAGCAATAGGAGCCGCTCCTGGAATGAGGTCAATACGAAAGTCCACAACACGATCGGGTGGCAACCCGGGAAAGTCTTCCGGAAATACATCGGGAAACTCGCGTACCACCCTAACATCTTCTAGTTTCCGTTGGCCGAGTTTGGTATCGATAGCATAAGCCAGGAAAGATAAACATCCTTTCGCCAAACACTTCCTAGCTTTGATCACTGAAATGATCGCCACATCGCCTTTCCTTCCTTCGCCGTAGATTATTATCGCTTCTCCGTTTGCCACGGGTAATCGAATAATTTTTTTTGAACATACAATTTCGGCCTGGTTCTTAGATAACCAGTCCATACCCACAACCACATCGAATCCGCCAATTTGCATAGGTAATAAGTTAATGGGAAATTTCTTTCCCTTAAGCTCTAAGGTGCAATCTCTAAGAATATTATGAATTAGAACTTGACCTCCATTTGCTATTTCTACCACGACAGCATTCTCTAGCATACTCTTAGACATAGCAAGCCTTTGACAGAACAATTCAGATATGAACGAGTAGCTAGCACCAGAATCAAATAACACACGTGTAGGTACGGAATTTAGAAAGAACGTACCCGACACCACATCGGTCGATGCTTTAGCTTCCTCTGACGACATCTGGAAATCTCTTCCAGTCGACCGCGGAGGTTCCATCTTCTTCCCGCCAAATCCCCCAGTCTTGAGTTTCGGGCACTCCGCCCTTACATGCCCCGGTTCCTTACATTCGAAACATATTTGCCCCTTAAGAGGGCAATCTCGGAACGTGTGACCCGTCTTCCCGCACTTGTAGCACATTCCGGGAACAAAGTTGCATGGGCCAAAATGTTTGCTTCGGCACTTGGAGCACCACTTGGCATCACGTCTAGGATCGGCTCTCCGCGGAGCGCTGCTGTTGGCATAGAAAGGTTTCTTTGAGGGCATCGAGCTTCCCTCCCATTTCCTCTTCTCGACTTGGCGACCACTTTAATCCCTGCCGAGGATGTAAGCATCCTCCATGAGTTGAGCTTCTTCCATTGCCTCCCGAAGGGTGGAAGTCTTTGTTACGCGTACCATCGACATCATGTCCGATGGGAGGCCCTTGATGTAAGCCTTGATCTTATCTTTCTCTGTCGAGACCAAGCATCCCACAAAACCCAACTTGTCCATGAAGAGACGGTTGTACTCCCTTACAGACATACCTCCTTTCTTCAAGTTCTGAAATTCCTCCATGATTCGATCCAACGACCTCTCGTTACAGTACTCTTCTAGGAGTTTCTCTTTGAAGGTAGACCAAGACAGTTGGTCCAGAACAGTCGGTTCAAGCGAAGCAGAATACACATCCCACCAAGTAAGAGCTATACCCCGTAACATTTTGGAACCAAAGATAACCCTCTGCTCCTCCCCACATTCACTTGAGCGAAAAGCTTGCTCCATCTCTCAAACCCAGGCCATACAATCTAGGGGATTGTCCGAGCCTTTAAATTCTGGGGGTCGGCAACCCAGAAAAGCTTTGAACGTGCAAGTCTGCGCCGCTTGACTGACACCCAGGGCTGCAGTCACCACAGGGGAAATTACAGGTCCCGTACCCCCGGATCCTGCAACAATCACATTTTCGCCAACCGTTTCGGGCCTACGGTTGTTAGCGTCTCGGTCCTCAAGGAGTTTCAAGAATACTTCCTGCTGTTGCACCATGGCCCAATTCATGGCCAACATCATACGATCCATCATTCTCGTCTCTGCCGTCACTTTCTCGATAATAGGCTCTGCAGCCTCCAAATTGCGTCGAGGAATGTGATTGAGTCCTCCACCGAGCACATCACTCACATGCACTGTTTCCCCCACTACAGTCGCCAGCGGATGGTCGACCGTAGGTATGTCGGCCTCCTGGCCTTCCGGACGATTCCTGGTATTAACCATGGTTCTGCTGAACGCAATCATGCAAAAGAACGGGATAAGGATTACGGAAAACACGGAGAACGTACTACTACACTTATCAATTATTATCAAAACAGTAATTTAAGTATGCCCACGTAAAACATTTTCATAATAACGTTAGCTAATTGAATTTATGAACATATAATACGTAAGAGTTCTTATTACCATTATCACAACTTTCAATTTGTGCAAGTTTCCGTTGACCCTAAGACCATCCTATCTTAGAAGGTCTACCCCATCTCACTAGTCATAGCTTAATAGTCTCGGCTTAAGTCTAGGCATCTTACAGTCATACCTAATTCACTTAAAACAAGGCTCTGATACCAACTTGTAACACCCTAAAAATTAGCGGAAAATAAAATTTCGAAAGTTCGGCAATAGACTCGACTTGCGGAATAAGGTGTTACAATTCCAATATACAAAATCATCCCAACGGGGTATAGAGTAGACATTAACGTGGTAAATAGCTAAAGCATAAAACGACAACCTACTAATCTACAATTGATTAACTAGATTAGGGTCAGGTGTCGCTATCCTTCCAAATATATCTTCAAAAATCACTGGACGATGGTCACTAGATATCCTCAAAAAGACCACTCACGACCCCAAGGTCTCTCCCTCAGTCCTGGTGTGCCCCACTACTAAGATAACCTGCCACATGAAAATCAAGAGCAAGTGTTAGGCTAAAACCTAGTGAGAACAAGCCAAGAAGAAAAGAGTACTAAACCCAAATCGATGTCACGCGGTGAGTATAGCCATGAGCTAAGTCAAGAAATCAAATAAGCCATTAGTGATTAAACATGGTACAAATAACACCAATCACATAACGAGCTCAACCCCTCTAGATTTGTTGCTCAAAACACCAAGTCAACCCCTCTGGATCTATTCTTGAGAGTTCCCAAAACAGGGGGAACCCAAGCACCATATGGAATTACACCTTACTGCACCATGAGACGCTGCCCGACCGTATAGGCCCACACCTTACTTATCATGGCAACCCGATGCCTATTCCGTGCTAAAACGTGAACCAAATGCCCAAAACCGGGGACATAGGAACACAGTGCCTATGGATCCATTGCACAAGACTCAAAGCCGAAGCATATCATTTCAGAGCATATTCATATTAAATCAAATATACAGGCAATTCATATGAACAATGGTTCAATTCAATAAATCTTGAGTCTTGAAATAATGGGATTTTTAGAAAGCATTTCCCACCAACAATAAGCCACTTTAAAACGAGGTTTTCCACATTTAAATAATACATTTATCCCATAGCATTCGTAATACAGACTGATTTAGCTTAAAGGACTCACCTCATATTTCTTCCTGTTTATAGTCTGCTTCTTACGATTGTTACCTACGACAACACCGATTAAATCGGTAAGCCAAAAAAAATATAGACAACTCACTAACTTACAACACTTGAATACAAAACACTATACACTGCCGAACACAGTACCGGTCGAGTACCACTATCGGTCGAAACAACAATACCGGTCGAATGCCAACACCGGTCGAATGCCAACACCGGTCGAACCGACATCCGGTCGAAACAACATATCGGTCGAAACAACATATCGATCGAAACCGACATACCGGTCGAAACAACATATCGGTTGAACCGACTTCCGGTCGAACCCAATATCGGTCGAGACCGATCAAGACCATCTTCCCGGTCTTATTATGATGGGACGTTTACAGAACCCAGATCAAACTCAAAATACGTAAATCTCGAAATCAAACGGTTAAAAACCTTCACAACGAGATTCTATACGGCAGATAGTACTTAGATCAAAGCATTAAGCTAGATTCGTACCTTGATTTGGAGAAAATCGATCGACCTCTTTTTCTCCTGCTTCCTTCTCTCTCTCTCTCTCTGATTTCTTTAGAAATCAGATTTGTGATATTTAGAAAATATCTAAAACTTGATTTATATTTATATAACGCAAGTTACATTTTACCCCCCTGAACTTCGGGTAAAGGTCAACTTTTCACCCAACTCCAAAATAGCGGGTGTTACAAGATTCTATCGGGGCTTTAAAGGGTTCTATTGGGCTTTAAAGGGTTTCATTGGGTCATAATGGATCTATAAGAGTTTAAGGGGTTCTAATAGGCTTTAAAGGGTTTCATTAAAATTCGTTAAAGGGTTCTATTGTGCTTAGTGTCCCTTAGTGGATCTATCGTGGTTTAAAGGGTTCTATTGGGCGTTGAAAGGTTTCATTGGGCCTTAATGGATCTATCGGGCTTTAAAGGGTTCTATTGGGCTTCAAATTGTTTCACAGGGCCTTAATGAATCTATCGGGATTTAAATGGTTCTGCTGGGCTTTAAATGGTTTCATTGGGTCTTAATGGATCTATTTGACTATTAATTAATATATTATATTACTATAACTTTGCTTTAATTATATTATTAAATATGTAATTGACTATTTTTTCTAGATGTCATTGAAATATATAAGATAATCATTGAATTCTAACAAAATACTTAATTTTTTTATATAAAAAACATTATATTATTAAGCCTAAATAAATTATTATTTAATAATTTGAATTAAAAAAAAATTCTAAAGGATAATTACCGACGGATTTTCCGTCGGAAATCCGTCGGTAAATATTAGTATATATAAAAAAACAAACGTGCCCTAATGACAGTATTTTAATCGCGCCTCTTTTGTTTTGTTCTCTCTAGAATCAACGGCTTCTTTGGAATCGCACTGCTTCTTTGAATCAACTTCTTCTTGGAATCGAAGGTACCATCGATTAAGTCTCTGTACCATCGATTAAGTCTTATGTCGATTGTTGAAATCTCTGGAATCGATTAAGGTACCATCGATTTCTGTTCTCTCTGGAATCGACGACTTCTTATGTCGATTGTTGAAATCTCTGTACCATCAATTAAGTCTCTGTACCATCGATTTCAACAACCATATATCATTTGTTGAAATCTCTGAAATCGATTGTAATCGATTGTTGTTGAAATCTCTGAAATTTAACAGAGACTCGGGTACCATATTAAAACACATATTCTTGCATGATTGTTGTATCTATGGAAATAAAAAACAATAGATGTACTACTAATAATCTCTTTTTAACAAGCACTAATCCTTCTAATGGCATTTTAGGCTTTGCCCCTACTTATTATACTTGTGGTTTACGTTAGTTTCCAGCTCATTAAGCTTATTGTGATTTTATTCAGATCCAAGCATAACTCATATTAGTTAAGTGTTAACTCGTTGTATATCATGTTAAAGTGAGTTTTCTTATAAGCTTTTCAAACCGAAATGCATATGTTATTAAATGTTTGATATGTTGAGATGATACATTATTGGTATGAACGATTATGTTATCGTTGAATGTGTTACGTATTATTATTATTGGTTGTGCTTGAATGCCAACACATGTTTTGTTTATATAATTTGGGTTTATTTTTGTTTATTTACTGGGTAGCAATGGGTATATGAATGACTATCATACCTTCATGATGTCAAATTGTATGAGATTATTGCCGGAACCAAGGAGATATCCTATGGGTTTGAGTTAGGTTAAGTTAACTTGAGGTGAATGTTCTTATTACCTAATCACTTTGTGTACAGTTTCAAGCTGCTAATATTGAAGCAAGCTGCTTTTGCATGTACCAATTGCCTATAAATGGAATTTTCAGATCTCTGTGGTAGAAAATATATAGCGGTATGCTCTCTATGTGTCTCTCATGGTTGTTGTCTGTTACTATTGATAAAGGGTATCTTATTGTGGACCTAGAATCTTCTGTTCCGATTTAGAGGTTGACAAGCGGTAATGTATTAAACAATTAAAGAGTCGGTAGACTTCAATAGACTTCTAACTTCGTTGACACCTACGGTTTGACTTTCCAATAGTCAAACCATTACACGTAGGGTTTTAAAGTCATCAAAAAACCTTCTAGACCTATGGTTTGACTTTCAAGTAGGCAAACAATTACATGTCGTGCTTTCAAGTCATTCAATAGACTTCTAACTTCGTTGACACTTACGATTTGACTTTCCAATAGTCAAACCATTACACGTAGGGTTTTAAAGTCATCAAAAAATCTTCTAGATCTATGGTTTGACTTTCAAGTAGGCAAACAATTACATGTCATGCTTTCAAGTCATTCAATAGACTTCTAACTTCGTTGACACCTACGGTTTGACTTTCCAATAGTCAAACCATTACGTGTAGGGTCTTAAAGTCATCCAAAACTTCTCTATACCACTTGTACTGATTATGTCGACTAATTACTTCTTTCGTTGTTGTAGTTATTGAATTTGTCGACAGATAGAGGATGTATGTATAAAAAGAATGACCATCAGGGATTTCTTAGGGTCGATTATATTGTTGCAATGGACAGTTTTTTGGACTATGCCTACACCAATGTAGGGACGGTTGAAAGGAAACCTACGCGTAATGGGATAGTGCTTCGTATCAGATGCCCTTGTAGGAAGTGTGAAAACTCACGCTTTAAAGAAAGAGATGAGGTGAGGCTGCATTTGATGAAGCATGGTTTCATGCCTGATTATACCATATGGTGGGGACATGGTGAAACCTTTTACTATGCACCTAATCAAGACGTGGGTCAATCTTCTACTACTCTAGTAGTAGATCACAATGAAAGGTATGTTGAAATGGTGAATGATCACATGATACATGATGACATGACATGGGAAGAAGAAACCCCTAATCCGTCTACCCAAGGGTTTTTTAACATGTTACAAGTTGCTGACGAGCCTTTATGGGATGGGTGTTCAAATTACTCGAAATTAGGAGCTGCGACGAGATTGTTGAATTGGAAGGCAGAATGTAATGTACCCGAGACGACTTATAACCGATGATGTTGGATCGTCTTCGGGTTTGTATTTTAGTCCATTAAACTAGCTTTAATTTATTTTATTTAATCCAAACAATATGTATGCAGTTGCTTTATAGTTGGCCGCCTCATCTGGACGTCAACGTTCTACTTGCCCTCCGGCGTACCGTGATGAGCAAGTAAGCGGATATGATGTGTGATGCCCGTCAGCATGCCACCGATCAGCTAAAAGTTATCGATGGTATAGATTTCGATAATCATGACTACCGGATGCTTATCCCATACCCCCCCCCCCCGAGTGGATAATGAATGATTATTGGATCCAGATGATTGATCGGGTAAGCGTTATTAAATGTTTTAATCTGGTTGTACAATTTGATTTACGTCTTCTTTTTAACAGGCATGGAACAACGATGTGTTCCGACGTACATGTAAGGCTAATAAGTCCAACCGTAATACCAAGTATGCGGGACTGACATCGAGACACTGTTGCGGATCCATTTCTACTGCTCAACATCGGGACCGCATGGTAATTTATCATCCACTACACTAAATGTATATAGTTGATGAATATAAACCTATATATACATGATATTTTTACCTATTGACATTTGAAGTTGTCTATTGTAGAGAGATGCATGGGGCCGTGATCCTACTCTTGGGGAGGTCTATGAGAGGACGCACTGCAGCAACAGGAAACTTGTACCGGGTGCGACCGACCCGTCCACGGATCCTCCGGTCTACCCTTACCCAAAGGCGGCCGACTTTGCGGTTAGTTCCATTATAGCACACTAGATTATTTTTCTATATATGTACACGTGTATATAAGTGGCATATGTATCAGCAATTGCCTATAAGAGTATGTGTATGCGTACATGTCTATATATGTATGAATGTTTATATGTCTGTATATGTATGTGTGTGTGTATATATATATATATATATATATGTACATATGTACATGTATTGCTTATGTATATATTTGTTTGTTTTACAAGATATATAGAAATGATAACAAACTTTGTTACAGAGTTATGTAATTTGATTCATTTAGTTTGGGCTGCCATTGTTGGGCAGACAATAGGATTGTTTTGATATTACACAAATAATGGTTACATATGTACATGTATTGTTTATGTATATATTTGTTTGTTTTACAAGATAGATAGAAATGATGACAAACTTAGTTACAGAGTTGTGTAATTTGATTCATTTAGTTTGGGCTGCCATTGTTGGGCAGACGATAGGATTTTTTTGATACTACACAGATAATGGATATGTTCAAATTACAGTCGAAATGCTGCTGAGTTTTCTATATGTTAATACATTGTTTTGGTAAAACTATAGGGCAAGTACGGAGAGATTAAGGCGGAGGAGTACCCCGACTTACCTCCTGACGTTGTTCCACCCAATGACACAGAGTTGTGGAAGCGTAGTGTCGGAGGACGACGTAAGGGCCGCTTTTTTGGATTCGGGACTCAGAATCCCGAATATGCTATGTCCGGTGATTCAGGTGCCGGTGCGAGCGGGAGCTCTCACCACGAAGAGGAGGTATGTATGCTTGTCAAATGTGTAATAGTTATATGTTTGTCAAATGTAGTCTAACATTGTTTTATGTTTGTCAAATGTTGAATTCAAGTTGGATGCGCTTAAAGAGGAGGTACGACAAGAAAGAGAAGCGAGACTCAAAATGGAGGAGGACGTGAGACAAGACAGAGAAGCAAGGAAAACATTGGAGGAGAGATTGGAATAGTTTGAAGCCTTGGTGAGGCCGTTTGGAAGTTCCTCCGCTCCCCTCCCCCTCCCCCTCCCCCTCCCCCCGCAGTTTAGTTTGTTTTGTATTGGGATAACTAACGTTGAATTTAATTTATGGATTTAGGATACAATAGTGTTTTGTAATGGTTTTTGCACAGGGGGTTTAATGGTTTTTGCACAGGGGTTATTGGCCTTTATGAACAGGTTTTTATAAAAAAAATTATGCATTTTTAATTATTTTTTTAATTAAAATAACAATTACCGACGGTTTATCCGTCGGTAATGTTTAAATAATATAATCTAATATTTTAAAAAAATTAATTTTAATTTAATTTAAATAAATTTACTGACGGCATAGCCGTCGGTAATTTTAGGCCGTCGGTAATCCGTCGGTAAAATAAGGCCGTCGGTAATCCGTCGGTAAAATCTAGCCGTTGCTAAGCCGTCGGTAAATAACTATCCGTCGGTAACCCGTCGGTAAACTTCGTCGTCACTTATTCGTCGTTAATCCGTCGGTAATACTGACCGTCGGTAATCCGTCGCTAAATACCGTCGGTAATCCGTCGCTAAATCAAGTTCCTACAAGATAATTTCCGACGCCGATTACCGACGGATTACCGATGGATCGGGCCGTCGGAAATTTCTGTTTTTTTTTGTAGTGTTTGTGTTGGACGGTATGGCTCGTTATATATGGTTTATCCAGTTCGTTAGAAAAGCAGGTTTCGATAACCATTTTGGAAATATGGGTGGGATCGTGCAAATTAATCGGCGGGCTCGGACAATGAAAAAAGAAAATTGGACAGGCTCGTCCGACCCGTTATCTAATTATAGTCGATTAACTTTTTTATATAATTAATATTGTATTAATAAAAGTTTAGAAGTGGTTTTGAGTTGCACTCCCCCTATTAAGTACCAACAATTTCCCAAATATATATTATATGTGATATGTCATAATGTCATATAGTGTGTCTAGGATCTCAATTTTGAAATATTAGGTAGTTAAATATATATATATATATATATATATATATATATATATATATATATTTATTTATTTTTATTTTTTTTGGAAAGGGTGTCCTGGGCCTTTGGCCCATACTAATCCCTTAGCAATGAAACCGACTGCTAAAGTATGCAGCCCTGAGGTTATACCCAGTGACCACAAAGTTGTGAATGCAAGGAATCGAACCCGGGTTGAACGCTATGAACTCCCCATGTGATTACCGCTACATCACAAACCTTGTGGTCAGGGTAGTTAAATATTTTGTTGTTGAGGAATGCGAAATTCGAAGGGTGATAATTTTGGAGAGAAAAAGTTCATACTCCATATTTGTGAAAAAAATACTTTTTTTCTTACATTGTGTAATTAATATATTTTACGTTTTTTTAGTTGGAAAAAGATTATGTATTATGGATAATTTTACATAATTTATCATTTTATAAGTTTGTTTAAATGTAAAATTTTTAGGTCCATTAGTCCGTTGGCAATCCCTGCCCGCTTATTGGATAGGTATGGGCGAGTTCTCAATCCCGTAAATGATCACCTCTAATTTTGACCTTTTGATTTACTTTTGACGAGTGAATGATATATCAAATAATAACAGGGGGTATATGTTGCCTTCTCGAACGTCCACAACATTCGTCTTACAACTATCATGAAGAGGAAAACTGTGTTGTCTAGAGACAGGTATATGGTCCCCAGGTTGGATATTGATGCCTTATTTATGAATTTCCACCTCCTCACCGGTTACCGATAGGAAAATTCAGCTAGTACTAAATATCAAATGATAAATATAAGGCATGGTCAGTTGGTCACCATACGAAGTGAATAATTGTTTCAAGAATAGGTCAAATAGATGGATTGTTGACCCATTCGTCAACACTTTTTTCCTCCCACTTGTCATTTATTGTAAAAGAAAAATACAAATAGAAAAAAAAAACAAGTTCAATGTATTTTTATAATTTTTTATATATCAGAATAAAAATATTTACGAATGATCAATTATATCATTTGATCCATTTTTACTCCATTTGTCAAGTATGAGTGTCAATAACATCTGAGATGGTCAAAATTATCTTTGTCAAAAAATCGTTCTTTCATGTATTCTCGTGCCGACTTGATTATTATGTCATTAATGATATGATTACGAGATTACAAACAAATATCTAATGGATGCACAAATAAATATAATTAAATTATATGTATAAATAATCAATTAGCTTGTATATGTATGTTCTTATGTCTTTATCAAGTTCATTCAATTAAATGGTAGGTAAGGTGTCCCTATTTTTTTGGAACGTAGGTGGATTTTGTAACGAAACTATAAATACAATGTATGCATACACATGATACAAGTCTAGTCTTTTAGCCATCAACAATGGGGCCTTTAAAGAAATCATAATGTTGTGTCGCTTTTTAGCATCCAAATTCTTTATCTGTCTTTTAAACCATATAAATATAAGTATATACATGATACAAGTCAAACTATGCTTTAAATTTGTGTCACACGGAACATAAGGAAGCATACAAACAGTCGAATATTCCCTGATTCGATAAAGATATTTATGGCTCAAATCGTCCATCACAAGATCTTTTAATCCCTTTTAACTGTCCAATACGTAAAAGTCAAGCACACATTTTCATCTTTCGACTTTACAGTTATAAAAACAAAATGGTGCTATCAAACACGTTATGCCTTTCATATTACACATAATTTACAATATAGTATACGTCATACAAAAACGTGAACCAAAAATGACGTATAATGATCGTCAACCGGGACTTTATTTTTTTCGTATTTAGTATTATTATAATATTTTAAATTAAAATCTAAATTTAGAAATATAATAAATTTTGGAAAAGAAAAGTCTTTGGTGGGTGTAGTTCATGTGAATTCCATGTATATAAAGTCAATTGCTTTGCTTGATTTTTAATACATCAAATGGTAGATGAGTACAAGACTTCACAGGATAGGTGGTTATAATGGTAGATGACAAAGGCCTTTTTTTCTATTTGTATAATGTTTAATATATATTGCTTTAAATTTAAATTATTTCTCTTTAATATATATTAAAATACTTTTTTTCCTTAAAATCTTTTTTTGAGGTTGATCTAATAGAATTCCACATATTTTTATATGGTATCATAGCCAAATTCTACTACTCTAGAAACTTGACAATATGGACAATTTATACTCGTTTAGCCCCCTCTCGATAGTCATTCTCTTAAAATATCAAACTCGAACAGATTTTGACCATTTCTTTTCGATATATTTTAAAACGTTTTCTCTTTTTTTAAGACAATAATCTGATAAGATTTCACATGTTACAATAAAAATCTATTTGAACTTTTTATCCAACTTGTTTGTATTAGTAATTTAGTATGTATAAGGGGTGGGGAGGGGAGGGTATATGAGTAAATAGAAAGGTCCAACGGGTTATCATCATAAATAACCGTATTGGGAAAAATGTTTTACTTTTTAGTCATCTCCAAAAAAAATCCATAAAATAGCCAAGGAACCCCAAGTCAACACTACAAGACACTTTTTCTTGCGGTTTCTGACATTTTATGATGCATTCAGATGAAAAGTGGATCTATCGTAAAAATAAATTAACACCGCAGTTTGTGACACCATAAGGACATGCCTCGACGCACAAAAAAAACAAGTCAAAGTCACAGCTTGCAACACCGCAAGAACATACTGCAACTTGCGGTACCATAAAGACATGTCACAGCTTGCAACACAGCAAGAAAAAGTGTCTTGCGATGTTGACTTTACGTTTCTTGCTTGTTTTGTGGAGAAAAAAGTTTAGAGATGACTAAAACGTAAAAGTTTTTAGCCCATGTGGTATTGATGATAATAACCCCAAGCATGGATGGATCTAATGTATGGAATACGTTGGCACGTGCCACCGTATTATTTCTCCGACGAAGGGTAAAAAATTTTAGATTCGTGAAAGGTGCAACCGTATCGTCTTGGAAGGTGCTACCGTATTATTTTGGAAACTTCAGAAAGGTGCAACCGTACCTCGTAATCAACCAAAAAACCAAAAGAAACTATCGAAATCAACCAAAAGAAACCTAAAAAAATCTCTTGAAATCGATGTAAAAAACTTAAAAATCCCTCGAAATCAAGCAAACAACTTTAAAAATTCCTCGAAATTGTAGAATTAGGCTAAAAACACATCGGGTAGTATTGAACGTCTGTGAAAAGATAAAAACACGTCGATAAAAACAATGTTTTTTATAATTATTTTTTATCTATATTATATGATGCTATCTATGAAAAAATTTATGTATCCGTCCTTGACCCCAAGGTTGAAGGTAGACCTGGCAAAAACTGACACGACACGCTAACCCGACACGAACTCGACACGAAATAAACGGGTTTGGGTAATACATTTCAACCCGTTTAAGTAAACGGGTTGACACGACACGACACGACACGAAAATTAAACGGGTAAGGTCAAGGTCAAAATTTTCAACTCGAAAATGACCCGAATAACCCGTTTATATATATATATATAAGTTTTCCTTTTAATGCTATGGATTTTTAGTGTTTAGATTTGATTATAATTTTGAACTACAAATTTTGGATTTCTAATGCTTTCATTTGAATTTTGTATTTGTATTTTTTTGTGAATTTTCGATTTTTAATTTTAATTTTATAAATGTTAAACGGGTTAGGCGGGTCGGGTTAGGATTAGGATTTTCTGACCCTTTTATTAAACGGGTCGGGTTAGGGTTAAACAATTTCAACCCGTTTAACTTTGAATCCGATACGACACGTTTGCCAGGTCTAGACAGTTGGAGGTATAGGTCCCGCATATAACCGGATAAGTTAGGCCAAGAGACCTACTACCTCCACAAGTACATATATTTATTTCTTTTTTTGTCGGCTATTGTCACTCCATCCCTCTATCAATCATTTTATTTATTTAAAAATCTTATATAAAATTTATAAAACCAAAATTATTATTATTATTTATATCTTTACAATAATATATATATAGGTTGAGTTATGGTAGAAATTTAAAGTTGGATGAGGATTGTAGGGATTATTTTATTAGTGGAGGTTCATACACTACAAAACAGAGGCTTATCACCGACGGATTCATCCGTCGGTGATCCGTCGGTAAAATGAAAATCCGTCGGTAAATAGCCGTCGGTAAAGAGGTGGTCGATGTTCAAATTACCGACGGATCACCGACGGTTATGTTTTCCGACGGATCTCTGACGGCGAGGTTATTTCCGACGGATCACCGACGGTCTTCCTTTAGCGACGGATTACCGACGGATTCTTTCCGACGGATTCTTTCCGACGAATTTAGCGACGGATTTCCGACGGATATTTATTAAATAAAATTTAAATGCTTTTCGACGGATTACCGACAGATAATCCGTCGGTAATTTTTTTTTAAATAATTAAAAACTAAAATTTTCCAGTTTTTATCCCATACAAAACTTGCCAATTTTTAAATATTACTAATTCTTAAAGTGTACAAAATATCTATAAATACATAAACATAATCCTACGGAGGGGGAAAGGGGTGCTGATTGTTAAACTTGATCATGAACGCGTCAAACTGTGACATTCGTTCCTGCATCTGTCTCTTCTCTGCTTCATCTCTATCCAATCGCTCCTGCATCCGGATCCTCTCTGCTTCCTCTCTCTGTAGTCGCTCCTGCAACTGGATCCTCTGTGTTTCCTCTCTCTCTAACCTCTGCCTCAACTCCTCCAACTGAAATTCAACATTTGACAAACATATATAGAACAATGTCAGACAACATTTAACAAACATATGATTAACAATGTTAAACAACATTTGACAAGCATACCTCCTCATCGCGACGGCCGTGCATACTCCCGCTCGAACTGGCACCTGAATCACCGGTCATAGCATAATACGGATCCTGACTGGTCCCCCATCCAAAAAGACGGCCCTTACGCCGTCCTCCGACACTACGCTCCCACAACTCGGCGTCATTGGGAGGTACAGTGCCGGGAGGTAAGTCCGGGTACTCCTCATCCCTATTCCGATGGTAGGCATCCTACAGTTTACCAAATTAGACATTGTCAAGTCAACTAACCTATAGAAAATTCGGCAGCATTTCAACTGTGATTTGAACATATATCCATGACCTGCTTTTATGAAAACAATCCTATCGTCTGCCCAACAATTGGCAGCCCAAACTAAGTTTGCTATAATTTCTATCTATCTTATAAAACAAACAAATATCTAGTCATGTATAGTTGAACTTACCATCATATGAGCCGCCTTTGGATAAACGTAGATCGGAGGATCCGTGGTCGGACCAGTCGCACCCGGAACAAGCTTCATGTTGGTGCAGTGTGTAGCCTCCCAAACCTCGTCGTTGGTAGGCTCACGGCCCCATGCATCTCTCTACAATACACAACTTAAATTGTTAGTAGGTAATAAAATCATGTATATAGTACATATATTCATCAATTATATACATTTAGTCTAGTGTATGATAAATTACCAAGCGGTCCCGATGCATAGGGATACTAATAGATCCAGTACAGTGTCTGGATGTCATCCCCTCATACTCGGTGGCCCGATTGGCTGTATTGGCCGAAACTACACGCCGGAACGTGTCGGTGTTCCATACTTGTTAAAAAGAAGACATAAATCAATATAAATCCTAGTACAACCGTATACAAGTATTCAAAACAAAACAAAACAAACCTGCTCAATCATCTGGACCCAAAACTCACTCCGGATCCACTCTGGAGGGTGTGGCGCAAGAATCCTGTAGTCATGTCTGTCGAACTGGACACCATCAATGGCTAAAGACATTTCCTCGGCGAAGACACGTGCATCTCTCATCATGTCGAAGTACCTATTATGTAGGTGACGCCGATATGCAGCTAATACATCGGCGTCCATCTCAGGAGGCCAACTATAATACAACTGCAAACACATTGTTTGGATTAAGTAAAAATAAATCCACTCAATAAGTTAAATAGAGTAAAATACCTACTCGAAATCGATCCAGCAACCGTGGATAGTGCTCATTAGGGACATCCCTAAAATGAGCCCAAGGACCATCAAACATGGACTTAAAGACGACAATGGCCCTCCGGACTGCCGACTTGTCCTTAAACCTTCACAATTGTAAAATATACAACATAAAAAACACTAGGATCGGTTTATTATGTACTAGAATAAATAATAGATCACATCTACATACCCGTCCGCATCAGACAACAAAAGTGGTGGTCGCTGACTAGGCTGGGGCGTCTGTGATGCCACATTCGGGCCTCTAACCCTCGAGGCCACTGCTCTGTCATCAGACTGGATTTGATCTAGGCCGTCGACGGTGAACTCATCGGCCTGGGGGTCACCACACCCAGCGGAGTTTCTACTACCCATACCCCTACCACTCCTACTACCCCTACTACCCCTAAAAGGGTGTTCAGACATCTAAAAATAGAGAATGGTTAACACAAAATGATATAAGTGTACATAAATCATAAGACCCAAAAATAGAGAATGTTTAACACGAAAATAGAGAATGTTTAACACGAAAATGTCTACATATGAAAGACACACTAGTTATCAGACGAGTGATCAGATAACATAAGTTCGTCTTCGTTATCTTCATCATCATCCATATCTTCAAATTCTTCTTCCTCGTCGCTAGCTTCGTGATCTGATGCAGCTTCCTCGCCTGCTTCGTCATTTGTGGCGACTACGTTGAGCTCCCCAGTGACAAGAGGGACGAAATCGAGGTCCTCATTTACCCAGTTGTTTGTATGATGAGTTACCCGTTCGTTGGTTTGCAAGAACGGTTCTCCATCCACGTTATCATCATCCAACACATCGATAGCCCTTTCTGCAACTTCTTATATTCCACGGGCTTTGGTCTTCACAACTGCCCACCAGTCCTTTAAATCCTTACTTCCTGAAGGATAAGGTGTGTAATACACTTGTTCCGCTTGTGATGCTAGGACGTAATAGTCCTCACCTCTGAGTCTAGACTTGTATTTGATATCAACCAACCCATGTTTAGGGTCGACTCTAACTCCATCTGGACTATCAAACCATGTACACTTGAACAAAACTACAGCACAATAGCCCACACCGTAGTACTCCACCTCTAACACGTCGTCCAACAATCCGTAATAGTCAAACTCGGAGTCGTCATAACAAGATCCTCTCACACATACGCCACTATTATGTGTGACACGCCCAGCAACATGTGTTACCGTATGAAACTTGTAACCATTGATAAAATATCCCTTATGCGACCAAGCATATCGGCCTGGTCCACGTGCTAGGGATTTCAAATGGTCGGAGAAATCGCCTGATCCGAGCATGACCTATAAAACCGCAAATAAGAAATAAATTACATATGTGTAACATTACATACGTAAATTTCATATGTTTGTACTCACGTGTTGTTCAAACCAAGTAGAAAACCTTTCATCCCGAGCTTTATCTCGTGCAACTGCATCAAGATGAGGTTCTCTTTGTCGTATCCACTCATCGAAGGTCCATTGAAAAGGTCGAACTTCTTCACAATTCAACAACACATATGTGTGGATCTTGTGAATCTCGTCTTGAGTCAAGATGGTCTTTCCCCCCCCCCCCCTTCTCGAATAATCTATGAGATGGAACCTTGAATATGCTCAAGCGATCGTCTATTCCTGAAGAACTAGGAATATCTGGGGCAAAGTTTCTTGACTCGCGATTATGTCGAGTTTCTATCTGTGGATCAAAATACATGGAGAAATAGGTGGAGAGTTCATTTACTAGATATGACTCAACGATAGACCCCTCCACCCTTGCTTTGTTTCTAACAGTCCTCTTCAACGACCCAAGTTTCCTAAACAACGATTGAAATACGTGTTAGAAAATAAATGGGTAAGTATTTGAATGAAAAATATTTGAATGGCAAAGTTCATTTACCTCTCATAAAGATACATCCACCTATATTGGACCGGCCCACCATTTATGGTTTCTCGTGTCAAATGTATCACTAAGTGTTCCATAGAATCAAAGAATCCGGGGAGAAGACTTTTTCCAACTTACAAATTGTTTGAACAATACTTGTTTGCAATGGAATCAAGTCTTCTAAGTGTAACACCCTTGATCAGATTACATGAAAGAATGTGCATAACTCCGTTATCGCATCCCATATGGAGTCGGTATCATCCCTCGTAACGTAATAAAAAGCAATCGTTGCATAAACACATGACAATCATGACTCTTGAAGCTATAAAAGCTGTAATCTGCCATGTTTACACAGCCCCCAATATTCGAACCATACCCGTCCGGAAACTTCAGTCTCTTCAACCAGTCACATACTTGTTTTACTTGTTGTTTCGTCAAAGTGTACGACGACTTCGGCTTCACTACTTTATTGCCTGACGTGGCAATGTGCAACTGCGGTCGGTTGCAATAAATCTCTACATCCCTCCTTGCTTTTATATTGTCTTTCGTTTTTTATGTGTCCATGACAGTGTTAAAGAGATTCTCAAAGACGTTCTTCTCAATGTGCATGACATCCAGGTTGTGTCGGATTAACATCGTCTTCCAATATGGAAGCTCCCAAAAGATGCTTCTCTTCACCCAATTATGAGTGATTCTGAAACCGGTAATTTTTCTATTGGTCGGTCGAAACGGGGAGCCATCGTAAACAGTTGGAAGATGACGGACCTGTTCCCATATTTCTTCACCAGTTAACTCGGGTGGTGGACCGGCTAACACCCTAGATCCATCCAGAAACCCTGTTCGATCACTTTGGAAGGGGTGTGCACTAGGTAACCATCTCCGATGACAGTCAAACCAACAAGATTTACCTCAATTTCTTAACTGAAACGAATGGACTGTACCCATGCAGTACGGGCAGGCTAGCTTGTCGTGCGTGCTCCAACCCGACAACATTGCGTAGGCAGGGAAGTCGCTGACGGTCCATAGAAGTATAGCCCTCATCTCAAAATTATTCTTACGATAAGCATCATACGTAAGAGCGCCCACTGTATACAACATCTTGAGATCATCTATTAGCGGCCTAAGGAAGACATCCAAATTCTGACCGGGGCTCTTTCTACCTGGAATGACCAATGCAAGTTTCACGTATGAATCTTTCAGACTCAACCAAGGAGGTAAATTGTAGATGGTAAGAAAAACTGGCCAAAGTGAATACGGATTCAAATTTGAATTATTAGGGTTGAAACCGTCGGTGCATAAGCCAAGACGCACATTCCGGACCTCAGAAGCGAAGTCAGGATGTACCATGTCGAAATGCTTCCAAGCCGCACCATCACTTGGATGTACCATCACACCCAGTTTTGTCTGATGATCCTTGTGCCAAGTCATCTCTTTAGACGTCTTCTTTGACATATATAATCTTTGAAGTCTAGGAACAATCGGCAAGTACGTCATCACCAAGTTAGGGACCTTGCTTCGACCACTTGTCTTGAAACGATATTCATTGCACACTCGGCAGTGGGTCAACTCAGAATCATCCTTATAAAATAACATGCAATGGTTTTTGCAAGCGTCGATCTTTTGTTTTGGCAGAGCAAGCTTTTTCAAACTCTTTTTCGTCTCATAGAAGTTACCGGGTAGTTTATCACCCTCGGGTAACATCTCTTTAATTATAGCAACATTGCGGTTATAAGTCGTCTCGGGTACATTACATTCCGCCTTCCAATTCAACAATCTCGTTTCAGCTCCTAATTTCGAGTAATTTGGACACCCGTCCCATAGTGGCTCATCAGCAGCTTGTAACATGTCATAAAATCCTTGGGCAGAAAGATTAGGGGTTTCTTCTTCCCATGTCATCCCATCATGTATCATGTGATCGTTCACCATTTCAACATAACCTTCATTATGATCTACTACCGGAGTAGAAGATTGACCCACGTCTTGATGCCCTTCATTATGGTAATAAGTTTCACCATGTGCCCACCATGTGGTATAATCAGGCATGAAACTGTGCTTCATCAAATGCAGCCTCACGTCAGTCCTTTCTTTATAGCGTAAGTGTTGACACTTCTTACAAGGGCATATAATACGAAGCACTATCCCATCACGTGTAGGTTTCCTTTCAACAGTCCTTTCATCGGCATAGGCATAGTCCAAAAAACTGTCCATTGCAACAATATAGTCGACGCTAAGAAACCCCTGACTGTCGTTCTTTCTATACATCCATCCTCTATTTGTCGACATATTCAACCACTACAACGAAGAAATAAGTAGTTAATCGACATAATCAAGATAGAGGTGGTGTAATGGTTTGACTATTGAAAAGTCACACCGTAGGTTTAGATGAGTTGTGGATGACTCTAAAACTCTAAGTGTAATGGTTTGACTATTGGAAAGTCAAACCGTAGGTTACAATCAAAGAAAGGTGTTTTGGAAAGTTTAAAAACCCTACGTGTAATGGTTTGACTATTTAAAAGTCAAACCGTAGGTGTCAACGAAGTTAAAAGTCTATTGACACTACATGTAATGGTTTGCCTTCTTGAAAGTCAAACCATAGGTTTAGAGGAGTTTTGGATGACTCTAAAACTCTAAATGTAATTGTTTGATTATTGGAAAGTCAAACATATGTTTTTTAAAATTTCGGCAGCATAACGGCTATAAAATGAATATTTCCATATATCAACCTAATGTTTGCCCAACAATTGGCAACCCAACTAAAATAAATAAATAGAATCAAGTATAATCAAATCCTAAATCATACCAAATGTCTCCATTTATCAACCTAATGTTTGTCCAATAAATGACAACCCAACTAATTAATATCACAAGTTTATCAAACCAAAAATGGCATTTTCATAAGCTAAAACAACTCATATCAATTTGAATATACAATATGCTCATATCAATTTCAATCTACAATATATACATACATACATACACTTTGTTCATTTTTTCGTGTAGTTATAGCCCTATAAACACAACAATTGAGTTATATATACATACACATACACATCTCCAACTCCAAGTGGCATCTACTGTGTACATTTGGTTAGACACTTAAGCAGCCCTATGCGGGGATATTTAGAATACTGAATAATACCAACTATAAAGATAGATGCCCATCCTAACAAGTAAAAATACCATCCTACAGATGATAAGAATAAATGATAAAAGCTAAATGCTAACAATCATTCTAACAAGTAAAAATACCATCCTGCTCCTGTTCCACATGGTGTAACACTGACAACTACTACTGGATGAGAAAAAAAACTAAGACAAGTGTAAAGAAGAAAGATCATACAAGTAGATACATTAATAGACATGAAAAATAATAAGAAGAAAAAACTAAAACACCATTTATCTAATTCTAATGCAGTGTTTTGGATGACACAATCCATGAACATTGTTCACTGCCAATAAATCCCACATCAAGATTTAACAATTCAATCAAGAACACCATAAATTTATCCACACCACTAAGACCAGATGGAGTCTTATAGCTTAAAAAACCCAACAAGCCATTCATAATCTAATAAACCAATACCAATTGCAAGAACCAGGAATCTCTCAAGTCTTAACCACATATATAAATAGATAATAAATACTCGTTTATTTATATTTGAATTATTGAAGTATGGAACCATGGTTCAGATTGTGAACAACTTGTACAGGCAGGTTATAGCTGAAACCCGCATCACAGGTCCATGAACCTAACACACAAAAACTTAAACTTAAAACAATTTTCTTAAAATTCGTTGAGAGAGAGCAAAAACCTTATCGAGAGGGAGACGTCGCCGCTGTGGATGTCGCCGCCGGTGGCCGCCGGTGGCTGTCGCTCAAGGTCAGAAACGATGGAGACAAGGGAGACGCTGTGGAGGTCAGAAACGAGAGCGAGAGTGAGATGGAGGTCGAGAGAGGGAGACGAGAGTGAGAGCGACAGTGAGATGGAGGTCGAGAGAGGGAGAAATCGACAGATTAGGGCTTTAAATCCCGCTATTTTTTTTAGAATTTTCGGAAATTCACCGACGGATTTCCGACGGAAATTCCGTCAGTATTTACCGACGGATAATATCTGTCGGTGATTACCGACGGATTTCCGACGGATAATTGTTTTTTATTAAATAAAATCTTTTAAATTAAAATTATATTTAAAATTATAATTATTAAATAAATTATTAATTAATATATTATTTAATATTAAAATTAATAAATAAATTATTAATTAATTAATTTATCAAATTGTATTTAAAATTATTAATTAATTTATCAAATTGTATTTAAATTGACTGAAATACCTCTTAAGTAAGTGGGCTTTAAACGAATCCGGTTAGATCAGGGACAATATGTGATCAATTAGGCTTTAACGTACCCAGTTGGGCTTTAAACGAATCTGGTTGGGCTTTAATGGATTTAGTTGGGCTTTAACAGATCCAGTTGGGCTTTAATGGATTCAGTGGGGCTTTAACGTTCCCAACTGGGCTTTAACGTATCCAATTGGGCTTTAACGCATCCAATTGGGCTTTAACGTAAACAGTTGGGCTTTAATGAATCCAGTTGGGCTTTAATGAATCCAGTTGAGCTTTAATGGACCCGGTTGGGCTTTAACGTTACCAGTTGGGATTTAACAGATCCAGTGGGGCTTTAATGGATTCAGTGGGGCTTTAACGTTCCGAACTGGGCTTTACGTATCCAATTGGGCTTTAACGTAAACAGTTGGGCTTTAATGAATCCAGCTGGGCTTTAACGTATCCAATTGGGCTTTAACATACACAGTTGGACTTTAACATACATACTATACATGATCACATACATACTTGTGTATACATGATCACATACGTATTTGTACATACATGATCACATACATACTTGTATATACATGATCACATACGTACTTGTATATACATACATGATCACATACGTACTATACATATACATGATGTACATACGTACTATACATATACATGCATGATGTATACATACTTTATATATGCATGATGTATACATACTTTATATATACATGGTGTACATACATTCATGATCACATACGTACTTGTGTATCTACATACATGATCACATACATACAAACATACATATATATATATATATATATATATATATATACATACATACATGATCACAGAAAAAATAAATATTTATTACATTATTAAACTTACCGACGAATTCTTAAAAGCCGTCGGTAATCCGTCTGTAATTACCGACGGACGTAAAAAAATTTTTATTAAATTATATAAATTACCGACGGATTTAAAAATAAAAAAAAATAAAATAAAAAAATTTAATATTCGTCGGTAATCCATCGGTAATTTGTACATTTACCGATGGATTACCGACGGATAGTCTATCCGTCGCAAAATTTTCTTTACCGTCGGATTAAATCCATCGGTAATTACCGACGGATTTAATCCGTCGGTAAATGTGGTCGGAAATAAGCAATTTTCCAGTAGTGATATAAAATTTCCCACACGTGATAATCTGATCAAAAGAGGGATTGGAATTGCCTCGGGGTTGTGTTCGATGTGTAATTCTAAAGATGAATCTGCTCAACACATTTTTGCTGAATGCTCTTCCGCTCGGGAGGTGGCTGCGAGTTTACATATATGGTGGGACAAATTTTCTGCTCGTGTCGACACGGTTGGGGAGCTGGTTGACTCAACGAATTCCTCGGGGCTCCAGAAAAATTTGAGATTGGTTCTGGAGGTTGTGATTATTGCGTTTTTCTGGGTTATATGGAAGAATCGATACTGGTTAATTTTTAACAGCAATGTGTTGAAAGGGGTTGAGGTGGTTAACCTGGTGCAATTTTTCGCGTTTAGTTGGATCAAGCATAGATTCAAGTCTGGGAGGGCTATTTGTTGGGATTCTTGGGTTAACAATCTTGTGGACTCTTCTTCTTTGTTTTTGTAATTTATAGCCTCTCGCTAGCCTCTTTTGTGTGGTAATAAATCTGATTTTTTGCTGTAAAATAATAATAATAATAAGTTAACATCTATATTAATTTATGTGAACATCCAATAATAAAATGGTACCTACAGCTCCTACAGGAGAAAGAAAAAATGTTACACGATCTTGATTCATGTGTAGATTAGTTGTGTATAGATGCTATACAATGTAACGTAAAATTGAGTATTAAAAATCAATATAATTTCTTGTTAAGATAAATTCTGAAATTTATGTTTGAATAAAGTTAATTCTAATCATTAGTTGGGTTGGGTTGGGTTTCGATGAGAAGTTGAGGTTAACATGAGAAACATGGGAAGTGGTTATCAATCGTTGGATGAGAAATAGATGTACATTAGGATGAGATGCATCGAGATAAGATGCACCAGATCAATTCCCTTTTAAGGCACAATTCATGGGAGGACATGAGATTAAAAGTGATCAACGGTTCAGATCCACTTCTCACACTGTTCACGTTAACCTTAACTTATCACACGATCTTTCACCATCATTAGTAATTATACAATCTATACATGAAGGGTTAAATATGCAATTGGTTTGATTTTTTTTTTTGGAAACATGAGTCCTTAAAAAAATTCACTATGTGAAAAATAATTAGAACATCTTCAATGGTCTCTCCCTACATTGACTCTTTTACTATTATAGAGAGCTAAATATGAAAAAGGAAAAAAGATCACTCCAATACATTCCCTACATTGGCTCCTAGGTGAATTTTTATCATCTCACTTCATATATGTAAAGGCCTTCCTACTAATAATCTATATTATTTTATTTGTTGGATTCCGGTGAGAAGCATAGGAAGGGATCTCCATCATTGGATGCAGATTAGGATGAGAGGCACCGAGATGAGATGCACCGGATAATACTCGTATCAAGCACGATTCATGGATGAGTTTGAGATTAAAAGTGATCAGGGGTCCATATATCTTCTTACGTTTCTTACCTTAACTCTACTTCTCAAACGATCGTTCACCATTATTTTATTATATACATATGTACATCATGTTATGTATTTATGTTGTTTTATTAAAAAAGTCAAAAAAATTATTAAAATAATGTATATTGGTTAATGTATTGAGCATGATTGGGGTAACAATGTATTATTTTGCTCCTCATACTAATTTTCATGCATTTCACTACTTGTTGTATTAGCTTAAATGTAGGGAGGAAAATTGAAGATGTTCTTTAAGTCACACAAACTAATCTCTCAACCTGCTTCTTACACGAAAACTCTTCAAATAGTGAACTTGGTTTTATACACAACATAAAAAGAATAAAATAAACCAAATACTTAAGGTGGCGTTTGGTTCGCAGATTCTGATGGAATTGTAATTGTTGATCCAAACTCTCTCAGTGATTTGATAACGACCCTCTTCTATACTTAGTGAAAATTATGTTTCAATATGTATTAGTGTTTCACCATCAGCGATCAGACTGAGTCTGTTCAGTTATCGCTGATAGCCTTTCTTGTAAACATTTTTATGTATTAGTGTTTCACTATCAGCGAGTAGACTGAGTCTGTTCAGTTATCGCTAATGGTTTCTGATGTTAACAGTAAACGTAATCCCTGAAGACAAGTTTCGCGTCAACAGATGTTCATAGTTGAATCGAAGACAAAGCTGCTGAACAAAGACAAGTCTACTAGTGACCTGATGCGGATATCAGTGAAGCAAAGACGACTCTACTCATACGCGAAGAAACCTGAGGAAAAGCTTCAGCGATAGCTGAACTTCTTTATATCTCTGAAGGAAGAGATATTCAGCGATCGATGATCACTTAGCTTATGCCTCAAGTCTCTTTTGTCTTTCCTTACACGTCTAGTACGATGTGTCAGAACGGACATACCTCTACCACAATTCGTACAACAACTCTGTCAACTACACTGTTCATGATACGGTCGAAAGCATGTCTCACAAAGTCAGACTCCCAAAGCCAATCAACGAATGACACGTGTAAAGTACCCTGTCATGCATTTAATGTATAGGGTATAAATAGAAATATTACCTCTCAATCTGAGAGTGTGCTCTATTCTTGAATCTTCATAGAAACCCTTGCTTTCTATATTCTAACCCCCATTCTCTATATTCTTGTGCAACCATCTTAGTGTTTTCTTAAGTTTGTTTAGATTGAGTTCTACTTAATCTTATTCCCCAACAGACTTGTAAATTGTGTTTGATTTATCAATAAACAATTTATTAAACTTTAAATTATGTGTTTGTATTCAACCCCCCCCCTTCTACAAACTTGTTAAGCACCTCCGGGACCAACAGTAATGTTGAATTCCATTGACCAAATTCCATTCCTTTGTTTGGTTCATTCTTTTTCACTAAAGGAATCTCTAAATTCCATCAAATTCCACAAATGGGGGATTTAACATTCCTTAGCAACTACAACGTATTTTGATACAATGGAATTCTTATTTTTCATAATACCACATATGCCCTCAATCCAATATAATCTAATCACCGTCGACAACCGCCGATCACCACTGATCTGAACCACCGCCGACCACCGTCGATCACCGCCGATCTAAACCACCACCGACCACCGTCGATCTAAACCACCGCCGACCATCGACCACCGTCGTTCTGAACCATCGCCGATCTAAACCACCGCCGACCACCACTAACCACCGACCATCGTCGTTCTGAACCACCGTCGACCACCACTGACCACCGACGACCACCATCGATCTGAACCACCACCGACCACCATCGTTCTGAACCACCGTCGACTACCACTGACTACCGACGACCACCGTCGATCTGAACCACCATCGATCACCACCGTTTTGAACCACCGTCGACCACTAATGACCACTGATGACCACCACTATTCTGAACCACCGTTGATATGAACCACCACCGACCACCGCCGTCTGAACCACCACTGACCACCGCTGTTATGAACCACCGACAACCGTCGACCATTGACCATTGGCGTTCTGAACCATCGCCGATCTGAACCACCGCCGACCACCGATCACCGCCAATCTGAAACACCGTCGACCACCGATCACCGTCGATCTAAACCACTACCGTTCTGAACCACTGCCGACCACTACCGATCTGAACCACCGACGACCATCGTCGTTCTGAACCACCGCCGATCTGAACCACTGCCGACTACTGCCGATCTGAACCACCACAACCGATCTGAACCACCGCCGACCACAACCGATCTGAACCACCGTTCTAAACCATCACTGGCCATGACCAATTTGAACCACCATTACAAATAAAGTATTTTTAATGGCCATTTTATTAAAGCATATTTTGTTTATAAAAATTAAAATTATCAAAAAGGGTATTTTGGTCATTTATCAACATTTCATTCCAATTCCAAAGCTACATTCTGTGAACCAAATAGACAGATTCCAATTTCTTTAACATATTTTATTCCAATTCTATCAACCAAACAGGTAGTCAAACCTGACAACATTCCATTCCAATTCTTTCAAAGTCAAATTCCTTTGACAGATTTCATTCCATCCAAAAACATTCTGCGAACCAAACGCCACCTTAAGGTCCCTTTGGTTTGTAGGAATGAAATGGAATGGATTGTTAGAAAACAAGTGTTTTTAACATATTTTTAAACATTATTATATAAAAATCCTAAGAAATTATATCCATCCCCTTGGGATTTCAAAATCCTATGTTGGAGGGATTTCAAAGAAATCCTAGAATTTCGAATCCGGACAATCCTGCAAACCAAACACGAGATTGGAATGGATTTGAAATCCAAATCCCTCCAATTCCAATTCATTCCGGCAAACCAAACACGCCCTTAGGTCCGTTTGATTTGACGGAATGTCTTTTAATGGATTTGGATTTCATGGAAGGATTTGAAATTTCTGGTGTGTTTGGTTTGTATGATTTGAAATGTAATTGAATTCCAGATTTTATAAAAAAAAATTATAATTAAAATGCATTTTTATTAATTGATTATTACAAAACAAGTGTTTTTAACATATTTTAAAACATTATTACAAACAAATCTTCTGAAATTTAATGAAATACCAACTACCTTCATAGGATTTTTAAATCCTATGTTTGTGGTTCCAAACTTTCCTTTAAATTAAATGTGATATTGAAATGGAATTCAATTCCAAATTCCACTAAGGCATTGTTTGGCAAAAATAAGCTAACTTATAAGCTACTTATTTTTTAGTAATCGTTCGGATATACATAAGCTAGCTTATGAGAAGCCTTTTGACAATTTTTCAATTATAACCCTGATTAATATTAAATATTAATTATTATTGATAATTATAATATATATTAATGTAACAACCCAAAACTTAAATTCAACCGTAATAAAAAGTAATGCCAAAACGACCCCAAAATCAACAGGTCAAAATACAAATACATCTCAAATGTTTTGCTGCGGGTAACAATTCCACAGCTGAGGATTATAAAGATTTAACTAAATCTGGAAAGATCTAAATGATGAACTACAATTCCTCGCTCTATCCTCTAGGCTCTGAGCTCACAAATTGCCCTTCCCTTTGCTCGAGCCCTCACAAAAATGCTTACCTGAAATTGGTTTTCAGTTTTATAAAAAGCGAGGGTTAGATCGAAGGTGTAACACCCTAAAATAGGGGTAAATTTAAACTTAAAAAATTCGACAATATGACGTCTATAATTAATGGAAACCACCCAAACGGGTAAATGTATAATAGCGTTTACAAATCCTGTGAAAGAATATTAAAATCGACAACAAACTAATTTAAACAATACACATCTAGATTATGTTGGTTGTCAACCCAAATTCCCAAAATACTCTATCTTTTGTACGTCGTGTCTCCAAAAGTATCTATTCCCAAAAATGCCTCAATGGCCCAACTATCTTCCCTCAAACCTTGGGCGACCCGCCGTTAAGGGAACCTGTTATACACATCATTTGAGAAAAAGTGTTAAGCTTAACGCCTAGTGAGAACAAACAGTTTATAGAATTAACTTGGAAATGATTGAAACATGAATAAATATCTTTTCGATAAATTTGGAAAGATAAGGTGTAACAATAACCATATAAGGGCCTTACGGTCCAAAACATCTTACGATGACGGAGGAGACCCGATTTCCAAGGATCGTGGCGGAACACAAAAGTAAGCCACTTTCCGAGTTGTGAGCTCAATACTTGGACCCATGGCCATGAACAACACCGGCTCATACTCAAATGTGGGAGAGGGCACCCGAGGATCCAAGTCATACTCATTCACTAGGATTACATTTACGACGCATGGCTAGTAACCGGTCCTACATAACCGTACCAAATTGCCTCCGAGGACCCAATGTCTCAACTAGTTACATAGGGAAAAACATCCCAATTAAACCGACTCTTATACTTATGGATCCATTAGTAATAGTCTACAACTTGTCACAATTTCATTTGTGACTTCAAGAATAATGACACATATAAATTTCACAATACAATTTCCATAAAATGACTTCTAAACATAAAACGACTTCCATGCATTTGAGACCATACAAGGGTCAATAATTGTCACTTCTATTTTTCAACATAAACCATCCCCAAAAAGGGGTTTCCCAAGTTTTATGAATCCTTTATGTTGGGTCATCAAGAATTTGAAGACGACCTCTCCTTTTCGGTTTGTAATGTTGTATCTGTAAAATGTTGTACACCTTCATACTTAGATTTCTTTATGGTTCTTTGTAATAACTTAGTTGTGCTTAAAATATCGGTGAATCGAAGACCAACCGAGTTCAAACATGAAGAAAATCTACTGATGCGGATCAAGATGAACTTCACAAGAACTAAGCTACCTTTGCCGAAGATATGCAACATCTTCGGCAAATCTCTTCTCTTCCGATTTATCTCATGTTCGGCAGAAGACACCCTTGCCGAATCCTCTCTATCGGCATGCTTCTGCCGAAGCTTCGGCAAGTATTCCCATTGCCGAAATTGTTCCTAAATTCGGTAATGCCATCTATAGCAAATCCTCTTGATTTGACTGTGCCTTTTCATTCCCAACGTCTTCTGACAAAAGGAATGGAACCTTTTATTGCACAGAGGATATTCACTCAAGTTCTGATCTAATAGATACTTTCTTCTCAAAGATCTCAAAAATATTGGTACTAGGAATATTTTATTAGGATATTGTCTTATCATGGTACAAAAGTTACCTTTTGTATTTTGATAAGTCACTTCAAATATCTCATAATTTATTGAAGATGTCTCAAGGATCCACTCAACATATGACAAGTGTCCTTTGCATTCAATGCATTGGGTAGTATAAAAGAGTGAAGACCTCCTCCATGTAAAATACGCTTTCAGCTCAAGAAGTCTAAGTGCACTCAAGCAAGTTGTTTGTGATTTCTCTCTTCATAGCTTTTAAATCTTTGTGTTTTCTAAGTTGTGTTGTAAAAGTCTCTAAGTGTTAGATTGTTAGGATAGTTTTAACTATTCTTTTCCGCAACAATCATTTTGCTAACTAAGTGTAATTCTTGATATTTCTTATCAATAAAGAATTAAAAATTAAGGGAAAATTTTGTGTATTATATTCAACCCACCTTCTACAATACTTGTTTTACTTATTAGGGACCAACACTTTAGAGCTTTCACTACCACATAGCTTGACAAATCACCATAGATAGTGAAAACCCTAGTTTTAAACAAGATGGTTCCACCCAAGTGTTTAGTCATAAATGTACCATTAAATCACATTTTTCATCTCAAATCAAGAGTTTCAACATCATACTCCAAAACGGTTAAAAACCCTATAAATCTCCAAAACTCATATTAGGTTAAAAACTATAAATCTCCAACTTCGAGTTAACCAATTTCTCAATATAACTGTTGATTATCACCACACAATCTTATATGTGAAAAGAACTAAAAATGACTTTTATCGATTTAGAAAAACTAAACAAAATATATAGAAATATTAGATACTAATATATGACAGAAAATATAGATGAAATCATCAAACAACATTTCTACATATAGATTAAAAACATAAAACAAGAAAGAGATACAATACTAGATTGAAGAACACAAATGCAGAAATCTTCCAAGAGAAGAGTAAACCATGAAGTTAACCCTCTAGAGAGAGTTTACTTTCGAACAAAACATTAGATGGATTCTCAAATAAGGAGAGGGGAGACCTCTACTTATACAACCAAAAAACCAAAATATACAAAATATCTAAATAAATATCTTAGAAATATCTAGACAAATATCTAGACAAATATCCTATCTTGAGCTGCAGAAATCTTGAATGAAAGCTGAAAACATTCTGGAGACAGCACACGGGTCGTGCGTTTTGTTAGGCTTAGGTGCGCACGGGTCGTGCGCACCCATAGAGGGCGTATCCAGCTTTTGTTCTTCTATTTGTTTCTTCATTTTCTGCCTTGATTCCTTTGCATTATTTGTCATCCATTGTAACCGAACCGAGCGATATCAAATCAACCTGAAATTTGAATAAAGTCGTAAGTTTTCCGAATATGATCCGAACACGGAACGAATGATGGATGCAATGCGATTTAAGCTAAAAAAGCATAATTTAAGCTAAACTAAGATGCAAAACATATTATATTAATAGAGAAAATATGGACAAAATGACTAGCTAACAAAATCCCCCAAGCTAAACTCTTCCTTGTCCTCAAGGAAGCATGTTGTTCATTAAGTCAAAAATGGGAGAAAACAACAAAGGAGACAAACCTTAAAAGTAACAAGATAAGCTAACCATATTTCCAAAAGAGATAATCATAATTTAAGTTCATTAATGCACAAACACAACCAATAGCCGCATATCAATCACTAAACGTAAGAAAATACAATTGTTTTACACAAAGGTTAACACTAACACGACACTTGAATCAATAAATCACACACACGGACTTAAGGGAATTTGTAAACATACCGTAATCACTAAGGGAGTGGGATAAGTGATCTTGCTGGATGGATACTCGCAGATAGGCATGGAAATGCCCCCCGCCCCGTTGGGG
This sequence comes from Arctium lappa, assembly GCA_023525745.1. NCBI lineage: Eukaryota > Viridiplantae > Streptophyta > Magnoliopsida > Asterales > Asteraceae > Arctium > Arctium lappa. Next base: position 44,489,200 of record CM042063.1, read on the forward strand.
AACCCGGTTCACCCACCTCGATCGGGGGCGGGGATTCCCCGCTAAGCCGAGGATGGGGACGGGGACGGGGATCCCCGTTTGTCTCAAACCGGGGATGGGGACGGGGACCCGCCCCGCCATTCCCCGTACCTGTTATATATTAATTAATAAATTAAATATATTATTTATTTCAACTAACTCGGTAATTCATAATTTTGTATTTTCTAACTAGGTTTAGAATCTAAAATTGTCATTTTGTGGATGTTAGTGTGTAATCTTTTGGATGTCAAGTCAAAATACAATTAGTCGATGTGTTTTGGATATTACTCGATATGTTTTGGACGTGTGACGTTAAGTTTTTTTTTTATTAAACTGGATTTATATTGGTTTTAGCTAATTAAGTATCATATGATGTGATTGTTTGTATATAATTAAATTCCTTTTGATTTTAGGTTTATTGGAAATTTGTGAAATTTAAAGATGTGTTGTGTTTCACATATTTGATTTAAAATAGTTTCTATAAACGGGAAAAAATCCCCGTTTCCCCGTTGGGGATCCCCGCTCCCCGTTGGGGATGGGGATATGATCATATTCCCCGGCGGGGATGGGGACGGGGACGGGGACGGGGATAGAGATGAGGATCGGGGATGGGGATTGAGGTCCCCGCCCCATTTTCATGCCTACTCGCAGAATCCACTCAATTTCTCTCATGTGTATAAGGCAAGGTGTATACGCTCAAATAGCCTTCCTAACCAAGAATGTATTTCACTCTTGATGTTTTTGAAATGGTTCTCAAAGTCTAGAAGTTTCCACAAAATTACACGTACAGAGGACTTTTTAGGCTCAAAGGGGATTTTTGGGTTAAAAGGAAAGTCTTGGGTTAGCGCCTTTACGCTTTTAGCTTTATCCTTTTGCCTTTCTTTTGATCTTGGCTTATCTTGGTAATAAACATAGCCTTGAGGGGCTAATCTGATTCAAGATTCTTTCGGTTCCCTTTTGTAAACCTCTTCTACTGTATTTCCCCCAAGCTATCTTCTTTTGTAATTAATTTTTTTTAGCTTTGTGGCGAAGGGGATGATAGGGTGTGCTCTTGGTGAGTTCAAAGAAAAGAAAAGACGGCCTCAATGTAGATTCATAGTTATTCTAAACGAGAATCAAGTCAAAAGCCTAGAGCTACGTTTTGGTGGAAGGTACCTCACAAGAAAGAATATATTGGGATTGATTATAGATGATTCAATCCAAAATGGCCCAAACTCTCACTGGGTGGGGTCCATCCAAGCAGTCACATATGTAATGTAGGGGGATTACGGCATGTGGACTAATCCTAAAGGTTACGTGCGGTGATGTAGTGAGAAGTGCGTGTAAGTATCTTCCTAATAGTGAAACAATGCTTTCTATACAGTTTAGATCTTAACTAGCAATGAATGGGGTGATGTACAAGCAATGAACCTAAATGTTGATTATACCAAGTGTGAACAGGTTATTTATATCTTTGAAGCTAAAAAGGTTTATCCACAGAAAATATTTTTGAATTTTTATTTTTAGATACTAAGAAACAAGAAACAAAAATGCATGAAGATAAAATGACACCCCCAAGCTAGAATTAAGCATTGTCCTCAATGCTTAGAGGGATGTCGCGATGTTCAAGGCCATGGGTCATTTCGGCGGTCCGTAAAATGGTGTTGGCTAATATGCCAATCGTACATGTGGTCCATCATCTGCCGCATATGTCGGTTATGTTCTTCAATGGCATCTAATCGGTTAAGGATTTGGTCATGAGGAGGTTTAGACTGGTAAACTTGTGGGGCAGGAGGCTGCACATGTGCTTGTTGGACGGGAAAAGACCAATCCGTGTGGCGAGACACTTCCGTTCTATTTTCGTCGGGTAGTGTACAAAGTGGCTTGCAGTGCCTACCATGCAACCAAGTGAAATGGCCCTCCCTCTCAATCCTAAGCATGTTCATCCGCTCCATTGAATCTAGATCTAATCAGACTAATTCCTCGATCTTAGGAGTATTGTCGAGAATGTTGATTAACAGACAAGACTTTGTAATCAACCAAGTTATTATTCCGCCGCAACAAATGTCTCCCGACTTTTGCTCACTAATTCGGACCATTCGCCTAACAAGCCAAGCGGCTCCATTAATGGGAGTAACTGGTGGGTCATGGTCAGGGTTCGCTGGATGCTTTGTCATAGCCCATAGAAAATATAGCTCATCAAGTGTCACAGTTCCCGTTTCTAGGCGAGAAAAAATAACACAAACAATAATCTTGTGGGTTATTCGAAGACATGGATGGCGAATAGAAGAAGACTTGGCAGTACGTGCCTCCCATGTTGGTTCGTTGGTAATAAGCATCCAGAATCCTAGGGCATTGAAGTCCGGATGATGGGCATCGTCGGGTCTTAGTGTTCCATCACTATCAAACTCAAACGCCTCATTGATTTGTTCAAAATTTAGGTGGCGTTCTTGATTATAAATTCGAAAAGTGATGGCATCGCTTGTTGGATTCCTAAGGGTGCTTAGGAATTCTAGGGTGGTCCTAGGGAATGTATCCGCCCTTTGTACAAGGATTTTTGCTAATCCAATATTATTTAGAAGTTGGATTACACCCCTGGCGACTCCTAAAGTGACTAAGTCGTTCCTCTTAGGGAATCTCGTTGGTGAGATAACCCTTTTTGCTAAATCTTTGAACCTAGCTTTGTCACTAGAGTTGTTGAATACGATGCCCAAGCTGGAGGGTGTAGGCAGATTTGCATTTCTAGTCGATGCCTGTGGCTCAGAAAAGTCACCTCTAGCCCTCTTTGACCTACTGGATGATGCCATGTAAACTGGAAACACACGTACGATTGACCAAATAAACAAAAACCAAGCCTATGTCTGTCCCAATAAACTTGACAGCCCAATCTAAACAAATAATGTAAACTAAAACTTAAGCTAACTAATAATGCACGTAAAAAGTAAAGAAATGAACGAATTTACCGCGTTTTTAGGATGATGAATTGTACTTGAAAGCGGTTTGAATTCCAATCTTTTTCTATCAATGCAACCTGTCAAGAGAGATTGCACCAAACAAACCAAAATCCCAAAAAAAAATTATTTTATTTTATTTTATATTTTTTTAGGTTTAGGTTCCAATTGGGTGAAATTGGATCAAAATTGATGAAAGGAAGGAAAATAGGAGAGGGTTAGGGTAAAAGAGTGTAGAAAAGAAGAAGAAAGCAAGAAAATTTTGGGATTAGAAGATGGTTTTCAGTGGGTGTGGTGTGGAGGTTGATTTTTGAGGGTTTGAGTAAAAATGGAGGTTTTGGGGTTGAAATGATGAAGAAGATGATGAAGGAATTGAAGAAAAGATGAAGTTTTGGGAAGAAAATGGGTTTGGGTGGCAGATTTATGGGAGATTTGGTGAAAATAGAAAATGGGTTTTAGGGTTCTTGGAGAGAAATCGTGAGGAAGAAGGAGAAGATTGGGGGAAAGGAGAAGATTGGGGGAAATGAGAAGAAAACAAAAAAAAAATCGGACCTTATTGCACCCCCTGACCCGGCTCACGGGTCGTGCGCCTTTTAGGCATGACCATCGCACGGGTCATGTGCATCAAACAGAAGACCAAATCTGAGCCAACGCACGGGTTGTGCGTCTCTCTTCCTTGACCAACACACGGGTCGTGCGTGAATAGTGAATTTTTTTTTTTTTTTTTTAACAATATATATATATATATATATATATATATATGCTCGTTTTTCGTCATGAGGTTTTACGGAAGAAACGAACGAGCGCCATTCTCGTCACCGCGCTATGATGGGTTGTGCAAACATCCATCAAAGATTTGGGTTGCGGAATTTCTGCCATTCTTTCTTGTCTTAATCTCCTTCTCCTTTCAGCGTTTCGTTTACGTGTCGTCGTTCGTTTACGTGTCGTCACTCGTCAGCGCTGCGCGATCTCCGTTTCATGCACGAGAAGTACTAAACTCAAGGAGAAATCCGAGATTAAACAGGGTAAGAAGATATTTAAAAAAGGTAAACCATGAAAAATAGAATAGATAGAAACATAGTCTAGTTAATTTATAGCTAAATCCATATTAAATCGATTGCTCTCCGGCAACGGCGCCAAAAACTTGATGTTTCTTATATTAACCGCAAGCGTACGGGTTGTGTAGCATACGGGTCGATCACAGGGAGCAGTGGTTTAAGTACTAATTCTGCTATAAATCATGAACTAGCTATGGGAACACAATTGATGGAGATTTTTCTAAACTAATGATTAATCTATAAATCAAAATACAAGTATAAAACATAAATACATAAAATGGACTTTAACTATTTATAACAAAAACTATGAAAATTATAGTAGAAGATTAATTACGACATGTATCGAACTAAGACATAAAGATGAGATGGAAGTGGTGACACCCAACAGTTATATCGAGGTAGAGGTTTATCTTTCTAAAAACATTTAAGACCCTCTTCCGAGGTGAAACAAACCTTCCTAGTTAAGCAGTTTGACTACTTCCGTGACATCCGACTTAACTAGAAGCATTAAGATTTTGATAAAACAATTTCTCCGATTCCTACTTTTATCTATTTCCATGATAATTTTAGAATCGTTGGTTAATCGACCATAAGCCAAATTCAAACTTCCGTTTATAATTTGATTTGTTGAATAAAGGTTATCGAATAGTCAGTCTCCGATCACAACCCAACTTCCGTTGGTGATGATCCGTAAAACCAACCTTCGATAATCATACCGTTTAACTTCGAGTTAACCAATTTCTCAATATAACTGTTGATTATCACCACACAATCTTATATGTGAAAAGAACTAAAAACGACTTTTATCGATTAAGAAAAACTAAACAAAATATATAGAAATATTATATACTAATATATGACAGAAAATATAGATGAAATCATCAAACAACATTTCTACATATAGATTAAAAACATAAAACAAGAAAGAGATACAATACTAGATTGAAGAACACAAATGCAGAAATCCTCTAAGAGAAGAGTAAACCATGAAGTTAACCCTCTAGAGAGAGTTTACTTCCGAACAAAACATTAGATGGATTCTCAAATAAGGAGAGGGGAGGCCTCTATTTATACAACCAAAAAACCAAAATATCCAAAATATCTAAATAAATATCTTAGAAATATCTAGACAAATATCCTATCTTGAGCTGCATAAATCTTGAATGAAAGCTGAAAACATTCTGGAGACAGCGCACGGGTCGTGCGTTTTGTTAGGCTTAGGTGACCCACAGAGGGTGTATCCAGCTTTTGTTCTTCTATTTGTTTCTTCATTTTCTGCCTTGCTTCCTTTGCATTATTTGGCATCCATTGTAACCGAACCGATCGATATCCAATCAACCTGAAATTTGAATAAAGTCTTAAGTTTTCCGAATATGATCCGAACACGGAATGAATGATGGATGCAATGCGATTTAAGCTAAAAACGCATAATTTAAGCTAAACTAAGATGCAAAACATATTATATTAATAGAGAAAATATGGACAAAATGACTAGCTAACAATAGGCCAGATTAAGGTTTTAGAAAGGATAACCACAACAAATTATCTCAATGAAATTTTCGGGTGTTACAGAAGGTCTAGTGAGTTCCCTCAAGGATTAACATCACACTACAAAATATAATTCAACATGAGATATAAAAACATGTAGAAATGATTCACACTTTTAAAACTTCATGCACACACTTTACATATGTAAATGGTACACGCTTAAGGTCACGCACACCTGTGACAATGTGTTTGGGCTCACACATGCCCTTAGACAAATGTCATGAAACGAATTCATGCATTCAAATGGGTCATACCTCCTATAGCAAGTAATCTCATGTCCAACACCAATGTATGCACACTTTAAGTTTCAAGTCATAATCAATCATGGCATATAAAATTGTAAAACAATCATTTCAATAATCCTCATGCGTAATCCAAGCACATTTACAAATAAAGGTGGATAGGGAAAACTCACATGTCGTCCAAGCTTAATTTTCACACTTGAGATTAAAAGTTTTCCAAACCGAACACCTAAATTTCACGACATACAAATGGTGTCAAACCACCTAATTATTCCCCAAGACCATCTATAACAATCCCCAAGATAAAACCCTAATTGGTGCCTCGATTCTAACCCCACACGAGAAACAGAACAAAAACCGAAATCAACCAAATTGTGGGTTTGGTGACTTCCATGCGACCAAACCCGCATGGGGATCGCATTCCCTACTTTTTTGTCTGCACGAAATTTCCAGTAAAAACCCCAATGGCCACTCATGCCTAATTCTTCCCGAATTGATTTTGTGCTCCTAAATTGAGGGAATTTGTAATAACCCTCATAAGCAATTTTATGATGTTATGTGAAAGTAAGTGTTAGAAGACGATTTTAGTGTTAGTATTTTAGAAAATTAGGGGTGGAATGTGTTAGTTTTATAATCACTGTTAGAAGTATGAGGGTTTAAGTGTTATTTTATGTAGTTGAGGGTAGTGATGTGTATTAGGCCTAAAGTTATCATGAGTCATCAATTAAAGGATAACCACCTCTTTCTTTAAGATAACTTTCCAGATTTTAGTATGTGTAGTATGTGTGTGTTTTAGAGAGACACGTTAGAGAGAAAGAGAGAGGAGAGAAAGAAAAGAGAAAAAGGTTAGGGTTTTGCTCATCTTGGTGTTTTGGTGATTGTTTTCTCAAAATTCTGTAGGTATATCTCTTCCTTGAATTCTTTATCTTTGTGGTTTAGTCATCTCTTTGATATAATTTATATTAGGGTTTATATGTAGACTTTTACCATGGATGATAACTTGAGTGTAGTCTAATTTATGGTGGTTATTGTTTCTTATAGTTCTCTTTAGTTGTTTTGAATCAGGTTTAAAGATTGAATCATTCACCTTAGTGATAGGGTTCAACTTATGGTTAGTTTAGCATCACCCCATAGTTGATGATCATGGATTTGATTGGTTAGATATGCATGTATAGAGTTGTATATGAGTTCCTCCATGTTATTTGATGTTAGAACCTTATTTTTTATGCTAAAACTTACATAGAAATGACCCAAATTAAGTTGGGTTTGAGTTGGTGTGTCAAGGGGATGGAACATAGGATTTTTGTTGTCCACTGAGGTTCGCACGAATTTTGGCGCAATTTTGGTCGCGCCAAGCGTTGTTTCAGCATTTTCCGATTTTTGTTTATTGCGTACTCGTGTCGTTTATGGGCGTAATATAGGGGCATGGGTACTCCTTTTGAGTTTAGAATAGCTTTTGAACACTTTGAACATGTTATTATGTGCATATCACAACTCCAAGTCTAGTTTTTGATGTCAGTTGTTCGGTTTCTAGCTCGATTGCGATTCGAGGGCGTCCGGTGGGTCGTTTAAGGTCGTAAATTGTAGTATGAGTCTTATATGCATATAATTATGTGGATTACATCTATGTGTATATATTACAGACTCGGTTACTTGTCAGTGAAGTGTGGCTTGAGTGGTGTTCAGTTGTGGCGTTAATTGCCGATTTTGCTCGTTTGTGTCGTTTACGCGTGTGTTGCTTCAATCTCATATCAAGGTGAGTTTTTATTTAACTATTTTCCAAATGGAATATTTATAATATAAAATGGATAAAAAGTTTTTCATAATATGAAATGGGTGAGGATGAATGTGTATGTTTTGTTGGCACTATTGCACTAGGTTGAGCTTAATAAGGCAACGGTGACACTATCGGTTGTTCTAGAACGATACATATCGTGTTGTACTTAAGAATTGTCAGCTTCACTATTATTACACTTTGGTTGTACTTGAAGGTCAACGGGGTTGGTTGTACTTAAAGGTACATTGAAAGGGCATGAGTGCCAAATGATTGAGAAAGGAGAGTGCCAACGTTTTTGGAAAAAGTGATCAAATGTTTGACATGAATGGCTTGACACGAATGGTTTACTGAATGATTATGGTTTTGAAATGATCATACCAATGTATGATAAAGATAGGGGTTTTCTCACTTAGACCAATTGGTCTAACCCTCATTTTGTTTTCAAATATGTATTTCAGGACATGTATGGATAACTGATAAAGAAAAGGAAAAGGCATGATGTGTATGTGTGGGATTGCTTTACGTGCAAGTGGAAGAGTATATGTATTAGTTGGTATCAACTATGTGTAACTGTTTGGAGTAAGTATATATGTGAATATGTAATTATGGTGAGTAGCAGGAAAAAGTTAGAAGTGGTATATGTAGTGTTTTTTTTGTTGGTAACCGTGCGTTTCCGGGCCAACTTACGTGCACCAACTAATCCTCGGGCGACCACGAATGGCCTGGAGTCATCGCAGGTGAACCTCCATGGCCACAAGGGCTTTGGCAGCGCCTGAATTTGAACCCTGGGTAGTGTTGTGTAATATTCTAATGAAGACCTAATATGCAGACTTATGTAGTTGGTTTGTAGATATTGTATATAAATGTGTTATGTGAAAGGGTGGGGTGTTACAGAATCAAAGCCCTAAACCATTTTAACTATTTACACAACATCAAAACATCATTTAATCCATAAAAATCCACCAAAAACTTGAAAGATGGAAACCCTTGAAGATATCATCAACAATGGTGATTTCTCTCAATAATCAAATGGGGGCACCAACAATAATCAATCTACACACCATCCCATCAAGGTTTAAACCAATAACACCCAAACGAACATGAAATCCCCACCCAAATATTAAAATCCAACCATAGATGCATATAGAATAGGAGATGAAGTTTACCTTGAAAACGAAGATCTTCAAACCTCTAAAACTTGCTTATTCACCACAATCCTGATGTAATGCTCAATTTCTCTCAAGTCTCTACTCTCTATTCTCTATTCTCTATTCTCTCTAATACGTAACATCAAAATGAGAGTGGTTAGAGGGTTTTCCCATCTCTAGTCTTTTATTTACAAGAAAGTCCCTGAAAAATTAAATCAAGCCTCACACATTACCCTTCAACTTCATTTAAAGGCTGAAAATTGAAACTTGGGTTATTACAACTTACCCCCTTAAAAGAATTCTTTCTTTAGTCTCTCTAATATGTATGTACCGAGGGTGTTAGTTGGTCAGCGATCGTGCCCTATGGCACTGTCGTCGGGCATGGTCACCCCAAACGTACCGAGCCCCAAAAATTGCCTTTTCACACACGGAAAGCTCTCGATCGGATAGGTACTAACAACAATGAATCCTACTAATAATAACTAATGACCATAACTTACTACAAGGAGAACAGGGGAAATTCTTACTTACTGAAATTTTGGGGTGTTACACCAAATAAAAGGCAGGTCCTAGGTTCGAACTCAACCCCCCCCCCCCCGGGTGCTAGTATCAGCCGTAGAGTGAGCCAAAAAATGTCCCCTCACATTGGTGTCACTGGAGGTGGGTTCATTGTGGGGCCGATTAGGGTTGCTGGTAATCAACTTATTGCCCAAATATGTATAAGATCACGTGTGATTCAAAACGTAATTAATAATTTAAAAATATCATATGTAATGTTGTGGATAACTTATATTTCTTTTTCACTTAAATTTACAATGATCCATATCACATATGATATTTTGACCAAAAAAAATAGTGGCCTTTTTTGGAAAAAAAAATGTCGTTTAATTATATATATATTACATGTGACTTTTGACAAAAAATGAAAAAGAAGTCTTAAATAATTTACTTCAATAAAAGAACAAATATTTTAAATGAAATTAAATCATGCTCATTGTAAATGTCATAAAAAGTAAAATTTTTAATGAAAAATTAATCATGTTAAATCACAAAAATGTCAAAAACTTAAATAAATATTTTAGTTAGATACATTAAACAACTCCTATAAAAATAAATGAATTCCATATATAATCCATATGTTAATAAATGACATATATGTTCTTTTGAGCTAATTTTAAGAAATTCTTATTTAAGGCATGCCTTAGAAAAATGATTATTGATATTCATTCTATTATTTTCTTATTTAACTAATATTTTAGTTTAAACCTCCCCTCTTTCTTTATATACTAGTGTTGGGCCCGTGCATTGCATGAGAGAATAAATTTTTTGTTGGAATATTGAACCGAATTAAAATGAAATGTAATTTCTCTGTTAACAGTTAATGAAATACAATGTGAAAAACGAATGTATTTTCATAAGTGGTTAACTTGCATATATTCTTAATCGTTTGTTGTTATGAGTTTGTGTAATAATATTGGTAATAGTTTTGTATTATATTATTTAAAACTCAAACGACATCTCTCACAACATATCACTATTATCATATCAATCTTCTTTTTCTTCTTTTAATGCTCGTGAAAAAAAAATACGTGTAGATTTTATATTAGCAAAAAAAAAATACGTGTAGATTTTATATTATGCTAATATAAAATACGTGTAGATTTTATAAAATAAAATAGATTTTATATTAACAAAAATAAATACGGAAGAAAAAAGAGTTTATATTACATCTTATTATGTAAAAAGATTTTATAAAATAAAATATACAAATATTTATATTAATAAATGAGTATCCATTCCAGAAATAGATGATACAAAAAAAACAAATATTTATATTAATAAATGAGTATCCATTCCAGAAATAAATGATTATGTGAGATACTGTGTTTGGAAAGGTTGTACCAAAACATTAAGAAATTGTAAATTAAGTAATTGACTTTAATTAGTTGTACCTTGTGTTTAAAATGTTGTAATTAAGAGTTTTTTATGTCGTTTTTATAATATAGTATAGATAAATCTAAATCATGATTTTATTATGAAATTAATTTTTCAAGTTAGGTTGGATACTCATTCCAATAATAAACAACCAACCAACCAATCCCACCAAAACAAACAAACTTTGAAATTGAGACAACCATACTAACTACAAATTCATATGGTATTAAATTGCATTCTTAACATTTTTTAATATCTACATATTTTATTTATTTTATTGTAAGGTTAATATAATTTTTGTTTGTTAATCATGACTATTCGGTCCAAACTATGCACACATCAACTAATCCCAGAAATCCTAAAAAACGGTCAGAAAATCCTCAGTGACGTTGTAGGTCTTGAATTGATGACGGCTGAGAAGGATTTCCAAAGACCAAAACCTTATTTTTTTAATACGTTGTAGTCCTTTCAGTCGATCAGCAATTTAATATTAAAATTATGCAAAAAAAAATAAACTTTTTTTTTATTTTGGTAACACATACAAAAATGTGTTTTTAAATTTTCACTTTACGTCATCCAAAATATATGTCATATAAAGAAATTTTAAAAGACTTATAATATATATGTACTTTTGTTAATATCAAAAGTAAACAAAAAACCATATTAGAAAGAAAAATTAAGCCAAAAATAAAGGGACGATGGCAAGACTTTTATATCTTCTACAAAGGTTTAATCATTTGAGAATTTCATATATCATGATAACTATGAAAACTATTACTATAAACTATTGTTTCATATGATATTGTCCATCTAATGCTATATATAATTTTATATATTTATTAACATATATTTGTTTCACAATGTGTTTGTTTCATATGTATTTAGTTCATAATGTGTACCTTTTTTGTTTCACAGACACAAAAAAAAAATGTTCATAATTTTGAACAAGTATAAATGAAACAAATACATGTTAATTAATACACTAAATCCAAGCCATAGATGGAAAAAATCATGTGAAATAGTACATGATACACCAGTTCTCAAGGTTATTATGATTTGATGAGTTATCAAATGAAAGTCCCCACCTTCTACATATGCCTTAGGATGCTCCGTTCATTCAATTTGACAACTAACATTATGGCACTTCACTGCCTAGATCCCGGTGAATAGTCCCAAGAAAGGAGGTGTAGTTTCCACAAGGTCTTGAGTTCAAGTACGGTCATGCCCATCCTGCCCTAGGCAACCACGATTTACCCCACATGATGGTTGTGTGACCGGTCCAATGAGATGCTCTGGAGGGTAGCACGAACTTATTTTCCACACTTTATTGCCTAGGCGAAGGATCGTGTGAGAAGTTGAGTTAACGGTGAGAAGCATGAGAAGTGAATCAGAATCGTTGATCTCTTTTAATCTCAAGCCCTCCCATGAATTGCGGCTCAGAAAGGAATTGATCTGGTGCATCTCGATGCAGTTTATCTCGGTGCATCTCATCCTAATGTGCGTTCATTTCTCATCCAACGGTCGAAAATCATTTCTTACACTTCTCACCATTAACTCAACTTCTCACTAGAACCCAACGCTTATTGCCTATTGAGATATTAAAAAAAGCATTTAATTTTTGTTTTATATGATATGTTTCGACTCTTAAATATATCTAAGTCGAACAAAACTTTATTTATTACGATTCCTTTTTTACATTAACCTTTGTTTGTATTAATAAAAGTTAAGAGTAAATTACATTCCTCGTCCATGTCCATGTGGTTTAGTGATATTTTGGATATGGTCCCTAAAACGCGTTTATTACACTGAGTGTCCCTGTGGTATGCAAAAACGCACGTAGGAGGTCCCTCTGTCTAACGAAATCTGTTAATCCAATTAACTCAAGAGGTATTTTTGTCTTTATACACTTGTTTTTGTCTTTTTCCTAATACGAAATAAAAAAAACAAATAAATAAATTAATAAATAACAACAAACCCTCAACCCCCCCCCCCCCCCCCCCTACTACAACCCTCACCCCCCACCCCCAAAGACTTTCTTCTTCCTTAAACCGCCGATCCCTCACCCCCCAACACTTACTGTCGAAATCCTTTACGTTGCTCCCTTAAACCGTAGGTAGAACCAAACCCACCAACATCTTTGTCCTCATTTCTCACCTACATCACACACATTCACTGATAGTACCCTCAAACCATCTCACTGCCGGCCTCCCTCACCTCCCTTGAGACCTGCAACTTTTTTCCCTTGAGACCTACAACTTTTTTTTCTAACCTCCGACCACCATCTAAGGATTATGAAGCAACAGAAGACTGATGAAAATCAGTTGGTGTTTTTTTTACAGCTTTGTTTCAATCGTTGCTATTTGAAGTGATAAAATCAACTGGTGTTATTTTGTGTTTACAGTTTTGTTTCAATCGCTGCTATTTGAATTGATAAAAATCAACTGGTGTTTTTTTGTGTTTACAGGTTTGTTTCAATCATTGTTATTTGAAGCTACTGGTCGGACTGTAAATCCAGTGAACAGTGTCGTTGGACTTTTATGGACAGGCAATTGGCACGTTTTTCAGGCGTCGGTTGAGACGATACTCTGAGGCGGTACGTTACGATCGATTCCGAAGCTTCTGAACGGACATCCGGCGACGCCGGAACTCGGTGATTCATTGGAAACAGATGTAACGTGTATTGACGTGTTCCAGATTCAGGGTTCTTCAGGTGGTGGTCGGAGGTTAGAAACAAAAAGTTGCGGGTCGACGGTTTGAGGAAGAAGAAAGTCTTTGGGGGTGGGGGTGAGGGTTGTAGTGGGGGTGGGGGTGAGGGTGAGGGTGAGGGTGAAGGTTGTAGTTATTTATTAATTTATTTATTTGTTTTTATAATCTCTTATGAGAAAAAATACAAAAATAAGTGTATAAAGACAAAAATACCCTCTGAGTTAACTGGGTTAACAGATTTCGTTAGACGGAGGGACCTTCTACGTACATTTTTGCATACCACAAGGACGTCCAGTATAATAAACACTTATTAAGAACCATATCCAAAATATCAGCAAACCACAGGGACCATGAATGTAATTTACTCAAAAGTTAATGAACTAGAATTTTGGTCGGCTATAGTAATGCCTTTGTATTTTAAATGATGCATCTACTTCTAGTACTTGCTTCCAAATAAAATTGATGATATATAAGAAAGACCATTAAAGTTTGCAAAAAAATATCAAATAAATCGTTAAATATAAAAAAAATGTGAAAAATGATAGACATCAATTTGGTATCATTTACACTAAATTTGACATAAATGACTGTTATGCCATTTGATTCGATATAAAAGTAAACTTTTTTATATTTAAAATAATATAGATATTAGAGCCTTTGGCAAGATTATAAAACCTTAAATATTAGCTTTTGGAATTTAAATTCTAATACAAAAAGACTTGTATTATGAACCTATATAAATCATTTAAGAAAACTTGGTCTACAACGAACAACCATATTGGCTTTCCTATCTACACCCCCCCCCCTTACGAGTTACGACCAATGACCCTCCCTTCCTCCTTCCCCATCGCCACCCCTTACGCCTTCCCTTGCTTATGCCCCTTCTTTGTTTTATATAAAGTTTCCATGATTGAAAGTGTATATTTTGACCATTAAACAATTTTAAGTTAGAGATACTTTTGTCTTTATGAATATATTTTGATATAACTGACACTAAATTGAAAATAAATGCCATATTTTTATTTATTTATTTTTTGAACAACATAACACTTATAATACCAACCAAAACAGGAGCAAGTTTTACAATAGAACTAACCCAAAACAACATAACACTCATCATTTTTGGTGAGGCTTGAACCTTTAACCTCCTATGAGGCTGGTCTCTACCTGTAACCAAGTACAACTGAGCAAATGACTCTTTGGTCCATTGTTTCAAGTTGTTTATACTATACCGTTCATACCCCCCCCCCCAAAAAAAAAAAAAAAGAGTTATTAAGGGGTTGTTTGTTTAAAAAAAACTCTTAATGACTTTTAAGTTTGAATCGTTTAGACTCTTTTACACATCACCTCTAATTAGACATAACTAAAATAAGACTTCAGACTTTAGACCTCTTAAAAAACAAACGGCACCTAAGAGCGTAATTAAGTGTATCACATGTTAGTCATCTAAGGACATTTTGGTCATTATGCTTTCTTTCAAAATTTATTTTTTTGTACAAGTACTTAAAATATTTAAAAAGCCTAATCAAAACCCATAACCCCCCCCCCCCCCCCCCCCCCTTCTTCTTTCTCAAGACACCATTAAGCTATGGTTGCAATTCATTAGTCGCCAAAGATATCCCTTATGCAATTCTCAAATTTACCATCGATTTCTATTGGATCTACCGTCATGTTAATGTTTTGGGCAATAAAACCTGAAGCACCCAAGACTGATTTACGCGTCTAAAAATCATTGTCTCCTTTCAGCGATTTTAGGGTTTAATTTCATGGCGAATGATCGTGTAAGAATTTGAGGTTAATGTGAGAAGCGTAAGAAGTGGATCTGAATCGTTGATCACTTCTAATCAAATGCCCACCCATGAATTACGACTTAGAAGGAAATTGATCCAGTGCATCTTATCTCGGTGCATCCCATCCTAATATGCATCAATTTCTCATCCAACGGTAGATAATCACTTCTCACGCTTCTCACGTTAACTCCAACTTCTCACCGGAACCCAACCCTTAATTTCATTATATATTTTATTTATTTGTGTGAATTGTAACACTAACATTTTTGAAATCTAGGTGTGGTACAAATATATGACTTTTAAGCAAGGACATTATTTAGTTTTGTTTGATTATTCTTTTTATCCCTGAGTTTTCTTTATACATGTTTCTGTCATCTAAACATTGTTTAAATCTTAATTTCCTACCTGGGTTCTTTGAAGTGTTGTGTATATTCTTTTCTTGTGAAGGCCAGTGATAGCCCAGGGGTAGCGGTGATGGACGAAGATGCACCAGTGGTGTCTTGGTGAAGAAGGAGGGAGCGTGGGTTTAGATCATTTTTTTTTAATTTTGAAATGGTTTAAACACTTGTACATAATCTATGAATTATATAACAAAAACAGACTTTGAAAAATATAAAAGGACTAAAATTCCTTTCACATGACTAAGGGGTTGTTTGTTTTTTTAAAAAAACCTCTTAATAACTCTTAAGTCTGAATCGTTCAGACATTTTTACACACTACCTCTTATGAATCATAATTAAAATAAAACTTCAGACTTTAGACCTCTTAAAAGACAAACCGCACCTAACACAAAAACAGATTTAACAAATGCCAAAGACACAGACGAAAAGTATAACCAGAAGAAACCAATATGATCTCGAAACTCTAACAATGATTATTGAAGTTCAAGTAAATACAAGCACCATTTTTGTAACTTAATTCTTATATTTTATTTGATTGGAAGCAACAATCCAAACAAATAACCCAACTTTATTTATTTATTTTCGTTAAATTGACTCAAATACTTAAAATAGACAAGAAAAAATAGATTCGTAATATACAGATCCGTAATTATAAACCTGGGTAAAAAATGTAATTTTTTTTATAAAAACTTTCTAAAAAAAATTACCTGGGTTCGTAATTACAGATCTGAGTTTGTAACTTTTTCAAAGTAAAAAACGACTAGATTCGTTTTTTTTTCTTTGTCATTTAGCAAGGTCCACAATTACGGACCTAGATAGAAGTAGCGACATTTATGTAAAAAAATTACTAAGAGCATCTTCAACAACTTCTCCAAAATGAAGAAAATGGAAATTTTAGTCATTTTTGTGCTCTAACAGATTCTCCAAATCTTTCTCCAAAATGGAGAAAGTTGGAGAGAAAGTGTAATTTTCTACAAATATGGAGAACTCTCAAAAAATGATTACAATGAGAGAGAAATTGTTTTTTATTATATTTTATCAATAAGATTTTTTCAAATGAAATGAATAGGAGAGAGAAATAATATTTTATTAGATTTATACAATATTTTAATATTATAATTAATGATGTCACCTCCAAAATGTAGAAACTGTTGGAGATAGATGTAATTTTTTATGTAGATTTTGACTTTTAATTCTCTATTTTGGAGAAATTTTGGGGATACTGTTGGAGATGCTCTAATTAGAGCATCCACAGTGTACGTGTTTTTCACTAAGCTTTTTCATAATCTTTTTTCGTACACATTATTGTCACCTCAACAACTTAAAACCTTTTATATACCTCCACTATGTGAAAAACCTCAAAAAAAGGTTTTTATTTTTTAAAAAACCTCCTAAAAATATCCCAAAAACCTCTCAACTAGCACACTATCGATGCTCTAATGAACCAATTTTTAAGAGCATCTCCAACAGCATTGCTAAAATAAAAAAACTTGGTTTTTTCTTTGCTATTCCTCTCCAACAGTTTTGCTATATGGTTTGCTAAAATAGAGAAATATCAAAAAGTCTCTAAATATAGAGAATTCTCTATAATCTCTAAATTGGAAGGAGAAAATATTATTTTATTCAATCCAACCAATAAGATTTAATTTTTAACATTTTATTTTAAGTTTTTTTTTAAAAGTGTATTGGGATGATAAATTATGAAATATTATAATAATATAAATAATGATTGATTCTCTAAAATAGAAAAACTGTTGGCGTTAGAAAAAAATGTTTTTAGAGATTTTGACTTTTCATTTTCTATTTTAGAAAAAATTTAGCAATGCTGTTGAAGATGTTCTAAGTCAATTTCCCTTATTATTTTATATATCGAGGTTTGTGAATCCACAAAACTGCCCGTAAAATATCTGACAGCTACCCGTTTTCCTTTCACATCTGCCCGTATTCCCAAACCCCATTGGTCCAGCTCTCTTCTCCTACATAAATGTGAAAACTTCACCACTTTTCTTCCTTCACCATCACCACCACCACCACCACCTCCGTCTGGTGGTTGTGGATGAGTCCGGTGGACCTCAGCCGCTTTACTTCCTAAAAAATCAAACATCAAAAGGAAGAATAAAACAGATGGGGCAGGGACTTAGCTGCAGAGTGCAAGATGAGCATGGATTGTTCACAGCCGTACAGTTTGGGGATTTGGAGCTTGTGAGGACTCTTCTGGAGAGAGATCCGTTACTCATTCAACAAACTACGGTTTATGATCGTCATTCTGCTCTTCATATAGCTGCTGCCAATGGCCAGATCGAGGTGTGTAATTCCTGATTTTTCTTCATTTTTTTATTCGAAGTTCGGTGAAATCGTCTAGGTTTTGTAATATGTCGGTTATTTGTTCAGATTGTTTCTATGCTTTTGGAAGATCGATCAGTCAATCCGGATTGTTTGAATCGTCATAAACAGGTTTGATTGTGTGTGATTTTGCTCTTTTTGTCGATTGATTTCGTGTTTAAGTTGAATAAAATGTGAAATTCTTGAAAACTACCTTTTTCCCCCTATAATGGTTTGACTAATTGTGTTTAATTTTGAAAATTGTGTGTTTTGTTAGACTCCATTGATGTTGGCTGCAATGCATGGGAAGCTTAATTGTGTTGAGAAGCTAATTGAAGCTAGGGCTAATGTATGTCGAATTCACCCTTTTTTATACTCTTTCAGAAGTTTTTGTTTTCAAGTAGAGTTACTGATGAAATTATCTGAATTTTTTTGTCAGATTTTGATGTTTGATTCACTAAATGGAAGAACATGCTTGCACTATGCTGCTTGTTATGGCCATTCTGATTGTCTCGAAACGATTCTTTCGGCTGCCCGAATCTCCCGTGTTGCTGCTTCTTGGTGGGTTTCATTTATCTTTTTGAGATTTCAGTTTTGGTGAATTGTGAATAGAATGTTTAATTGCTAGAAGATATGATGCATTTGTTATCTAAAACTGAAATTTTGTATGAATTAAGAGTAATATCTGTTAGTTGAATTGTGTGTTTGTAGGGGATTTTCGAGATTTGTGAATATTAGAGATGGTAAAGGGGCAACACCTTTGCATTTGGCTGCCCGCCAAAGACGTCCGCAATGCGTTCATTTACTTCTAGACAGTGGGGCTCTTGTTTGCGCCTCCACCGGTGGCTACGGGTACTAATTCATGGCAAAAACTTCTCTTATATATATACATATATACAGGGTTGGGTTCCGGTGAGAAGTTGAGTTAACGGTGAGAATCGTGAGAAGTGGTTATCAACCGTTGGATGAGAAATGGACGCACATTAGGATGAGATGCCTTACTAAGCCGCAATTCATGGGAGGGCTTGAGAGTAAAATATATCAACGGTTCAGATCCACTTCTCACGCTTCTCGCCGTTAACTCAACTTCTCACACGATCCTTCGCCCATATATATATATATATATGTATAGTAAACCAACCAAACAAGCACAGTATATCCCGTTAGGTAGAAGTCTGGGGTCATGACCTCTATCCTAAAGAGTAAAACGGCTGGTGTGAAACAATAAAGATAGAAAGATATATATATATATATATATATATGGTGTCTGTGTTTATTTACCTTTTCTGTTGGGCATGGTTTATTACAGCTTACTTGGTAGTACGCCACTTCATTTGGCTGCAAGAGGGGGTTCGATGGATTGCATCAGAGAATTATTAGCGTGGGGTGCAGATCGACTTCAGAGAGATGCATCTGGGTATGTTTAGCTTCCAAATCAAAATCTCAAAATACACAAGTTATATCAGTCATTATGTTTCCGCAACCTTTGGTCTATGTTTGGCAAACTAGCTGAATGGCTGATATGATAAGCTAGTTGATAAACTAGTCATGTTTGATAAAGACTAGTTGATAAGCTAGATGATGTAAAATGACCTAAAAGGACATAAAAATATAAGGGGCATAATTGGAAAAAGTGGCATGGAGCCCCTGGAGCTTATTAAAATGCTACTTGAAGTAATGTTTCAAAAAGATAGCTTATGCCCAAACAAACGGGGTTTTTTCAATAAGTTCAACAAATCAGCTAGCTTATGGTTTTCAAGAAAATCTTTGGTGCTAGTGTAGTGAAACATCGTTTCTTGATTGGTGTTTAAATGCATTGAATCCAAACTCAAAGGGGAAGTCCCTATTAGGTCTTCACAAACTCTCCTATTGGGTGATTATGAGTCTTTTTTTATCACATCGGATTCGTAATGTATCAAGATTATTCATCGGTGAATCACTGCTAATTTTGCACCTCACATATTTTCCAACTTCTTTTTGCAAATGAATGCAGGAGAATTCCGTATTTGGTTGCTTTAAAGCATAAGAACGACGCTTGTGCAGCTTTACTGAATCCATCGTCTGCAGAGCCTTTGGTATGGCCATCACCGTTAAAGTTCATTAGCGAGCTTAATCAAGATGCAAAAGCTTTATTAGAGCAGGCTTTAATGGAAGCTAATAGGGAAAGGGAGAAAACGATCTTAAAGGGCACAAGTTACTCGATACCATCTCCATCACATTCCGATTCTGGAGCTACAGATGATGATATCTCTGAGGTAATTTAATTTAATTTAATTTTAATTCATTTTTACCATTCTTACTTCCTACATTTAGAAAGTCAAGAACATGGGACTATGAAACAAAAGACAAAAGACAAAACAAAAATAGAAAGGTTGGTGTTGAATTGGTCATACATAGATGACTACTTTTGACTTTAGCTTCAATTCAAATATCTTTATTGACTAGATGCATTTTGGAATTCTTGTTTAAAAAAGATGCGTGATTTATGGTGTTTCTTGGGAATATTATCAAATTTTATCTTGGGTTTTTGTTTAAATAATGAAAAAAGATACATAATTTATGTTAGAGTCCCACATCAGCTAGACTTGAACCATTTCTACTTGGACTAATACTGCTCAATATATTCTACAACTTTTCTTTTCTTGAGGGCTCTGTTTTGGAAAGTAATATAATGGGTTCTACGTATTCTCACAATTTGCAGGCAAGTGAAACGGAGTTATGTTGTATATGCTTTGACCAAATATGCACCATTGAGGTTCAAGATTGTGGCCACCAAATGTGTGCTCAATGCACCCTAGCCTTGTGCTGCCACAACAAACCCAACCCGACAACCGCATCCCTTACCGCACCGGTCTGCCCCTTTTGCCGGAGCAACATCGCCCAATTGGTGGTCGCAAAAGTCAAAGTCAGCGCTGCCGATCATGATCTCGACCTCTATTCCTCCCCGAAGCTGCCAAAATTGAGAAAGCCACGGAATTTCAGTGAGGGAAGCAGCAGTTTCAAGGGTCTATCCGCCGTACCCTCGTTCGGCAAAATGGTCGGCCGTGGCTCGGGGAGAGTCTCGGCCGACAACGTATGCATCGATAAACCATAATAAAATACTAGAAATCTTGAATTTCAACACGTGGCAAGCAAGGATTGGCTGAAAAAAGTCCGGGCCCAGTTGGGTATTTATGGAAAGATGTATTCTTTCTGCTCTTTATGAAGATCCCAGAAGGAATAAGCAAAGCAAAATGTGATTTTTGCAGATTTGGGATGCCAAGTATTGTTTTTATATAATCTTTTTATGTTCACTTCATCTTCAAGAACCAGCATATGCCTCTTTAGAAAGTATTCTTTTTTCCTAATCCCAACTTCTGTCTGACTTGTACCCCATGCATCAAGAGTTGTACACTACTTTTGGCAAAAGGGGTTTGGTCAGATTTTAAGCCACCTCAAAAGCAGAAATGGTGTGTGGTAAATTGTACCCCACCTTGTTGTAGTTTTCTTGCTTGATTGAGTATGGAGTGCAGCATTGTATAATGTAGATCTTGGCCTATCTTTCTTTCTTTATTCTACTTCCAAGAAAATGATTGAAAATCCAGTGTACTGTTGTTGGTCATGTGCTCATGTCTGTTGGTTGATTTCAATAATTTCTGGTACCATCATATATGCATACCAATTATATACAAATCCCATAGCATTGCATACTTTGCATACCGTAAATTTCATGATTCGGGAATCATGAGATGATCTATACAGGCGGATTAATCTATACAGAAAGATAATGTGGTTTCCAAGGAAAGAAAAAGGAGATGCACACATCTCCATCGTCTATTCATCGTCATCGACTTTAAGTTTCACTTTAGATTCATAATGAATAAAGGTGAAAACAGGCACTCAGAAGGAGACAAAAGGACCAAAGTGTTTGATGATGGTGTTTTGCTACAACTTGTAGGTGTTGCAGGACTGAAATGGCTTCTACTGTGTGTGTGTGTATGTTTGGTGAAATAAGTGAAGGTGAAAGGAGGAAGCAAACACAAAGATTGATGCTATTTTAAGTGTATTGTAATGAAGATTGATTGAACATGGGTTCAGTGAAAGAGACAAAGTGTCATTTCACATGTGATGTAATACTACTATAACTACTACTACACAGAAATAAATGGTTTTCTGAAACATGATGGGGTCAAAATGGAGGCATGTCCTATCACTATTATCTCATTTTTTGCCCTACATTTTTGTTCAGATCCTTAAACTGATAGGATTAACTAACCAGATCCGTTTACTAAACGCTTATTGGGTTAGTGTTTATCGAGTATCATTTATTTAATCAGGTGAACATGATAAAGATTAAGGACTAGTAAGAGGCATTATAAGGACCGATAGTTTTACCTGGTAAGTAGAGGTGATCATCTACGGGCTTGGGCGGGCCACGGGTCAAGCCTAACATATTTTTCTTGTCCAACGGGCCTAATATAGTAAACCCAAGCCCGTTTTTACGGGCTTGAAAACTTGTCCATACCCGCCCTATAAACGGGCCGGGCTGTACCGCCCATGAACAGCTCTACTGGTAAGTGAGGGAGAAGACTCTTATGCGGTTAGCACTTACCGGGTGAGAGACGCTTACCAACAATACATTTTGATGGCTGATGGATATTACCCGATAAGGTAAGTAAAGGTGATGACTCTTGCCGATAAGTGCTTACCCTGTAAGCGTTTGGTGAACGACTCTTTAATAACACAAATGTAAGTGCTAATAAAATAAGTGAGAATTTTGATCATTATTGGGACAATAACTGGGTCAGCAATGGTGTGTCAAAAGGTGTTAGTAAATGATATTATTTTTCTCGGGCAAGAAGCGGTAATTGTTTAGTAAACACGCCCTACATACACCTTAACACCTGTGTTCGTGTCGATACCCTTGTGGATTTTCGGAGCTATTTTGGTATGAGCAAATTTTAATTTTGAAGTTTAATCACTTAGTAGTGTTGGCAAATAATGTTACACCGAATTTGGTATTTTACTATTCATAACAGTGAAATATTGTATTCATTGGAGAGGACTTGGTGTGAAAAATATGTATGATACAATGAATAGTGCATTCATTGGAGATGATCTAAGAAAGGAGGGATATGGGTCATAGAAGCCATGGTGAGGTGGCCAGAATTAGAGATGTATAAAAAAGTCTAAGGGATTGTTTACCATATTCTTACCAGGTAAATGCTTACCGGCAAGAAATTCACTTTCATTTATTTTATCGTGTAGCATGCTTGACTATGAAAATTGATTGTTGGTGTCCAGTCCAAGCGAAATCTCGTGCCTGGTAACCCGAGCCCAGGCTCAGACCTGACCTTAAGTCTGATCTGACCACTTTTTTTCAAGGTATGATTAAAGCGTGGCCTAAAAAAATCCAAAAAGCCCAATCAAAAAAAGTTCAATTAAGCCCTTTTTCAACCCCGAAATCCTAGACTATTTTTTTATTTATGGAAAACGGAGTTGGAAGGCTCGTAGACCCGAAAAAACCCGAGGCTTATACATCTATGATCATAACATCACTCAAATCGTAATACGACAAGACTTTTTTTTTTTTTTTTTACCGCTTTGGATTTTTCCTAGTGAAATAATTAATTAGCAAGTGTTTGAACGAAATGATTACATGGCAAAATAATTTCTATAAGAACATTATTGAAAACGTAAATAATTTTTTAAATTATTGGGTAACCAAATACATGCTAAATTTTTTGTTTTAAATTACGTATTGTTTATAGTTTTAATTTTATAATTTTGGTACTAACGGTTCTTTCTAAATAATTTTAGGGAAAAGTTCAAAAAAACCTAGTATTTGAATTAAGTTTTTGGACAATTTTTTGGAACAAACAAGTAATTGGACTTTTGAAAACTTGTTAAATAAATCATTAGACTTTCTATAACCTGTTAGATACATCCTTATGATCTATAAAACTGGTTAATATGGTAAAATAATTGGAAAAGTCCTTAAAAACTCAACGAATTTTGAACGATTAAGTCCCTAACCATTTTTTAACAAAAAAAATACTTATATTTATAAAATGAAACGAATATACCATTTTCATTACTCTTCCCAAAACATATAAAAGTTGTATCTAAAACATAAATAACATCAAGATTATACTATTTTTTGCTCTGACGTGGGAGAAAAAAAAATTAAAGAACCCACAATTATTGATAGAAACTACAATTATTGTATGTATTTTTGGGAAAGTGGCTATTGAATGGAGTTGGGCTTTAGAGATACTAGTTGTATACCCGCGCAATGCGGCGGGATATAATTGTTTTATCAAAATACATTTAATTCTCAAATATCAAATTATAGCAAGTATCTTCAAAATACTTGGTGATTAACATGATATAATAGAGTTTCTCATGGTATTAAAAGGACGTACATGATATAATAAGAGTTTTTTGTGGTTAACATGGATCCATGAATGTACAAGTTCCAATCATAGTAACCTTTCAGAAAAGACTTACAGTGCTTAGCAGATGAGCATGCAAGAACCATGAACCTTAACTGCTTAGTGTCTACTAAGTAAAAAACGGTTACCAACAATTCATTTTCAGAATTGTGACATATGTGAAAAAGTTGAATCAAGCTCCCATAACCGGATGAACTAAATCGTAAACGAAAACAATTTTCTTTTTATGTCCAATTCAAATGGTGTGGTAACCAAGATACAGATTCAAATCACCCTTCCCCTTCTTCATTCAAATAATTTTATTTCTTGATTGTGGAGAAGGTAACCTTTCTTCATCTTTTTCTTGTTTGTTCCCTAATAAACCAAAAATTGTACACCCCATCAACAAGATCATCTCACCTGATATAGTTGTGTTCATTAAAGCTCCATCAAATAGGTGGAAGTTCTTCTTGATGCTTTGTCTCTAACTATAATTATCTAACAGTTTTTTATGAATAGAGATTAACTTTACTCGTAACAAGATGTAGTTATAATCACACTATGCTTTTACCTGAATGTCAATAATGCCTAGAAGCATGCTAGCAATAGGCAACCATCTCTAGAGGAGAACAACAAATATTTGATTACTTGGATCAATGAAATGTGAAAGAAAAGCAAATAGACATATCTCTGTTGTTAATTGCAGAATCTTAGGGCGCGTTTGGTTTGCGGGATTGGAATGGGTTTGGAAGGATTTGGATTTCAAATTCATTTCAATCCTGCGTTTGGTTTGCAAGAAAGAATTTCCTTGACCGGATTTCAAATCCGTTGACCAATTTAAAATCTCTCATATGATGGATTTGGAAATCCTTGGCATTGGGCCTGGATTTGAAATCCAAATTCTATGGATTCTAAAGCGTGATCCAGACTTCAAATCGTATCGATCTAAATCCGACGTTTACTAATAAAAATAAATTCTTTATAAAACAAACATATAATAAAAATAAAAAAAACTCCATCCAAATGCAAATCCTACAAACCAAACAAGACTTGTAAAGGAATGGATTTGAAATCCATTCCAAATCCTACAAACCAAACATATGAAGGGATTTCAAATCCCCCAAATCCCAATCCCTCCAAATCCAAATCCCACCTTGAAATCCAATCCATTTCATTCCAATCCCGCAAACCAAACGCGCCCTTAATGTCAGAATTGTTTCATAATATCGAAATTTGTGGCACAAATCAACAGAAGCTTATAAAAATGAAGCACAAATTTTGGATATTTTAACTCAAGGTCATTTTGTCAAGTTCTTAACCTTGAGTTAATATTTTACTAAATGACATTTTTCCAAAATTCTCCTTATAATAACCCTATAGTAGGAATCCATATTCAAGGTTTTTCAATCTTTCTATCCCTGTAACTATGGATATATTGTCTACAAAGCAACAGTCGTCACCATTTTCTAAACACAAAAATTTGATTAAGCTTCTCTGCTCAATCTCAAGTTTTGCAACATAAATGTGAGTGGACTTTTATCATACATTTATCAAACAGATAGTTAAAGGCCTCCATCTTGGACTGTGAATCGTCTATCTTGGGTTAATCGATGAGTTAATGGAGTCACTTGGAAGATGATCAAAATTGAGATGTATACATCACCTAAAATTTCAAGTTCAAAATTGACATAAGTCGTTTAAACTCTATGACTACCAGCAGATGCATGCATGTAGAAATATATTGTTTTGTAACAACATTTGTATCAATTCTTAATGTGATTAATAGAAGATCAACTTCACCTACGATTCAAATCAAAGAAAGGCATCAAACCTAATCCGAGTGACATACTGAGAAACATACTCAGAATCAGCCACAAAATGAACTTAAAATAAACAGAACCATGAAACAAAATTGTAACACCCTCAAATCTGAAGATAGCAACTTACTAAAAAAATTTCTAAATACATCAACAAATACTTCAAACTACAAACATAAATTGAGAATTAACCTCAAAGCTCACATTCATCCTAAACATACATTCCATGAAAAGGACGGGTGTTACTAAACCCAATAACAATCACTATCTCCAATCTGCGGAAGACTTCACCAGCTACTTACTCTTGTATAAAGCTAAGGCTCAATCCTCATAGCACTTTCTAGAACCGAACCCCCAACTGGAACCTGATGCACATGCCGACAAATAAAAAGGTTAGGCTTAACGCCTAGTGAGCTCAAGAGTTTTAACATGAATGAATATATCTTTAAAAGACAGGAAATTAGTTTTAAAGCAAGATCCTTCGAAACATTATGCTTCAGAATGGAAACGACACATTTTCCATAAAATACACTTTTAAAGACAATGCTCCCACACATGCATTTCTTGTAAAACGATGCAACCCGTAACTCACCCAAAACGGGGTCATAGTTCGATACTCAAATGTGCTAAAATGTAAATAATACTTCTTATCCCCAAAACACCCAAACATGGGTGGGACATAATACTCGACCCTTAAATAACGGAAACAATCCATATAAATATGATACGCCATTAAAACATGAAACTTAAACTTAATACTCATACGACCATAAAATGGGATGAAATCCAAATATTAAAGCATGGACAATTAAATATCCAAAATACAGCGGCCGACAACGGGGGATACCCGTATCCGTTGAGAGCGGAGGAACACATAAGTATGCCACTCAACAACGTTAATCGCATGACACCTCACGACATCGCAGCCCAAGTGTCCCTACGACTCCTTTACCAAGTGTCACCCCAAGTCAGTTGACCTTGATGGATCATTCCGAAGAACTTCATCCCGAAGGCCCGACACACTTAAAGACTACCTCCCAGGCATTACTTCAAGCGGCGGAGGTCCTAGCGCTCACTCCCCGATAGCACTACAGACTCAACCCTCCTAGCGATCACTTGTAAAGTTTCTGGTCATAAAACATGGGTACCGAAGTTCAACCCCGCAATACCCAATTGACCATCCAAAACGGACTGACTCACGTGCCTATGGATCCATTACACACCGTCTAACGTTACCGGACTACACACGAATGACCAAAGC
This sequence comes from Arctium lappa, assembly GCA_023525745.1. Taxonomy (NCBI): domain Eukaryota; kingdom Viridiplantae; phylum Streptophyta; class Magnoliopsida; order Asterales; family Asteraceae; genus Arctium; species Arctium lappa. The sequence continues at coordinate 44,516,566 of CM042063.1, forward strand.
ACTCGAGCCCGTAACCAAACTCAATACGCAACACCGTGCATTAGTACGTACATCATAATCGGACTCTACATTGAGCCATATAAAACCGGACAAGTGTCCTCAAGACTCTTTTAAGCCAACACCGAGCTACAATGCTCAAAATCCATGTGACCAATAATTATCGGTCCCCTGAATAATGAAATGTCCTTAAACAACGTTTATGAAAACACATATCCCAAAGATGAGATTAACCCAAAACTCAACACATAATGGACCAAAGGTTTTCCATAGGGTTTATGAATGCAAATACACCAAGATGCATATAATCATGAAATAGACTTCATTTGTACCAAAATCACCAATATGTATAAGTCATGAAATGGACTCTACTTGTACAAAGTCCCCAAAATGCATAAACCATGATATTACTTATCAAGATGTCCAAATTCCAAATATGAGCATTTTATGAAACTAAAATAAACCAAGTTTACCCAATATGAAAACTCATTAAAATACTCACACTTTGACAAATACCAAGTAAAATACATGTTTACTTCAAAATCCTCCAAACTTATCATCAGTTAACCATTTCATGTAAAACACTTTAAAATAACCATTTTGGCATGTACACCGTTTTCACAAATCAACTTGAACTCACCTTGCTAGATTTAGGCTAAATCTAGATTTCACCCAACGAGCTCTTTTGACGGCCATTTGAAACCTCAAGCCGAAATCTTCCAAAACCTAGATCCACAAGGTTCCACCATAAATATACATAAACAACCACAAATAATCGTTTCCCAAACCATATACAAGAATACCTCAACTAATACCGAAACCCTAACTTCCACAACCGAAGAGAATAGAAGATTACCTTAATCCTAGCTTGAACCCACCAACCAAAACACTTCTAGTTCACCAAAATGGTTACAAACCTTCAATCTATGAAAGGGAGAACAAAGGGTGGATGAAACCCTAGAAAAACTTGGGGAAGAAGATGAATAGGGAGGGATGAGAAGCTTACCACCACAAAATACTCTAGTATACTTCAATAGACTTCCAATCTCTTTCCATATCCTTGAAAAGCTCTCAAAAACAAATTTTAGCAACTTGAATCACCCAAATCGGAGTTGAAATGAGAAAGTTATGACCAAATGAAGAAGAAACCCGTATTAACGCACTGGAGGGTTGGCGCGACCCTGACATGCGACAGTGACATTGTCACTGTCGCGAGGCACTGTCGCGTGAGATGTACCGAAAGTTGCTAACACTGTTTCGGCCGTAACTTCTTCGTTATAGCTCCGTTTTCGCTCCGGAAAGGACCGTTGGACTCGTAATTGAATCCTTTATCCATCAAGACTATAAAATCAAGGATTCAAGCCCAAAATCAAATATCTTATTTTTTCTTAATATACCGGTTTCTGTATTAACTTGAATTGATACCTCTCGAAACTCGGGGTGTTACAATCCTCCCAACCTTAAAAGAGATTTCGTCCTCGAAATCTTGAATCACCAAGCACCCAACATTCACATTTGAAAGATCGATTGATTCCCTATCCCAAAGGGATGCCTTCATAAAACTTCACCTCATATACAGACCCGATCACATTCCGGTTGAGGTTGTCACTGAGTTTCTCATGACGTGGCGTTACAAAATTCAATCTCAATGTTCGATGTATTTCACCAACGTCAGGATGAACGTCGAGTCATTGCTTAATCATTAAATCTCGGTTATCTCCCAACCTTATGTCTCTCATATTACCTCAAGAGTAACTTACAACCTTAATCCATCATTCCCACCAATAATGCCCCACTAATCCATATTGTAAAAGAGTCATCGTTCCTTCCTTGGCAACAATTCCTAGCACTAGCTTGGTCTGACCCAACACAAACGTAGGTCCGACCCTCAAGTTGCCATACGTACAATACCCACAGATAGCGGATTACTTCATCCCCACGGTTATTCAGTTCCCATAGTGCGTTCAAGAGTCAATTGATAGATCGGCGAAGCCTCGTGGATTGCAGGATTACCACTGATCGATCTCTAAGTATCAATATCTATTTCTCTTAATGTTACCACCTCACCTGCGAACACTCCAAATTCAGCGGACATGCACTGAGCACACTAACGGTTATTGTCCTCAAGAAAAGAGTCGACGCCTAAAACCAAAATGATGACATCAAAACGAGGACATCCCGCCTAATACTTCATTCCAGACGTAGGTAGTCACACAAAAATTCATCCCGAAGGTTTACTAAAGCATAGAGATCATCTCTTAATTAACTGAGGAACATAATCTATTACTCCCATGATTCACGCATGACTCGATTCAAAACTGAAACTCAAATTCAAGGTTGACTACAAGTCGGATCATCCGACGCTTCAAATCCTAAGGACTTCTCTAGTCCCTTAATTGCAACTCCCTTCACGATAGGGGTTTTAAGTCAATAGCCCTAATGAGTTCAAGGTTTTTCAACAAGTATGCCAAGTTGAAATCTATAAAACTTTCAAATACATGAGTTTTATAACAATTAATCGTGCGGTAAAAAAAATGCACTACCGTTCGTTCGATAGGTTTCAAAATTGACCACCAACACTACGCATATAAAACCATTTCCAAAACTCATTTGATCAGTGTTTACGTTAATATGGATAATAATAAAAGATGCACAACAAAATTTTAAATGGACTACAATGGTCCTAGTAATGCATCAATTTATACTATGCATATGAAAGATAACTTTCCGCACTATAACATGTGCAATAAAAGTTTGTACAATTCCCAAAAGAGACATTCACAAATTCATTTTAAAGTTCTGACTTCCCAACCCAAAAGTCATTGCGACATAAAATTATTAACCACTCCATATGCAACAGTTTATTCCCTAAAGTTGAATGAAATGATAAGAATGCAAGTAATTCTCAAATCGAGTTTAAAACTTTAAGCCACCTCGATAAGACACATTTGACCAAGATGGTAACTACAACGATATGCAATTCGAAAATTCATTTCATGTATTGCGGAAAATTTATAACAGCAAGGTCAACAAGCGAAGCACGCTTAGATTAAAATTTAATTTAAGACAATATAATTATTTCGCATATTTACTCATGCGAGTGAAAGTTGGATTCAACCCAAAAGTATGTACATATACTCGTGTGAAACTCAAGATGCAATCATGCGACATTTAGATTTTTCAAGGTGCCTCTTACGGTTGCAAAAGTGTCGACGCAAGACTCGCATGAAACAAAGTATTGAACACAACTCGTAAATTAACGCACACAATGGTGCATATGCACATGTTCTCAAAATTATTTTACGCAACGCAAAATGACGTAAGACGAGGCTCCCTAAACCCAACTGAATTTTCGCAAAACTCAATAATGCTAAAATCATGCAGTGACAAATTTTCATTTCTCAACAAGAATGTAAGACGGCAATATGGCTAAAACACTAAGCCTTTAAGAGTTTCCTCTTTTAATGCAATGAAAGGTAAAATGACACCTTTAACAAAATTCACATGGGACACGACGCCAACTAACTCGTAAGCTTAAAAGAAGCAAAATTAAAACTCACGCATGGAAAGACATCGTATAAAACAATACTCCATGAAATTCCAACAAAACTCACACAAACTAAAATTCTCAAGAAATTTCGACTCAACGCGTGGGAATAACTTTTCCTTTAAAACCATTGCAAATGTTTGCTGAAATATTATATGCATATATGCATATGTTTGCTGAAATATTATATGCATATATGCACATTGATATCTAATATGCATTAAATAGACGTGTTTATATATATATATATATATATATATGCATATGGACACTTGGGCTAACCAATGTCGTGGTTATATATATATATATTACATTCATCTTTATATCGTTTATAGTTTAGCCCAAGTGTCCAAGACTTAAATATATGTAAAAGCTCAAGATGATTTTTAATTTGGCCCAAATTTTGAAAGCCCTAAATAATCAAACACCAAGTCTCCGAATTCCTAAATCTGACATCGACGACTTCTTCTAATCTAAATCCTAAATTCCTAATCTCCTTCATGCCGACAGATTGATTTTCTTTCCTTTCTTCAAGTCAGACTTTTCCTTCTGTTTAATGCTTCAACGAATCACGACTGCTAGACTTCATACTTCACAGTTCACGGCTTCATTCTCTTCATTCAGTTACGTTCAGGCATTCAAGGAATCAGGACTTTTGTTCACGACGGCTGCATCCAGTTCGGTTCACACTTCACGGCTTCATTCAGTTCCCACTTCACAACTTTTGTTCTTCAAGTGTCAAGGTTCGTGTTGACTCTTTTTATTTTTCATTTCATAGAATCCTTTGATTGAATCTGTGTTACAACATTGATTTTGAATTTTTCACCATTTTTTACTAGATATTAATTCCTTTGATTGAATTTGTGTTACTTCATAGAATCCTTTATAGTTATGTAATTTAGAAATTTCCATAAGTATGTGTGTTCATTTGTGATTAAGAACTTTCCTTTGTAGTTATGTAACTAAGAAATCCTTTTTTGCTAGATTTGTGAATAAGTAACATCCAGATTTGTATCTTGTGTGTTTATTTGTTTTACATGGAAATACTCTCTTAGAGTATCGACTCAACCTATGCTTTTAAACCTCCTTTGCCACCAAAATCTAATGAGAAAAAAGGCCCAAACTTTAAAGCCCACTAAATGGTCCAAACCGCCTAAACCGCGGTCCGACTTGACCGGTCTTGGGCACTTGATGTTAAACCGCTCGGTTTGAAAAATCAATAAACCGCCACTTGCAGTTTGGTTTATGGTTTGAGGGGTTAAACCGTCCAAACCGGACCGCAAACACCCCTAGTTGATTATTTGGGTTTTCCTTGCTTGGATTTGGGCTTGCAAAGAGGAGTGATTCCATAATATTCCAAGTGGGCCGTATTGTTTGGAGAAAGTGGGTGGATAATATTTTCCACTCTCTGGTCTCGTATAAGGATATTTTTTGGCCCAAAGCTTTGGATAATTCTTTGTTGGTTTATTCTTTTGTCATATACTCTTTGTATAGATGGTGGTTTTGTCTTTGGTATAGGGCTTGGTCTTGGTCCCAATTTTGGTTTTTTCCCAAACATGTGTTGGGTTTACATTTTGTAATTTTGGGGTATGCCCTTCGTGATTTGTATTCATTTTTTCTTTGAATAAAGTTTTTCCAGGGTTCCTCCCCTTTTTCCAAAAAAAAAAAACTACAATTATTGTTAACTAAGGTCTTCAATTCTCCAGAATGGCTACAATTGCCATGAGTAAGCATTTTTTTCAGAATAAACATTAAAACCCAATCGGATCCAATGATGCATTTAATTAAAATAAACCACGCCATAAGGGGTTTAGAATATGTACCTTTCAATATCTGACGGGATTAAAACTGAAGCACCAAGAAACCAAAGTAGGTTTCCTCTATCGGTAGTCCACACACGAACACGTTTCCCGTTTCCACCGCGTGCTAGCCCAAGAACCCTAAATCTATATGTGTTTTACAGAAAAGAAAATGTTTCTTTTCTATATTTAACTGAAAGGCTAATTCTAATTCAATCGTCTTTCAAATGGTTTAGCCTAACCTCTTATTTATATATGAAGAATTATAGTTAGACTATAATTCAACTAACGATGAAATAAGATTTAGTAATTATCTGTAATATTCTAATTCTAATTCAAATATATATATATATATATATAATTATCCTTTTTTAAACTTTAAAATATAATTATACAAATATATATAATTATCCTTTTAAACTTTAAAATATAATTATATAATTACAGATAATTCCCCGTAATTAACATAATTACGTTTCCACCCTGTAATTATCATAATTACAGTTTAACACATATTTTCATAAAAACCGAGTTTCTATAAATGGAAACAAACGCATTCTTTGTGTGCTAACCTATAGTTTACATACTCCTCAGCAGTATCTCTGTATGACATAATGACTTACAGAACATTTTAAAGCCACTACTGCAACAATCTTATCTAGATCTACTCTCGATTTACGTAAATCAATTGTTCTTGAAACAAAATCCTCTATTTCTGGCATGCGACCGCCATCGTCTTAAGGTGGAAGGAAGACCCCTCACTACAACCCTCTCTGTTTATGAGGGAGAAGACCAGAACAGTGGCGATGGTGATGGTGCGCCGGTTGAGAGCAGTGGTGACGGCAACGAGGGGATGGTGTGACGGGTGGTGCGACGACGATTGGGGAGGGGGGGGGGGGTAGGGCGACGCGATTGAGCAAGGGTGGGGAAGCGACGGGATGGAGTGACTAGATGGACCGACTATGTCACACCCCAAAAATCCGGGTATGACGTGTAACAACTACAACATAAATCATAAAAGATTCATACCTTGAACTCAAAAAAATTAGCAACGGAAGTTTTAACATTGGTTCATCAACCTTACAAGACAACTTAAAATTAAACAACTTCAACACTTTAAACAATTGGAGCGGCTTATGGGGTCTTCCTAAATCTTCTCTTTTCCTCTCCAACTACCTGTTACAGCGACCCTGAGAGATGCATACTAAAAACGTCAGCTTGCGCCTAGTGAGTTCACTGTTTTCTTACATGCTTTACGAAAATAAATAAGCTAAACACATGCTTTGAATTATAGAGATATGAAAATAAACATACAACTAGCAACATACACTTTATCACAAACATAGCTATTCTGTCAAGCGTATAGGTGCTATCTCACCACGCTATTGGCCTACACCAAAGTTGTCGTGCTTATCGGGGATATCTCCCCAAGCCACGACCAAATTAATACCGGTATGCTATTCTGGCAGTATCCTGCCCTAGTCCGTCAGAAAATCCGACAACTATCACATATCTCATATATTTCAAATAAAACTATCATGAAAAGCATGCAACTAAAATACTGTAAAAACATAAATAACATGATTTTAAACTTTTGCGACATATTCACATACTATGCATGCATCTCCGTTTTATAAATCACATGAACTCACCTGGGTGTGTTGGCATCTTTACTCCTTCTAAACTTGCACTTGCACCTACACAGAACATAATGACTTATCTAAGTACTTTCATTAATAAAAGCACTCTCTGGGTCAACCAAACCCCTTTATAACTAATACAAGTTTCTTCTCGATCGATCAATTAAGTGACTACCCAACTTAACATCCCTCCAGACTAGACCTTTAGCTTATATAAAGTATTATAATCTTGTGTCGTTATTATATAAGTCTTGTCAAAAGACCATTCAAATTCTTAAAAAAAACTCGGTTGCTTTATTAACCTTCTAAATGCTCAAATACAGATTTTTCACTCACTTAATACCCAAGGGTATTTTAGAGATTTCCGGCATCTCAATCTTGCTAACGTTTATAAATCTCGTTTTCCAAATAAATCAACCGTGTAAAAAAATATTTCTAACTCTTTTACGAGATTGTAAATACTATCTCATTTCAAAATATTCACCAAATTTGTTCTATGCAATATACTTATACATAGACGTGTTAATAAAATTCTCAAACCAAAGAATAAATATATATAAATCACAAGTTCGACTTGTCAAGAATTTTGAAATACTAAATATCATCGGACCCAAACATAAATTTATAAAATTGAGGGTCATCGCTAACTTTAGAGATTAAAAATCTCAATGAAGATTTAAAAACAACGGTTGTTTAGCTCTATTAATAATTGGAATATGAATTAACCCTTTGTAAATATAATTGTTAAATAACTAATCAATCATTAATTACTTGGGTAATTAACAAAATGAGAATGAAGTTTCTAATTAAAATCAACTTGATCTAAAACAATTTAATTGACTTCTTCATAGAATCCTTTTCCCAAAATAAGACATTTTGCACCAACTGTTATTTACCTAACGTTATCCTCGAAGTAATTGGCTAACTGCAAATTAATTAATTAATTCTATGCACAACTAATTGTATTATTGCATATAATATTTTGACTTAGCTCTTAAAAATCTAATTTTCAAAAGTTCAACTCAGCAAATTCTATACCCAAAATGGGTAGTCCCCATGCATGAAGCCATGCAAAGTTAGACCAAAAACAAGAGGCTTAGGCCCTATTTCTTCTTCCTTTTTGTTACGGCCTAACCAACGTCGACAACCAAGTTCTGGTTTCCTTCTCTCCTAACATCGCCGTCTTGCCAATCGGCCACAGACGGCCTTGACTGTCGATAACAGTATTGGCTTAAACATGTTGTCTATATCGGAGTTCCAGCCATGGTTCAGCGACATTACAACCACTCTAAACTCGAAATGATTTTTATACCATGACGAGGCTAACACCTTAACTTTCCTTATATTTCAATCTCGAGGAAAACCGACAACTTTTAAATTAAATAACGACTTCTTTTATACTCCTTTAAATACAATATTACTATATAAATCATCCAACCGACGAGTTCTTGGCATCGTTTTTCTCACTAATCGAGGTAAAACGATGTACAACATCTTAGGGTTGGAAACTCGTATCTAAAACGATTTAAATGGGAGAAAAGACTTACCAAACGACGATATTTGTACCCAAATTCACTGCACGATTTCTCCATTCTCAAACCTTCAAGAATGCTTCAATATTTCTCTTCTTCGGCTAACAATCCCAACTCCCATTTCTTAATTCGGCGAAAGCTAAAATAAGGGAGATATCCTATTAATAATTGGGAGTAATCCCAAACTCTAACTCCCACGGCCGAAAATTATGCCAAAAGAAAATGTGGGTTTATCATCTCACGTGAAGTTTGACCTCATCAAACCTCAATTAGCCCCTATTATATTTTGCACTTTGACAATTTTAGCCATTGAACTATAATTATCATTATTTGACACTTTTAGCCATCTTTGCTTAAAACGTTATTTACAACTAGCCCCTAAAATGGAGTGTTACAGACTATTAGTTTAAAATAGTTTTTAGTTTTTTTTTTTTAGGTTACATTTTTAAATAATAATGATTTATGTAATAGGTTTTAGAAAGTCTAAGGATTTACTTAACATGTTTTGAAAAGTCCAATGAATTATTTGTTCCAAAAAATTGTTCAATTACTTAATCATTCTAAACACTAAAATCCATTGGGTTTTTTGGACTTTTCTCATAATTTTATTATTATTTTAAATTGTTAAGACATACTCGCACAATGCAGTGCGATGCATCTCGATTTTAATGTTTCATTTATTTTTTTGTTTTTGTCGATTTTATATTACGTTTTTGTTTGGTTTTGAGAAAACGATAATGTTTTTTTATATATGTGTTTAATTTAATTTTTTATTATAATTTAATTTAGGTGGTCTAATAATGATGTAATTTATTTCAGGTTTAATAATATAATATTTTTTATAAAATAATAATTAAGTATTCTGTTAAAATTTAATGATTATCTTAATGATATTTTAGATTCTTTATATTTAAACTGAGATGTTTATAATGTATTTGATTATGTTTTATTAATTAGTTATGAATTTAAACATGCAACTTTAAAATGTTGTACTCGTGCATAATTTACTTGCAATCTTGAATTTCGAGTCATATGTATCAATAAACAGTAATTGATTCATAAAAATTTATTTTTAAAAAATTTTCTCAAATATTTTTTTAATATAGTATAGATTAAGAATAAAAACTTGTGGTTCTTTTTATAAACTTGGGCATAGCTTTATGAATTTATAATACTTTTAGTTTAGGGAGTAAACTCTAATTTTGGTTCTTGAGGTTTAATGAAAAGTTTAAAAGTAGGACCTGAACTTTGACATGTCTATAAAACATTCTTATGGTTTGCATTTTGGTTTGAAAATGGTTCTTTGTCGTTAACTCCGTTAAACATGTCTGTTAGAGTGAGGGTCACTTTTATTATTTAACCCATTTCCTTTGTTTTTTTTCTTAGAAACCGAGACCTGACAAACGTGTCGTGTCGTGTAGAGTTCAAAGTTAAATTGGTTAAGAGTGTCTAACCCTAACCCGACCCGTTTAATAAACGGGTAAGAAAATATCAACCCTAACCCGACACGACTCGCCTAACCCGTTTAACATTTATAAAACTAAAAATTGAAAATTCACAAAAAAGTACAAATCCAAAATTCAAATGAAATCATTATAAATCCAAATTTTATAGTTCAAACTTAAAAATTCTAACTAAATCTAAAGCATTAAAAATTCAAACATTAAAAAGAAAACTTATTATTATTATTATTATTATATATATATATATATATATAAACGAGTTATTCGGGTCATTTTCGATTTGAAATTTTTGACCCGGCCTTTACTCGCTTAATTTTCGTGTCATGTCGTGTCAACCCGTTTACTTAAACAGGTTGAAATGTATTACCCAAACCCGTTTATTTCGTGTCGAGTTCGTGTCAGGTTAGCGTGTCGTATCATTTTTTGTCCGGTCTATAGAAACCTAATAAAGATATATAGCATATTATTTATATAGTTTAATTTATTTATATTGTATATGTACACACACAGAAAGACATAACAATTAACACGACTTTCTATTGTTGGAACCCTCTCCCACGAGAACTCCACCTCTCTATACCAATGTTTTAAAATCCGGTTTTTTGATTGACCCGGTGTGGTGACTGGGTCACGGTTCAACAACCGGATCAACCAAATACATTAAAAAAAATACACATCAATTCAGTGGGCGGACCCAGGATTTTAGGTGAGCGGGTGCACAAACGAAAAACTTAAGAAATTGTTGTCGATGTGTTTTTAGCTGAATTCCGAATTTCCCTATTGGGGGACTTTTTATGTTTTTGGTTGATTTCGAGAGATTTTTTAAGTTTTTGTGTTGATTCGATGTGCTTTTTTGTTTTTTTTTGTTGATTCGATGGATTTTTTGACTTTTTTTTATTGATTTCAAGAGATTTTTTTTTTGATTTTTTGGTTGATTTCGAGAGTAAATTTTGGTTTTTTTGGGACTTGTGCACCTTTCACCGCTCAAAAATCGTATATGACGGAGCACCCCCTATAGTTGAGCGGGTGCACCTTACGTACCGAAATTTTTTTCGCCCTTACTAAACGAACTTGAGCGGGCGCACGGGACCCCCCCCCCCCCCCGCGGGACCCACCGCCCTTCAAAGATTTAAAACATGGGTTTTAAATACGGGTCACTTATTCATAAGGGATAGGACTGGCCTTACAGAAGGTTGGGGCTTGCTCGAAATCTGTCAAATACGAGCCCTTCTTTCTCTATTCAATCCACGACCTACCTCGATACCTACCGGATGAATAATTACTTTCCTTAAAGGCCTACCTTCCTTGGCACATAGATTAGCATTAATTATTCCCCTTACCTTAGATACGGAAAGCATGATCAAGGCAACATATCAGCTTTTCCTTTAGGATATGTTTTTATGCTATTAGCTAAAAATTCTCAAGCTAGTGCTACTGCCTTCCTTCGTGCGCCTTCTTTGATTTATGTGTCTTTACTGGTACCTTTGCAAGAAATAGGGAAGGGGGTTTAAAATCTGGGTTTTATACCATTTGCAAGTCATATCTTACGTAGAAATGGGTTTCACGTATTTATAAGTCATTGTCCTATTACCCATGTTGCTTTTAACCACCATATTCCCAAAGAGAGTGGAGAAGAAATATAATAGTAGCCTTGGTTGCTTGGTATAAGTTAAAGAAATGGGTTTTAGTGTTTTGGTGTATGTTCCAGAAATGGGTTTTAGTTTCTTGGTGCAAGCTGCAAGAAATGGGCAAGGGTTTATGTTTTGGGTTTGATATTGATATTGATTTTGAGATTTGAATTTGGATTTGATTTTGTTTCAGTTTTTAACTGGGACGAACCTAGTTAGATGGTAACGGTGGCACGGTAGCACCTTTCAAAACGATATGGTTGCACCTTTTCACGAACCTAAATTTTTTTACCTTTCGCCGGAGAAATAATATGGTGGCCCACCTCGTAATGAACCAAAAAACGAAAAAAAAAAAAAAAAAACTCTTCAAATCAACCAAAAAACCGAAAAAAATCTCTTGAAATCAACCAAAAACCGAAAAAATCTTTAGAAATCGATAAAAAAACCTAAAAATCACTCGAAATTAAGCAAAAAGTTTAAAAAAATCCTCGAAGTGGAAGATTTTGGCTAAAAACACATCAGACAATGTTGAACGTCGGTAAAAACCATGTTTTTTGTAATTATTTTTTTATCTATATTATATGGTGTCACCGTATAAAAAAAATTATGGGCCCGTCCTTGGTTTTTAGTGTGAATGGACTTGTATGTGTGTAGGAGCCCTAAGTTTTGCCGGAAAAAAAATGACCGGAGGAGGGATAGTTGCTGGTGGCAGCCGGAAGGGATGACTGGAAACTACAAATCGGGGATGGCCGGAAAGGATGACGGGAGTGGATGGCCGGAAAAGTCAAAAAGTATTTAATAAAACAAATTGTAAAAAGATAATTAAGAAAATAGTAAAAAGACGAAAATGCTCCTCAATTAATGGACAATTTAGCGAAGTTAGTTATTAGGGACCATTTTCAGAGCAAACTGCAAACCATAAGGATACTTTATAGACTTATCAAAGTTCAGGTCCCACTTTTAAGCTTTTTACTAAGTCTCAAGCAACAAAATTAGAGTTTACTCTAGTTTAGGGCATGTTGGTTTTGTTTTTTGGAAATCGCCAAAACAGGTTTTTTAGCAACAAAAAAAAAATTTGAAAATATATCCCTTTAATAAAAACCAACAAAATATATTAAAAACGAGGAATAAAAATTACACAGTTGGGAAGGCCCAGAAGCAACGAGATGCAGTAATCAAAAGCAGACTCAACTCACTGTCGAAAGAAACAAAAATAGGAGAAAAAATAAATGAAAAAGCAAACAAACACCAACAAATAAAATAAATGAAAAAGCAAAGGAACACCAACAAGTAAACAAATGAACCAACGATACCTGAAAGGAATGAGAGGCTCAATTAGGATTTTGGAGCGGAGCCATAAGCCAACTACTAAAGCAGGCACATGCAAAACTCTCTATTTGGCTTTTCACTGAAACTAATATAATCATACACACAAACCTGGATATCTGAGAACAAAACCTTCGCGGAACTCAACTTGTTTCGGAAAAACAAGTTGTTATGTTGACCCCATATCATGTATGTTATTTCCCAAAACCTTGAGAACTTAGTCATTTTTCTATCAAAGTTAGACATATCTTAGCCAAAAAAACCGAATTTACATAACTTTGTAGAGCCATTTGCAAAATTTGTAACTATCTCTTGATAGTGTTTGAAAAACGCCTATTTTCTTGATTTTTTTTTTTTTTTTGCCAAAAGGCTAGTTTGGTGATTTCCCTCCTCCCCTTTTTTCCTTTACCAATTGACCTTACGAAGCTATTTATTTGAACCAAAACTCGTGCCTGAATAAAACCATTAAGATTTAAGAGCATCAACGGTCATGGACATGTATCACATGTCTATAACTCTCATGCGCATTTCATAAACTTAAATCAAAAAAAATTTCTCAATCATGAATGGTCCATAAATTTTAAATGGGTTCCCACATTGTACGTGTACTTTATAATTAATATATTTGTTTATATAACTAAATAAATTTGATTATTTATCATTAAATAAAAGAATTGAGATTATAAAATTACCCTTTTAGTGATGCCGGCATCTCGAGCACACAATGTCACTAACGACTGCTTTAAACCAAGCCCGATTTCATTAAAAGAGGACAACTTTGGCTCCACGTTAATCTTGTAGTAAATACTCAGAGCTCCTAAACATGTCATAATTACCAGAATTTTATATTGCTCATACATCAGTGTTCTAGGCTTATCATCTTCAACATCTGTGGCATCAACAGAAGATGCGACTTCGATTGTCAAATTAACAAGTGATAATTTCAAAGTTTTTGAGGTTTTTATAAGTGGTTTTCTTTGTGGTAGCAGTGGTGATAAAATGTGCAATTTTTAAAATACTGAAACTTGTCTTGTTATCAAAACAAGATAAATCTTTTGACTCTTTGAGGCAACCATGTCACATGGATGATGGGGAGACAAGAAAGCAAGAAAACTATATATGAGTTATTTTTATATTAATTATATAATATAGTCATTTTTTTCCTCATATACCATAAATGAATTCTTAAAGTTATTAAATCACAAAAACAAAATGTATTCGATTAAATGGGCCTCAGGCCCAATATTTAATACCGAAATGGCCAAAAGGCTGAAATCAACCTATTCACAATGGGCTTACATTGTAGTCAACCCAACAACTAAGATATAAGCAAGAGTGAATTACTGCTCAAATTTTGAATTTGATCCCTAAAACAAATTATTTACATTAATTTGTTTTTCATAACGATTGTTAACTGATGATATTAATTTCAGGAATCATGAGTGTTATGTAATTGAAAAGCTAAAGATAATTTGTTTTAGAAATCAAATCCAAATTTTGAGCAAACAACATAAACCCCTGTAATTCATTCTATAAACAAATAATGAAACAAATAACGTAATAAAAATGATATTTATGACACCCTGAAAACTTAGGTGTACAACTTCTTTGACGGGGTGTTTGAAAAAAAAAACGAAATCGACAAATCAAGTCAAAAACCGATAAATCGTATCATTTTTGAATTAACAAACTCATATATTCTTAGTTTTGGTTATTTAATCAAATTGAAATAAATCGATTTTTGATGTTTTAAGTTACAGTGTTAGAGTCAGATGATTAACAGAAATAATAGAAATCTTGCTTTAGGTCCAACACTCGGAGCTTTGTATTGACTTATAACAATACTTGTCTTAGTTTGTAATGTTCTTCCTAACTTTTTTATTTTCTGTAGTTTTAAAATTTGCCAAGTTGATGTGAAATTGCACATTTGGATCATTATAATTTGATCGTGTATTCATTAATTAATATTGATTAACCGGTTAACTAAGTAATTGCGCATTTGTTTAAATGTTTGAAGTTTTACTGGTAATGTTCACAAGTTAGATTATGATGTAAGACTTTTGTTTTAAGAATAACTTAAATGTCTTTCAGGTGTGACATCTAATCTAATTTTTGTTAACTTATTTATTGATTTGTAACCTATGATCCGTAAGTTTAAATAGTTGAATGTTTTGAAAAATATCAACCAACGTTTTTAAACCTATATACTTCCTCCATCCCAAAATAATTGTCCACAATGAAAATGATACACAGTTTTAGAAATATGTAATTATTATACATTTTAATTAAACAATAGACAATTTTACCCTTAATAGTAGAGAGATAAATTTTCTCCATCTTATAATTAAGGGTATAATGGGAATAAATATTTACTTTTGAAAATGAATACTTATTTTAGAACAAACAAAAACAGAAATGTGGACCCTTATTTTGAAACAGATGGAGTGATATTTTGTTTGTTGCTCTAAATCCAGTATTTTGAAACATATACAAGGTTGTTCACCTCATTAAACTCGTTCGACTTGAAAATATTAAACGAATATTCGAATTATTCTAGTTGAATATTAGCCCTGAGAGGCTTAGCTCATGAAATTAATTTTGAGTTCGAGCTCGATAATTACTGAGCTCAAATTCAAGCCAAACATTCACGAGCTTGAGTTGTTTGCTAATTAGTAACCACATGTACCCAAAAAATACAAGCCCTTGAAAACAATTACGACAATTATTAAATTATCTTTACTATAGTGTAACACATTTACTCCATATGCGTAAAAAAATAATATTCAAGTTTACAACATATTATTGCATACACTTCTTAAAACTCAATGTTTGAACTCAATAAAACTAAATGATAAACATTTTCAAATACATAATAAGCATTAAACTCTCGTAATACTCCAAAAAATGTATTTTCTTTTTTTAATAAGGACTTATATTAAAAAAAAATTATTTCCAGTTTACAATTAAACATTGTAGGAATACACCACTAGTTAGTTATTACAGGGTGCATTCTTTTGTGAACTTTCTAATTCGGGAGATCCGTAAGATCTAATTTAAACCATAAAAATTTTAGATGAAAAATAAAATCTAATATAGATTAAAAACCTCACCATCCTTTCTCTTGTATCTTTTATCTCATTCTTCCTCTCTCCATTCGCAATAACGTACACATACACACAAAATTGAATATAAACGCAAGATTAATGTATTGTGAACAATTAAAAAAAAATACTATTTTAGTTTGTGAACAAATTATAAACACGCTCTGAATCTACGAGATATGGTCTAGTTTGTGAAAATATAATAAATACCAATTAAATCAATAAAACTAAATCTAAAATTACCACTGGTGAACACATTGTAAACAACTTAATAAAACTTTCTTAAGGTTATTATATTGTGTTCACCTTGTGTGTCATTTAATTATACGTCTATGCATGTTTTTTTTGGGGTAGGGGTGGGGGGGTGGAGGGATAACCCTGGGGTTCCGAACCAGCTTACACTCATCGACTAATCCTCCGTGCGACCACAAATGATCTGGAGTCCTCGCAGATGAACCTCCATGGCCACAATGGCTTTGGCAGCGTCTGAATTTAAACCTGAAGTAGATGAGATTTTCTACTACATTCCCTTAATGCTTAACCAGTGCGCCACAACCCAAGTGGTTACGTCTATGTATGTTACGGAGAGAGGAGAGAGATTGAAAAAAATATATATGTATAGAATTTCTTAAAACAATATATTAATTTTTATTAATAAATAACGATAATTATTTCATTAATTAATAACATTAATTATTTTAAAATAGTAGTTTAAAATGAATATCACTAATTTTACAAATTTTAATTTAAAATGAATATCACTAATCTCACAAATTTTAATATTCTCAAATAATTAAACGATATTTATTACATGATAACTTATATATCATTTATTATATCAATTTTATTGGGGACCATTTCCTCAAAAAATTGAAAGAGAAAGAGGCCCAAATTTGACCAAAAAGCCAACGACTTCAACTTTAACATTTAATAGAAAGGCAACCAAAGTTATTAAAATTATAAAATCGACACCATATTTAACCGGACACTTTTTTGGACCTTTACCCAACCCCCACATGCCTTGTTTATTTCACAACCTTAATTTGACCCAAACATTAAAATCCATCCGTTCTATTCATAATGAAAATTTTATACAGTTTTTTGAAAAATATATAATGATCATATTTTTAACGAACTAAATGATAGTGTTGTCTTTAATATTAAAGAAAATAATTAATTTGTCCATCTAAATAATTAAGGATAGAATGAAAAATATGCAATTTATTTTTTAAAATGACACTTTTCTAAGACAAACTAAAATAGGAAGAAAAAAAAAAGACACTTATTTTGGGACAGATGAAATACTTATTTTACCGTTAAAAGTAACCAGGTTTAAAAAACAAATGAAAAGTTACTATAAGAAAACTAATTATTACACAGAGTCGGGTTCAGGGGAAAACTAAAAAAAATGAAAAACCGAGATAATAACCGTTCATTTGACATTATGCACATATGCATACAAGTAAATTTATGAGTAATTTTTTCAGTATGCACGTGTGCATAGAAACCGAGAAACATTACTTGTATACACATGTGCATATTATACAGATAAACGGTTGTTAAAATGTTTCACATTTTTTTAATTTTTAGTGGTTTTCCCGTGAACCTCACTCTTATCACATATACTTAATTATCTTCAACGACTTATCCGAAACTTTCTCCAAAATGCATAAAGTAGGAGAGATTGAAATTTTCTCTAAATTTAAAGAATCCAACAAAATGTATTTTTATTATTTCAAAAAAAGAACTCTCTAACCTCATAATAAAATTAAATATAAAAAGAGAAAATTGTTTTTTTTATTATATTATTAAATATTCAATAATATAATTAACTTTGAATTCGTAAATAAAAAAAATTGTAGGAGTTGAATCTAATTTCGTTTGTAGGTTTAACTTATGTTTTGTTATTTTAAAAAAAATATATTAAATTTTTTTAAAGAAATTATGAAGAAACTGTTGAATATGTTGTCATAAAATTTTAGTTGTCGATCGAAGAAGATAAGAGGGTGTGGTTGGAAGTGCATTTGATTGCACCAAAGTGTACCTGAAAATGTTGGTTCAAGACAATAACTCTCACCTATACATTGCATTTATTTCCCCACCTTAAAATCCCAAAAATCGGTTAGATGTTTAAAACGAGATGATGATAAGAAAAAACAACGTGTGATCACGATCGAACCCCACAACAAATATGAACGAATGCGTGGAGTTTCATAAACCCACGTGCCACGCTCTATGGTGTCACATTTAGGTGCCGTTTGTTTTTTAAGAGGTCTAAAGTCTGAAGTCTTATTTTAGTTACGATTAATAAGAGGTGGTGTGTAAAAAGGTCTAAACGATTCAGACTTAAGAGCCATTAAGAGTTTTTTTTTTAAAAACAAACAACCCCTTAGTCAAACCAGTAATACTAAAAAGACTGAAAACATACATTCATCAGTTATAGATGAAAAGCTAGCTAACGAAGTTATGTTAAATGAACCTTTTTCGAACAAATTTATGTGTAAAAGTGCCCCATTGGGATCATTAGACCAAAAAAGTTTGACTTATGGTTAAAAAAGTCAAAATTCATATCTCAAATATGTGACTTTTGGTCAAAATTCAAAATTTTCAACTTTCATGGTAGCGGGTATTAAAATAAGGATGAGAAGAATGTGTAGTTTTGTCGTATATAAATATTATATTTTAAAAAATATCGATATATAAGAAATTTTATGGATTTAGTATCGATATTTGTATTAATCAACATGGGGAAACGTTTTTACACAATTACAACCGAAGTTTTCACTTAAATAAAAGAAAAAAAAAACGATCAAAAATTCGAGCACCCGTTCGGAAATTTCCTCTATCTATATGTAAATCTCGTTTTTTGGCGTATCATTTACTTACACACATGATCTCCAGATCCGTCCTTCGAGTGAAATAACGATAATCGAAACATCATCATGGTAACGCCTTCGATCCCCTTGCGGTATTTCAAGCAATTGGTGAAAATCCATACCTACAAAAGAACGAAAAACCTCATGTTATGACACGATTATTGGATTTTAAGTTTATCGACTTTTTTTAACGGTTCCGACTCGTACCGGCTTTTTTGGCTGCCCGAAACAGAACCTCTTCAACTAGATGCTGAGCAGGGTCTCCTTCGGGCGCCCATTGAATGAAGAGTTCGACTTCAGAAACGGCCTCTTTATTAGTGAAGTACTGATATAGCCCGTCTGAGGATAGTATCAAGAATCGGTCTCTCGGGCCTAATTTGTGATGGTGAAGATACGGTATGCAATTTATGTACGGAGAAGTTCCGACGTAGTCGATCCTGAACATCTCGAGTAAAGCGTTGTTCCATTTCGGCTGCAAAAAAAACAAATTCAAAAGGATTTTCAGTTTCGAACAACTGCGATTAAAACATGAATCAAGAGCAATAAAAAGTTAAATGGGACGGTTTATTTCAAAAATGTCCAAAAAAAATTTGTTAGGGTGCCAAAATACGTCCTAAGATCCTATTATAACACTTTATAAAACACATAATTGTTTGGTCTTACAAACTTAAATCCTACAAAAACATTCTGTTAAGACCATCTCCAACCCAACACTAAAAACACTAAAACCACAAAAATGGAGGGTTTTTTAGTGTTTAAGCGTCCCGCCATTTTTAGTGTTTTTAATGTTGTTTTTTTAGTGGTTGGATTGGAGATGTCCTTAAGAGATATAAAGCTGAAAAGGCTATGCCAGAGTCCTTCACATGTGAATATCCAATTTTTGACGTCCTATAAAACTGAAAAGGCTATGCAAGAGTCATTCACAAGTGGATATCCAATCTCTTGATCTCTCCATTCGGTTACTTAAAGGGCGATTTATCAACACTTATTGGGTAAACGCTTACTTGGTAAAGAGTCAGTACCCTCATCTTAGCAGGTAAGAGTATCGATCATCAAAATAACATAGTATATGCAGCTCTTTAACCAGGTAAAAGCCACCACCCTCATTTACAGGGTAAGATTCTTGGTGAGCAAAATGGCGTAGCAAGATTGTTGGTAAATACAATATCTTTGACCTGGTAAGCGTCTCTTACCGGAAAGAGACGATAAATGTTTAATTACCCGCTAAGAGACAACAAATAATTGTTTAGTAAACAAACCCTTAATCCGAACATATGTTTTGACACCATTTACGAGAATCTACTTCAATCGAGCACGAATAAGTATCCGAACGATTCACATTTAGTTTATATTGGATCAAATTGATGACCAATTGATTCGTTACCTGCTTAAGAAAACCAGCACCAAAAGCTCGAGTGACCTTTAACGAGCCTTTAACACGATCGTTCATCATCGCGAACGCATCATCCGGGTGTTCGTTCTTTATTCTTTGAACTTCCTACAAAACATCGAACACCATCAAGAACACGAATATTTAAAGATTATAAAAACAAAAAAATCGAAGTTTTACTGTTTCTTTTTTACCTCTTCAATAGAAGTACTATGATCCATACTAAGCTGACAAGCCGTTAAACTCGGGTTCGTACCGCCATTTTCACCATCAAAAACCTCGAGATCGTATAACGTCTCTTCGTTTATCCGCTCAAGATCTTGCCGCCAGAGATCGGGCTCCGGTTTTTGACCCAAAACCGCACGGCTATCTCCTACATTCATCACGTAAACATCGTCTCCTTTCATTAACATAACAAGAACGCAAGAACCCATTAAAGCTAGTTCAGGATTTTCGTCGAGCATCTGGTCTGCAATATCTAAATACGATTCTTCCGTTCTCTTCAACCCTCGATACAGAGCTTTTAGAACATCAGAATGATTAGTTGAATCACAACAACCGTTCGAATTCGAGTACTCTTTCAATCTCCGATCCAATTCCAATCTTTCGCGATCGAATTCACACTTCCACCATCTCTGATTTTCCCCAAATTTGTTCCCCAACCCTCGATGTCTAACCTTCGAGTTCTTCCGGAAACTTCTCTGTGAACTCGTCTCGAAATCCTCACGATGAGATTCGATTGCATCTAAAGATTGCACCGAAGAACTCGAATTCGAAGAATCGAGTTTATTATCATCATCATCCCATAATAAACCTTTGAGTTCTTTATGAACAGATGGATACAAATTCGATAAAAGAAAATCAGGTGCATCTGGACCATTAAATCCGTCATAAATCCCGACGAAAACCCACCCATGTTCCTCCGAAACGACGACGTGTACTCGATCTTCACCGGCTTTCCCTTGAGCCCATTCAAGATTCTGATTAAAACCCTCATCATCATCGTCATCAAGAAAACTACTTTCACTGCTCAAATTCGCACTGCTAATCGTCGATTCATTGTTTTTCTCACGAACCCAATCGTGTTGTTTCAGAGAATTAACGCTTTTGATAATGGGTGCAACAATGGAGTTTTGTCGGGTCACAAAAGTTCTTGAAATCGCACTTTGTATGACCCGAATCAAACTTGATTTTCTTCGATTAGAACCGAACCCACCTTGTGAATAGCTTCTTTGAAACTGATCATGACAACCCTTTTCAATCGGGCCGGAAAAAATCGGACCCGATTGAAACCCGCGTTCAATCGGGCCAGAAAGAAACCCTCTTTCGATTGGACCCGAATACGTAACCGGACCCGAATTGATCGGGTTTCGAGGCAAAGGTTGAAGTGGGATTGATGCAAACGATGTTGAGCTCTCGAAAGCGGAAGCTTTATTATTGCATGAATAAAGATCGATGAGTGAAGTTGAAAGTGGGGTGGAGGTGTTGGCGGAGACGGCGGCGCCGGAAATTGATCGGAACGTCGTCGTTTCGGAGATTGATCGGAACGTCGTCGTTTCGTCGGCGGAGTGTACTTTTGAGGATGAGGTACATGATGGGTCGGGTCTAACGTAACAAAAAGAATGACCCAAATCATCCAATGGGTTGTCGGAGATGACCGCCGGCGTGTTTTTCCGGCGGTGGACGACGTCGTTTCCGGTGAAACATATCGTTAGTTTCCCAACTCCATTTCCCATAGCTAAAATTTCAAAAAGATTATGACCCTTTTCGAAACTTCAAATCTTTTTTTTTTAATAATTAACTCATGAAATTGAATTGAATTGATTGATTTTCTTGAAAGATTTTGAGATTTTGGGAAGAAAAGATTTTATTTTTTCAAGAAAATTATGAAGAAGATGAAGGGGGTGGAAGAGAGAGGAGGAGTTGACTTTTTCAGGGAGGAGATTTTTGAAAATGATAAAGAAGTAGGTTTTTTGTGGGGATTTATTTGTTTTCTTAAAATAAAATAAAATAAAATAAAATTTTGTGTTTTTTTTCTTTTCTTTCTAACGCCATTATCATTCACTGCTGTTTGTTGAAGAGAAAGTTGACCTTTTGTTTTTTTGAAAAAAATAGTACTAAAAAGAGCGTTGACAATGTAAGAGAATAGGTTTTGGTTTAACTCAGGTTTGAAATAAAGATTAGAATACCACTTGCAAGGTGGCGCGTGGGAGTCAATTTCTGGCTAAAAGAATTTCCAACAATATTGCTAAAATAGAAAAATAGAGTTTTCATTTACTATTCTTCTCCAACGGCATTACTATATGTTTTGCTAAAATATAGAATCATGAAAAAATCTTAAAATATAGAGATTCTCTAAATAGGAAAGAGAAATATTATTTTATTTCATCGAGATTCAATTTTTATCATTTTATATAAAGTTATTTTTTTAAAGTGTATTGGGATGATAAATTAGAGAATATTATAATAATATAAGTTGTTTTAAAATTTCTAAAATAGAAAATTTGTTGCAGTTCAATATAACACATTTTAGATATTTTCACTTTTGGTTCCATATTTTAGAAAAATTATAGGAAAAGTTGTTGGAGATGCTCTAAGGCTATGTTTGGCAAACTAGCTGATAAACTAACTGATGACTGATAAGCTAGCTGGTAACTTATAAGCTAGCTGATGAAAATGTCACGTTTGACAAAAATTAGCTTATAAAATGTAAAATTACCAAAAATGACATCAAGCAAAGATAATTAATTACAATATTAATAACATAATTAAAATAAATTTATAGTAATATAATATATTAATTAATACAAATAGTAAATAATATAATATGTTAATTAAAATTTTTTGAAATTTATTATATATATTATAAATTTTGAATTTTAAACCAAATTAATATATATATATATATATATATATATATATATATATATATATATATATATATATATATATATATATATATATATATAGGGTCAGGGTCAGGGGAAAACCTCAAAAAAATGGAAAACTGAATAACATTCTGGTAGCCCTTCATCTGGACGGTATGCACTTGTGCATACAGGTAATTTGTAACATGCACACGTGCATATGCACAAGTGCATAATGCACTTGTGCATAAAAACCAAAAGTCAACATAATTTACCTGTATGCACAAGTGCATACTGTCCAAATGGAAGACTACCATAGTGTTCTTTAGTTTTTCGTTTTTTTGAGGTTTTCCCCTGAACCTCCGTCTATATATATATATATATATATATATATATATATATATATATATATATACATTAACTTATAATTTTAAAAACCGTTACATATAGTATGGAAAAAATAATCAAATAATAGTTACAAAAATAATTATATTTGATAACTAAAATATATTCAACAATATTAAAAAAATTGATATAATTATCAATAATTCTAAATAATTAACAATTTATATCAATGTATAATTAAAATTTATGTTATAATTTTTAGATAATATTTATTAATTAATAATAATAAATTTTAATAATTAATAGTTAACATATAATAATGGATATTAATGAGGGCATAATTGGAATAATCACAAAAAACTCCTCATAAACTACTCCAAATATATATCATCAAAAATCTAACTTATAAGTTAACTTATTTTCGTTCAAACATATACCCTGAAAATAAGCTAGTTTATAATGCCTAACAATGTCTAAAGGTCGTTTCTTGATGGTGGTTTGTGTGTGTGTGTGTGGGGGGGGGGGGGGTATGTAATAACCAAGCTAAAAACAAAGATTTAAGAAGTTTGGGTGAAAATGTAAAAAAGTCAAAATTTAGGGGGTCTAATGTAAAAGTTGGAAAATAGAGGTTTTAACCCTAGAGGCACTTTGTTTAGCAGTCTAGCGGCTGGATTTTTGGAAGAGGATTGTGGGCGATTTCGGGGATCGAGAAGGAAGGCATTCATCTGAGATTTCAAGTTCCATCGAATCCTCCTTAAGGTAACCTTCCTCCTAATCATTACCTTCATTGCTAGACATATTAGTAACAGTTAGTTTTGGGTTGGGTATGTTTGAAGGATCTGATGATTGATTGTTTTGGGGTTTGAATTAGGATTTTGTTAAATATGGGAAATGTGATTGTTGGGATTGAAAATCTAATTTATCTTTAGTATGGTAATCGGTCTGCGAAGAGAGTTTTGGATTCAAGGGATCGATTAGAGGTGAGTCTGTGGGTTTTCGATGGAGTAGTCGTCGCAGAGTCGAACCCCGTGTTTGGAGGGCCGGATGACCCCGGGGCGTGAAGTCCCGGGTGAACCCGAGTGTGGAGACTCGGTCGATACCGCGGTGCAAGTACCGGTCGACATTGGGGGTGATCTTTCGGTCGATACCGGGGTTGTATGTTCCGGTCGGTATCGGGGGGGTAGGCCCCGGTCATAGGTAAGCATCCGGGCGACCATTCGGTCAGACCCCGGTCGGCTCGAGTCCCGGTCGCTGAACAAGGTCTGGGCCCAATCCGGGTGATGTGAAGTTGGGTCGCATCCCATGGCCTGTTACTCTGTGGGTTTTGGGCAAACAGTTAACAGACCCAATTGTATTTATGTTATTATGACTTGGGTTGATAAGCTTTTAGTGGGCCGAGTTCTATTAGATTAGATTGGTCCAACCACTCGAGGTTGTAAGGTGGTAAGGTCAGTTTCTGTAAAATTTAGAATGTATCGGGAGTTTACCGACCAATATCTTTTTTATAGGTTACCGTTTTGGATCGTAAAGTAGACTCAAAGATTTAAGCAAAGGACACTAGGTGAGTTTTCTGAACTAAGGGGTTGTTTGTTTTTAAAAAAAAATCTCTTAATGTCTCTTAAGTTTGAATCATTTAGACATTTTTATACACCACCTCTTATTAATCATAACTAAATTAAGACTTTAGACTTTAGACATTTTAAAAAACAAACGACACCTAAATGTTTTATTAACGAAGCTTATGAAAGTTTTATTAAAACTTTGATTTAATTATGTTGGCATTACCATGATAAATTTATTTAAGCGTGTTTATAAATTGTTGATACTTAAATGTATGCATACATTATTCTCGGAAGTTGTGACCTAAGTCGGGGAGTGTGGTCTGCATGCTCGCACCGGGGAGTGTGGCCCGTTTATGCCATTGGGGGTGTGTCCCAAAATTAAGGCAGTCTGAGTTAGACACACCGTCTTCGATGGTTGTGTGGTCAATAGTGTGAATTACTCATGTGGTGATTGTAAATCTATTTGATTTAAAGTTGATAATGGTTTTGTTGTGTAATCGTTAGAGGGGACTCGCTAGACCTTTAGTCTAACCCTCGCTCTTTCAAATTTTAAAAACCTTTTTCAGGTAGGCGTGAGCTAGGAAGAGCTGATAAGGGTAAATAGAAGGTGTAGCGGGATTGGATAGAAGACTGTCACCGTAGTTTATCTTTCTTTATATATCTCAGTTGTGTAATAGATAGTCGTCAAACCTTGCATGTAGTTGTAAGCTTGGGGCCGTTTTGGCATGGAATATTATTGCGATTGCTATTAATTGTCTTCTCTTAGTTGGGTTGTTACAATTGGTATCAAAGCCATAGTTTAAGGGATTTAGGTGACCGGATGGGCCTAAACTTAAACTGTGGAGTAGGGGGACACAACTGAGATTTAGGAAGCCTTTAAGGGAGATATTGAGTATCGAGAGTCGTGATAACAATAGTGAGGATTCTCATGTAAGGTAAATTCAGAATTGCATCTGACCAATGCCATTATGAATTTACAGGTGCATGAGCATACTCGACTTCTATTGTTTAGATAATCGATGGGGGTTAGGTTTGAGTGGAAAGTCCTGTCATTGAAATGATAGTGTCGGACTGGTGTGCTGTGTGAGCTCGCTTTTGGTTTTAAGGTTATTACCGGTTAGGATGGGTGTGTGCAGAATGTAGAAGATTTGTTTTGAGGAAAGACCCCTTGGGTCCATAAAGAAAAGATTTTCGACTAGAGGGGAGCTCTGCGCTTCGAGTGAGTCTTCAGATTGGTAGTTTGTTATGTCGATCAGTGGAAATCAAGAGAGTGTTAACCCGAGGATTTAAGAATGGATGGAGGCTTTTGGATCTACAGTTAATTTAAGGATGGTTAGGAGTCGATATCAGTATGGATTGATAATGGAGTGAGGATCGGATGGATATGAACTATTGTCGGTAAGTGGTGTGGGGTAAAAGTGAGGACGTATGATTTGTGAATCTTCATTCGTGGTAGTATCTAGTAGTTGGACATTCAAGGATATTGGGAAACATTGGTGTTGGAGGTGGTGGCAAATGTGAGGATCATGACTGGTTGGTCGGAAGTAGAAAGTCTGAGATGAACTATGGTGAGTGCAAGCAGTTGACCTTGTTAGAGTATTTATAGCCTTCAATGTCAAGTGAGTCTCATGCATTGTGTTTCAAACAAATTGTTGGAGTCATTAAAATAGTTCATATCAAATTTCGTGGCATGTGGGTGCCTTACGAGATATTCGTTTTAGAAAAACGTGATGATGCGTGTAAATGTTGCATTGAGCGATAAAATTTCGATTTTGGTGTGGGAGAATTAATTTATTTCTTTATAAATGAGTTAATTTTTGTTGTGAAAATCGTAACGGCGTTTGATTACACGATTTTATAAGTGCATTTGGTACGAACACGTGTTGTCATATCAATGAGAGTGAGAGTCGTCTGACTCGCTGTAAGCGATTCTGTAGTATCTGTATAAATCGCATGGGTAATGGTTATCAAAAAAAAAATTCAATTGTGTCAACATCGATTTTGGAATGGGGTGAGATGTATTTTGTTGTGGAGTTGAGAATGAACGATCCTCGAGATCGTTGTGCATGTTTAATCAATGATGTCGGTGTGACGTGGTGTGTATTCAAGCTTGTTTCATAATGTGGTGCATGTCAAAATTTTCAATTATGTCAAAAGTTTAAATTCATGGTGTGTCATGCATGAAGGCTATGAACTCTCTAGGTCGTGAAGAAGGTTTTGAGAGCAGAGATGGGGTGCTCGAACAGTGAGTGGTTGATCTTTGATATTAAGGATGGTGAATTTTAATGGCTTAACCGCTTGTTCAGTGACTTGAGTTATGGGTGTCGACAAATGGTTGTGTCTAGGGTGGAATTTAAAGTCGTTAAGATGCTTTTATGGCAGTAAGTTACAACCTTGGAAGAGGTGGGTTTCTTTGAGAACCCTTGTAGGTCGGAGGCACGGTGGAAGGATCACGACGTCGATTGTTGATGTGAAGTCAGAGACCATTTTTGTGATTAATGGTGGCATGTTGTAAATGAAGAAGTAGCTATGGATAGTTTCGTTGAGTTTTCGTGATGAAGCAAAGGGTTATTCGGAAAAGGTGTGTACCTAGTGTGATGTTGTACCACATTGTACAAATATTGCGAAATGGAAGGCCGCTAGTCCGATCGAGTCGCGATGAGTCGACAAGGAGTGATATTTTGTTGAGTGGGTTTGAGGGTCATGGTTTTACAGTTTGTTCAGATTTGAGAAAGACAAGGTCGTGAAATGCCTTGGAGTCGGATATTAGTATTATGATAAGAGGAAAGTGGACGGTATTTGTATGTGCGCAAAGTAGTCTTGAAGATTTTGGGTTTTTGGATTGTTGTATGTCAAGGTGGTAAGGTGATGGTTGTATCGAGGAGTTGGCAACTATTATGCCATAAGTAGGCGTGCAAGTCAATAAATTGGTAAGGAGTTCTTCGGAGTTAGGTGGTAGGCTGGTGATATTGTTATAGGACAAACGTCCTTATCTGGATATTTCTGGGGAATGGTTTATAAGTGGCACGTGTGTGGCTGGGATGTGTGATTGTCTGGTTGACATCTGAGTAGTTCTAAGTGGGAGATAATTTTCGAATGATAGTTGACGGACGTCTAAGCGAGGAACCATGTGTTTTGTATTGAGGTGAGTTTTGGGCAGATTTATCTTATACCCTAGAGTGTTGATGGAAAATTCGATCTGTTTAGTTCTGAATGAGGTGTAGTGGGTAGGAGATCCGTAAGCTTGTCGAGATATTCTTTGAGGCGAAGGAATTCTAACAGCTTGGGCAATCCTGTTGGAGTGCGAGAATCGTGTGGTGCTTTCGAGTAGTGGGCAATGTTTTGGAAGAACTTGATTGTTTTTCTCGTGAAAAAGTTGTGAGTAGTCCGTTGGTTAAGTGTTGTGAAGTAAATGTGTTTTCGACACATTTGGGAATCATCGAGGGATGGTGTAAGCAATATTGGGCGAGCAGTGTTTGCAACGGCGAGAAGAGAGTGAAGTTAATATGTCGAAAATGTAGGTAATCTGAGAGTAAGAAGTGTGGCTCGTGAACTAAATGTGGAATTATGTTCGTTGTTGTTGTTGCCGTTAGTAAATTTATGAATCCTTAGCGAGTGTGAGAAGGAGGTTATGGCGTACGTTGCAATTGGGTGTCGAGTAATCTATGTTGTGCGGTTGGCATAAAAGCTCGCACCGCTATTCAGTGAGTCGATTCTTGAAGGAAGTTTGAAGAATTTTAGAAGGAAAGTAAGAGGTGACAGGATGTAGTGTTCGGAGTGAAGGACCAAGGTGTCAGACGTAGTATTCCGTGGAAGAGATTCCAAGCGAGTTGAAGTTGGTTGTCCAGCGTTAAGCTACTTGGAGTAGTTTGTGCGAGCATGGTCACTTCGGGTTGGATGGGTGAAACCTGGTTTATTGCGCTTATTGTTGGACGATTGTGCGGACAGTGAAATTGAAGTGTGATGTTTTATTCGGTCAGTTGGAACTAGTGGACTATGAAAGTGATGAGTGGTGGAAGTTTTCAGTCCTTCAGGTAAGAAGTTAAGGGTGTTGAAGTTTGGCGCGGTGTATGTGTAATACGTATGAGTGGTGCAATAATGATAAGTTGTGATCATTGTGGTTCGAGAAAGAGGGTGTTGGTCATATTAGGCGAGCAAATGTCGAACATTTTGTGTTAGAATGAGGTGGGAGAGCGATAAATTGTGGGTTCGGAGACAGTTCAAGTGGCGGCCGACAGGACGAACTAGATTCGGGAAAGGTTAAAGGTAGCTCAAGATTGTCAGAAGATTTACGCAAATAAGCGAAGGAAGCCGATAGAGTTTCAAGTAGGGGACAAGGTGATGTTAAAAGTCTCACCGTGAAAGGGAGTGGTTCGATTCGGTAAGAAAGGTAAGTTGAGACCGAGGTTTGTAGGGTCGTTTGCCATCGTGGAACGTGTTGGGGATGTAGCATACAAACTGGAATTACCCGTGAACCTACGAGGAATTCACCCCATTTTTTTCATGTGTCTAATCTGAAAAAGTGTTTGGCGGAAACGGACATGGTAGTACCTTTGGACGATATTCGAGTAGATGAGAAACTAAGTTATGTCGAGGAACCGGTGACCATTTTAGACCGTAAGGTGAAGAAAGTGAGGAATAAGGAGATACGACTCGTGAAAGTGCAGTGGCAATTCCACAAAGGTCAAGAAGCTCCCAGTTTGTTCGACGAAGGAATTCCGGGGACAGAATTCTTTTGAGGGGGGGGGATATTGTAATAACCGAGCTAAAAACAAAGATTTAAGAAGTTTGGGTGAAAATGTAAAAAAGTCAAAGTTTTGGGGGGTCTAATGTAAAAGTTGGAAAATAGGGGTTTTAACCCTAGAGGCACTTTGTTTAGCAGTCTAGCGGCTGGATTTTTGGAAGAGGACTGTGGGCGATTTCGGGGATCGAGAAGGAAGTCATTCATCTGAGATTTCAAGTTCCATCGAATCCTCCTTAAGGTAACCTTCCTTCTAATCATTACCTTTATTGCTAGACATATTAGTAACAGTCAGTTTTGGGTTGGGTATGTTTGAAGGATCTGATGATTGATTGTTTTGGGGTTTGAATTGGGATTTTGTTAAATATGGGAAATGTGATTGTTGGGATTGAAAATCTAATTTATCTTTAGTATGGTAATCGGTCTGCGGAGAGAGTTTTGGATTCAAGGGATCGATTAGAGGTGAGTCTGTGGGTTTTCGATGAAGTAGTCGTCGTAGAGTCAAAACCTGGGTTTGGGGGACCGGATGACCCCGGGGTGTGAAGTCCCGGGTGAACCCGAGTGTGGAGACTCGGTCGATACCAGGGTGCAAGTACCGGTCGACACCGGGGGTGATGTTCCGGTCGATACCGGGGCTGTATGTTCCGGTCGGTATCGGGGGGTAGGCCCAGGTCATAGGTAAGCATCCGGGCGTGTAACACCCGACTTTTCGTAAGTAAGTTTCCGCCTTTCGTTGGTGATCTCTCCGCCTTTCGCCTATCTTTTGAGTGGAAAACGTTGTGCCTTCGAATCTTAAATCGACCCATGCGTGAATCGCGAGTTTTTGGACTTTTTGAGCCTCGGTACCTTTGGCGCGATTGTGCCACGCAATAGTGACAATGTCACTATCGCCAGGGCACTATCACGGGGAGAGTGTTAGCCGCGGTACACTCCGCGCGATTGTGCCACGCGATAGTGACAATGTCACTATCGCCAGGCACTGTCGCGTGCGGGGTCTTACCGAATTAAAATCGGATTTTAGCCTCATTTCTCATTCAAAACTCATTCTCTTCTATTGTTATTCTCTCTCAACCTCTCCCTTTCATAAAGACCGAACCCTAACCCATTTTGGGGGTTTTCTCTCCCCAAACCTCATGATTCCCAATCATCTAGCTAGTTGGAACCTTGAACCATAAAACCTCCATCTTCATCTTCCTCATCAAGTTCTTTCGGTTGGGAGCTCGGGTTGGAGTGTTGGTTTGGGTGTTCTCGGAAGTCTCTTTGTCTTAAAGGGTAAGTTTTCTTGTATTAAGGTTATAAATGCTCCATTGATGGTTTCTTAGTGTTTGGTTCTCAAATCTCGGATTTGGTAAGTTTTGGAGAAAACTAGGGTTTTGATCTTGTTTGGGATTTTGGTATTTCTATGTTTGGAGAATGTTTCCTTGTGGTTGGAAATGGTTATTTATGGTATGGAATGTTGAATCTAGGTTTTGGAAGTCTTCGGCTTGAGGATTCAACTGGCCTTCAAAAGAGCTCGTTGGGTAAAATCTAGATTTAGCCTAAATCTAGCAAGGTGAGTTCAAGTTGATTTGTGAAAACGGTGTACATGCCAAAATGTGTATTTTAAAGCGTTTTACATGAAATTGTTAACTACTGATAAGTTTTGTTAACTGCTGATAAGTTTTGCTAACCGCTGATAAGTTTTTGTTAACTGCTGATAAGTTTTGGTTATTTGGTATATTTAACTTTATAAACTTATGTAACACTCATCTTTGTGATTTTTGGGCATTTCGTTAAATGTGTCATATATGAACGGGTTTTGATGAATTCTTGTATAAATAAGTATTTGGTCAAAAGTGTACTTTTAAGTGTCTGTCGGGCTTTATGCATCGTACATGAAATGGGATGTTTTGAAAGGTACGAATACGTGAGTCCTTTGGGTTTGGGTCATTCCCGGCTATGGGGAACATTTTAGAAATGGAAAACCTTTTTGGGGTTTGGGGCCGAAGGCCAATGGTAAATTGAGAATTAAAGATTTTGGGAAAGTGCGTATTTTGGTTTATATAACTATTTTGGCTTGCATGTTTTAGCCAAACGTCTATTTTAGCCTCTTGGGCTTGATTCGTACTCGGTGGAGTCTTTGGAACAATTGTTCGGTTATGGGTAGCTCGTTGAGGAGCCTTGGACGTATGGTGTACTTAGTTGCATCTTATTTGAGAGTTACATGTTTTGAATGTGTTAGTCCATTCGTTTGAGTCATGTAACATTTTAGACTGTAATGCATTGGATCCATAGGCATATGATTCAGTCGGTTGGTTTAGTTGGGGGCTTTATCCCCGTATTGTAACTTGAAATTGGCATGAGGTCTTATGATCAATAATTGAAAATTCTTGTGAACGAGCTTAACTGGGATGTTTTGGGATTCCAAGGTAAAGACCTGGAGGGGTTGAACTTGATGAGTGCACGAAGATTCCCAAGGTACAGACATGGAGTTGTTGAACTTGGTGATTATCCAGGCAAAATACATGGAGTTGTTGAGCTTGTTGGTTTGTTAGCTATAGACCCGGAAAGGTTTATGCTAACGAGTGTTTCATCCCTAAGTGATGCTCATATAACATTGATAAGTGGCTTAACTTTGTGTGCCCGTCACTTTCGATGGAATTCGGGTATCCCCCGTCACCGAAAGGTGTTGTTTTTGGGTATTGAGTTTTATTATCCAAGTTTTCGGGGGCGTTTGTATATTTGGGTTTTATCCTTGGTTTATGGGTTAAGTATTATGCCCCACCCGTGTTTTGGGTGTTTTGGGATATAAAGTTTTAACCGTATCTTCATAAATGGAGAGTTCAAATTCTATCCACGTTTTGAGTGAGTTTTGTGTTAAACCAAATTTATGAATGGGAGGTTTATTTTGGTATCTTCGTCCTTGAAGTAGTTTAGATCGGAAAACGTTTAAATTGGTGTTCTTTGTCTAAATTGCATATTATTGGAAAATGAGTCATTTCCGTATGTAAGACATAACGAATTGAAAGATTATGATTTTAACCGCATTTCTTCTTTTAAACGGTTAATTTTTATATGTTGAAAACTCTTGAGCTCACTAGGCGTTAAGCCTAACCTTTTTATTTGTCGGCATGTGCATCAGGTTCCAGGTGGGGGTTGGTTCTAGCAATTCTATGAAGAGATGTGCTTAGTCTTTCGCGAATGTAAGTATTTGGTGAAGTCTTCCGCAGTTTGGAGATAGTGACTTCTATTGGGTTTTAGTAGCACCCGTCCGTATCATAGACTTTATGTATAGAATGATTGTGTGTATTGAGGTTAAATCTTAAATTGTGATTGAAGATGAATCAATTATTGATGTATTTAGAAAATTTTAAATTAGTTGCTATTTCCAGTTTTGAGGGTGTTACAAGTTGGTATCAGAGCTTAAGTTTGAGAGAATTAGGTATTTATTTTAGGATGCCTAGACTCAAACTAGCGTTTTTATAAGCGATTGTAAGTGAAGTTGCACATTAGGAACCTTAAGATAAGATATTATGGAGTTGATCGAGTCACTAGAAACGGGAAACTTGTCGAGGGTCACAAGGATGAGCATGTGCGGTACGTTCATAATGGCACTTGGCCAGTGTTATGGTGAACCTACATACTACATGTGTATACTTGAACTACCTTGGTATGATTACCGTTGGGGTAGTGAGAAGGTTTCTAAGTGAGTAATCTAAGGAAAACGTTGATGGTTATAGCAATGTCACGTTGAAGTAATAGTTAAGTGCGTTGAATGCATTAAGTTGATCGTCGTGAGTAAGAATAATTGGTTGGAGTAGAACCTTAAGCTTATGGAATTGACGTTATACGAGGAGAGATTGTAAGGTGAATCGATGAGATATCCGAGTGTTGCTTTAAGATGTGGAGTATCCGGATGACAATAGTAGGAAATTGAGATTGTTGTCCTAAGATGCTTGATACACCCAGATGACGATATTATGTCGGATTTTTGGGAAGTGTAGTCCTATGATGCCAAGTGTCGATCAAATTCATGCACTAAAATTTATTTCTGAAATAAATTTGCATAAATTGTTTCTTGTGTTCGTAAAACAGAAAGTGGTTTATATTATAAAGTTTTGGTAAGACATTTAACACGCATCAGATTTTAAACTGTGAGCTTAAGCATGCATAAATTGTTTTGTTGCATGTGATTGCAAAATTGTTATAAAAAATCTCTTTATTCACGTCTCTTGTTTGACGCTATTTGTGGATATTGTAATATCCATGTTTTAATGTCATTTGAGTATTGGGCAAGTAGCTATGAGATTTTAACCTAGGCATTGGATCTCCTCCACATATGTCGATGGTTTTAAAGGAAAAGTTATCCCCACGCGTTGAGTCGGAATTTCTTGAGAAATTCGGTTTGTGTGAGTTTTGTTGAAATTTCATGGGGTGTTGTTTTGTACGATGTCTTTTTATGCGTGAGTTTTAATTTTGTTTCTTTTAAGCTTGCGAGATATTTAGCGTCGTGCTTCATGTAAATTTTGTGAAGTGTTATTTTACCTTTCATTTCAGTGAAAGGAGGAAACTCCTAAAAGTTTGACATTAAAAGCGTATTGTCGTTCTCTTTACACTCTCTGTTGAGAAATGAAGATTTCGACACCGCATGATTTTAGCGTTAATGAGTCTTGCGTTCGGTTGGGTTTAGGGTGTCTCGTCTTACGTCATTTTGCGTTGCGTAAATAATTTTTGAGAACGTGTAGAGTTGCATTATTGTGTGCGCTAATTTACAAGTATATGTACATACTTTTGGGTTGAATCCGACTTTCACTCGCGTGAGTAAATATGCGAAATATTTATGTTGTATTATATCAAATTTTAATCTAAGCGTGCTTCGCTTGCTGACCTTGCTGTTATAAATTTTCCGCAATACATGAAATAAATTTTGAATTGCATATCGTTGTAGCTACCATCTTGGTCAAATGTGTCTTATCGAGGCGGATTAAAGTTTTAAACTCGATTTGAGAATTATTTGCATTCTTATCATTTCATCGAACTTTGGGAAATAAACTGTTGCAAATGGAGTTGTTAATAATTTTATGTCGCAACGACTTTTGGGTTGGGAAGTCAGAACTTTAAAATTTATTTGTGAATGTCTCTTTTGGGAATTGTACAACTTTTATTGCACATGTTTTAATGCAGAAACTTATCTTCATATGCATAGTATGAATTGATGCATACTAGAACCATGGTAGTCCGTTTGGAAATTGTGTTGCGCATCTTTTGTTACCGTTTTATTAATGTAAGTGATATTCAAATGAGTTTTGGGGAATGATTTTATATGCATGGTGTTGGTGATCAATTTTGAAACCTAACGGATAAACGGTAGTAGATTTTTTCCGCATATGATAAATTGTTATAAAACGTTTGTATTTAAAGGTTTTACGAAGTTCTCAATTGGCATAATTGTTGAGTCCTATAATTGCAAAACCTTGAACTCGTTAGAGCTATAGATTTAAACCTCTGTCGTGAAAGGAGTTGTAATTAGGGACTAAGGGAGTCCTTAGGAGTTGAAACGTCGGATGATCTGACTTGCGGTCAGTCTTGAATTTTGGACTTGGGTTTTCGAATCTGTGCGCGTTTGTATTAATGGAATTAGTAGATTTAAGTCTTCCCAGTTAGTTAAGGAGTGATTTTATACTTCGGTAATCATACGGGATAAGGCTTTTGGGTGATTACATGCGTTTTAATTGGGTTTGATTTGGTGGGTTGCTGGTCGGTGTGACATCATGGTATATGTTGGTGGTGTACCGTCTTAGTGGTTTCCGCAATCAAAGGAAATACATGTGGTCCGTTTGATAGAAATGTAAGATTTGTAATTTTAGCACTAAGTTAAGTGTCAACCATAGTACGGCTATCCGCCTGGAATGGGATTTTGGACGGAATGTCCATGTTTTCGAGGTCACCGTTTAGCCCTAGGTGTCGACTTGTTTTCTTGGAGTCAGTGGAACTGGGAATGTTTGGATGTATCCCGGTCGAACCATGAGAAATATTGACCTTTCAGTGATGGAATCTGGAAGGAGTTTGGGTGTTGAGGATTGAGTATCGATGTGTTTAAGCATTTCCATGGTGGTAAAGCTTGTATTAAAGGATTGTTGTGGGGATTGGTGTTGGAACGGGGTTGAGTGTTGACCGAATCTGGACTAAGCAATATCTGAAGAACATTTTGGTACGCCTTAGTAGAATATCTTTATCGATATTAAGGATGGATAAGTTGAAATCTGAGGATTGTGGAAGTTTGGTTAGGATCTTTTATGTTGGGTCCGGAACTGTGTTGTTTCGAAAGGAAACTGGTCGGTGGGAAGTTGAGGTTGCTAGCTGCCTAAAGGTAGTAATTGTCACCCAAGGTTGGGAGACGACCGTAACCTTGTGGGTGAAAGGTTACTTTGGAGGGTTAAGTGTGCGCTCGGTTATGAGTAAAATGTGCCCAAGAAGAGCAGCTGTTGTGAGTATCAGTGTAAGGGCTGTGTTAGTGGTGCTGACAGATGGCAAAAGGCAATCCTTAATGTATTTGTTTACGCAAATTAATGTATACCAACATAATGTATTTGTTATCCATTTTAAACAAAATAATAACATTTTTTTAATATTTGCATTTATTGGTAATGTTTTTATTTTGATTTATATTATAATTTGATAGCCAAGCCAATTATGATAACTCTATCTTATGAAAAATATACAAAAATTTAGTTCAAAGATGCTTAGGTGCCGTTTATTTTTTAAGAGGTTTAAAGTCTGAATTCTTATTTTAGTTATGATTAATAAGGGGTGGTCTGTAAAAAAGTCTGAACGATTTAGACTTAAGAGAAATTAAGAATTTTTTTTAAAAAAACAAACAGCCCCTTAATAATTAAATTATGTTGGAGTTTAATCATTTGACAACTTTAAGTTTTGTAAGATCTATGTGAACTTTACTTTAAAGTATTGTTTCATATAATTTTTTTTCATCTAAAGCTAGCATTTAATTTATTGATTAACAAATATTTGTTTGACATGATTTTTTTTATCTAAGGTTAACATTTAATTTATTGATGAACATATATTTGTTTCACAATATGTTTGCTTCATATCTATTTGGTTTCAATGTGAAACCGTTTTACGTGTAACTTATGTTTCACAAACAAGCTAAATAGATATATATTATGAAACAAATACACGTGAATCAAACGTATTGTGAGACAAATATATATTAATCAATATTCTAAATACTAGCTTTCGATGGAAATAAATTATAGGTTAAGTACATGATGCACTAGTTCTTATTGGGAATTTAATTAAAATGCCCTTTATTGAAAAATCAGTACCCAATATGCCCCAAATCTTGTTATTTTTGCCAAAATACCCCCTAGGTCCGCGTTTTTCACTGTTACACGCGGATTTGGTCCGCGTTTTGTCCGCGTTCTACTATTACACGCGGACTTGGACCGTGTTTGGCTTCAATGCACGGGGACGAGTGCTTGGTCCGCGTTTTTCACTGTTACACGCGGACTTGGTCCGCGTTTCACCCTATAAACGAGTAGTTGGTCTGCGTTTGGCTTCCATTAACCGAGAAATGGCGTGACACGAGGGGGGGGGGGGCAGCATTCACTGTTCAACGCGGACCTGGGCCACGTTTTTCACTGTTCAACGCGTACTTGGGGGCCGGTCCATAACATGGTTTAGGGTTTAGTCATTGATCAACGGTGTGGATTGATTATTTTTTTAGGGTTTTATATGACACCCTCCTATAAATAAGTGAGCCCCCCCCCCATAACCCCACCACCATCACTCTCAAAGGGATCCCATCTCTTTCACTCTTTCAAATATATCATGTATTACACACGCTCGGATCTCGACTCGGTTGGTTAGCATTTATAAAAGTCGGATATGGGTCGACCACTTTCTTCGGTAAGTTTCCTTTAACCGCGTTTTAATTTTATATTTATTTTAGTGATTATGTGTTAATTTTAGAGTGTTGCGTTTATGTTGATAATATGTTAGAGGTTGAGTTAATTTTAGTTTTACATATTACGTTGATTTTAGAGATTGCATTTTTTTTATAAAATTATTGTAGAGATTGCGTTAATTTTAGTTTTACATATTACGTCAATTTTAGAGATTGCATTTTTTTATAAAATTATTGTAGAGATTGC
This sequence comes from Arctium lappa, assembly GCA_023525745.1. Lineage (NCBI taxonomy): Eukaryota > Viridiplantae > Streptophyta > Magnoliopsida > Asterales > Asteraceae > Arctium > Arctium lappa. The sequence continues at coordinate 44,554,533 of CM042063.1, forward strand.
GTTAATTTTAGGATTGCGTTAATTTTATAAAATTATTGTAGAGATTGCGTTAATTTTAGAGATTGCGTTAATTTTATACAAATATTATAGAGATTGTGTTAATCTTAGAGATTGCGTTAATTTTATAAAAATATTGTAGAGATTGTGTTAATTTTAGAGATTGCTTTATTTTTTATAAAAAATATTGTAGATTATGCGTCAATCTTAGAGATTGCGTTTTTTTTATAAAAATATTGTAGATTATGCGTCAATCTTAGAGATTGCGTTTTTTTTATAAAAATATTGTAGATTATGCGTTAATCTTATAGATTGCGTTAATTTTATAAAAATATTGTAGAGATTGTGTTAATTTTAGAGATTGCGTTTTTTTAATAAAAAATTTGTAGATTATGCGTCAATCTTAGAGATTGCGTTTTTTTATAAAAATATTGTAGAGATTGCGTTAATTTTAGAGATTGTGTTTTTTTTTTGTATAAAAAAATTGTAGAGATTGCGTTAATTTTAGGATTGCGTTAATTTTATAAAAATATTGTAGAGATTGCGTTAATCTTAGAGATTGCGTTTTTTTTATAAAAATATTGTAGAGATTGCGTTAATTTTAGAGATTGCGTTAATCTTAGAGATTGCGTTTTTTTTATAAAACTATTGTAGAGATTGCGTTAATTTTAGAGATTGTTTTTTTTTAAACTGTAGAGATTGGGTTAATCTTAGAGATTGCGTTTTTTTATAAAAAAAAACTGTAGATATGTCAATTTTAGAGATTGGGTTTGTTTTAGGGATTGCGTTCATTTTATAAAATTATTGTAGAGATTGCGTTAATTTTAGAGATTGCGTTTTTTTTTGTATAAAAAAACTGTAGAGATTGGGTTTGTTTTAGGGATTACGTTCATTTTATAAAATTATTGTAGATATTGCGTTAATTTTAGAGATTGCGTTTGTTTTAGGGATTGCGTTCATTTTATAAAAATATTGTAGATATTGCGTTAATTTTAAAGATTGCGTTTGTTTAATAAAAAATTGTAGATTATGCGTCAATTTTAGAGATTGCGTTAGTTTTATAAAAATATTGTAGAGATTGCGTTAATCTTAGACATTGCGTTTTTTTATAAAAATATTGTAGAGATTGCGTTAATTTTAGAGATTCCTTTTTTTTTTGTATTAAAAAATTGTAGAGATTGCGTTAATCTTAGAGATTGCGTTTTTTTTATAAAACTATTGTAGAGATTGCGTTAATTTTAGAGATTGCGTTTTTTTAATAAAAAATTGTAGATTATGCGTCAATTTTAGAGATTGCGTTAATTTTATAAAAATATTGTAGAGATTGCGTTAATCTTAGAGATTGCGTTTTTTTATAAAAATATTGTAGATATTGCGTTAATTTTAGATATTGTGTTTGTTTAATAAAAAAATTGTAGAGATTGCGTTAATCTTAGAGATTGCATTTTTTTTATAAAACTATTGTAGAGATTGCGTTAATTTTAGAGATTGCGTTTTTTTTAGGGGTTGCGTTCATTTTATAACATTATTGTAGAGATTGCGTTAATTTTAGTTGCCTAAAACCGAAATAATAAAAACCGCAACATATCGATTTGGATTTTGTCAAACGGGTGTAAATAGCCCTAAGGTTTGTAGGGATTTAAGAAATCCACGTGATTCCCCTACTACCTGGAAATCCAATAGATTGAGTGGTTTATTTTTTATAAAAATAACCAATAGACGAAATCAACAAAATGTACATCGTTAGTTATAAGTTAGGTGCGTTGACAACATCTTTGCATTACTATGTAGGATGATTTTGATAACGTCGATCTTTCGTTCAAATGCCGCATCACCATGGTAAAGAAAATTAGAGATGCTTTTGAAGCGTGTCCACTTGAACGGGCACAACGTTTACACGAAATGTTTAACCGCACATCTTTCGGGCCATGGCTCGAGCTTACCAATATTGGACAGGACCCCCTTCTAGTATACATGTTTTTACAGATGGAGGTCGAGGTTGCGAGACCACAGCCGGAGGAATTGTATTTCCACGTGTGTGGGACTCGCATGCACTTTGGTCATCGTGAGTTCTGTATTGTAACTGGACTCCCTTTCGGACAAATACCGTGAAATGAGGTTGGTCTTATTTGACAGTTTACGAGCAAGAAAGTACACCTTGCCCTTGCAAGAACGCCTTGGGATCTTCAAAAAACAATTGCCGAAGTTGTTAAAAAAGATACATGACACGCCGGACCGTATCAAGGCCAGCAAGAAATTAGAGGTTATCTATGATTCTGATGCACCTCAACAGACAGGGGGCCTTGGGGATTGCGGTGTGTGGGTCTGTCGTAACATATTCAAGTTTATTGAAGGTCTGCACCCAACAGTTGCACCAGATGCAACTGAACATGTGGCAAGGGAATGGCGTAATTACATAGCGGAGACCCTTTTCTCGTTGGCTGTCCAAATAAACGATTAGGTTGGGGATACTTTTTATGTTACTTGTGAGTTGTGATGGGCCTCTTGAAATAGCAAATATGATTCTTTTTTTTAAAGTCGTTTTAAATATTAAAACCCTTTTTTACTTAGATAACTATATTGGATCGGATGTTTTATTTTATATGAAAATAGAATTCGTTAACTCCCAAGATCACAAATTGATATGAAAAGGGTAGTACATGAAAAAGTTCTTTTGGTAAATAAAAAACAAAATCTTATTTAAACTTACCAATTATTAATGACAAACTGGTAGGGTTCGAAAACAACCGGTACAAGTTCATCTAAACAAACATTCAAACTATGGCTACACGACACTTGGTTTTTCTGGAATCCCCAACGACTTCTTATATGCTCTGGTGATACAATTTTGGAAGTGTTAAGCTCAACTTTCTTGCTGTACACTTCAATGACGGTATAATTTTGTAGTATAAAAATACCACAAAATACATTGGACGATTTTATTAATGAAACAAAACCATAGAAAGTAAAAGTACAAACCGACAACACATAAACTCCGGGTATAAACTACCAACATAGTAAACTCCAAACACGAAACCAAAAACATAAGCACCATCTAAGGATATAGTTCTTTACATTTCAGGCTTTGCAGAAGAATCATTTCAGTATTTGCAGAGGAATCATTTCAAGCTTTGCAGAGGAATCATTTCAGTATTTGCAGAGGAATCATTTCAGTCTTTGCAGAAGAATCGTTGTAACGCGGGTTTAGTCCGCATTTTAATTGTGTAACAGGGTTTAGTCCGCGTTTTAATGTTGTAACGCGGGTTTAGTCCGCGTTTTAGTTGTGTAACGCGGGTTTAGTCCGCGTTTTAGTTGTGTAACGCGGGTTTAGTCCGCGTTTTTGTTGTTTTACGCGGGTTTAGTCCGCGTTTTTGTTGTTTTACGCTGGGAATCATTTCAGTAATTGCAGAGGAATCATTTCAGTTTTTGCAGAAGAATCATTTCAGTCTTTGCAGAGGAATCATTTCAGTCTTTGCAGAAGAATCGTTGTAACGCGGGTTTAGTCCGCGTTTTAATTGTGTAACGCGGGTTTAGTCCGTGTTTTAATGTTGTAACACGGGTTTAGTCCGCGTTTTAATTGTGTAACGTGGGTTTAGTCCGGGTTTTAGTTGTGTAACGCGGGTTTAGTCCGCGTTTTTGTTGTTTTACGCGGGTTTAGTCCGCGTTTTTGTTGTTTTACGCTGGGAATCATTTCAGTATTTGCAGAGGAATCATTTCAGTTTTTGCAGAAGAATCATTTCAGTCTTTGCAGAGGAATCATTTCAGTCTTTGCAGAAGAATCGTTGTAACGCGGGTTTAGTCCGCGTTTTAATTGTGTAACGCGGGTTATATCCGCGTTTTAATGTTGTAACGTGGGTTTAGTCCGCGTTTTAATTGTGTAACACGGGTTTAGTCCGTGTTTTAGTTATGTAACGCGGGTTTAGTCCGCGTTTTTGTTGTTTTACGCGGGTTTAGTCCCCGTTTTTGTTGTTTTACGCTGGGTAAAAGAATTCAAAAAACGAATCGTTTCAGGCTTTGCAGGGGAATCGTTTGACCATGGCACAAAAATCTAATCGTTTCAGGCTTTGCAGAGGAATCGTTTGACTATGCCAGGAAAAACCTAATTCTTTTCAGGATTTGCAGAGGAATCGTTTGACCGTGCCTTTGAAACTATCATGAACCGATCTTCGCATGGACTATAAATAGATGCTCCGGTGAAGTAGTATTTCACAACTTCATATCTATCCTTTCTACCTCATTTTCGTTTACAAAAACTATCTACATTATCTACATTCTATACATTCTCTACATTTTCACAACTTGATGGCTGGAGGTTCACGCGGTAGGGGAAAAGGTCAGCGAAAGGGGCTGACACTTCATGCTCCGTGGACATCGACCAATTAAATGATGGAGCTTCAAGGATTGACTGGAATGCACCAGATACAACGGAGGATTGGGCGCAGTTTGGGATAACTGCTTACGATGAACCGATAACGCCTCAGGAGTGGGAGCAGTTTAACAATGCCCAATCCGCATACTACGCTGCTCATGGAGGAATGGCCCCACCTACGTATCAATCCAACCAGGGGCCAGGTCTACCAATGTCTCAGGTACTGCCTCCCAGGTTGAAAAGGTCATGTGATGAGGCAAATGAAGAGATACGAAATACAGGCAGGATGTGGCTACAAAACATGGAACTTTAGAATGAGAAAGAAGCAACTATTGCGGAGCAGAAGGAGCTCTAGGAGAATATGAAGCGCGATGTCAGGGAGAAACAAAAGAAGATTAGAAATTTAGAAGATGAACTGATAGACATAAAAGAAAACTACACCGTCATGGAGCAGCATATGAAGGCAAAGGCTGGCTGGGTTACGAAGTGCCGGGAAATCTACCCGTAGTAGGTTTCTCAAAGGGTGGTTGTTGTATGGATGCACTTTAACGTTTAACCTAAGTTTTATTTTATGCATTAATTTTTACTTTATCGATGCTTGAATGTTGTATGGATGCACCAGTTCGTTTTCTTTAATTTCAATAAAACGATGCTTTCATGTTTTAACTTTTATTTACACATAATATAATTTCACAACCACGATAAGGTAGATAAAATCAACAATTAACATAATAACAATATCACTTAGCATAGAAGATGAGGTGGTTACAATCAAGGGAAGTCAATGTTAAGCTCAATGCTATCATGCCTTAAAGTTCCATGTGGTTCTAGGTTCGATGACCCTTGAGAGCGAAATCTTTGGCTAGTAGAAGCTCTCCTGGGCACGATTGAAGGGGCAGGAGTTGGACATTCACCATGAGTATGTCCTACTGCTCCACACCTAGTACACGTTCTCTGTATCGAATCCTCACCATGAGATGGACGTCGATCATTCTTTCTTGGTCTCCCCGCACGTCTCTTGGTTATTAACGGTGGATAGCATGACGGAAGGGGGATGTGTGGCAAAACCCATGATTGAGGGGGTCCAACAGGATAGATCAACTCATGATATGTTGACCGGTAAGTACTGGACGTGTAGTAAGATATAGCCAGATCGCTGCAATCTCTACGATTCATTGACCTTGCAGCAGCGATGGCATGACCACACGGTAAACCAGAATATTGCCATTGGTTACATTCACAAACACCGTTGACCATATCGACAGTCGCGTGATAATGGATATCCCGAACGTTGAACATACCATGTCCAATCTGACTTACCCTCCATGTCGCAGACTTTCCCGACCTTCTGCTAATTATCTCCTCCACCATTGGTGTGAGATGATTACGCATTTCATCTACAAATATGTGTTAATTGTGTTACGATTTATACGGAAGACGAAAAAAGCAACTAACATATAAGTTAAAGATTTTAGAGTTTATCAACCTCCCTTTCGTCGTCGAAGTTGGTACCACTCTTGTTAAAAATCTCGGAAGTACTCTATAAGGCCGACAATGGGTAACCTGCGTGCAAAACGGGACAGTGCATTCACCGACTCTACGCTATTAGAGGTCATTATGTTATACCGTTGTGCAGGGAAATGGGCCCTTGACCACCTCTCTTTACCAGCCTCGTCTATAACTTGTGCTCCACGAGGTACTTCATATCGTAGTGCATTCATGTAGGTCTCGAACTCCCTAATAGTATATGCTTTGCACGCCTTCCAGTAGGTGGTCTTATTTGTTGTGATACGTTTGTCTGCGCTTTTCACGTTCATCTCTAAATGTCGACAACATAGGGCGTGAGGGGTGGAGGGGTACATGGCAGAAATTGCCGCGCTTATGGAAGGAGCCCTGTCGGACATAAACACCAACCCTTCCGGGGCACCGATACATTCCCACAACATGTTTAGAAACCAACCCCACTCCTCCCTCGTCTCGGACTTGCCTACTCCGAAAGCCAAGGGCACAATGTTGTTGTTTCCGTCCATGGCAACCGCCAAGAACATCATACCCAGGTAATGCCCCTTTAAATGGGCAGCGTCTATTACAAGGACAGGACGCAGATTTGTCAAAAACGTCTGGATCTGCAATAAACGTACGTGGTTATTATTTGTAAATGTTAAAATTCATAATATGTAAAGCTACAACGATTTAATATACTTACCGCACATCCAAGTGCAGCGAAACACAATTCGAAACGTCCGTTTGAATCTGTCCTTATTCTAGTGCGTGTACCCGGATTCTTCAGCTCCAAGTTATATAAATACGCAGGGAGTCGTTCGTACGGCTCCTCGGGAGTGCCTCTCACCATTAGTAGTGCCTTGCATCTCGCCATCCTTGGTGGTAACCAATGTTGATCCCGTACTGCTGATTTATATCATTGACGATGTCCTTCGGCCGAAATGACCTGCTAGCGTCAAGAAACTTATGTTTCAGTATGTGGCCAACAGTCCTTTTGTTGGCCTACCGGTGGCTGGCATTTAGTTGTGTCCTCGAACATGTGTGTACGTCGTTCAGCTTTCTAACGACAAACAACCCTCCTTTAGGGCTCACGGACTTCGCGGACATACTCCATTCATAATTTTGTTGGTCACAGACAGCCTTGTATCTGCGTTTGTCGGATTTTATTCGCTCTAAACACGAAATCCTCTCGCAAGAACTTCATTCCCAACTGTACGGTCATTTCCTCCTTCGTATGAAATATTTGACCTTCATGTATAGTTGTACTGCGATTGTAAGTTACGGGTTGGTAGGCTGGTATATGGGTCTCCGGGTTAGGAAGGGAAGGGGGCATATCAAAATAATCGTTTAACGCACCAAATGATTTATTGCTAGGGGTATATGTTTCTTCGTCCTCGTCATTATCGGTATCTGATCTGTCCAGATCAGATATACCAGTTGTGAAAACATGTGTTTCGTCATCAGCAACTCCAACAAACCGTCTTTTTGGGTCTTCTTCTTCTTCTAGTTGCTTCTCCGGAACAACTTCGGGATAAGATTCGTTAGGACGATATGCATGATCAGAATAAAGTGTGGTGTCGTAGGATGCCTGAAATTGAGAGTCAGGCTCTAGTTGACTACCACCGACATGGATTTCGTCATCATCTTCGTCATCACCTTCGTCATCATCTTCGTCATCGCCCATCAATGGTGCGACATACACAAAAAGTTGTGGAGGTATTTCTGAATCGACTGCAAGTAGCATAAAACCAAGGATTTCGTCATCGTTGGTTATCTCCATCAGTGAGCCATCTGCATGTCTGAACACCAACTTGCAAGCAGCAGAATCTCCGATTCCACACTTTCCCACGACGTAATCGATAAACGTCTTATACGAAACCATTATTGGAATATTTACACCACGCTTTGTGTAGCCAATATAATCCCACCCATTGTTGTTTTGCACCCATTGACCATTGAAACATAATAAGAGTCTAGCTTTTTGAACAGATGAACTCATTTTTTCAGTAGTATGAAAAATGAAGCAATTCAAGTGGATGTGATGAACGATTTTGCATCTAATCTTACTAATCTTTATAGGAAAAATTGAATGGAGAAAATGAATGTGAACCACATATTCAATGACAATGGTACACTTATTGTATGAGAATCAGACCAAAATGTGGAAAAAAATAGTAAAATCATTCAAAAAATATGTCAGAAACAGTTGACCACACATGAAATCATAGGCCCAAAACCCTAAATTTCCAAACCCTAATACGCTTTACACTATTCAACGCGGACCTAACCCTCGTTTTTTAACAAAAAACGCGGCCCCAACCCGCGTGTAACAGTGAAAAACGCGGGGTCAGCCCTCGTCCCCTTGCATTGAAGCCAAACGCGGACCAAGTCCGCGTGTAATAGTAGAACGCGGCCAAAACGCGGACCAAGTCCACGTGTAATAGTAGAACGCGGACAAAACGCGGACCAAGTCCGCGTGTAACAGTGAAAAACGCGGACCTAGGGGTATTTTGGCAAAAATAACAAGATTTGGGGCATATTGGGTACTGATTTTTCAATAAAGGGTATTTTAATTAAATTCCCGTTCTTATTATCACAATTTCATAGGTTCTTAAAATAACCTCCATTTTTTTAGAATGGCGTCCTAGGCCATGTCTAGACTAATCATTTGATAAATTATGACCGTAAAACATAAGCATTGACTAAACCTCAATGGCCACAATTATATATAAACTTGTTTATGAATAGGTTTATAAAGTTTATATGTATAAATTTAAATAATTGTATATATGTTATAATAAATTGAAAATTAGATTTTTAAAATATTTTAAAAATTATGAAATAAACGTTTATTATAATATAAATAGTAATAAACTAGGCATATACCCGCGCGATGCAGCGGAATGTAAGTAAAGAACGAACAATTAATGCTATTTCCTTATATACATTTCATCAATAATCAACCATGACCTAAGAATCACAACTTATGAAACTTAAACCCATAAAGATATTCAATAATTAGTTTATATTACAATTATTGACGAAAAAAATTATAATGATATTATCTATACTATATTATAAAAACGACATAAAAAACTCTTAATTACAACATTTTAAGCACAAGATACAACTAATTAAAGTCAATTACTTAATTTACAATTTCTTAATGCTTTGGTACAACATTTTCAAGCACAGTATCTCACATAATCATCTATTTGTGGAATGGATACTCATTTATTAATATAAATATTTGTTTTTTTGGTGGAGGATTTTATAAAATAGATTCTATATTAGCATAATCTATTTTAAATATAGATTTTACATTTAAATCTATAAATATTCCGCAATACTTTCCAAATTAATCAAGTGTAAAGAAAATAAAATAGAAACAATGTAGATATAAATATATTCTTCCATATTTTAAATATATTTACATTTAAATATAAAATCGAAAATGAAAATAAAAGATTTTAAAATATTCTCTACAAGATAGCTTCTCTATGTATCATCCGAGTACAAGAAGAAGACGAACGGTTGGGTGTCAATGGCGGAACCTGCAACTGAACAAAAAGTATTCCACTATATTTTTGTTTCTTTGAAAACTACTTTTTTATATTTTATTTTATTTACTGAGGATTTGTTTATATTTTTCAAAACCCACAATCATATTTTTCGAAGTAGGGGAATAAGATATATATACATATATTTATTTTTTTCGACTAATACTATGAGGTATTGAAGTCAATAGTCAGATAAATTTTCAAGTGTTACTGAGTGAATTTGAACTATACCAGTTGAGTTGCCGGTTACAAAAGATAGAAATCATTTATTTTATTTCTCATATTTGATGTGGGTTGAATGTTGTTAATTAATCTACAGATCTATACGTTCAAAGTGATTGTCAAGTGTTGTCGAGGAGGTTTCAGAAAAATTGCAAAATCTGTAAAAACGTATGTTCATATTTATAATTATTTCAATAATAGTGATATGTTGTAAGACATGTCGTTTGACTTTTAAATAATATAATACAAAACTATTACCAATGTTATTGCACAAACTCATAACAACAAACGATTAAGAATATATGCAAGTTAACCATTTATGAAAATACATTCGTTTTTCACATTGTATTTCATTAACTGTTAACAAAGAAATTACGTTTCATTTTAACTCGGTTCAATATTCCAACAAAAAATTTATCCTCCCGTGCAATGCACGGGCCCAACACTAGTTTATAATAAGAATGAAACGTATTTTACGATTATGTATTTTTAACGTGCTAACGGTGGAAAAAAAATAAAACGTATGGATAGAAAAACAAATTATTTCGTAGATATTCATAATATTTAATAATACGGTTAAATTAAAAAATATTCAATATTGGGCTCGTTTTGAAGATATTGAGGAGACGCTTATAATGATATAATTTGTAGAAAAATGAACGTATTTTTTCATTGCATTTTTGTTAATATATGATTATTTGTGTTAATATGATAATGATGCAAAATGAAAAATGAAAAAAATAAAGGATATAAAGTAAATTAAATAAATAATTGTAAGGGTGATAAATGTAACATTGTAAGGGTGGTAAATGTAATTGTACAAAAGTTTGTACAATAATCGTTTTAGTTTTTTCATTATATAGTATAAATTCTGGTATTTAATAGTACGGTTAAATTAAAAAATATTCAATATTGAGCTCGTTTTGAAGGTATTGACGAGACGATTATAATGGTATAATTTATAAAAAAAAAGGAACGTATTTTTTCATTGCATTTTTGTTCATATACGATTATTTTTGTTAATATGATAACGGTGTAAAATAAAAAATGAAAAAGTAAGGGATATAAAATAAATTAAATAAGTAATTGTAAGGGTGGTAAATGTAACATTGTAAGGGTAGTAGATGTTATTGTACAAAAGATTAAGCGTGGTAAATGTTATTGTACAATAACCGTATAACCGTTTTAGAATTTTCATTATATAGCTAGACATATACCCGTGCAATGCAGCGGAATGTAAGTAAAAGAACGAACAATTAATGCTACTTTCTTATAGATATGTCATCAACAATCAATCATAACCTAAGAATCACAATTTATAAAATCTTAAACCTATAAAGATATTCAATAATTAGTTTATATTACAATTATTGATGAAAAAAATTATAATGATATAATTTATAATAAGAATGAAACGTATTTTACGATTATGTATTTTTAATGTGCTAATGGTGGAAAAATAAATAAAATGTATGGATAGAAAACAAATTAATTCGTAGATATTAATGATATTTAATAGTACGGTTAAATTAAAAAATATTCAATATTTGGCTCGTTTTGAAGGTCAGACGAGACGATTATAATGGTATAACTTGTAGAAAAATGAACGTATTTTTCATCGCAATTTTATTCATATACGATTATTTGTGTTAATATGGTAATGGTGTAAAATGAAAAATGAAAAAGTAAGGGATATAAAGTAAATTAAATAAGTAATTGTAAGGATGATAAATGTAACATTGTAAGGGTGGTAAATGTTATTGTACAAAAGATTGTACAATAACCATTTTAGTAGTATAGATAATTCGTATATATTCTGATATTTAATAGTATGATTAAATTAAAAATATTCAATATTAGGCTCGTTTTGAAGGTATTGACGAGACGATTATAATGGTATAATTTGTAAAAAAAATGAACGTATTTTTTCATTGCATTTTTGTTCATATACGATTATTTGTGTTAATATTATAACGGTGTAAAATGAAAAATGAAAAAGTAAGGGATATAAAATAAATTAAATAAGTAATTGTAAGGGTGGTAAATGTAACATTATAAAGGTAGTAAATTGTTAATAAAAAATCCCAATTAATCAAGCTAATTACTCAAGATATGAACATTAAGATCAAGAACTAGAGAAAGAATCTAGAGAGAGAAAGTAGATCTTGTATTAGCACCACTCTAGAATATTACAATCTGCATAGACTCAAGTTCGTTATTACATGTTTACACAAACCAAACTATATATCTAACAAAGACTTAACTATTAAGGAAAGTAAACTTGCTTTGACTAACTATTACAAGATCAATGTTGACTTTTACACATTTGACTTTCCTATTAAATCTTGGATACAATATTTGACTTAACAATCTCCCCCTTTGTATTCAAGATTTAATAAAAATTTGATGTAGATCTTCAACTCTTGATTCTTCATCTTTTGTCTCTTGAAGCTTTCAAAAACTTTGCTCTTTTGCAGCTTTTGAAGAATCTTGGAAAGTCTTTTTAATCTTTGATGCTTTGGAAAGTCAACATGCCTTGAACAAATCAGGAAATTCTTGAAACTTCTTTGAAACTTGAAACTTCATTTCTGAAAAATCTTTCGTCTTCAAACAAAATTGTATCTTCATCACTTTGATCTCTGAATCATCTTTGGAAGAAACAAACTTTCTTGAATCATCAAATATTCTTTGAACATTCTTCCTTCAGAATCTTTTGGCTTTGAATTTCTTTATCAGACTTGAACTTTAAATCAGCGGAAGCAATTTGAAATTCTGACTTGAACTTTGACAAACTTTGACAACTCTTCATATTTGAAATTGATCTTTGTAACATTCTCCCCCTTTTTGATGATGTAAGCATCATTATCATCAAAACTTCATCAAATTCAGCTCAGACTTTGATTTTCCCCTTTGAGATCAACTAACAATCTCCCCTTTTGACAATTTTCGCACTTTGATCTGAAGAGCCGAATCATGAACTGTATATATCCGAATCTTTGCAAATTCAGACATAATGAGCGTGTAACCCTGATTCAACAAATGAAACAGTTAGAAATGCCTGTCAGTAACACGAAGTTACTGTGTACAACGAATGTACAATGTAAGGAGCTGGTTTGATGTTGACTCCCCAGGACTTCCATTCAATCATTGAAAAACACAAGGTTTATCTATGAATGTTCTGACAGAAAAACAAATTTTCTGTGTGCTCGTGGTTGTGTATGAAAGAATTTTAGCACAATGATTGTGTTTCATAAAGGCTCAAAGTATGTAAATCACTGAGACAACAATGATTATACATGAACTCAATGTGCATGAGAAAGGGTCGAAGGTGGGGCAAATTTCCTTCTTTTTCAATATCAGTATCTTCCAAGTGAAGATCCGATAGATTATGTGCTGCTTCCCCAGAAAATGTGAAACATTCTCTTTTTAAGAAAAGAATAAGTAGCTGGTGAGGTTGTATGCAAAAGATGGCATGGGCTATTTGCCTATTTCAATGATGGTCACCAAAGAAATGTGAACCAATCAGTAATGTGGTTGCCCGGCCCAGAAAGTGATAGGTGCAGAGTTTTGATATTCTTTTAACTCTGTTCTCACACCCTCTTTCTTTTAAACATATAAGCTCACATCTAACCAATCTCTCATTTCCATTTTACCTCTGCTCACTCCCACACTCAATTCTTTTAGACCCCTCTCCCCTCAATCACTCAAAGGATTTCTTCCGGGGTAGGAAACACTGGTTATCGTGAATCCATGGAAGATCTATTAAGCACTTACACTGAATCCCATGTTCCTAAAAGTACATGCTTATCAATGATTTTTCTTGACATGTAAAGCACAAGAAATCATATGTCAGAGTATGTATGCTCATTGAAAATATGAATGAAATTTGAGCATTTGTTCTTTGAAGATTTCTCAAAACAAGGATATTGAAAGAATGAATATGAAGTCAAGAGAATTGTTTTGAGAATCTGACAATGAATCAATCAGATCAAATCAAATGGTTAGGGTATCAAAGAGTTGGATATTTGTTTATATGAACGAATATAAACAATTTATCAATGAAAGCACAAATATGAAAAAGATGTATGATGCTTATCAACTTTGAACTTCAAACGGGGGTATTACCATCGAAAAATTGTTTGAATTTGAGACATGGTAATAACAATTTCAAATAAAATACTGAACCGGTGTGTGTGAATACTTGACAGTATATAGACAAGATAATACACAAGTATTGATCTTTGGAAACACACGGTCAGTTAAACAATAAAGCTCGAAATTTTGAAAAACATTTAAAAACACACTTCTAAATTCATAAAACTTTTGAGAATAAGAAGTGGTTTGAAAATTTCAGAAATTGTTTTTCATGTTCGAAAGTTGTCCTTCTTTCAAACAATCTGAGATCTAGAATCAGAAGATTTTTACCTTTGTGGTTCCCCCTCAAATCATGATCAAATGATTTATATCTTTTGAGCTCCCCCTGGATATTAGCATAATATCCTTCTTTGATCGTTGAAAAACGGGTCCTGATCTGTCATTTGATCAGTAGCCACTTTATTCATATTATTTATTTAAAAATAAAAGACAGAAAGCAGTAAAACGGTTTATAGACTGAGTTCTGATCTGAAATAATCAGAAGTCATCACCTTTATTCCCCCTTAAATTAAGCATCTGAAATATGTAAGTTAAAACATGATAGAGATCAAACACTTCCTTTGAATTGTTAGACCATCAATATCAGAAAAATCTAGGAAAGAAAAAGTTTAGGATAGAGATCAGATCATTTCACTCGGGATGAAGACCATCAATATCCATCGGATGCAAGCATACAAGAGTAAGGTCTTTTTGATCGATGAGGTACGGGTCCTAAGCTGTTGTGCTTAGAAGCCATAATCCGTTGAAGACCGGGTCCTAAGCTGATGTGCTTAGAAATCATAATCTTTTATCCTTGAAGTCCGGGTTTTGAACTGTTGTGTTCAAAAGACATTGTTCTCTTACTCCCCCTTGGATTGAGGTGCCTGCAATACAGTATCAATTTTCTTCTTTGGTACCCACTGGTATTTGGGTCCAGAAATGTTAGTTGCAGTGTGTGTGGGGGATACAGAGTAAGATCCATACCAGTAATGATCATTTGTTTTATGAAAATGATTATTTGTACAACAAATAGAACAATAAAATTTCTTACCGTTAGGTGCTTTGTTCTTCGTTGCTTTGTGTACAGGTACACATGATTTCTTCTCTTTCAGCTCATTTTCCTTATCATCTTTGACTGGTTTCCTTTTCCACACCAGTTTCTCTTTCTTGAAACTTGTTCTCGGATAAGTATCTGAACCATCTAAGAATTCATTGTAGAAAAGGTTAGTGCGACGAATCTGATTGAAGGATTTGACTGACCTTTGTGAAGAGATAAAATTCTGACTTGAACTTGAAACAGATTTTTCAAGTTGTTTGATCTTTGATGCAAAGTTATCTCTTTCTATCACCAGCTGGTCAATCTTCTTTGAAAGTTCAGATTTCGTCTTTTGCTCTTTTAGCGCAGAAGTAGACAGTTTAGACAACTTTGAGGTCAGTTTCTTAATTTCATTTTCAAAAATGGATATTTCTTCCTCAAATCCTTTTTCTGACTCATTTCTCTGGCCGGATAACTCTTTGAAGAAACCCACATTTTTCTGTTCTATGACCTTCTTTTCTTTATCAAACTTCTCTCTTTCCAAGATCAGTACTTTCTCAAAATCTGAGATTTGTTGAGAAAGCTTAATGCATTTAAGCTCCACTGACTTCTTCTCTTCATAACTCTTCTTTGAGAAATCTGAGAACTTCTTTGAAAAAATTTTCTTTTCACTTTCAAAATCAGCTTTATTTGCAACAAGTTGTTTTTCCAAATCAGATAAATTCTTTCTAAGCTCAAAGTTCTCAGATTCCAATCCCTTAGTCTTCTCTTTGAAAGCCTTCAACTTGTTTTGAAGTTCAACTGATTCTGCTTGTAACTCAGGTGATTTATGTTCAGTTGGCTTTGAAGATTCATAATCTCTCTCTCTTTCTCCTTTATCTCTTTATCCCTCTCATAAAGGATACCTGAAAAATTAGAACTATTTTTAGTACAATTTATACATTCAGGAGTTTTAATACAGTTGTACAATTTCAGTTCCAACTTCTGAATCCTTCTGAGATACTCTGAATTTTTAAATTTCAGATCATTTCGCTCAACTTCATTACCAGATATATCAGATCTGTAGTAAATTGACATCTTGAAAAAGCTTGATAGGAAAGATCGTTCCCAAACTATATATCAGAAAAACAACAATCAGATCAAATTGAAATATTAAAAAAAAATATTTCGTGAAAATTGAAATTTGAACAATACTTGTTATTTCGCAGTGTAGAAAAAAAATATTTCCAAAGATGACCAAAAAAAAATTTCCAGACTTTTTTTTTAACAGACAGGGAGACCCGCACAATAGAGGTATTCGGGTCTCAAAGGATACGCACAATAGAGGTATTCGGGTCTCAAAGGATATGCACAATAGAGGTATTCGGGTCTCAAAGGATACGCACAATAGAGGTATGCGGGTCCTTTAGGAAACGCATATTGATGTATGCGGGTCCTTCTTGAAACGCAAAGTTGTGATGTGCGGGTGATGCCTGAAACGCACAATTGTGGTGTGCGTGTCTCACTTGAAACGCAAAGTATGGTTCTCAGGTCTGTATGAATGACCCGCAAACCGTATGAATGACACGCACAATAGGATGAATGACCCGCAAACCGTGTTCTTGACAGATTCAAACTTAAATCGATCGAAACCTGCACAATTGATCTCAAGAATTTGTCATCAACATCGAAAAACAGTTCTAAACATACAAATACATTCAATTTTCGATTAAAACAACAAATCACTCGAATTCAAACAAGAACAATATTCTAACTCGTGTCCAAGAAAAACTTAAAAAATCGAAAATTGGAATTGATTTTGAACGAATTTCGATATGGAATCTAAACAACAATCAATCACTACATCAAATCGAACACAATGAATCCATTTTCTTTCATCAAAAATGATTTTTCACATGAAATTCGGATGAACAGTAACAAACTCGTTTTCTTGAAAAACTTTTGAAAAAAATCAAATTTTCGATCCAAAAACACCAAATTTCAATTCAAATCATGATAAAATATTTTCTGAAAAGTTTGGTTCAACTCTGATACCAATTGTTAATCATAAAATCCCAATCTATCAAGCTAATTACTCAAGATTTATCTAATATGCTCAAGAACTAGAGAGAGATTCTAGAGAGAGAAAGTAGATCTTGAATTACACACTCTAGAATTACAAAACAATGCATAAACCTCTAGTTCGTTCTTACATGATTACAAGGGACACACTATATAAACCCACAACATATCTAAGCAAGACTTAACTATTAAGGAAACTAAACATTACAAAACTAACTATTACAAGGTCAATGTTGACTTTTACATATTTGACTTTCCTATTAAATCTTGGATACAATATTTAGACTTAACAATGACCGTATTCAAGACTATATACCGATAATACCGAAATTAACAGTTAGGTCAGACTTATCAGGTGATCAGATCTTCTCATACAATAACACATTAGGTATAAAAGCATATAAAGCATGTATCTCATTTGAAAACAATGTAAGAAACTCACTATCTAGGGTTTCACACAAAACCCTAGAAAACTTGGATGAGAGGATGAGAACTTGAGTGTGCTTTAAATACTTCACTTGATGACTCTTGAAGCTTCCTCAACCACCAATAAATGTCCCCAACTAATCTAGGGTTTCAATAAATGTTTGGTGGGCTTAGAAGTAGAAGAAAATCGCCTAAGCTAGTTCCAAGCCGGTCCCAAAATGATTTAAGATGAGAAGTGAAGTCAAAATAGTCAAAGTGGTGCTTTTATACTCTCAGACACCTCCGGCAATAGTGCCTGGCGATTGTGCCAATGGCACTATCGCGGGGGCATCATCGCGCCACTCCAACGACTCTTGGTACAACTCAGGCGATAGTGCCTGGCGATTGTGCCAAGGGCACTATCGCGGTGGCACAATCGCGACCACCACCGACCCTACGGTACAACTCCGGCGATAGTGACCAACGACTGTGCCCAGGGCACTGTCACGTGGCACTATCACGCCACACCCCCTTGGCACCAAAACTTGACTTTTCTAATGCTCAATGAAGTGAAGCTAAATACGCAGATGGGCATGTTATTAACAGGTTAATATATCACACATTAAGCACACAAGAGATTCTCAAGTTAACCAAAAAGTCAAGTAACGAGGGAAATACTTACCTTAGATTTTCGGGTGTTACAGTAATAAATTATAAATCATAGGAATGAAAATCGTAATTTCAAAACCATAAAGACACAAATAGAAAATTTTGACAAACCATAAGGACTACAAACGTAATTTACTCTTCTTTATATTTATATCTATACTATATAATGAAAATTCTAAAACGGTTATTGTACAATCTTTTGTACAATAACATTTACCACCCTTAATCTTTTGTACAATAACATTTATGTTAAGTCTAAATATTGTATCCAAGATTTAATAGGAAAGTCAAATATGTAAAAGTCAACATTGACCTTGTAATAGTTAGTTTTGTAATGTTTAGTTTCCTTAATAGTTAAGTATTGCTTAGATATGTTGTGGGTTTATATAGTGTGTCCCTTGTAATCATGTAAGAACGAACTAGAGGTTTATGCATTGTTTTGTAATTCTAGAGTGTGTAATTAAAGATCTACTTTCTCTCTCTAGAATCTCTCTCTAGTTCTTGAGCATATTAGATAAATCTTGAGTAATTAGCTTGATAGATTGGGATTTTATGATTAACAGTCATGGACATGGATGAGGTTATCATTCTTGATATTGGGAGCATATGTACGCATTTGTCTTTGTGAGTCTTGAATTATATTGAGCATTTGCATATCTTGGAGTTTTGTACCTAAGTATGTTTGGGATTGTGGTGGTCTTATACATGTATCTTATGGGTATGAAATGATGTATAGAGACGGACCGTGTAAGTGCACATAACGAACCATGAGTAAGTGCTAGGAGGATGTAGTCTTAGGTGCCACTATAATGGTATGCGCCTAGACCTCCGTCATTTGGAGTAATGCCTGGGAGGTAGTCTTCAAGTGTGCCGGGCCTTCGGGATGTTGCTTAAGCGAGTGAACATCAAGGTACATTGACTCGAGGTAAAACTCATTGGTGTGATGGGTCTCCCCCATGATTGACCCCGTAAGGACTTTAGTGATTGAAGTGTCAAGAGTGTTCATGTTATGCTTTACTTTAATATGCCATGTACTTATGCAACTCACTAGACCCGTTTGGTCTAACACTTGATTATTGGTATGTATCTCAGGTTCTAGCGGCGCGAGCGCCAAGGAGGCCTAGACGTCTTTAGTGGTGAGCTTGGGAGCACTTTTGGGATGCCAATACTGAAGACTATACTTTTGGATATAGTTGACAACCTTTTGTAATCTTATGTCTAGTGAGGCCTAGATTAGAGTGTTGTCATCTATTATTGCTTCTTATTACAAACTTGTAATTAACTGGCATTTATGGTTCATGGAATATGAGCTCATTGTCTTGGCAATTTAGTTACCACATTTCCATTTTCCGGAAATTTTTGTTAGTCCCATTTTTGGGGTGTTACAATTACCTTTTTCATCCTTATTGTTTAATTTTTATCACTTTTTTCATCTCAATGGTTTACAATTCATTTATATTTTAGTCATTTATACTTAAAAGTAGTGTTTTGGCCTCAATGACGAAAATAGAAATGAATTGCAAACCATATGGACAAAAACTGAGGGGGTGTTTGGTTCATTTTGAGGAATGAAAATGAGAATGAGAATATAGGAGGATAGGAATAGGAATAGAAATGAGGATTGGTTTAATGTTGTTTGGTTAATACTCATAACTCACATATGTTGTAATATAGGGTATTTGTGTTTCGTAGTCGTTTCTGACATACCAACGCTTCCGTCACCGGCCAACGTCTCCTTATTCTCCGATTGCACCGTTAAGAATCGAACATATTTCGTACGGTGGCTAGTGATCTGAAAAATCGAGAGAGTAGACAGAGTGGTGGAGGAACCTGTGAGATGAAAACGATTTTGAAGAAATTGTTCTACTCGATTTGAAGAACCGTTTCTGAAAATTGTTCTAATTGATGAAAACGATTCTGAAAACGATGTGAAGAAATTGTTCTAATTGATGAAAACGATGTAAAGAAACTGTTTTACTCGATTTGAAGAACCATTTCTGAAAATTGTTCTAATTGATGAAAATGATTCTGAAAACGATGTGAAGAAACTGTTCTAATCGATTTGAAGAAAACGATTCGAAGAAATTGTTCTAATCGATTTGAAGAAAACGATCTGCAAAAACTGTTCTAATCGATTTGAAGAGAACGATTTGAAGAGAACGATTTGAAGAAACTGTTCTCATCGTTTTGAAGAACTTGTTCTAATCAATTTGAAGAAAACGATCTGTAGAAACTGTTCGAATTGATTTGAAGAACCGATTTGAAGAAACTATTCTCATCGATTTAAAGAATCAATCTGAAGAAATTGATTTGAAGAAACTGTTCTAATCATAGAGCAATCACAGAGTGGGAATGAATTTTTATTCCCCCCAATTTGATGGGCAATGGAAATTAATGGGTTTAGGGTAATGAATCCATTATACTATATTAAATCAAACAACATTTTTCATTCTCATTTCCATTCCTCACCCCTCAATACCCCCAACCAAACACCCCTGAAATTTCAAAACCACAAGGACGAAATTCGTATTTTTTACCAAACCACATGGACTAAAAACGTATTTTACTCTATAAAGAATTTGTAGTGAAGTTAAAGATGGCAGGAGAAAGAAAGAAGATAATGGACGGAATTGTAATTAAGCGATAACTTAAAGGGGTAAAATTGGAATTTAATGATGAATGCGTGTTGAAAGAGTGTCCGTGTAGAACACGCGCGAAGGAGGTGAGTGTTGTGGGATGAAAAATGTCAAACAGAAAATTAATGAGTAGTTTAATTAGCGTGCAAAAGCGTGCCATTATGACCGTTGGATCAAGAACAAGGTATTGGACTTTTAATAATAATAAATACAAAATTAATAGTCAACTTTACACGTTTGACTCCTCCATCCAACAATATTTTACTATAAAATAAATGTTAACAATAAAGAATACGACAAATTAAAATATACATAGTTATTATACTTTTTAATTAATAAAAATATAATTTTATTTTTAATTACAGAGAAAAAAATAGGAAGAATAAACCCTAAACCCCAAAAGGTATGTAGGAAGAATAAAATATTTATTTTAAAAAAATGGACAATTTTTTTAAATAAAACTAAAATAGTTATACACTTATTTTTGGGACAGACGAAGTATTTTTGATATTTTATTTAAAGAAATATTATATAAAAATTTTATCTTAATACACTTTTTAAAAATTATAACATATTTAAATGGAATTTCTACTGGTTTCTTTTTTCTTTTGTCAATTTTAACATAAACTTCAGTGATAGTATAGTTGTTAGAAAAAGAGTGAATTGTGGATTTGGTCCATGTGGTTTACTGATTTCTTTGACCATGGTTTTCATTTTATGTTTATTATGGATTTGATTCTTATGGTATTCAATTTATTTTGGTCATGGTCATTTTGCCTATTTTTTGTCTTTTTTTGACAAGAAAAATATAAACAATATTTTTATACACACAAACACACATGCATACACACATGTATATATATATATATATAACGATATTAAAATAAATAAAATAAAATATTATTATATGATTTAATTGTTTAATTTTTTTAAATTAATTATATTAAATACGATTTAATTTTATTATTTTATTGTAATTGTGGAAAAATATATATAGTTTTATTGTTTTAATGTAATTAAAATTTCAATTTAAACAAATCAGATCATAAAACTATATCTTATTTTATTTAGAGCGAATAAAATAAAATATGGTTTTATGATTTGATTTATTGAATTAAAATTTTAATTAAGTTAAAGACGATTTAATTATATTGTTTTTTATTATCATTGCAACTAACAAGTTTATTGTTGATATTTTAACACAAAAAAATCATCAAAACCCGTTGAGAAATGAACTTTAATTTTATCATACTAAAAACAATATGAAAATTGATTTTGAGTTTTTGACTGAAAAACAATATGAAAATTGGAGTTTCTAATTTTAAGATGATAAAATTATAGTTCATTTCTCAACGGTTTTCAATGATTTTTGGTGTTAAAATATCAACAATAAGCTTGTTTGTTGCAATGATAGTAAAAGAACAATATAATTAAATCGTCTTTAACTTAATTAAAATTTTAATTCAATAAATCAAATCATAAAACCATATTTTATTTTATTCGATCTAAATAAATAAGATATAGTTTTATGATTTGATTTGTTTAAATTGAAATTTTAATTACATTAAACAATAAAACTATATTTTTTCACAATTACAATAAAATAATAAAATTAAATTGTATTTGATATAATTAATTTTAAAAAAAATTAAACAATTAAATCATACAATAATGTTTTATTTTATTTATTTTAATATCGTTATATATATATATATATATATATATATATATATATATATATATATAGTGGAAGAATATTTTGCAACCCTTAAAAAGGTTGCAACTCTTGCAACCCACATCTTAACCGTTGGATTCATGATCGGCGGTTATTTTATTTTTCTTTTTCCTTTTTTTTTAATTAAAAATATTAGGCCCCATATCTATTGTAACCGCCGATCATGAATCCGACGGTTAAGATGTGGGTTGCAAAATTTGCAACATTTTTAAAGGTTGCAAATTAAACAACCCCTATATATATATATATATATATATATATGTGTGTATGCATGTGTGTTTGTGTGTATATTTTGAATTAAAGGCGGTGAAATAAATGGCTAAGAAGATTATGTAACAAGTCAAAATTTGTTAGAGTATCTTTATGAGTTTTTCAAAAAGAAATTCAAAATAAATAATAATAAGTTAAAATCTTCAACAAATTTATATTTAACTCCAACAATCTTTATTTTATACAAATTTTAACATTAATTATAATATAAATATTTAACTCCAACAACTTTTCATTTTAAAGATTTCGATATTAATTATAAGATAAATATATTTAATACATTAAATAAAAAAATTTATTTCTTCCTCTTAACATTTAATTTCAAGGAGCTTGTATTAGTAGAAATAATTAAAAAACAAATTATTTATCTCTTTTATACATTTAATTCCAACAATTTCTTCAAATTTGAAAATTTATTTCATATCCTACTTTTTTAATTTTGGAAAATCTATTAAAGCAAAAAAGTGATTAAATCTTCATTTTTCTCATTTTTTAAAATCTGTTAAAGGTGTCCTTAATCATATTAGTCATTTAGGTGTCGTTTGTTTTTTAAGACGTCTAAAGTCTGAAGTCTTATTTTAGTTATGATTAATAAGAGGTGATGTGTAAAAATGTCTGAACGATTCAGACTTAAGAGTCATTAAGAGGTTTTAAAAAAAACAAACAACCCCTTAGTCTTTAGTTCTTTTTTTTTTAGTTTTAGGATTGGAGCCTTTGAGCATGATCAACTTATCGTTATCGAATGGGATCATGTTTTAATTTGTCACCAAAAAAACTATCTTTTTCTGTAAAGATACCTAAAAATAAATAAAGTTTTAAAAAGTTTATCCATACGAAATTTTTTATTTTCTTTTTTAGTCGTAAGTTAAAAAATAATATTAATCCTCAGATCAAACCGGAAACCAAGTCCATATAGAGATGGTCAAAAATCGGTAAGGGTCAGTCCCAAGTCGATCATTTCAAAACATGGTTAGTTGGTCTCGGTGACCAAAAATCCTAGGACCAATCTAAACTCGGTTACCGATTGTAGTCCCGTCGGGCCGGTCCCAAAGTCGTGTCCGGACCTGGCCTGATTTGTAAAAATAAAATTTAAAAATTTACACAAAAGTGTAATACATGTTTTTTATTATCAATACACTTGTAATGTAATGTAATTTACATAATAAAAACTTGACAAAGTTTACATTTTTTTTGAAAAACTAAAAAGAAAACTTGTAAGAAAAAAAATTGTAATGTAATTTAAAAAAACTTAAAAATTAATAAATAAATCGGACTTAATAATCACCTGTCCTGGTCCTGATCCTGATTTTGGTCCTGGTCCCATTCGTTGGAATTTCATAAATAATATACTCGTTCCTGAACGATTGGGTCATAACGGACCCCAAGCAATCACGGATCAAGCCAGACCCAATTTAACCATCTTTTAGGGGTCGTTTACCAAACGCTTACCCGGGTAATCACTTACCAAATTATATTACCTCAACCGATGAATATGACAATGACCAATAATCTTATCCGGTAAGAGCGAAAACAATGGTCGAGAGTTTTACCCGGTAAGTGTGGACGACGACTCTTACCCGGTTAGCGCTTACCGGGTAAATTTTTGCCTACAATACCATTTTAATGGACTAAAATATTACCTGATAAGATAAATGATAGCGTTGAATTTAACCGGTAAGTGCTTACCGGATAAGTGTTTGGATAAACGGCCCTTAATTCCACAAATCCACGAACATGAGTTCGAATGACTTGGGCCGCACGCAAATGGGTCGAGAATGCGTATTGGGCTTTGACACATTCTGATCAGTGATCCAAAGTTCCAAACCATGATGATTTTGGGATCTGAATCTCATATTCGAGTTTCTCAAATTGTAGAATAAAATCTCAATAATTTATATTTTATTTTTAATTTAATTATGTGTTAAATATTTTTAATAAATAAATAATTGAATAACTTTGATAATAAAATAAATTAATAAGATCAAAAGTTTATTATAAAACTGGACCTTATAATAATTAGGGGTGTTAAAAAAAACGGAAAACCGAACCGAACCATTTGATCCGAAACCGAAAAAACCGGTAACCGAAATAATCCGAAAATCAAAAAACCAAAAACTGAAAAAACCGGGTATTCACGGGTCGGTTTCGGTTTCGAATTTTCAGTACCCGCGGGTACCCGAACCGAACCGAATATAATGTATACATAATATTTTATTTATATTACTTACTTATTTATTTATTAACCTAAAGTTAAATGAGTAAAAATCTTTTACTTTTTGCTATCAATCATTACGGTGGACGACTAAATTTAGATGTTAACCGAAAAATGGATGTTATTAAACAGTTAAACTTATTTTAGTTTGGAACGCTTTAATTATTTTTATATATTTTATGTGTGATTTTTTTAAATGTTATATTTTGGTACCATTTTTATATTGTAAATGATATTTTTTATAACTTCGGGTAACCGTGGACCGAACCGCGGGTAACCGTCTTATTTTGGTTCGGTTCGGCTCGGTTAGGTTCAACCCGCGGTTAGATTTCGGTTCGGGCAACTAGGTATCCGCCTTATGCGGTTCGGTTTACATTTTCATTACTAACCGAACCGAACCGTGAACACCCCTAATAATAATATTTATATTGCATTGCAAAGTGAATGACGAGATTTTAGAGAAATAAGAGGCTAATAAGAGATGAATTTATCTCTTATGAGTCTTATCCAATAAGAGAACAGTAAAAGGTTTCAAACTCTTATTGGACGACAAAACAAACAGCCTGATACTATGATTAGTGTAACCTTTTATCGGGTAAAACATAAGTGGTAAATAAGAGGATTTTTTCAAAAAACAAACAACAACTTAGAGCATCTTCAATAAAAAAAAAATTACAACATAGTCTAAAAAATCAAAATCTCTATAAGAAAATTACATCCAACTCTAAACAATTACTCTTTTTTAGCCATTCCAATATCAGTTATGTTATTAAAATATTTTATAAATTCATCATTATAGTACATTTTTTAAGAAACTTTATAAAAAATTATAACATATTCAACGTCAGTGAAAACAATTAAATAATATATTTCTTTCTTCAATATTGAGTTTCAAATATTTCTCCAAATTTGGAGGTATCTGTCTTTTTTTTTTTTTTGTAATCTCTATTTTTGCACAACTTTTAGAACAACAAAAACTCTAATCTCTAATTTAACGTAGTTGTTGGAGATACTCGTTACATTACCACATAAATTAAATTTATATTGCATAAAATGTATCTAAAAACATGTTTGGTAAAGTACTTATTTTGTAATGAATTTTAAATTTTTACACATTATCTAAAAATTTGTAATGAAAGTGAAATGTGGAGAGTATATTTTGTTAATTACCTCCATACTAGTTGTATGATGTAAAATTATGGTTTTAAATAATGTGTTATGGTGTTGAGGTTTGACTTCATCGTCACGTTAACCCACGTGGTTCCACTCTAAGGTTTGGCTTCCGTTGTAACATTTATGGCATGTTATCGCACACTACGACACAATATTTTGCAAGAAATGTTTTTTTCCTTAAACATAAAACTTGACGGTAAATGATAATTATGTACAACACTTAATACTTAAATAAACATTAAAAAGAAACATAAAAACTAAAACCCTAAGTAATTTTTTACTCTCATTCCAGTATAGGGAAAGTGAAACAATAATTATTTGAAGAACAAATAAAGTAGCTAGTGAGTAGACTCAAAAAAATTAATCATAATTTTGCACTTCTGATATCATTTTCTTAAAAATTCAACATACTTGATATAAATGGTTATTCTTTCCTTTTTAATTTTATTCCTTTATATGAATTTAAGTTGGTGTACGAGATTATCAAAGCACGAACGCAGGCAAGTATACACACACATGTATTTATGATACATATGTCGTCTTAGGGCACGCATTGAAAACGTTATGACATCGCCATAACTCGTAAGGCTTGATGTTTGACCTCTCTGCCATGCCACACGTGTAACACCCTCCCTAGACCCTGGAAGGTATTACAGGCAAAAACTAAATCTTTACAAAAACTGAACATGCAAAACTAAGGCTCGAATTAAATATTAATCAATAATGCTTAACTGGCAGCGGAAGTCTTTAACTAAATAAAAATTTGTTCACTAAAAACCTATCCCATACTAGGCTATTTATTACATTACCAAACAGAAAAAGAAAATATGCGATCTAACAATCCATTCCATGATTTATGACGATTACAATTCCTTGCAAGTTCCCGCGAGATTTTCTCCTGAGACACACGACATGGGTTAGCTTACAAAGCTAAGTGAGTTCATGAGAAGGCTAACAATTGAACATTCTATAACAAATGACTAACTACACAATTACGATACATATAATTCACAAAGTCAAATATACGACTATAACTGTTATTGTTGTAAGCAAATCATGCTAACTGAACTGCTACTTCTTGACGGTTCTCGATAGAGAACTATTACTGAAATTTCTGAGTACCCCTGAGCTTAACTATATCAATGACTCATGCTAAAACCCATCACATGTATAAGTCACTAATCACGAACATATTTACAACGGTTAAACAATGTAAATAATTAAACTGTAACAAGACTGAGATTACTCACATACGAACATATAATAAAAGCATAATGATGGCACACTGTAACATGCTTAGCAATTTAAATAATATAAACATAATAAATAAATTGCGTGAACTGAAACTAAGTTAGTCGTGTATCCTCCCCTTTGGGGAAACGAGTCATGAAAACTCACCTTGATTTTTGAATAGTTGAGCTATGTAGATTTTTGTGAGCTTGGTACGAGCCGAACACCTAATTAATGAATTTAGTGTTCAAGGTTACACTAATAATTATAAGCAAAAATTCGACATAAAAGGTTTCAACGAACCCACAATCGAACTCATTTAAACTTACTTGACAATCTTTACAAATCATTTAATTTAAACTCATTTTTAATCCTAATTAAACATCAATTACTATCATTAATGGCAGTAATTAATAGCTACTGTATGGTGAATTTGGTGGTTCGATGCCTACAAACATACATGGCATGGCTTAAGCCATTTATTTTGACCACCATGATCACGAGTTCATGGCCTCCTCTATATTTCTCCACTTCTGTTTCTTTCTTTCTTTTTACTCACGTCGACCACACAGTGATCTCGTTGGACACTCGCCGTATTTAGTCAAGGCCACAATTGGCGATTTCTATCTCTCGCTCGCCCGGTGAACACGAGGGTTCAACCTTCTCCTATTCGTGCTTGACTCGGCGGTGTGAAGACCACACCGGACAATGGTTCGACATTTATATCGGATAGAAACTGTGGTTACGACCATTTTTCGCCCCGATCAATCTCATCGACGCTCACCCAAAACCCATTGAAACAAGAATAATCATATCAATTACACTTAATTTTCGACACTACCCGATCGCTACGCGGAATAGGGTCATAATAACAAAATAAACTAAACAAAAACGAGAGAGATTCACTTACCGGAACCAACGATCAAGTATCATAAACTTTATGTACCAAGCTTTAATCGAGCCTTTCGAATCCTTTTTCTTTTTCTAAGCTCCAGTAGACTTTCTCTCGTTTTTTTTTCTTCTCTTAGACCTCCCATGAAATTAACAAAGAGGAATTTAACTCCTTTTATTGCTGTTGGAGATAACTCCATAAATGAGGCATCCCCCACTTCCAGGAGATACGGATGAGACTAAGGTGTCGTTTGTTTTTTAAGAGGTCTAAAGTCTGAAGTCTTATTTTAGTTATGATTGATAAGAGGTGGTATGTAAAAATGTCTGAACGATTCAGACTTAAGAGCCATTAAGAGGTTTTTAAAAAAAAACAAACAACCCCTAAGTCTCTCCACGCCTAGGCATGGAAATGGGCCCCGACCCGTCGGGGAACCCGGTCCACCCGCCCCGATCGGGGATGGGGACGGGGATCCCCGTTTGTCTCAAACCGGGGATGGGGATGGGGACGGGTATCGCACTCCCCGCCCCGTCCCCGTTATATATTTTAATTAATATTAATATATATTATTTATTTAAACTAAATCGGTGATTCATAATTTCCTATTTCCTAACTAGGTTTATAATATAAAATTGTTATTTTTTTTATGTTAGTATGTATTTTGGATGTCAATCAAAATACAATTACTCAATATGGTTTTGAATATTACTCGATATCTTTTAGTACGTGTGAAGTTAAGTTTTTTTTCTCGAATTCGGTTGAATTTCTTTTGGTTTTAAGTTATTAATTATTATATGATGTTATGATTTTTTT
The DNA here is from genome assembly GCA_023525745.1 of Arctium lappa. Lineage (NCBI taxonomy): Eukaryota > Viridiplantae > Streptophyta > Magnoliopsida > Asterales > Asteraceae > Arctium > Arctium lappa. The sequence goes on from CM042063.1 coordinate 44,583,447, forward strand.
ATACTAAATTAAATTTATTTCGATTTTAGGTTTATTGGAAATATGTGATATTTAAACATATGTGGTGTCTCATATATTTGATTTAAATAGCTTACATAAATGGAAAAGAAAATCCCCGTTTCCCCGTTGAGAATGGGAATGGGGATATGATCATATTCCCCGGCGGGGACGGGGATGAAGATGAGGGATTGGGGACGGGGATGGGGATTGAGGTCCCCGCCCCATCCCCGCCCTATTTCCATGCCTATCCACGCCTCAAACTTTTACTTTTCAACCACTATTTTCATCCCTCGACTTCTACCATTAATCCTTTCTAGACCTTGACGTTTACATATTTTACAAACAACCCCTAAATGTTGGGGTGTTACAACACGTCACACAATTTAGAACTTTGTGTAAAATGTAGGTTTTGCAAAGGTACTCGTGTATTAGGTTGAACGCTGTAAACGAGTACATGCGTTGAAAAGTGTACCTTAATACTTGGTTAAATCGATGTTTTTATTGACAAAAATATATGATGTCAAGATCTCTTTATATTTATTCATGAGAATATGATAGGCATACCTAATGTTCATACTTAACAAGAAAAGGTTGTTTACTTGTTTATATATGATGTTCTTAAAAGCATATTTTCTTATTTTATGGATACTAGAAGCGTACTCGTGCAATGCAGCGAGATACATCACCATTTTAATGTTTCATTTTATTTTTTGTTTTTTTGTTGATTTACAGTACGATTTTGAATAGTTTTGGCAAAGTGATAATGTTTTTTTTATAAATTTATTTAATTTAGACTTAATAATATAATGTTTTTTATATAAAAAAATAAGTATTTTGTTAGAATTCAATGATTATCTTATATATTTTAATGACATCTAGAAAAAACAACCAATTATATATTTAATAATATAATTAAAACAAATTTATAGTAATATAATATATTAATTAATAGTGATACATGGAAAGATCTGCATAAAAGGAAGGTCCTGCACATACCAAACTTGTAACACCTCGATTTTCGAATGATATAATTTCAAGTTAATACATAAACCGATATATTAAGGAAAAATAAGATATTTGATTTTGGACTTGAATCCTTGATTTTATAGTCTTGATAGATGAATGATTCAATTACGAGTCCAACGGTTCTTTCCGGAGCGAAAACGGAGCTATAACGAAGAAGTTACGACCAAAACAGTGTTCGGGCAAAATTTGGGGGACAGTGCTCCGCACAGATGGACCCGCACGGCCACCCGTGCGGAGCCCTTGGGCGCAAAAAAAGGGGAAAAATCGGCCTCAAACTCCATTTTCACCCTAAAACTTCATTCATTCATAACTTTTGCATCACAACTCCGATTTTGGTGATTCAAGTTGTCATGGTTTTGTTTTTTAGAGCACTTCAAGGATTTAGCAAGAGATTGGAAGTCTATTAGAGTATACAAGAGTATTTGTGGTGGTAAGCTCCTCATCCCTCTCAATGTTAAGCTAGGGTTTGATGATTTCATCATTTTTCCTTTCATCCTTCATCTTGGGTTTGATTTTGATGACTTGTGTGGTAAAGGTGATCTTGTAGATGTGTTGGATCTATGATCTAGGGAGGTTTCTTGGTGGTTCAAACCTTCATCAATGGTGATTCAAGTTTTGGGGGTAAAACCTAGATTTAGCCTAAATCTAGCAAGGTGAGTTCAAGTTGATTTGTGAAAACGTTGTACATGCCAAAATGTTTATTTTAAAGTATTTATGTATTTAACATGAAATGGTCATTTGTAGAATTACTTGATGAGTTTTGATTATTTGAGAAGTTTAGTTTTATAAACCTTGTAAAACACCCATATTGGGAATTTTTAGGCATTTTGTTAAATGAGTCATAAATGGGTATTTTTGGTAACTTATTGCATAAATGAGATTATTTGGTTAAAAGACGTTTTTAGTGTCTGTTTGGGTGGAAGGTTTAATTTTGTGTTACGGGACGTTTTGAAAGGATAGAGAGTATAAATTTATTTGGAAAACCTTTTGTCCCGACTTAAACTGTGTTGGAGTTCATTCAAGTATATTGGGGCGTGTGATTTCATGTTATGGGTTGAGTAAGTTTATTAATTGAAAAACGTTATTTATTGGTCAAAAAGAGGTTTTGAGTATTTTGGCTAGCTCGATGTCGTTCTAAAGGAGTCTTGAGGGCACTTGTCCGATTTTATATGGCTCAGTGTAGAGTCCAGTTATGACGTACGTACTAATGCGCTGTGTTGCGTATTGATGTTGGTTACGGGTTCGAGTGCTTTGGTCATTCATGTTTAGTCCGGTAAAGTTAGACTGTGTTGCATTGGATCCATAGGCACGTAAGTCAGTCTGTTTTAGGGTTGGTCAATTGGGTATTGTGGGGTTAAACTCTGGTACCCATGTTTTATGACTGGAAACTTTACAAGTGATCGCTAGGAGGGTTGAATCTATTAGTGCTACCGGGGAAGTAGGCACTAGGACCTCCGCCGCTTGAAGTAATGCCTGGGAGGTAGTCTTTAAGTGCGTCGGACCTTTGAGGTGGAATTCCTCGGAATAGTCCATCAAGGTCAACTGACTTGGGGTGACACTTGTTAAAGAAGTCGTAGGGACACCTGGATGTGATGTCGGGAGGTGTCATGCGATTAACGTTGCTTGAGTGGCATACTTATATGTTTCCTCCACTCTCAACGGATACGGGTCTCCCCCGTCGTCGGCTACCAGTATTTTAAATATAAGGATGTCTTATTTTATTGTCATTGGTTCTTTATGGTCGACGGTGAATGAGGGCCTTAATATTGGATCTTCCTCCTCGTATATTAAGGTTTGAATGAATTATGTCATCTCCGTGTTTTGGTATTTAGATTCCTTTCTTTTATGGTCGCGTGAGTATTGGACCTAGTGTCCATGTTTTCGAACGTACGATATAAGTGGTTTTGATGATGAATCATGGGTCAAGTAGTTTGCCTCACCCGTGTTTGGGTGTTTTGGGATATAACGTTTTATTCGTATTTCTTAAATGGCAGTCATTTCATATTCATGTTTCGAGTTAGTTTACGTTGCATCAAATTATAAAACATATTTGAAATGAGGTGTCCATCTTTGAAAGTACATAACATTGGATAAGAATTGTTTTCTACATTTTAAAGTACATCAATTGAAAGGTCATGACTTTAAGTGAAGTTCATCATTTTATAGATATTTACTCATGTAAAACTCTTGAACTCACTAGGCGTTAGCCTAACCTTTTTGTTTGTCGGCATGTGCAACAGACTTCGTTGGCGAATAGTTCTAGTGACTCTATGAGGAGACGAGTGCTAGTGGTGTGCCGAAGAGGTGATTAAATTAGTGAAGTCTTCCGCATTAGTATTGTGAAGAGCAACATGTACTGGAGTTAAGTAGCACCCGACTTCAGTTAGGTCCTTGTTTAATACTGAAGTTTGTATTGTTGAGGTTATTTATAGAATTTTATATTCGAGGTATTTTGATCTTTGTTATACCAAGTGGAAGTTTTGTCCTATATTTGTTATTAAATTGAGATTTTTAATTAGTTCATCTTATCAAATTTGAGGGTGTTACAAAATTGGTGGGTGTTAGAAGTCTGCAGTAGTAATATATATCTTGTGCTTTGATACTTGTAAATTAAGAGATTTTTAAAATCTTGCATAAAATGATGGTACATTGTGCCTAATAATTTGTATTTAAGAGTTTTTTATCCGTGCTTTATAATATAGTATAGATAATTATGTTGTGATTTAGAAAACCATGAGTGTAAATTTTGTTATATCAATATATTTCTCAAATAAATACGACATAATAAACAAAGAAAATGGTTAGAGGATATCGATAAGGAGTTACTTCTGCATTCAAGGGAAAAGTATCTTATAATACTTCACATTAAGATAAACAAGTGAGTTTTTCGATGATCTGGATGATGATAAATTAGAGGTAATAATATGATGTTTATTAGCAATTTTTTTTACAAGCAATTGGAAGTTTTTTACATGTTTTTGAATTCTTATTGAAGTTGAGGGTTTAAAAACTTAAATTCCTATTTTAAAACATGCCGTCATAAAAAGGGATCACATTCAAATTTGTTGATATAACTCGTTTTGTATTAAATGAAAATAAGATATATAAATCTTTTTTTTTTTTTTTTTGAAAGAAAGATATATAAACTTCTTATAAATAGAAAGTTGTCGATGGGGAAAAAACAAATCATTTTTTAAACTTTTTTTTTTTTTTTATCACAATTAAAAATATTTGTTTACCGGTCAGTTTCATTTTAAATTTATTTTCAGGAAAATAGTAAAATTTAAAATAGTTCATCAATATAATAATTAACGGTGTTTTAAACTTAATAGATTAATTTTTGAGTAAATTACAGATTTGGTCCCTGTGGTTATAAGGAAATTTTGGATTGGGTCCTCCAAACAAACTAATTACAGCCATAGTCATCGTGGTTTCACTTTTGTTTCGGATTGGGTCCCTTTTCTAACTCCATTAACAGTTTGCTCCGTTAAGTCAGGGGCACTATTGTCTTTTTAGTTTTTTCTTTAAAAACAATATTTTATAATTTAAAAAAATCTTTTTTTAATAATTTTTAATTAAAACCCACTTTACATGGGATTATCCAGGAAACCTTCCCATGGCTTCATCCAGGAAACTATGGTGCACCAAATCCCCATCAATCCAACACTGATATTCATTAAATCGATCTTCAGTAGTGTGCATATCGTGGCTCTTTGAAGCAACTTAAGCCATCGTTGTAACTTGTTGATGTAGGCGATGGAGGTGAGGAGGGAGACCATTGTTTGGCCGGAGATGGAGGTGAGGAGATGGAGCTCATCCGTGTTTCTACAGGATCCTGTTGTCGCCGGAGATGGAGGTGAGGAGGGAAACCATTGATTGGCCGGAGATGGAGCTCATCGGCGTTTCTACGGGACCTATTGTCGCCGGAGATGGAGGTGAGGAGGGAGATCATTGTTTGTCCGGAGATGGAGCTCATCGGCGTTTCTACGGGACCCTGTTGTCGCCGGAGATGGAGGTAACGAGGGAGACCATTATTTATATATAGTATTATAAAAGCTTGAAAGTTGGAACTTTAATGGCTCCGGTATTTACTTTTTTCAGTAAACTAATTCATTGGTTGTATACCTTTGAGTTGTGAATTGAGAAAATGACAAGAGAGCTTGTAACTTTTCGGTTCCAAGCTTTGATTGTTGGGTTGTTGCTTTCTTAGAGCCAATCCAGAACTCGATTTAGAGCTCGATAGTCAATGAATTATAAATCGATTCAAAGCTTGATCTAGAATTGATTTAGAGCTCGATAACAAATGAATTATAAATCGATTTTGAAAGCTCGATAGCCAATTGATTTTGAATCGATTCAAAGCTCGATTTAGAGCTCGATAGCCAATGGATTTTGAACCAATTCAAAGCTTGATTTAGAGCTCAATAGCCAATGGATTTTGAACCGATTAAGAGCTTGATAGACAATAGATTTTGAACCTATTGAGAGCTGGATTTTGAACCGATTAAGAGCTCGATACCAAATGGACTTTGAACCGATTTAGAGCTCGATAGCCATTTCTCACTTTGACATACATCCCTGATCCCATTTCCAACGACTCCGTCTTCTTCCCACCATGCACCATGTTTCAAGAGCTATTCCTAATCTGGACAACCAAACATAGAAAAAAAAAGTTAACCAACAATTAGATCGATATTGATTTAGCCTTAAAACTAACCCATCGATTTACTTTATCAAATCTTGAACTTGTTTGGAGGTTGAATCGAACCTCGAGTAGTAGACGAGGTGGTTCTTGAAAAAACTGGAGGTTAAACGAAGCAAGCACGGAGATCGACGTTTGATGTGGATTTGAGCTTGTTTCCGTTTGAAAGCATAGAGGTGGAAACGACATTCTATTGATGCGGATTTGAGCCGTTGAACATTTCTTCTACTTCTATTTTCACTGAACATCCACCACCATCTGCCGCATCCTACCATTTCGATTTACAAAATGTATACATACAAACAATTCGATTTAAACCTCATTTTTCAATTTCTGTTTTTTATTTCTCTTTGTTTTTCTTCCCATGGTTGTTCATCAATGGAGGTGAAGGTTAAATGGCGTGAGGCTGAAAGTGGGTTCTTTACCATCTCCAGCCAACTAAACTATGTTTTTCAATTTTTGTTTTTCGTTTCTCATTTAAAGTTTCAATTTTTTTGTGTTTTTGATCGAATATGAATAAAGATGATGAAGGGAAGAAGACGATGGAGAGGGAAGGGGAGGAGGCACATCACCGGAGAAGAGGGAAAGGGTGAGTAGTGTGTAGTCAGGCTCTCCTACATACATACAATATATGTATATATAGTAGTATTATTTTTATATGTTTTTAAAGAAAAAAAAATGAAAGGACTATATTACCCTTTACTTAAATGAGCAATAGTTAGTGGAGTTAAGACAAAGGGACCCATTCCGTAACAAAAATAAAACCACAATGACCATACATGTAATTGTTTCCTTTGAGGGACCCAATCCAAAATTTTTAATAACCATAGGGACGAAATTTGTAATTTACTCTTAATTTTTTTAAATTAAAATTGGGAGAAAAACATTTTATTTATTTTTGAGTAATTTTTTGATCTATAAATATGTTATGGCCTATTTTATTTATTGAATAGTTATTAAATATACAACGTCAAGAATTTTATTCATAACTACCATTTGTATATCATATCAGTAGTGATGTTTTTTTTCCCATTACCTTTAGAAGATTTAAAAAGTGTTCAAATAACAATTACCGATATACTAGAAGTATATATGTGTAATATAATGCGATACATCTTGATTATGTAATCAAAACTCGAACTCTCAATCTCGCAATCTTAATTCATACTTCCTTCTATTTTTTGCTACTCTCAATTGTATTTTATAGCTTTGAGAGAGCGATAGAGTTTTCGGTTGATAATCAAATTTATCAAGTATTTTATCGTATTATTATATTGTATCTGAATGTGTTTATCAATTAGTTTTTTTTTTTGAGAGGGTATCCCAGACCACATTGGGCCCAGACTAATCCCTGACAATATGGGCCGAAGCCCGACTGCTAAAGCATGCAGCCCGGGGTCGAAGCCCCCGTACCTCCAAGGATGCGTCCCCCAGGGTTCGAACATGAGACCGCTACTAGCAAGTCCACATGTCTTACCACTAGGCTAACACCCTTTTGGTATGTTTATCAATTAGTTATCAGTTAGTTTTATGTAGTTCAGAAATGGAACTCGCTTAAATCATATGTACGCAATAAATTTTTGTAAACTTGAATTTTGAGTGATTTTAAAAAATAAGATAGTATGATATTAGTATAAAATCAAAAGGAACAAAATACTTGTGTTATCTACTTAAAAAAGATTATTACATTTAAGATCTCAAACTCTTAATATTAATTGCTAATCTTCACTTCTATATTCACCTTATAAATTTTTTTATAAATAAAAATATAAAATACCAAATAAAAAATTGGATACCAAATATAAGATATGAAATAAGAATGAGTGTTGCCAAATAGAGATGGATCATAAAAGTGTTTGGGCCCAAAAGAAAATTGGTCTATGTTGGCCCATTGGATTATGACAACAAATACAAGTAAATTTTTTATAAGCTTTATTTTCTTAAGGGAGAACCATGCTCCATTAAGGGATTTATGACCCTAGGCTCGAATTTCGAGAACTAAAGGGGCAGTTTATCAATTGCTTACTGGGTGAACCGTTTATCGGTTGTCAATTAGTTTACTGGGTGATTATGACAATGACTAAGGGGGCCGTTTACGTAATGCTTATCCGAGTAAACACTTACTAGTAAAATTCAACACTATCACTTACTTGTCGGGTAAGATTTAGTCCACCAAAACAGTATGGTATGCAACAATTTCCCTGATAAGTGTTAATCGTGGTAAAAGTCTTCGTCCTCACTTACCGGGTAAGACTCTCGGTCCTTTCCTTAGCTCTTATCGGGTAAGATTCTTGGTTATTGCCATATTCATCTGGTAAGGTGGTGTGATTTGGTAAGCGTTTACCCGGGTAAACGTTTGGTAAACAACCCCTTAGAATCTTACCTGGTAAGAGACATGATAAAAACAAGGCTCTTACCTAGTAAGTAGAGGTGTACAAAAAATTGTCAACCCGTGAAACCCGCCCAACCAACCCACTAACAACCCACACTACAAGAAACTGCACTTTTACCGGGGGGTTTGGGAAGTCCGTCGGTAAAAGTTACTTTTACCGACGACTTAGACGAAAGCCTCCGGTAAAAGTTTAACTTTTTGCCGACGGAAAATGCCACCGGCAAAGATGCGCTTTTACCGACGAATTTGGGAAGTCCGTCGGTAAAAGTTACTTTAACAGGCAATTTACATGAAAATCGCCGGCAAAAGTTAAACTTTTTGCCGAAGGAAAATATCACCGGTAAAAATAAAGTTTTGCCGGCGAACTTTGTGTAACTCGTCGGTAAAAGTTACTTTTACCGACAAACTTTCCAAAACCGCCGGTAATAATTTAACTTTTTGCCGAAGAAAAACGCCACCGGCAAAAATGAACTTTTGCCGACGAAATTTCGTATAATGCGCCGCTAAAGGTTACTTTTACCAACGGACTTCCGAAAGTTGCCGGCAAAAGTGTTTATGGTTAACCACAAGGGCGGTGGTGTGGTGGTAAAAGCTTGGGGAGTTCATAGCGCTCAACCCGGGTTCGAGCCCCACTAGCAGCACTTGTGGCCACTGAGGATAAACTCAGGGTTGCACGCTTTAGCAGCTGGGCCAAAGACCCTAATTGTCAGGGATTAGTCTGGGCCATAGGCCCAGGATATCCTTTAAAAAAAAAAGTGTTTATGGTTTTTTTTCCGAACAAATGCACAAAATAACTACGTAATATATATATAAATAAAACGAAAAAATAATTATCAAAATTGTTTCAATTAAAATGAAATACGATGAGTTTTTTTTACAACACCAAACTATATATTTTTCTATTTTATATCTTTTCTATTGTTGTCACCAAAATAAATAAGTAAAAAAAAAGTGATTCGAACTTGTACTACATAATATCACATTTAATTACACTACTAGTATGTTGTAGACCTGACAAATGTATTGTGTCGTGTCGAGTTCAAAACGAGTTGAGAGTGTCTAACATGAAACGGCCCATTTAATAAACGGGCCAGAAAATCTCAACTTGAATTCGTCCCGCCTAACCCGTTTAACATGTTTAATATTTATAAAACTAGAAATTAAAAAATCGAAAATTCACAAAAAAATTTAAAGCCAAAATTTAAATGAAAACCTTATAAATCCAAATTTATAGTTCTAACTTATAAGTTCTAACAAAATCCAAAGCATTAAAAAAAAAGTATATATGTATAAAAACGGGTTATTCGGGTCATTTTTGAGTAGTTGAAATTTTTAAGCCTCACCTTACTCGTTTAATTTTAGTGTCGTGTCATGTCAACTTATGTGGTGCCAAACCCGAGTTTCCTAAAAAGTGTTTGGATTAGTTTATTGTGGTATTAAAACGTAATAAGCTAATAAATTGTTATTTAAAGGTTTTTGGGATTGCTTATACATATAAAATAACCAAAAAAAGTTAATAACACTTTTCAAATAAGTTGATAAGTTATAAGCAAAAGAACCCACAAATTCACAAACCATTGTTTTTTTATTTTTTTTAAAAGTCCGAAGTAATTTGTTGAAAAACTAGTTACCTAAAGTTCATGGATGACTCCATTATTTTTAATAAATAAATAAAAACAATTAATATAATTTGTAGATAACTGAATGAATTGATAATAAATTATTTTAAATAACTCTAAATAGTGGTAAAAGAGGTGGGTTTAACCCAAAAAAAGGGCGGGTTTCACGAAAAAGAAGAGGCGGTTCCCCTGGTTTTTCCCCCAAAATCCCTAATTTCACCACCTCCCCTTTTATTTTCTTCACATGCTCTCCCGCATTCCATTTTTTCTCTCTCGGCGACTGCTCCTCACTACCACCGTTTTTGCTTCTCTTGACAAGCACTTCCTCTAACCGTTGTTGCTTGTCTCGAATAGGTTATAATTATTTTTTGTGGTTTTCACCGTCTCCGCCGTCACCTACTAGCCACCATCTCCACCCTCCACCGTCGTATATACATGTACAAACTCATATCTTTTGTATATCGACGAATGTTTCTCTACCTATTTTTCTTACATGTATGGTTAATTTGGGTAGGGTTTGGGTGGCTCTTGGCAGGAGGGATGAAAGTGAAGCTCTTTTCATGGAGTTGATGTCAGCTAGCAGTAGTATATGTGCTTCGGATGGCATTCAGAAAGATAAGTCTCCCATGTACTATGATCTTGGATTTCGTATGGTTGTTTGTTCCAGCTAGTTTTCATACGGGTTGTGTTCAATCTGTATTTTTTTTTGTTATTATTAGTCTATTGGAAAATTCCATATTTGAATTATTAGTTAAGAAAATTCCCATATTTGAATGATATGTTTAATAAAAAAAGTACAATATTTGGGTAATTAGTTCATTGATAATAATATAATCTTCATATGCTTGGTTGGCTTTGAAGTTTAATTACCCATACTAAATTATTTCTTGTTCAATTATTTGCAGGGGTTAGGTTATGTTAAGGTGAAATTTTTGTGTAGGTAGCCATCTTTGTCTAATTGGTCAAATAAAGGGATTGAGTTGGTGGATATGGTTATGTGAAGGAGCATCTCGTTGACAGGATTGGGAATTGGTATAAGTTGATCAGTGCTTACTAGTTGTTGCTTCTCTAAATGGGTTTTTTCTTGATGATTAACCATTATTGTTGTTGGCTTATCAAAACCTTGTTGATTATCTTATTGCTCCAGGTATGATTTTGGCACTTTAGGTTGCTTATCTAAATCCCTGCTTCTTATGGTTGTGTTTGTTTCCAGGTATGTTTTCTGGTAGTTTATGTTTCTTGTGTTCAAGTAAGAATATTGATGATCGTTTACGTTTTCAGGTATGTTTTCTGGTAGGTTGCTTACTGTTGCTTATCAAAATCCTAGTGTTTTGATCTTTTATACAAACCAAAGATGTTCTATAGGAACCCAATATTCTGATCTCTACTGTTCTAGGTCAAATAGTCAGTGCAGTTGTTATGAAGATGGTAGTGGAACATCAAGTTATTATATATCTGATCTAAACCATCTGAGTACAATTTTAGGGATTTGATTCTCTTTGGTTCTTTGTATGCAATCTGAATGTACAAATTTTGTTGGCAATTATAAATGGATATCTAAACCACTTGAAGTAAGTTCCAATAGGGATTTGCTTCAGAAATTTTGATGCTTTATGTATTAGTTCATGTTTAGCCGTAAGTTAAGCATATCATTATAATACATCCACACTTCTTTTAGTTATTTCTTTTCGTTATCACTTTGAATCTTTAACTACTGTTTGAGAGGATTTTGGTAAAAACCTGCATTGCTGCAGATTACAGTCTGTTTTACAATCTGTCTAACCTTTTATATCTAAAGGGAATTAGTGTTATCTAATTACCGGCAAGGTTTTATTCGTTACCCACAATTCCATTAATTGTTATTTAGATTGGCATGAAAGTAAGATGGAAGTTTTGATTATATTTCAATACATATGAGTTATTTCCTAGAGTAAGCTTGAATTTTGCAGGTGGTGCTTCAATGATCTTAAGACTCCCAAGACTATTCACTACAACAGAATTCAGTGGTAAGTTTATGGGAAATCTTTGTTTTGTGGTTTCTTTCGATCTTCAAGCAACGAATGTTGGATTTTGGTTTGTAGGGTTGAGCTGCAATGTGTTGCATCGACTTTCAAAAAACTCAAAGTCCAAGAGTTTACATTTTTAGGAGGTATAAACAACCAATGACGATAAATATACGATTACTATTTCATTACTTTTAACTTCCATTTGTTTATGGAATGCAGATCTGGTTTTGAATGATAGAATTATTACCTATAATTTGGGAGTTCAGTAGATCGAATTGGCGAATTACGAGTGTTGACCGTTGAACGCTTTAGTTGAATTCATTGTTAATTTGATGTTGTACAATAACCATGTGAATAAGATATTTAGCTTCTTGCACTTTATGAACTCATTGTTACTTTAGTTTCGAACAAATTTTTATTGAATGTGGATATTTATGTGGTTTTGTAAGTAATTCAGTCATTTTCAATATTATTTACTATTGTGGGAATTATGAGTTGCAATCCGAGTTAATTTTTAGAGTATGTAAAATTTTGAAAATAATTAAGAAAAAGACTTGTAGCGATAGATTTCTATGTTGGCAAAAACTTGACCAAAAAAGTCAAACTTAACTTTTACCGACGAGTTTCTGCGTCAGTAAAGGATATGTGTAAAAATAAAAAAAGAACTTTTGCCGGCGGATTTTTAGGTTGTTAAATGTTTGACCAAAAAGTCAAAGGAATTTTGGCGACGGAAAAAATTATGCCGGCAAAAGTACTTAGTTGTCGGTAAAAGGATTTTATACAATTATTTGAGAGAATTTTTTGCCGACGACTTTAGTTTTTACCGACGACTATCTTTTGCCTGCAAAAGAATCTTTACCGACGACCCATGTTGTTAGCCGGCAAAAATCTTTTTAGCGGCAAACTTTTCACGACAACTTTTTGCCGACGGAAAAGTCCGACGGCAAAAGGTTTTGAACTTTTGCCGGCGACTTTCGAGCCTTTTGCCGGCGACATTTTCCTCCGGCAAAAGTAGTTATTTTTGTAGTGCCAATTAAACCTAACCCGCCAACCCGTTAAACCGTCAATCAGCCAATCCGTCAACCCGCTAATTAGGAGGGTTGAAATTGGGGTAGGATAACTCAATCCAACCTAAACCGTCAACCCGCCGCTAATATATATTATTTCGATAATTATATATATATATATATATATATATATATATATAAATATATATAATATTTACACCCTTTATAATTGACAACACAAAAAATATATACATATATCAGTCTAATTTACATCCCAAAAAATATATACATGTATTAATCTAATTTATAGCCCAAAGCCCGAAATAAGTCTAACTAGGTCAAGGTCCGAATTAATTCAACTACGTCGATCGATACGTCTCAATAAGCACGATCACATGAGCACACTGAAATTTGGTGTCCCTAGTAGAGTGTTTGTTGCTAGAGATATTTATCAAATGTTTTGCAATAAGATAATTAAATTGAAGAAATAGTTAACAAATGTCAAACAAAGAATATGTTCAACAACTAATTGGAGTTGGAGAGGTCCAACACGATCGCACTTGATTGATAATTTGAATAAGATGTAATCATTCAATATTTTGAAGTTTAATTCTAAAACTTAAGGATTTTAATATATATTTTGTAATAACTAATAACTTTGTAGAGTATATTACTAGTATTATTTATTGTATTTAATTCATCAACTTTATGTATATTTCTAACCCGTCAATCCATCCCAACCCGCCCTAAACCGCAAGTTGGGTTAGGTTATACTTTTGAATGGAATGGGTTGGGTTGAGAATTTTCAAACCGCCATAATTAGGTTGAGTTGTAAGTTTGTCAAAAACCGCCTAACCCAACCCGCATACACCCCTACCAGAGTACCAGTAAGTGAGGGAGAAGACTTTTATCCAGTTAGCTTTACCAGGTAAGCGATGCTTACAAACAATTTTTTTTTGATAACCAATAATGTTATTTAATAAGGTAAGCGAAGATGAGATTTTTGGTGGTAAACGCTTACATGATTAAAAGGTCGAATATCATTGTTATAAAAAATATATAGCACAATTGTTCTAGATTTGGTCCACTTGATTCAATCAGTATGGGCTGATTGGTAAATTTACAAAGAAGTGGTGTTGGGGGGGGGGGGGATTCGGAGTAGGCAGGTGGGGCTGTAAACGAACCGAACGTTCAGCGAACCGTTCGTGAATCGTTCAGCCAGAAGTTCGTTTATGTTCGTTTATTTAATAAATGAACGAATATGAACACATTTTTTTTGTATGTTTAGTTAAATGAACGAACATGAACAATGGTCTCGTTCGTTAACGTTCGTTCATTTATGTTCCTTTACGTTCGTTCGTTTACGCTCGTTTTTATTTGTTTATATATTTAAATATATTATTACATTAATGTGTGAAAGCATTAATTAAATTAATTTTTTAAAGTTCCTTTTTTATACCTCCTATGTTACCCGATTTTTCATTTTGTTATGTTATTTTTTACGAATGAAATGATGAGTAACGGTGGTTGTTTTTTATTCATTTGTGTCCGTTCGTTTATGTTCGTTCGTTTACGTTCGTTTAGCTCTTAATGAACGAACATAAACGGACACAAACAAACATATTTTCTTAACGGACGAACATGAATACAAAAAATTTCGTCCCTTTACCGTTCGTGTTCGTTCGTTTGTTCAGTTAAGTTAAACGAACGAACACGAACAACATTGACGGATCCAGAAACTTAGGTGACTAGTGTCCCCGAGGTATAAAAAATTCCGAAATAGAATAACTCACCCAAACCAAAATGATTTCGGGTTATTTGGTTTGCAGGTTAAACGGTTCGGTTAACCTAATAAGGTAAATTTTGATTCCGATTATTTTCTTACCATATTGGTTAACCGAATAACAAAACATACTATTATTTAATTTATATAATTTCCTTCTAGATTGAATTGGTTTGAACATATATAAAACTAAAATAACAAGAAATTGAGATATATTTAACAAAATTATAAACCAACGCTATCATTCGTAGCATGATTTCTAGAACTAGCAGTAACAATATACGGGCAGAACGACTGACAAACAAAAGACTGTGGGTTTCGTTAAAACGGACTAGGCCACTGGAGGGAACCGTCGAAAATGATTGGGGGGAACTAAGCACATAACACTAAAAAATCAAAATTTTACCTAGAAAATTTTAAAACTTTTACATATGAGTGGGGGTCTTTCCCCCCACCTTTTATAAGCTAGCTCCGCCACTGACGAATAAACCTACGTTTGTGTTCGTTCGGTTCGTTTACAGCCCTATAGACAGGAGATTTCAAACTTTGGGTGTATTTAGGTAATGTTTAAGGCATTGGTGACTTACGTATACAATGTTGGAATTAATTGTTGAAAAATATTCAAGATTTGAAGAGTATGACAGAATATATAAACCTTTTCTTTTAAGCGAAAACCCATAAGAAAGCTCTTGATCCAAGAAATACATATGTTAGCCTCCCCGATTTAATTGGATTATTGTTCTCTTTTTATGAAAAGCGTTTATTGATGACCCTTGTTCGTCAATGAAAGTACCAAGTTTTTTTTTTCTCTGATAATACCTCGAGAACACTCTAACATCCCATTTGGTTTGTGGGATTTGGTTGGACATGTAATTAGATTTCATTCCAATCCCACATTTGGTTTAAAGAAATGTTTGTAGTTGAAATATAGGGATTTCAATAAGTATAAACATTGGATTTAAAAATCTCATAGGTGTAGTTGGCATTTCACAAGATTTCATAGGATTTGTTTGTAATAATGATTTGAAATAAATTAAAAACATTTGTTGTGTGATAATCAATTAATAGAAAAGTGATTTAATTATTTTAATAATTTTTTAATAAATTATCTATAAAGAATGGAATTCAGTTCATTCCAAATCCTATAAAACTTTTAGGTCCGGTTTGGCTTGTAGAATTGGATTGGATTTGAAGTGATTTGGAATTAAATTAAATTCTAATCTCATGTTTGGTTTGAAATACCATAGGAGTGGTTGGTATTTCACGGGATTCATAAAATTCGTATGTAATAATAATGTTTTAAAATATGTTAAAAACATTTATTTTGAAATAATTAATTAATAAAAAGGTAATTTAATTATTTTTGTAATTTATATAAATTATCTATAAAGAATGGAATTCAATTCCATTCTAAATCCTAACGTTTTGTAACTAGGTTTTTTCATCTTCCAAATGATGGGTCCAGTTATAGAAAAACGTTAAATCATTTTGTAATCTCATCAATTGATCAGTTGACAATTTCAAACCTTTTTATGGCAGGATCGATCATTCTTAAGACATAAATTTATCGTCTTCACATGTAAAACCTTTTATTGGAAGTCATTTTCAGTCTCTTGTCATGATTTTAATCTTGACAATAACGCCTTGAAAACTTTGTTATTTTTAAACGTATCACTTGATTCGAATATGGAGTTCACCAATGAACGAGCATCCAATGAATCAAACATCGAGAGAAAAAAAATATATGGTTTTGTGTTCTGCCAAATTCTAAACGTCACTTTATTTGGAAAACATTGTAACCTCCAAAACATAAACATTAAGCAAGCATGCATATATATATATATATATGATTTAATTTACTATATATAAATCGATAAAAACAAGAGAATATGTCTTAAGGTCTCGATTAATTAAATTACTATAATATGTACCATTTTGTTTTTAGATATTTAGATACAGATAAAATATAGATACAATAAGGTGCCGTTTGTTTTTTAAGAGGTCTAAAGTCTGAAGTCTTATTTTAGTTATGATTAATAAGAGGTGGTGTGTAAAAAGGTCTGAATCGATTCAGACTTAAGAGTCATTAAGAGGTTTTTTTTTTAAAACAAACAACCCCTAAATCATCTATGCTAACGATCGAAGCATAGGTGTTGGCTTTTTTGTCCACTTGAATGTTTTCTTGCATTTCACAATTAAAATGTCTATCATCATGTTTCGAAAATGATAATTTTTTTAATATATTATTTCCAACAGTTTTTATTAAATACTTTATAATATAACGAATATATATATAGGGTCTAGTTCATTTATTAACCTTGTTTTTGTTATTAACTTTGTGAACTAATCTAAACCATTGATTTTGAGATTGAATGGTTGAGATTTGATCTAATATATTAATCATTAAATAAGCTTTTATTTGATAACCGGTTTAGTGAACAATGTGATGGAGGGTAATTTGGGAAAATATATCTCCAATCTTTTCTACATATTAACTGCCACGTTAATTTCTCTAAGACAAAAATAAACCGACGATTGTCATATGTTTTATCTTCTATTAATCATTAAATGTGTTTAATCTAAACTTTTAGATTCATTCCCATATGTTCATTTTGGAATGTTTGTGCACTAAACCTTCACATCTATGCATGTGTTTGGTTCACACATGCTCAATACCTTCCATCAATGAATGCACAAGGTCCATATACATGCCATTGCTCAGTTTTTGGATGTTCAATGTATACAGTTGTTCCCATATGTTGATAAACATATATA
Source organism: Arctium lappa (assembly GCA_023525745.1). Lineage (NCBI taxonomy): Eukaryota > Viridiplantae > Streptophyta > Magnoliopsida > Asterales > Asteraceae > Arctium > Arctium lappa. The sequence goes on from CM042063.1 coordinate 44,600,757, forward strand.
TGGATGAACATTACACAATCCCACCTCCTCCATAAAATATACAAATATTTTTTATGTATGAACTTTTGTGATCACATTGATGAATACATGGATGAACATATGGGAACACATGGATGAACATGTGAACCTTTATGAACATTGCTTATCCTTCGATCTTCCCTGTTCATAGAAGTTCATGTATAGTTGGGTTCATCCGTGTTCATGATCGAACTGTGTTTCATCATCTTCATCAATCAATCGAACGAACATCTATGTCTAATCTCTTCTCAACATCGTTAAAAACTCTGTGATTCATGATGTTGTTGTCTATGTTCATGATGCAACAATATGAACTTTTATACACTTATTTGATAGTAGAAGTTACAAAATATTTAAGAATTAAAAATATGGCTAGAATCAAGGAAAATTTGATATTTGTAACTCCCTCAATAAATGAATGTTACAAAAAAAATACATGGATTTCCATTCATACCCCTATTTAATTGTTGGATACACACATGAAACCAAAATATAAAATGACTTTCTATTGGTTGAAAAGGGTTAACATAGTTAATACAAAATATTGGGTTAACAAAAAACCTCTCTCTCTCTCTCTCTCTATATATATATATATATATATATATATATATAGAGAGAGAGAGAGAGAGAGAGAGAGAGCAAGGATCATTTGTTAACCACTTCATTGTTGTTAACTTTATGAACCTTGCTCAACCAATAGAAATGCATTTTTGGTTGTGGTTTTCATGTTTTGTATCTTTTAACACAAAAGGGTAGAAATGTCATTTCATAATTATATGACATTTCATTTATTTGCTTGGGGGTTACAAGTTTGAAATCTCCTTGATTATAGCATAGGTTATGAAGTCATGATTTTTTCCATTTTCAAAATAATTGTTAAAATCATATGAATATTTTCGAAGTCTTCAATTTCATACGTTTGTCAAAATCGTTAGTGGTTGTCTTCATTTTAATTCAGAGAATCTCATGAACATCCCGACAATGAACGCAACAACGTCATCCGACATTATGATTTCCGTCCTCCTTAACGACGTCGATATATGGAAGTGCGATTGATGAAACTTTGTCGAATCCCGAAACACAGAATATGGATGAAGGAATTCAAAACCAACTCGTAAACCGTGAACTCAAAAATGAGAACAACGGTATATCACCGTTGATATATTCGAATCAAACAACAAAAAATATATTGGTAAGTATTTTTTAATATTTTCGAGTTGTTTACATTATTTAGTTCATCACGGGATTCATAAAAAAAAAACAAAAATTCAATTACTTAAATTCAATCATTACGAGATGAAGGCCAATGTTACGAGATGAGGGCTAAAGTATTTTTAAATTATTTTTGGTTTTAGTTCAAAGTGTTACATTATTTTTGGTTTTAGCTCAAAAATTCAATTATGTTGAACGCCTTCAAATAGATGAACATAATCACAAAGATGAACGCCTTAAAAAATACTTGTTTTTACGTAATTAAAATAACTATCAACAAATTTAGCCCTTGGAAGATTTAAAATATAAGGTTGTATAAATTTTAGGATTGTAAATGAATCGAACGAATACGAACAGATATTTGTTCATATTCGTTTGTTTAAATTAATCAAACAAACGAACAAACAGGAAGAGTAGACGAACAAACTTTTTTGTGTTTATGTCCGTTCATTAAATAATGTGTTTGTGTGTTCATTCATGTTCTTTCGTTAAAATACTAAACGAACGTAAATGAACGAACATAAATAAACGTAGATAAACATAAATGAATGAACAGAGACAAACATATGTTGCATGTACGTGCAGATGTATGGAGACACATGTTCATATAGTAAGAATTAAATTTGTATGAACAATGCATTAAATTCATTCAAGAATCTTCGGTTACAGTTTTTGTTTTAAAAACATTAATGAGACGATTAATGTGATGTAAAAGAATGAGGGGATTAATTTCCCAAATTACCCTTAACCACATATGTTCACATGACCGGTAATTATATAAACCCCCATTTATTAATTAAACGTTTAGTTTTAATCTCAACCATCCAATCTCAAGATGAATGGTTTAGATTAGTTCACAAAGTTAATAACAAAACTAGGTTAACAAAAGAACTAGACCCTATATATATATATATATATATTTATGTTACAAACTATAATCTTGTAAAAGTAAATAAAAAACATATTAACCTGATGAATATTTAATAGATTGTCTACACTGCATAGCAAAATTGATTTGAGGGTGTTATACTTGTATAAACAGGCGATGCTTTGAGTTTGACAGTCGTATTATGGGAGTTATAACTACTTGTCTACTTCAGTGATTTGGATATTTGTGAACACTAGGCTCTTAAACCAACCACCTAGCGAAGTTGTTATATATCTGGTTTGTCTTTCACTTGATTTTCTCAAGGCCGGATGGTTTGGGTGTCGATCGAGGGTTTGCCAAGACAAACTCGTTTACACAATCAATTAATAGATTTAAGATAAACATGATCTGTAAATAATTTAAAGAAATCCAAAACAAAACTATTCGATTTCATTTATCAAGTTTTATCTAACAAAATGATTAAAAAAAATCTTTCATAATCATTTAATAACAGCTCTCGGCCCGATCATCCAATTCGCTCCAACAGACAGGCATGGTTCTGTAGTCAAAGCAACTTCTTAAAATAAAATCGTAACCACCTACTTCATTTCAACACATGAATCATATACACCGTATACACTCTTCTATAAATAATTTAGTTATGATATCATCAAAATTCGATAAACCAAAATATGTTACCTTGTCATTATTATTTTTGCAAATACATCCTAATGGAAAGAATTTTGCTCTAATTCTTATTTTAGTGTTTACGATAAGACATCTCAAACAATAAAGTTTAATAATATTTTTTACTAAGAAGTATAAAATGTTCCTTTTTGTTCTCACACAACTATAATATGTCACATAACTCGAATCAAATACATCCTTCATTCCTCAAAATGAAGTATTTGAAAGCAAGTTTCTCAAGATAATATGACAAATATGTTTCTTGGAGCAAAAGGTTAAGTACTGACAACCCCAACTGGTCCCGCACGATAACCAACTTTCAATCCATTTTGAGTGGGCTATCTAAGTTTCTTCCGGATTCGAAGCCAACACCAACGACTTTTTGAGTAAACATTTCGTAATCCCTTTAACATATATTTTATGTTTTTTTTTTCTTTAACATATATAAGTCTATAACATAAAGGATAATGATTTTTGTTGTTTTAATTTAAAAAAGAATAAATTTAAAGGTTGAAATTGGGTGATGAATAGAATGAAACTTTATAGAAAGCAATTTGAGAATCCTTCATGACCATTCTTTTGCATTTGGGAAAGCATAAGATGGATAGGGGAATCATATTGACCTTTCTTTGATCGGTGCTCTACCCACCCACTATATGCACATATAAAGATGGTGATGTAAATATTCTCAAGCTTTATCCACTTGTACCTTGTGCATGCATACTTGTAACTTTTTAAAGTTAAATCTTTCCCCTACCTAAAATTAACACTTTTCTAACAAACCCATTATGTAAAAGTTTTAAGTTTGATATTTTTAGATCGAGGGAAAAAAAAGATAATTGAAAGGTTGTTACTTAAATATCCGACACTGAAAATCATAAAGAAAAACGTTTAAGAGTCTTTGTCTGACGAAGGTGTGGGAAGGTCGTGAAAGCGGACCAGAACCTGCAACCCACCGTCTGAAGAGGATTTGGAACAACAGAATCGTGTGGATATTATAGCTCATCCTTAACAAATGAAATTGTTCTCTGTAATCCTTAACTAATTACTGGAATCCGTATAGGATATATATGATCTATCTATAAAATAGATAACTCATATAATCGGTAAATAACTTTTACAGTTATATTCGACTTTTACATGCATACTCTTTTTCTAAACCAATTTGAAGAATGGAAAAACGCTTTTGTCTTTCTTGTATTTTAAGTCGTTGAAGAGTTAATTACAACCTGTCTATAAAAATATACTGTCATAGCTACCTAGTAAACTCGTTTCTGTAAAAAAAAAAAAAGTCACATATACTCTAGAACATGCTACTGAAGGATAAATATTCCAAGTATTGCCAATTCTACAAGTTTCCTTTGAGTTGTTATCCTTCAAGTCATAATTAGAAACTATTTTCAACATTAAATCAGTTTAAATCGGCAAGTTTTCGCAGTTGCTTTGAAAAATGAATCAAATCTAACCTTTCTCCTTTCATGTTTTTGATAAGGATCAAATGCTTTGATCGGTTTCTTGAAACTTTCAATATCAACCTCAATAAACTTATTCATCGCCTATTGGCTCGACGGTAAACATCATCACATCTAATTAAAAAATCAGTAAGTCGTCGTATATTGATTATCGGATATACACGAAACATGATTTCAGATTTTTGACTCCCTCTCAATTTTCGAAAACATGGTTTCAATTGCCGTAAGGGATCGTTTGACCTTTATTAAACTTTTATATAAATGGACCCCATTAAATGATAACATTAAAATGTATATTTAAATTTAGAGTAAACTTTACTTTTGGTCCTAAACGTTTGTCAATTTCAATTTTCTACGGATATCGTCCTAAGTTTCTAAAACTTGGATTTAGTCCTTCAGATTTGTCAATTCATAATGATTTTGGTCTCTCCTTCAAACAACCGTTAACTTTTTTCTGTTAAGTTCGTTATAAATGAGGGTATTTTTATCATTTTAAACATTTTTCGTTAAGTCCATCACCACCTTGTTAAATGAGGGGTATTTTAGTAATCAGAAAAATGTTTAAAATGACTAAAATACCCTTCATTTACTTGGACTTAACGGAAAAAGTTAAGAGCCATTAGGAGGAGAACCAAAACATTATAAAATGACAAACATGAGAAACTAAATCCCATTTTTTAAAGTTTAAGGACGATATCCGTTGAAATTGACAAACATTAGGGACCAACAACCTTTTTAGGTTTATTTAGGAGAATGTCAAGATGGAGCCATTCTCCATGCCTTAATAAATTTAATCAAATCTAACTAAGATTAATGATATAGTATGGGTTTATTTTTTAATACCAAATTGGTTAAGTAATTAAATCTATTTCATCATAGAATTGTTTATGCATATGTGAATAGATACAAGAACAAAAAGGATACAAATTTTTAAAGTTTTTTAAAGTCAATAGTTAAAAAAATTATGTTTAAACGATAATTTGTTTGTTTTAAAATAAAAATGATATTTAATTAAACAACAACTATTGTATTTATTTTAAAATGAATTCCGATAATTAGCGGTGGCCCAGTATTTTTGTGGGACGGCTACACGTTTAAGGTGTAGCAAAGGCCGGTAAAGTCACAGTTCAATCTTATGAAAAAGTCTGGTTTGACGTGGAAAAAATCAGTTACGTCGATTTGGGATTTGGAAAATAAAATACATTTTTTCAAATGAAATTGACCATTTGAGCAAGACGCAAGACCAGGTCTTAGGCGTATGCCCAATATGTTTGTACCCGAACTCTATCGTCTCAAAGGGATTTTTTCGATTTTTATGTTGATTTCGAGTGATTTTTAAAGTTTTTTGATTGATTTCAACTGACTTTTTCGATTTTTTTAGTTGATTTCGAGGTACAATTTTTTTGTTCGCATGCATTATACTTTCTAACATCTCAAAACATTCATTAAGGGTTAACGTGTCGTCTTTTATACTCTTAAAAGAATTCTACTTGTAAAAATCGATTGAACAAATACATAGGACATAGGTTCCTCCGTGACGATAATAAATATTTCCATTTTGGGATGGATATAATTCTCTAATATTTCAAAATAAATGCAATATTTATTTTACCAATAAATTTTAAATCCCAAATACTGTTTTGTTTATAAATATAATTTTTTGCTTATAATCAATACATATTTTAGATATTTGACTTTTATTATATATTAAATATTTACAAACAAATAAAACTTAATTTTAAAATAACTTAAAATGGTAATAAAAAATTCATGTTCATTTGTACATGTATTTTGGGATTTAAAAAATATAAATATCAATAACCTAAATTCATCCAAGGAGCGACAGTGACACACAGAATAATCATCAACTCAAAGAAAAATCATACACAAATGCTATCATAACCATACACGTGTACGGCTGTAATCCCTCGAATGTTCTATAAATAGCTCCCCATGATCACACAATTAAATCACCCAGCTTTTAACGAATTCATTTGTGTATTTTCCAAATTAACCTCAAATCCTTCTAATCATGTCTTGCTCAAGCGGAAAGTGCAACTGTGGCTCAAGCTGCTCATGCGGCAGCAGCTGCAACTGCAACTCGTAATTTCTTTAATCTTTTCTTTTTTAATACTTTTTTTGCCTGAAAAATTGTTTTTTTTTTCCTATTTATTTCTTGAAATTTACCGTTTTCTGAAATCGGTTTTTCTTTATTTTTTGGGCAGAGCCGACATCGAGAGGTCGACCACCACCACCATGATCGTCGATGGCGTTGCACCCCAGATGACGTAAGTAGATACCGCTTTAATTTAATGAACGTGTTGGGGTTTCACATAAGCTAGACATAGATCATCAAACATCTGTGTATTTCGGAATCTCTTGTTATAAGAGCTAATTTTAGAGAGGGATTCAAAGGGTTCCACGTATCTTAACATAGTATTATCCAGGGTCTACTATATCTAAGGATTTGATGCACTATTTCCTATTTGTTCTAAGGGGATTGTCTAGCCTCTGTTTGAGCAGACGTGTTGGGTCCCGAATCGGATAGACACGGATCATCGTCATCTTTCTCTCTCTCTCTCTCTCTCTCTCTCACTATATATATATATATATATATATACACACACACACACACTAGAACAGAGTCAGGGTCTATCACATCTAGGGGCTTGACACACTCTTTCGCCTATGTTCTTGGAGGCATTTTCTAGCTGACATCTGTTTAAGGAGGTGTGTAATAAGGTTTATTGGTGGGGACCCAAGGCCCCGTGGCCCACTTTTGTGGACCCTACAAGCCATCCCTCTACAAGCTTGCACCGGAAAAGACATCCTGTCTCCCCCCGGATTCGAACCCTGGTAAAGGAACCCCAGGTAAAAGCGTTTACGGAAGAGAGGTGGCCACTAGGCCAAAGACCTAGTGGTTAGGAGGTGTGTAATAACAGTCCATGTCAGTTAGAAACAGACCATCAAACATTTATGTCTAGTTTTAACCCCATCTCCTCTCTACAGGGATTCTTTTAGAAAGATATTTAAAGGGATTCCGCATATCCTAACAAAACGATTGATATAAGTTTTTAATTAAAATTGCAGATATGCCGAGGGAACGGAGACCAGCTTCGTTGCCGAGGGTGGAAACGGGTGCAAGTGTGGCGACAACTGCAAGTGCGATCCTTGCAACTGTTAAGCGACGAATGGCAAAATGACCCAAACAAAGGAAGCTTATGTGTTTGAAATGAAATGAAGTGCGTTTTGTGTCGTGTTTTCTTGTAATAAATAAAAAAAGGAAACTATGGTATGATTATGTGATAATTTGGATTTGTAATGTGGTTTCCAATGGTTGCTTAATTAAATTTACGTTTATGTAAAAGTCAACGCTATGAAATTTGACTTGTTTGGGTCTTTATAAATGCTTTGATGTATATCTTTATCTACCTGTCTTGATTGAAATGAAGTTGTATCCTGAAAATTTGACCCTCTTTTTTTTTTTGTTTCTCTTTTTATATAAAAAAACATTTGGGCTAATATTTAGGGGGTGTTTGGTTGGGGGTATTAAGAGGTAATGAATGGATATTATAATAATTGATGATGTTTAGTTTAAATAAGGGAATGAAAATGGAATGAAAGATGATGTTTGGTTTAGCTTATATAATCAATGATTATAATAGATTATGGTAAATTTCATTCCTCCCCGAATTGGGGGGAATAGAAAGCAATCAAAAAAATCTCTCCAAAAATGACGCCTCAAATTGCAGAGAAGCAAATCAAAACCAAGAACCAATAATGGAGAACATGCTTGGTAGATCAAATTAGCAAAAGCATCTCTGATATGTTCATCAAAAACCGACCTGTTCATCACAAAAACACATCTTCGACCTGTTCAACACCAAAGACCGACATGTTTATCTTCTTCTTCACCTTCGATCTGTTTCAAACCAAAAATCGATATGTTCATCTTCTTCATCTTCGATCTGCAAAGCATCTACGGTTTGTTCATCTTCTTCACCAAAAGCAACTCTGATTTGTTCATCTTCTTCTTCATCTCTATTATTCATCTGTTTTGTTACCAGATTTTGATTTCGAGATGGATTTCCTTCGTCTCTATTCTTCATTTGTTTGATTTTTTGTTAGGGTTAGGAACATCCTTTGTTTTAGATTTTGATTTCGAAATGGATTTTCTTCATATCCGTGTAATTTTTGTTAGGGTTAAGAACATATTTTGTTCCAGATTTTGATTTTGAAATGGATATTTTTCGTCTCATGTTTTCATCTTGTTCAATTTTTGTTAGGGCTATGGAGGAACAAATTGTTCCATTTGGAGAAGTTCCTTGATTTTTTCATGAAAGAAACAAAGACACCCTTATTACTACTGAACGTTTTTCACTAACCAAACATCAACAATGTAATTCAATGGAATGTAATACAATGTATATATTCATTCCCCTTGACATATTCATTCCCATTTTCATTTTCATTCCTTAAAACGAACCAAACGCCCCCTTAATTGTGGTTTCATCATCATCCACCTCACTAGCTTTCTTCTATATACAAAGTTTGGCTTTATTACATATTTATTAGAGCATCCACACTGTACATGTTTTTCACCAAGCTTTTTCATAACTTTTTTCTTACACATTATTGCCACCTCAACAACTTAAATTTTTTTTATATACCTCCACTATGTGAAAAACCTCACCCAAGTTTTTTCATTACTTTTTTAAACTATTCAGGGTCCAACTATTTTAACTTTATATCATTTTTATTCTTATTTATAAAAATAAATACATTAAAATTCATACAAATACATATTTATTTATATCAAGAAAATATTATTAATTTAATTATGTACTTATTTAACATAATTTTTTTAAATATTTTAATACAATATATATTATATATAAATTTCTTATTGTAAAACAATTAACCTCTCAAATAAAACTAAATTAAAACTGATTAATAAATAAAACTGATTAAATACGAAACTTTTATAAAATTCTATAAAGTTAAAACTGATTAAATACGAAAAAGCAGGTCGTGCAGTTACGACCTATGACGAAAAACCTCATGAAAAACCTCATTTGAAAAACCTCTCCACTATGTGAAAAAACTCAAAATGAGGTTTTTGCTTTTTGAAAAACCTCGTAAAAAGCTCACAAAAAGCTTCCAACGAGCACATTGTGGATGCTCTTAGTAGTAGGGGTGAGCATAACCGGGTACCCGCCTATATTTCATGGAACCGGAACTGGCGGCTCCTGGAATGAAGGAACCGGAACCGCTTGCATCGGTTCTTTATTTTTTGGAACCGGAACCGCTGGGAACCGGTTCCGGTTCCGGGTACCCGGTTACAAGTTTTTTTAAATTTTAACATTTAATACAATAAAAAGGTAATTTTAAAATTTTAAGTCTAATGCAAACAACAAAATACCAACTTAAAGTAATAAATACAACAAATGGTGAAAACTAATCTGACAAAAACTAACTATTACATAAACAAATTAGATACTCTCGAGTCTTGACCGTAATAAAACGACTTTCATTACATTTTTCCCGTCAAATAATCGTGATGTGGGAGGCGGGATCAACCATGTACAATTGAAAGTGTGTAATTGTAATGTGAATTTGAGAATCGTGAAAGGAAAGAAACCCTAAATGGAAATAGTTTTTTTAAACATATAAAATAATTATAAAAAAATAGCGGGTACCCGTCGTGTAACACCCTAAAAATAGGGATAACAAAAATCCGAAAAAAACGGACATGCGGTATATAAAATTGACAAAGCAAGAGCCTCCCAACAATGGGGACAATACACAAACCTGTTTAAATACCGTCGTAATTAAACGGACAATAAATAACAACTAACTAATCTAATTTCCATTACTAGAAAAGAGATTACAAATAAGGGTGTCATTTATTGACCCAAAGGTTCTCCTACCAAAAGTAATTTCAAATGCAATATTCCCAAATCTCTCACTTAAGCACTATGCCAGCTTAGAACCGATGCCGCTAAAACCTGAGATACACATCAAACCAAACAAGTGTTAGGCCAAACGGGCCTAGTGAGTTGTACAAAAGCATGGCATGACATTCGATAAACATGAAATAACATAATTAACGACTCGGTCCACATGGTCATACTGGAATCAATGGGGGAGATCCATCACACCAATGAGTTTTACCTCAAGTCAATGCACCTTGGGTGTTGTTGTTCCGACAACACCTAAAGGCCCGGCACACCGTCCCGGTGGCGGGGGCATTAGGCACATACCGTCCCGGTGGCACCTAAGGCTACATCCTCCTGGCACATACTCACGGTTCCTCCAACATATATATATATAGAGAGAGAGAGAGAGGGAGGATCATACGAGAATGATATCAATTTAAAAGAATAAGAGAATTATTTTAGGCCAATCATTTCATTAAATAATACCTTAAATAATTAATTCTAAAAATAAATAAATAAGGGTATAAAAGTAATTTAGTTATATAAAAGTTATTTTAGGTATTTATTTAAAATTCTACTTTTACCATATTTATGAAATTAATATAATTTAATTTTTTATTTACTATTTTTTTATTTAATTCATTTAAATTAACGGTATTTAATTTCATTTAAATAATTTATTTTTTTTATTTAAAGTAATATTTAAAAAAAATACAACTTTCATCAAAATCATTTGTGATTCAGAATTAATTAATTTTTTTAAAAATGTTTTTCTAATCATATGTGATTTAAAATTTGAAAAATAATAATTTAAATTAAACATTGAAAAAGAAAAATAATGAAAACATAACGTGATTTATACAAAACACATTTTAAAATGTATAGGATCACATGTAGTTCAAAACGTAATTCATAATTTGTCATCAAAATCACATGTGATTCATAATGAATTAACCTTTTTTTTCAAAATGTTTTTCTAATCATATGTGATTTAAAATTTGAAAAACAATTATTCAAATTTAAAATTAAAAAAGAAAATTAATAAAAACATAATCATATGCGATGTGTAGTAAAATGCATTTAAAATGTATAAGATCACATGTACTTCAAAACGTAATTCATAATTTACACATATTATTTGTAATATTAACTTTTTTGTTATCAAAATCACATGTGATTCATAATGAGTTAATTTTTTTTTAAAATGTTTTCCTAATCATATATGATTCATAATGAATTAACGTTTTTCAAAATGTTTTTCTAATCATATGTGATTTAAAATTTGAAAAACAATTATTTAAATTAAATTTTTGAAAAGAAAAATAATAAAAACATAATCATATGTGATATGTAGCAAAATATATTTAAAATGTATAAGATCACATGTATTTCAAAACGTAATTCATAATTTAACATATCATTTATAATGTTGCAAATAACTTACATTTATTTCCTACTATGATCAATATCAATTATGATACATTGATGAAAATTAAGGAATCCTTTTTATGAAGAAAAAAATGTCGAATAATTGTGGATATCACATGTGATTTTTGACGAAAATTGAAAAAAAAATTACTAAATAAACTAATTCTATAAAAATGAATATTTAGAATGAAAAACTAAATCACACTTATTTTAATATTATAAAAAATAACAAGTAAATAAATAAAAAATTAATAATGCTTAAATCATAAAATAAATACCTTAATTAAATTTATTATTACTTAATATATATTTAAATAAATGAGTTTCCATTTATATTATGTATAAAACAAATGACATATATGCCCTTTTGGTTGATTTTTTAGAAAGTTTTATTTAAGGTATTATTTAATAAAATGATTGGTCCAGAATTATTCTCGTATTCTTTTAAATAGGTACCGTTCTCGTTTGAACCCACCTATATATATATATATATATTCCATTTCCGCACATATCTAGTATCACAAGATATATACACATATTAACCATCCTTATACATATCTCGCATCAGCAAGAAACATATATAAGGACTTGCATGACTTCAATCCCATGTTGGGCCCAAAACACCCAAGCATGTAGGTTTAATCAACAATCTTCACATATTCTATGATATTAACCATCATAACCAATAATAACGATGTTAACAACACAATGACTCCACATATATCTCAACAGTCAAAACCCCCCAAATACTCATGAAAATAGCATTTAGGTCAAACTTATCAGGTGATCAGATTTGTGCATACATAACAAGTAGTACAAGTAAACATTTAAGATGTGTATCCCATTTAAAGATTTTGGTAAATAAAACTCACCTTGCTAGATTTAAGCTAAATTTAGTATTTACCCACTTAGAGCTTTCCATGAAGAAACTTGGTTCTTCAAACCAAATCTTCCAAAACCTAGATCCACAAGGTTCCAACCATTAATATACATAATCAACCACAAAGAATTGTTTCCCAACCTTCTACATGAATATCTCAACTGATACCGAAATTCTAACTTCTATAAATGAAGAGAATAGAAGATTACCTTAGCCCGAACTTGAATCCACCAACCAAAACACCTCTAGTTCACCAAAATGGTTACAAACCTCCAATCTATGAAAGGGAGAACAAAGGGTGGATGAAACCCTAGAAAACTTTGGTGAAGAAGATAAATAGGGAGAGATGAGAAGCTTACCACCACAAAATACTCTAGTATACTTCAATAGACTTCCAATCTCTTGCTAGATCCTTGAAGAGCTCTCAAAAACGAAACTGTAGCAACTTGAATCACCCAAATCGGAGCTAGGATGAAGGAGATATGAAGGAATGAAGTTTGGGGCTGAAAAATCGCAATTTAAGCTGGAACAGTGGATTTCGCGACTTGTCTCGCGACTTAGGTCGCGGCATAAGTCGCCCGCTTCCCCCTGATTTTCCTCTCGATACTGTTTTGGCCGTAACTTCTTCGTTATAGCTCCGATTTTGCTCCGGAAAGAACCGTTGGACTCGTAATTGAATCTTTCATCTATCTAAACTATAAAATCAAGGATTCAAGCCCAAAATAAAATATCTTATTTTTCCTTAATATATCGGTTTCTGCATTAACTTGAAACGATACCTTTCGAAAGTCGGGGTGTTACAATACTCCCAACCTTAAAAGAGATTTCGTCCTCGAAATCTAGCACCAACCAATCACCCAATATCACCCTTGGCGAGGTCAAATGATTCCCTATCCAATAGGAATACCTTCACTAAACCTTACCTCATATACGAACCCGATTACATCCCGGTTGAGGTTGTCGCCACGTTCCTTATAACGAACCATCGCCAACTCAACCTCAATTTTCCATATAACTCACCCAAAGCGGGATAAACGTTAAGTTTTGGCTTAATCACATTCTTAACCTTAAATCTCAGTTGCCTCCCAACCTTATATTGCTCATATTACCTCAATAGTAATTTACGACCTTATTCAGTCATTCCCACCTAGAATCCTCCAAAGCAAACCTTTCCCTTAGATACATCTAAACACGACGCATCAAGGTCTCATTGGTAATCGATTTGTACTTAAAGTCTACCTCGACATCCTCACCAAAAGTCTCAAATAAACATTACCACCAAACTCCCACCATGCACTCAAGCATCTAATTCCGAATCAGCGAAAGTTCTGACAATTATCAAAATACCAATGATTGATTTTTAATTATCAACATCTAATTTCATTAAGTTTACCGTTCATCCTGCAGACACACTAGATCTAACAGAAGTACACCGAAGCACACCAATAGATATTGTCCTCAAAATAGAGTGTCGACACCTATCCTTAGAATGACTATTTTGCAACCATGGGTATACTACCAAATATTTCCTTCCCGATTAGTAATGTCGATTCAAAGTTGACACCTACTCTTGGAAGTAGTCACCCAATTCCAACATCCTTACTAGTCAACCATAACATCATCATTATTCACAAATACCCATTAATATAGTACACTACCGACACATAGCATGCCGTCGTACCAAAATCCCACAATTCCAAAATTAACCATACCCAAACAGCCGAACACGATTTTAATCCGTAGGTCTAACGAAGCATAAAGATTGTTACTTAACTAACTGGGTGAAAACACATGTATAACGCCTTAAACTCCGAGGACTCTTTTAATCCTTAATATCGACTTCTAACACGAGGGGGATTACACCTATAGCCCAATGAGTTCAAGGTTTTTCACACTACTATGTCAATTTGAAATTTATAAAACTCTCAAACACATAAGTTTTATAACAATTAAACGTGAGGTAAAAATACACTATTGTGCATTCGATTGGTTTCAAAATTGATCACCAATGCCACACATATAAAACCATTTTCAAAACTCATTTGATCAGTACTTATGTAAATAAAACGGTAACGAAAGATGCGTAACAAAATTTTCAAACGGACTACCAGGGTTTTAGTAGGCATCAATTTATGCTATGCGTATGAAAATAACTTTCCGTCCTATAACATGTGCAATAAAATTTGTACAACTCCCAAAACAGGATTTCACAACTTAAACGTTAAAATCTTTTACTTTAACACAAAATGTCGGAAGATAAAATTTCTAACAAGACCCATATACGTCCGATCATTTCCCAAATGTAGCAACACAATAGGAACGTAAATAAATAAAATAAATAAATATATATTTTATTCGCGTTTCAAATTTTGGTCCGCACCTATAAAACGTACTTACCCAAAATTGTAATTACAATGACGTGCAAACCGGAAATTCATTTCATGCATTGCGGAAAACTCCTATCAGTAAAATCAATAACTGAAATATGTTCTGGGCAAAAGTTCTAACCGAAATACCATCAATCTTTTATACAATTACTCACACCAACAGTATAATTTATGTAATGAATGAGAAATAGTTTTACGTACTAAAACAGTGTAATACAAGACGTTTCGTACAAAACTACAGAAGGAAAATTCACAAAATTGAACTTCAAAATTTCTGCAATTAACAATGAAATGACCTGAAATAAAACTTCCCCAAAATTTAGTAAAGACACATGCATGCGATTTGAGCAATTATAAGAGTAGTTTAGTTTAATTCCAAACTGTATAAATAAAATGTTTGCAAAACCTAAGACAACATACTCATAATATCGAACTCTTAAAGTTTTCTCTCTTTCAGTCACAATGCGACACGAAATAAGATTTCACAACAAAATTTGCATGCGACCGTTTATTTCACAAAGCTAGAAGATTGATATGCGTATGCACCTGGTTAAAACATGAAATAATTTACGTCGTTTTCGAGTTCAAAGCCAAATATAAACATGCTCTCATCGTTCTAAAACATTGGCTGAAATACCATGACGGAAATTTTCAATAAAATATGCATACATGGTATGTGCAACTGAACTGCTCCCACTAAACCCAAAGGGAATTAATACCACTGTTTTTAAACTGGACTAATGTCTCCAAGACTCCATTTAGTTAAAACCGAGCCAACAACCCAACAGTTTACGTAAATACCCACTGAAAGTCAATATAAATATCGAAACACGTTTGACTAACTATTATGCAAACATGACTAAAAGTATAATTAACTAAAATCTCATCGCTGGTTGAGACAAACCATTTTCCCAAATGAACTCATACCCTTATGTTTTCCAAATGAACTATTTCTCTTCATGTTGCCAAAATGACTCGTAGTTCAATGATATGTATTTTCCAACGGTTTATAAAATCGTATGCACAAAATGGACAATTATATAAAATGACTTCCATTTATATACTACATCGTAAAAGAAATATATTAAAATGATTTATTTATCAAAATGACCAAAAATCACAAAGATGTGTGTTACATAAGTTTATAAAGTCAAATATAACCAATTAACCCAAAACTCAACACATATTGGGGCCAAAGATTTTCCAAAGGGTTTATGAATGCAAATACCCCAAAATGCTTATGACATGAAATAGACTTCGTTTGTACAAAAACCACCAAAGATGCATAAGTCATAAAAATAGAGTTTAATTGTACAAAACCACCAAAACCACCAAAAACACGTAAATCATGCTATTTAGTTGTTGAACTATTCAAAATCCAATCTGAGCATTTTATGAGGTTAAAACAACCCGAGTTTACCAACTATGAAAATTTATCAAAATATTCATACATTGACAAATACCAAGTAAAACATACTTTTACTTCAAAATACATATTTTGGCATGTACACCGTTTTCAAAATTCAACTTGAACTCACGCTCCTCGATTTCTATAGTTACACTATCGTCATCTAGATGTTCAACGTTTTAAGGTAAAGACCACAGACTTCATAGGTCACCTCACAAATTCTCCTTGAATACATCGATTCAAAAAGTCTATGGTTCTAATCCAATCAATTAATCTGACTTGAAACCGTCCACTTAATGCAATCACCATACTTACCGTCACTCCAAGTAACGAATAATAAAATCATCAACTTTTTCTAATGGTTACCCATTCAGAAACTTTCTTACTACCCCAACGGTCGACATACCAAGGCAGTTCATACAAGCACGAGGATGAATAAGGAGGAGATTTACAAAATTGAACACGAAGGAAACGTACTACTACGTCTACAAAATATCATAACATTAGTAAACCAAGCACAAGAGAACGTACTACTACATTACCAATTGTCACAGTAATGACACTTCAAGCACCATCACGTATAAATATCCTCATAATAACATTAGCTAGGTGAGATTATGAACATATAATACATAAAGGTTCTCGTTACCATCGCCACCACGCTTTATAACCATAGTTTTCGTCGAATCTAAGACTAACCCATCTTAGAAACTCTACCCATCTCACAATCATTGCCTAACATACTCAGTCTAAGTCTAGACATCTTACATTAATGCCTAGTTCACTTAAACTAGAGCTCTGATACCAACTTGTAACACCCTAAAAATAGGGATAACAAAAATCCGAAAAAAACGGACATGCGGTATATAAAATTGCCAAAGCAAGAGCCTCCCAACAATGGGGACAATACACAAACCTGTTTAAATACCGTCGTAATTAAACGGACAATAAATAACAACTAACTAATCTAATTTCCATTACTAGAAAAGAGATTACAAATAAGGGTGTCATTTATTGACCCAAAGGTTCTCCTACCAAAAGTAATTTCAAATGCAATATTCCCAAATCTCTCACTCAAGCACTATGCCAGCTTAGAACCGATGCCGCTAAAACCTGAGATACACATCAAACCAAACAAGTGTTAGGCCAAACGGGCCTAGTGAGTTGTACAAAAGCATGGCATGACATTCGATAAACATGAAATAACATAATTAACGACTCAGTCCACATGGTCATACTGGAATCAATGGGGGAGATCCATCACACCAATGAGTTTTACCTCAAGTCAATGCACCTTGGGTGTTGTTGTTCCGACAACACCTAAAGGCCCGGCACACCGTCCCGGTGGCGGGGGCATTAGGCACATACCGTCCCGGTGGCACCTAAGGCTACATCCTCCTGGCACATACTCACGGTTCCTCCAACATATATATATATATATATATATATATTTCCATTTCCGCACATATCTAGTATTACAAGATATATACACATATTAACCATCCTTATACATATCTCGCATCAGCAAGAAACATATATAAGGACTTGCATGACTTCAGTCCCATATTGGGCCCAAAACACCCAAGCATGTAGGTTTAATCAACAATCTTCACATATTCTATGATATTAACCATCATAACCAATAATAACGATGTTAACAACACAATGACTCCACATATATCTAAACAGTCAAAACCCCCCAAATACTCATGAAAATAGCATTTAGGTCAAACTTATCAGGTGATCAGATTTGTGCATACATAACAAGTAGTACAAGTGAACACTTAAGATGTGTATCTGATAACTCTCATTTTTGAGAGTTATTTATTGCTATTTTTATAGGTTTTGTAACACCCGTGATTTTGGAAAACTCTTAACTCTCGCCTATCTGGTTAAGTTATGATTTTAAATCTACCCAAGTCGTGTTGGCGTATGTTAGGTTTCGTATAGAGAGCTCGTCGGTCGAAAAATCGGATCTGTTAACCTTCGGTACTGTCAGGGCGATAGTGCCTGGCGACTATGCCCTATGGCATAGTCGCGTGTCATAATCGCGACCCCTCCCTGCTCTCGGTACACTTTGGGCGATAGTGCCCGGCGATAATGCCAGGGTCACTATCGCTAGGCATACTCGCGGGTTATGTACCGCGACTCCTTTTGAGCGGGCGACTATGCCAAGGGCATAGTCGCGTGTCACAATCGCCTGCGGGCCCTGGATACTTTTAAACTCCTTTCTACACTTATTCTTACTCACTTATTCATTCACCTTCTTCAAGAACTCTCTCAAACCTCCATCCCCATTGAATTCGGTTTTAGAAGTCACCAAGTGTTCATCCACACCCACTTACTTCAAGTTGTTGTGTGTCTATCAAGTGTGGAAGCTAGGGTCAACTTCCCACCATCTTCATTGTTGTTTCTTCCAAGAAAACCCTAGGGTTTTGAGTTTTATCAAAACCCACTATTGTAAGTTCATCCCTTCTTCCTTCTAATGCTTTATTCAAGTTATAAATGCCCTATTTATGACCTTATTGTGCTTTATTTCTTAAGTTTTCAGTTGGGTGATTTTGGAGAAATTAGGTCAAATTAGGGTTTTGGCCAAGGTGGGTATTTTGATGTGAGTTATTTGGGGGAATGTTTCTTTATGGTTGAATATGGTTATTTACGGTTGAAAATACTTGGATCTAGGTTTTGGCTTGGAGGATTCAAGTTCGTCAAGGAAGCTCAAAATGGGGTAAAATCTAGATTTAGCCTAAATCTAGCAAGGTGAGTTCAAGTTGATTTGTGAAAACGTTGTACATGCCAAAATGTTTATTTTAAAGTATTTATGTGTTTTACATTAAATTATCAACTGTTGAGTTATTTGGTAACTTTTGATTATTTGAAGTGTTTATCTTATTAAACCTGGTAAAACACCACATTTGGGATTTTGGGATATTGTGGTAAATGTGTCGCAAAAGAATGTGACTTGGTGATTTATTGCATAAATGGGTATTTGGTCAAAAATGCACTTTTAAGTGCTTGTCGGGTTTTATGCATCATTCATGAAATGAGATACTTTGAAAAGTACGAAGGGTGAGTCCTTTGGCTTTGGGTCGATCCCGACTTTGGGAACGCTTTAGAAAATGATAATCCTTTTTGGGTTTTGGGCCGAAGGCTAATTGTGATTTGAGAAACAAAGTTTTGAGAAAGATGTATTTTGGTTTATGTAACCACTTTGGCTCTCGTATATTTTTAGCCAAACATACATTATGCCTTTTGGGGCTTGGTTTGCACTCAAATGAGTCTTTGGAACATTTGTTCAGTTTTGGTAGCTCGTTAAGAAGTCTTGTCGTATGGTGTACCTAGTTGCATCTCATTTGTGAGTTACGTGTATTGGATGCGTTAGTTCATCCGTTGGAGTCATGTAATGTGTTCAGTTGTAATACAATGGATCCATAGGCATAGAGGTTGGGTTTATAGTGTAAATGGGATAAGATTCCTGTGTTTTAATCTGGAAATAGGCGTTGATGATATGATGTAAGTCCTACATAATCAAGTGTGTCAAGGATGGAGAGATCCCAAGGTAAAGATCTGGATAGGGTTGAACTTGGTGATTCTTTGGAACTAAAGACTTGGATAGAGTTGATGTTCAAATGACTAAAGACCCAGAGAGGGTTGATGTCTATTATGACTAAAGACCCAGAGAGGGTTGATGTCTATCACGACTAAAGACCTGGAGAGGGTTGATGTCTATCACGACTAAAGACCTGGAGAGGGTTGATGTCTATTTTGACTAAAGACCCAGATAGGGGTGATGTCTATCACGACTAAAGACCTGGAGAGGGTTGATGTCTATTTTGACTAAAGACCCAGAGAGGGTTGATGTCTATCATGACTAAAGACCTGGATAGGGTTGATGTCTACCGTGACTAAAGACCTAGAGAGGGTTGATGTCAATGGTTGTTTATCCTTGAAGATACGCTTATAACATACATATGTGGCTTAACTTTGTGTACCCGCCACATTCAATGGAATCGGGTCTCCCCCGTCACCGAAAGGTGTTGTTTTGGGTACTGAGTCTTGTGGCCATGTTTTCGGTGACATATTGTATATGAGATTTATTAACCATGGTTTATGGGTTGAGTGCTACGCCCCACCCGTGCTTTGGGTGTTTTGGGGGTGTGAAGTGTTATTCACGGTATCACATTTGGGAGTTGATTTATATTCATGTTTTGAGTGAGTTTTGGATCACATCGTTTTATAAAGAATGGTTGTTTCAGAACGTCGTCTTTAATGGGGCAAGCTATGGAAAACGAGTCGTCTCTATTTCTAAAGTAAACTAGTTTGAAAGATATTGATTTGGATTGATTTCTTTTCTTTTAAAGATATATCTATTCATGTTAAAACTCTTGAACTCACTAGGCGTTAGCCTAACCTTTTATTTGTCGGCATGTGCATCATGTTTCAGTTGGGGTTGGTCCTAGCGGTGCTATGAAGAGATGAGCACTAGCTTGCGTGAGAGTGAGTAGCTTGGCGAAGTCTTCCGCAGTTTGGAGATAGCGACACTTATTGGGTTTTAGTAACACCTGTCCTTATTATCAACTGTAGGTATAGAATGAATGTATGTATGGAGGTTAGATCGTAAATTGTGATTATAGATGAATCATTTATTGATGTATTTAGAATTTTTTTTATTAGTTGCTATTTCCAGATTTGAGGGTGTTACAGGTTTTTATTCCTCTTTTTACCCACTTTTGCTCCTATCCCTTCATTTGGTCCACATTGTTTGCAAAATATGATAACTTAACCAATATGTTCATTCTTGCGAAAATTTATAGTGCAGGTCAGTTTGTGGGCACTGGAGTGCCCACTGTGGGCACCCGAGGTTATTACCCAGCAGATTTTAGGGCTGGATATGAGCTGGAAACACAACTTTTCTGAAGTGATATTGGCCACACATTGAAGATGCAATCTTGGCCCTTGGATGCTCAAGCCTCCTCCTATAAATAGAAGACCTTGGGAGAGCATTTATTTCACACCTATACCTTCCACCATCAACATCTCTCTCACCTCCCATCATCAACATCCATCATCCATCCTCTCTCCTCATTCAAGTCTAAAATACTTTCAAGTATTTAGACTTGAAGTGTAGGATTTAGTTCTTGTAATTTTTATTCTCGTATTTACTTTACGCATTTTATTTTCCGCACTTTTATTTCTTGTATTTACATTTCCGCACTTACTTTATTGTATTTAATTTCCGCACTTTTAATTAAATTCCGTACTTTAATTTCCTTTTATAATTGCAATTTATTTTTATTATGCAAGTAGTTAACAAGTCTTTCTTTTATTATATTATGTCTTTTATTTTTATTATGAGCTAAGCACCTTATTGGGTGCGGATGTAAGTCAACTTGGGTCTAGTAGGCGCACTTGGGTGTGACCATCGTTACTAACTCTTGACCTTGGTCACTTGAGTCGAGACTTAAACTCAACGCAGATAAGCCGATCACTTTTATGTGTTAATATTAGATCTTGACCTCGAGAGGGGCGGATTCGAAATACGACTTAAGTGATGCACAAAGATTTGAGAGAGTCTTTGATAACCACGTAGAGATACGGGTTTTGTATGATTTACTAAGGTTCAAACGTCGGTCGAGATTTATATCACAAAGAGATTTGGGTATAAATCTCCATACTGGTAGAACTTGATTATTTTTATCAACTTAGTTAAATCGGCAAGATCAAGAGTCGGTAAAGGTGGAAGCTTTATGAACACTTTGTAGGACCGGTCTATAAAAATCCACTTTCGAGAGATCGGGCTTTTTATAGACATTCCGTACTACAAAGAGTCAAACCATCTTTTTGCTACATTTTTCCCAAGAAAAGCTTACATCCGTACCCAACTTTTAATTATAAAGCTCATTTCGCATTTTCTGTCAAATCACCATCAAACGAATATTTTTCCCAAACTCGAAACTTGTGCAAGAAGTTCATAAAAATCAGCAATTCTCAGTAGTTCAGTCCCTGTGAGAACGATACTCGGTACTTGTACCTTTATATTACTTGTAGCGATTCTAGTGAAAGTATATATTGTGCTTTCACTAGGTATTACTGTGTCCCCGCTGTGCAGTACACGATAATTAGCTATCAGTATCCCATTTAAAGATTTGGGTAAAGAAAACTCACCTTGCTAGATTTAAGCTAAATCTAGTATTTACCCACTTAGAGCTTTCCATGAAGAAACTTGGTTCTTCAAACCAAATCTTCCAAAACCTAGATCCACAAGGTTCCAACCATGAATATACATAATCAACCACAAAGAATCGTTTCCCAACCTTCTACATGAATATCTCAACTGATACCGAAATCCTAACTTCTATAAATGAAGAGAATAGAAGATTTCCTTAGCCCGAACTTGAATCCACCAACCAAAACACCTCTAGTTCACCAAAATGGTTACAAATCTCCAATCTATGAAAGGGAGAACAAAGGGTGGATGAAACCCTAGAAAACTTTGGTGAAGAAGATGAATAGGGAGAGATGAGAATCTTACCACCACAAAATGCTCTAGTATACTTCAATAGACTTCCAATCTCTTGCTAGATCCTTGAAGAGCTCTCAAAAACGAAACCGTAGCAACTTGAATCACCCAAATCGGAGTTAGGATGAAGGAGATATGAAGGAATGAAGTTTGGGGCTGAAAAATCGCGATTTAAGCTGGAACAGTGAATCTCGCGACTTAGGTCGCGGCATAAGTCGCCCGCTTCCCCCTGATTTTCCTCTCGATACTGTTTTGGCCGTAACTTCTTCGTTATAGCTCCGATTTTGCTCCGGAAAGAACCGTTGGACTCGTAATTGAATCTTTCATCTATCTAAACTATAAAATCAAGGATTCAAGACCAAAATAAAATATCATATTTTTCCTTAATATATCGGTTTCTGCATTAACTTGAAACGATACATTTCGAAAGTCGGGGTGTTACACGTCGGTTCCGGTTCTGGGTACCCAGCGGGACTGGGTACCCGGTCCTGGAACCGGTTCTGGCGGGTACCCAGCGGGTATCGGTTCCAAAAAAATGAGAACCAGAACCAGTGTTAATTGGTTCCGTATTTTAAGAACCGGAACCAATCGCATCGGTTCCGGTTCCGGAACCGACAGTTCCAGAGCGGTTCCGGTTCCAAAAGCGGGTACCCAGTTCCGATGCTCACCCCTACCTAGTAGGTAGGAATATGTTAAAATTTATGCAACAAATTTTATTTGTATACTCGGTTTAACCATCCTAATCTTCCATTATTTCATCTATAGATAAGATTTGAACATTTATGGCAAAATAAATAATAATAAATAATTTGGTTTTATAGGACTCATCAACCAAGAGAAATATCTTTCATGATTCAGAAGAAATATGTTTTAAATATATGTTCGTTTCCAAAAACATCTCTAACATATATTTCATTAAACACTTCAGATGGGTCAATTAAATGTGAATACGAAAAAAAAAATTAAAAACCTGACTATCATGCATTGAAGAAAAACATCAAAATCGGTGAGATAGGTACGATGAAAAAGATTATACCAATAATTTCCAAAACAGTTACAAACCAAAAATAAAATTAAAAAAAATAATTCAAATCCGTTAAAATTTCCAGCATAAATTAAATAATTAAAAAACATAGTAATTATATGAAGAAAAAAAAGGCATCAGACGAAACTACCCTGTAAACAATCAAAAAAGGGAAAGAATAAAAAAATGAACGGTTTAGATGAGGTTGCATTGGTTATAACAATAGACTAGGTTGCGTTTAAAACATGCTCTAGATGGGGCAGTTTCAAATACAAACTGTGCAATTCTTACGAACCATAATCAATGCTTATATTAGAAAACAACCGAGATAATTATGAACAATTATCATGATTCATTAATTATGATTGATATGTATATGGAATATGATAAGTTTCATTTATCATGATCATGACTTTAGATTAAAAACAAAATAAAATTACATATTTATTATATTAGATGGACGACTAATATTAGTTTGTAAGAATTACATGGTTTGTAAAATAAACATCCTTTCTCTCTCAATATATATAGAGAGAAAAAGGATCATGCGAGAAATAAACTAATTTGTGAGAAGGCGAGAAAGATTATGAACCACATAATCCATTGATTAACAAATATAATAAATAGAAAATAATTTTAGAAAATAGGATAATTATCATTTGAATTGGATAAATCCAAAAAAATTTCATTATATCTTTTAAATTTATTTATTTTTTAATTTCAATTAATTCATAATTTTTTTATTAAGTTTTATATAATTCTTTTAGATACACTTTTAATTAAAAAAAATTCATAATTTTGATGAAATATCACATGTGATATCACTATGTGAATTTTTGTACATATTATCATATATGATTATTGTAGATATTTTTATTTAATCATATGTTATTATGTATATTCATATTTATAGATCTTTTTATGATATAAATATGATCACATGTGATTATGTGTCACTAAATATATTCAAACGTATATTATCATATGTTAATATAAAGTGATGCAACCCAAAACGTGAATAGAAATTGGACTCCCAATTTATAAAAAAATGCGGATAAATTTTTAGATCCCGTAACACCCAAAATACGGATGAGGCATAATACTCAACTAAGAAATCATGGAAAACAATCCATATAAATATAATATGTCACCGATCACATGGAACTAAAATCCATACTCACGCGACCAAAAAAGTGGAATGAAATCCAAGTGTTAAAGCATGGACAAGTAAATATCCAAAATACTGTTGGCCGCCAACTGGGGAGACCCGTCTCCATTGAAAGTGGAGGAATACAAAAGTATACCACTGATACGGATGTTTGCACACCTCTAAGACATGTGATAATTGAATCTTAAAGCAAGTATACAATGAGATCCAATATCGTCTTTTCAAGTAATACAATGGTAAAATACCGAATATCGTCCCACAGAGATTGGTGTAAAAGTATAATAAAAGTGTAGTAAAAAAAGAGATTTCAAATGATGATTTTGAAGACTTTGTTTGAGTTGGTTAACAGTGATATGATCACTTTTAATCAAATGTTCCCCCCTAAATTGCGGCTTAAAAGAGAATTGATCTGGTACATTTCGATAATTTTTTCTTGGTGCATCTCATCGTAATATGCATCCATTTCTCATCCAACGGTTGATAACCATTTCTCACGTTTCTCACGTTAACATAAACTTTTCACCAGAAACCACCATATTAGAGCATCTCCAACAACTATGTTATAATTTTTTCTAAAATAGAGTACAAAAAGTTAAAATCCCTAAAAAAAAATTACATCGAACTTCAACAGCTACTCTATTTTAGTATATCTATCATCAATTATATTATTAAAATATTCAATACATTTAATAAAATATTATTTATCTCTCATAAAACACAACTTCAATGTCTCATGTTGGTGAAAAAAAATCTAATATTATTTATCTCTTAAATAGAAGTTTTAGATATTTCTCTAAATTTGAAGATTTTTACTTTCTCTCTTTTTTTTTCTCTATTTTAGTATATGGTATAGCATAATTATTGAAGCAAAAAAATTACAAAAATCTCATTTTTTTCTATTTTAACATAGTTGTTGAAAGTGCACTTCAAAATATACATATCAATAAATGATTAAATTCAACCAAGGAGCGAAAGCGACTCACGGAATAATCATCAACTCAAAGATAAATCATACGCTAATGCTATCATAACTATACACGTGTACGGCTGTAATCCCTCGAATGCTCTATAAATAGCTCCCCATGATCACATAATAAAATCACCCAGCTTTTAACGAATTCATTTGTGTATTTCCGAAATTAACCTCAAAACCTTCAAATCATGTCTTGCTCAAACGGAAAGTGCAACTGTGGCTCAAGCTGCTCATGCGGCAGCAGCTGCAACTGCAACTCGTATTTTCTTTAATCTTTTCTTTTTTAATATTTTTTATCCTGCAAAATTGTTTTTTTTCTTTTTCCTATTTATTTCTTGAAATTTATCGTTTTCTGAAATCGGTTTTTCTTTATTTTTTGGGCAGGGCCGACATCGAGAGGTCGACCACCACCACCATGATCGTCGATGGTGTTGCACCCCAGATGACGTAAGTAGATACTGCTTTAATTTAATAAACGTGTTGGGGTTTCACATCAGCTAAACATAGATCATCAAACATCTGTGTATTTCGGAATCTCTTCTTATAAGAGCTAATTTTAGAGAGGGATTCAAAGGGTGCAGACGTGTTGGGGTCCCAAATCGGATAGACACGTATCATCATCTCTCTCTTTTTCTATATATGTATATATATATATATATATATATACACACACACACATATATATATACTTAGAGAGAAAGATAGAGGTGGGTTCATACGAGAACAATATCTATTTAAGAAAACACGAGAACGATCGAGTACATACAAAATCATATATGATTTGTCGCGACTTAAAGTCGTACGTGTCCATTTGTTGGTTGTTAATGCCAAATTATATATGATTTTGCACATGAATTTGTTGTTTTCTAGTTTTTTAAACAGTTAGCATTCTCGTTTGAACATTCCTCTCTCTCTCTCTCTCTCTCTCTCTCTCTCTATATATATATATATATATATATATACACACACACACACACACTAGAACAGAGTCAGGGTCTATCACATCTAGGGGCTTGACACACTCTTTCGCCTATGTTCTTGGAGGCATTTTCTAGCTGACATCTGTTTAAGGAGGTGTGTAATAAGGTTTATTGGTGGGGACCCAAGGCCCCGTGGCCCACTTTTGTGGACCCTACAAGCCATCCCTCTACAAGCTTGCACCAGAAAAGACATCCTGTCTCCCCCCGGATTCGAACCCTGGTAAAGGAACCCCAGGTAAAAGCGTTTACGGAAGAGAGGTGGCCACTAGGCCAAAGACCTAGTGGTTAGGAGGTGTGTAATAACAGTCCATGTCAGTTAGAAACAGACCATCAAACATTTATGTCTAGTTTTAACCCCATCTCCTCTCTACAGGGATTCTTTTAGAAAGATATTTAAAGGGATTCCGCATATCCTAACAAAACGATTGATATAAGTTTTTAATTAAAATTGCAGATATGCCGAGGGAACGGAGACCAGCTTCGTTGCCGAGGGTGGAAACGGGTGCAAGTGTGGCGACAACTGCAAGTGCGATCCTTGCAACTGTTAAGCGACGAATGGCAAAATGACCCAAACAAAGGAAGCTTATGTGTTTGAAATGAAATGAAGTGCGTTTTGTGTCGTGTTTTCTTGTAATAAATAAAAAAAGGAAACTATGGTATGATTATGTGATAATTTGGATTTGTAATGTGGTTTCCAATGGTTGCTTAATTAAATTTACGTTTATGTAAAAGTCAACGCTATGAAATTTGACTTGTTTGGGTCTTTATAAATGCTTTGATGTATATCTTTATCTATCTGTCTTGATTGAAATGAAGTTGTATCCTGAAAATTTGACCCTTTTTTTTTTTTTTTTTTTAATATAAAAAGACATTTGGGCTAATATTTAATTGTGGTTTCATCATCATCCACCTCACTAGCTTTTGACTTTTTTACATATTTATTAGTAGGTAGGAATATGTTAAAATTTATGCAACATATTTTATTTGTATACTCGGTTTAACCATCCTAATCTTCCATTATTTCATCTATATATAAGATTTGAACATGTATGACAAAATAAATAATAATAAATAATTTGATTTTATAGGACTCATCAACCAAGAGAAATATCTTTCATGATTCAGAAGAAATATGTTTTAAATATATGCTCGTTTCCAAAAACATCTCTAACATATATTTCATTAAACACTTCAGATGGGTCAATTAAAAACCTGACTATCATGCATTTGAAGAAAAACATCAAAATCGATGAGATAGGTACGATGAAGAAGATTATACCAATAATTTCCAAAACAGTTACAAACCAAAAATAAAATTAAAAAAAAATAAATTCAAATCCATTAAAATCTCCTGCATAAATTAAATAATTAAAAAACATAGTAATTATATGAAGAAAAAAAAGGTATTAGACGAAACTACCCTGGAAACAATAAAAAAAAGGAAAGAATAAAAAATGAACGGTTTAGATGAGGTTGCATTGGTTATAACAATAGACTAGGTTGCGTTTGAAACATGCTCTAGATGGGGCAGTTTCAAATACAAACTATGTAATTCTTACGAGTTACGACCCATACGAACCATAATCAATGCTTATATTAGAAAACAACAGAGATATTTATGAACAATTATCATGATTAATTAGTTATGATTGATATGTATATGGAAGATGATAAGTTTCATTCATTATGATCATGAATTTAGATTAAAAACAAAATAAAATTACATATTTATTATATTAGATGGACGACTAAGATTGGTTTGTAAGAATTACATGGTTTGTAAAATAAACATCCCACCATTAAAAAGTTTGTATTTGAAGGTGCCTCTCTCTCTCTATCTATACTACTTTATAAAGCATTTGACATGCTTTTCTTAAAAACAAAATTTTAAGCTTATTGTACAACTACTTATTACACAATTACTTAATTTTCAACATTACAACTTTTCACTGCTAAGGTACAACACAACTATTGCATTTCCTCGATTCAGATTATTCCTCTATCCAAGACGACCCTTCACATACTCTCCCGAATCGATGCAGGTTTTCATATGGATTCATCCTCTTCTCATGAACTCTTCATGTGCGACTCTTCGATCGGAGAACTCCACCGGCCATCATCGATCTCGATCGGAGAACTCCACCGGCCAGCACCGATCCCGAACACCGATTTCCTTCATCGATTGAACTGCAGGTTATGTTCCGTTTTGTTTCTTTTTTCTCCACATCGATCGAACACTGTTTATGTTACGATTTCTCCATCATCTCCATGTTACAATTTCTATTTTGGTTACTGATTTGTTTACGATTTGTGTTATCTCTTCAAGTTACGATTTCTGTTATCTCCATTTCATGATTTCTGTTTCGATTTCTTTTCTTCTTTGTGTTGGGATTTTTGTTGGTTAGGGTTACGATTTGGTTAATATTATTGTTTACGATTTTGTTACCGATTCTCGGCGATTGATGCTCTCGATGCATCTCATTGATGCTCTCGATGCATTTCATTGATGCTCTCTGTGCGATTTCTGCTCCCAAGTTCCATATATAACTCTTTGGAAATCATGATTCGGTTGTTCTCATTCGTAAACAGCCAAAGGAAGGAGCTGCAACTTCTAGCAACAAATAGATCTATTACCTTGTGACTTCTACAAATTCATGTAATTTGTTAAAAAAGTTTCCTTCCTCTAAATCATCTATTTCTCACTTTCAGGTCATGATGCGATTATTTAGGCCACAGAAAACCGTGAGTAAGTGTGGTTTATCTATCTTTCACACTGATGTTGTAATTCGTTCAATATAGTATATAAAAAATTCATCTCTTGCTGATGTATATTATTGTTCCTCGTGGTCTTAGGAAAGTGCATTGGGTTTATTAGCTCTTGGTAACGTGATAAGTGCATTGGGTGATGATACTAAGCGAAAAGGAAGCCATGTTTCTTATAGAGATAGCAAGTTAACCTGTCTTTGTCTTTTACTTTTACTGGTATGGAAGTAATATTGTAAAATATGTCTTCTTGTTGTCAGATTTTGAAACAGAAGATAACAATGCTTGAAACAAGTAATGTGATCTTGCAAAATCAACTTGAAGACAAGTCAGTGTTGAATATTTAACTAAACAAGCAATTGATGCTCAAGTAAGTTAGAATAGATGAATGTGCTCCTTTCCGTTTTCAACTTTGTTTTGTTTGAATATGAAAAATTGTTGCATCACAATAGATAAAGACCAGTTATGAGTTTGAGATTTACTTGATTACTTCAATTAAATAGGGCTATTCTGCCACATATTTTGAAGTTATTAATTTAACTTTATTACTCTACAGTCATGTCTACTCTTTTTTATTTCAGAGTAGCACTACTGCAAAAATAAAAACCAATAAGAACAAACCGAAGTGGAATGATTTGATGCTACTTATCTTACAATGTCTGGGATAACTCAATGTATTGTCTACTCTCCATACTTTTATCTTTATTATAATGAATTTATGGTAATATCATGCTTTGTTGTTGATGTCTTTAGCTCTTGGTTTATGTTTTTATCTTTTGAGTTTTTGGTTAAATGGAAGAGAAAGTAGATGGGGTGATATAATTCTTGGATTAATGTTGGGATGCAAAGTAGATGGGGTGATATAATTCTTGAATATTCCATTAGTTGGTTTTCAAAATGGATGTTTTTTTGGATACTTTGCTGTGTTATTGGATTTTGTTTGGTGGCTGATGGATTTTTTAAGTGGAGTTGGACGTGAGTATGATGATGTTTTGTCGCAATTTAGGTGGATATTTTAAGGATTTTAATGGTTAGTGGAAAGATATATGAAGTTTGGTCTATGGAGAAAAGTGTTGAGAATATCTAGATTTGGATATGGGCACTTTGGTAGTGTTTTTATTTGGATTTATGGTTTAGTCTTATGGTTTTGGAGGTTTGATTCTAATTATACTCGACATGTTTTAATATTTAACCAATAAATATGTCATATCTTTGTAGCTATGAAGAACTTTACTTGAGTCTAAAGTAGGATATATCCTACTACTTTGCAAACTTAAGTCTAAGTTAGGATGTGTCCTACTAATTGTTTATATGTTCATGATTATCCATCAAAAACAGAAGTAGTTGTTGTTTATGGTTTATGTTGTTAGATTGTATATTTACTGAATTCTGAAGCCCATTCTTGGTGAAGCTTTTATTGATGAGGATAGTCAACTACCGAGCTGGTTTCTGAAGCCCATTCTTCACCTTGGAGTGATTGAAATATGCGTTCTAAGGTTAGTTTTTCTCCAGGCAGTCATATGAATGCATGCTCATTCATTTCTATAATTGGATTTTTTTTGTTAATTTATTTGCAATTGTAAGCTCTTGCAATGGTCCTGTGATTGTGTGATGTTAAAAAACTTTATATTTAATATTTAGGCATCAGGTTGAGGAAAATATTGCTGACTAGGTTTTTGAAATTTTATGATTCTTGGATAGGTTCCATACATATTGTTTGATCAAATAATTTTGATGATATAATTGATCTGTTTTATCACTCAATTTTCCTTTCCAATATCTTATTAGTAATTGATAAAGAGGAACGAGCAAAATTTTGTTTTGGATCACTCAAGTTGATTCAGTGGTCGAGCCATCTCACCATAACTAACTTGATTCGGTGCTGTACTCCTAGATGTTATCTTCGAAAATTTCTTATTCCCAAATCTCAATCCCCCATTCTTAAGATATCTCCACTATATCGTGCTTAACTTTTTTTCTCTTTTCTCTTATCATACAACAGTTAAGACAATCACAACTTTGATCTGCGAAGGAAAATTGCCAGCAAGACAAATGAAAGATAAAACCTAAACTCAAGTTCAATACAAAAGAGAAGTCAAAATGGGAGTTGAGAGTTGAAATTGAAGTTGGAAACAATGTTGGACTGAAGATAAGGTGCATGGTTTTTTACCTGTTTAAACTTAAAACTAATAAGTTGACGATGGTTTTTATAGACTTCTGTTTTGGAGATATTGTTGTTAATCTTTTGTTTTGACTTCCCAAGGTTCCTTCCTTCCTCCTTCACCTGGATCCACCTCCAGGTTTGACCTTTATCCTTCAACAGTCCTTTACAAAAGTCTATGTGCTTCCCAATCCAAATCCTTGAACCCACTACAGAGTAGTATCCTCTCTCTTGCTCCATCTTTTGAATGAGATTTTATGATGTCTATGGTATTTAATAGATTTGTATGATGTCCTGTACGCTTTGGTTTGTCATCAGTTTTCTATACTCTTTGAATCGATTTTTGTTTGTAATCACAAATTGGTTTGTTTGGTTCCTTTCCTGTTTTTTTTTTTTTTTTTGCTGCTGTATTTTCTGGTTTATTTCCTTAATTCTATTGGTTGTTGTTGTTTGATCCTATTAAGGTTAGTAATCAATGGCTATTTTTTTAAATTTCTTTCTATATGATTGATTGCTGCTGTTTGTATTTCTATATATATGATTGATGGTTGTTGTTTGTATTTCAGTTAAGTCGCCAATTGGTGGTTTAAACCCCTCTTGGCTATTGGCTAGAGGTCATAAATAACTAAGGAGAAAGATTCTTATCATCCTGTCTTTGTTTTAGCCAATAACAAATTGAAATTTTGATGAGCAAGTATTTTAAGATCAACTCATTAGGAAGATGAAGGTATTGAGATTTAAGCATAAATTGCAATCACAAATTAGTATATATTGATGATCAAGATTCAACCTTGACACATGATAAGATGAAGTGTTGAGAGAAATTAGTGTAAAACTTTTAAACCGAGGTAAGATTCGAAACCCCACCCAAGAGCAATTTTATTTTCAACTAGGAAGTTGCTTACTCCATTCAGTTACAGTTGGAACTTGATTACTACTAGGGGTGCTCATGGGTTGGGTTGATTGGCTTGAAGGCATTTCAACAACCCAACCCAATGTTGGCGGTTTGAGAATTTTCAACCAAACCGAACCCAAACAAAAGTGCAACCCAACCCAACCTGGTCGGTTTGTGTTTAAACAAAATAAAACAAATATTGAAAACATAAAGATAAGAAATTTTTTCATTAAAATACGATCAATCATTCAAAAGAATTGTGGTGTTCATCAAATATAAATAATTTTAGAGAAGTCACTAAAATGTTTATCGGGTTACTTTGAGCCTAACCCAATATCAACCCAATAGATTCGGGTTGTCCTATTTTTGTATCGATTATATGTCGGGTTACCTCAGGTTGATTTTTCCCGGGTTGGTCGGTTTTTTGAGCACCCCTAATTACCACACTATTTGGAAGAAGATATGTGAGAATATATACGGGAAAAATCAAGAGAAATTTATAGTAGAACAGATATATTTGCTAATTATATTCGTTGTAGGAACCCGTCGTTCATTAGATTGTTGCATGTGTGCCTTCAAATAGTTTGTAGGTATCTAGACCATACAAGCAAGCATAGTGAAATTATATTTATGTTATACAGGATGAACGTTGTGTTAAAGAAGGGCTTTTGACAACATGGTTTGGTTTCCATCACGCACAAATAATGTTAATTGCATCCAACTTTCTTCAAGTTGTTTCAATCTAATGTAACTGCATTAATCTAATGCAAGTATAGGTTTAATGATATCTTAAAAAATTTGATATTTTGAAATTAAATAAAGCTTAACGAACCTTTTAAATTCCGCCGCATTGCGCGGGTATCCAACTAGTATATATATATATATATATATATATAGAGAGAGAGAGAGAGAGAGAGGGGGGGGAGGGGAAGGATCATGTAAAAAGCAAACTAACTTGTGAGAAAACGAGAAAAGAATATGTATCACATAATCCATTGATTAACAAATATAATAAATAAAAAATAGAAAATAATTTTAAAAAATAGAATAATTATCATTTGAATTGGATAAATCATAAAAATTCTCATTATATCTTTTAAATTTATTTATTTTTTAATTTCAATTAATTCATAATTTTTTATTAAGTTTTATATAATTCTTTTAGATACGTTTTTAATTAAAAAAATTCATAATTTTAATCAAATATCATATGTGATATCACTATGTGAATTTTTGTACATATTACATATCATATTATCACATATGATTATTGTAGATATTTTTATTTAATCATATGTTATTATGTATATTCATATTTATAGATCTTTTTGTGATATAAATATGATCACATATGATTATGCGTTACTAAATATATTCAAACGTATATTATCATATGTGATACGTATAAAAATTCACATAGTGGATCATATGTGATACATGATAAATCATATGTTAAACGAAGTTAATCACATATGATTCAAAAGTGGATCCAAAAAAATAGAGAAAAAATGGTAAAAAACATAATAAATTAATTGTGGATATCTAATGTGATATTTAATGAAAATTATGATTTTTTTAGCAAAAAAATTATATCAAACTTGATAAATAAATTATGAATTTATTAAAATTAAAAAATAAATAAATTTAAAAGATATAATGAGATTTTTAAAGATTTATCCAATTCAAAATTATAATTATCCTAATTTCTAAAATTATTTTTAATTTTTTATTTATGATACTTTTTAATTATTGGATTGTGTGACCTATATTTTCTTCTCGCCTTCTCGCAAATTGACTGTCTTCTCATTTGAAGTTCAATGAGAAAGTTAAATATGGTGAGAATGTGCCCAAAAAAATTTATATTTGAATAATTAAAAATTTCATTTGATGATCCATATGTGAATCTATGTTACAAATTCTTCATATGAGTTTACATATTCAAAGTAAATTTTGAGCGATTTACATATCAACCTTCATTTTGCACCTTCTCACCATATTTAACCTTTTCATTTTGAACATTTCCCTATATTGTAAGAATCGTAAACTTTTTTACCTAAAGATACTTCAGATGAAAAAATTTCATCTAAGCTAGGATTTCTTGTAATGATTAACATATGTTTGTAGACCTGGCAAACGTGTCGTGTCGGGTTCAAAGTTAAACGGTTTGAGAGTGTCTAACCCTAACCCGACCCGTTTAATAAACGGGTAAGAAAATCCCAATCCTAACCCGACTCGCCTATGTAACACCCTCAAATTTGGAAAGAGCAACTAATTTAAATTTTCATTATTACATCAGATAAAATATAAAATCCCTCTCTACAAATCGATACCTAGAAAAACCTTAAGATAAATCCTATATATATTCTCAACAATTACTAACTTTAAGTCTTATACAAAGACCAAATAAATAGGTCGGGTGTTACTAAACCTAGGGATGAGCCTCGAGGACCATTTTCCCGAACCGAACTAGGACCGAACCGGTACCGTACCGAACCCGAACCGATACCATGTAATCGGTCCAGTTTTCGGTTCCAAGTATTCGACAAAATCAGGATTCGGTATTTGGTACTGGGATTTTCCCAAAAAAACCTGAAACCAAATCGGAATATTAAGAGACAATGATTTTTTAAATTCCTTAAGTATGCATATCATCTCTTTAATAAACTAACCTTATATTATCCTAATCAAGAATATCATCTCCTAAACGAACAAAATGGAAAAGGAATCCAAGTGTTAAAACATGGACAAGTAAATATCCAAAATACTGTTGGCCGCCAACGGGGGAGACCCGTCTCCATTGTGGTTGTCTTTGTGGGTTTTCTTGAAGATGTTGTCTAGGCTCCCTATTCTCAAAACATGGTGGTGGTGGTTCCATGATGGGCGGGTCTAAAATTAATGAAATTCTTTGTGACCTCTTTAAAGTTCGGAATGTTTTTTCAATGTCCGGGTCAAATTCGAACAATTCCCCACGTGGTATTCTTGGCATACACCACCTCCTAATTGAAATCCAAAAGGTGTTAGAAAAATCAAATCTTTTAAAATACTTTTAAAAACTTTTAGCGAACCAGTCCCCGACAACGGCGCCAAAAACTTGATACAGATGTTTGCACACCTCTAAGACATGTGATAATTGAATCTCAAAGCAAGTATACAATGGGATCCAATATCGTCTTTTCAAGTAATACAATGGTAAAATACCGAATATCGTTCCCCAGAGATTGGTGTAAAAGTATAATAAAAGTGTAGTAAAAGAAGAGATTTCAGATGGCGATTTTGAAGACTTTGTTTGAGTTGGTTAACAGTGATATGATTAACAAGATATATAAAGATAGTATGGGTGCAAGACTTAAAGTGAGAAGTAAACACAAATTCTGGAGGTCAATGCTATAGGGATGTTATAGCAAAAGTTCAACAACAACAGGTTCTACCATGTACTTTAAAGAGTATACTTCCGGATATCTACCATTGCACTTGTGTTTAGCCTTCAATCAACATATGCCTATGCAAATGTCCGGACCAGTGTGAGTGTCAAATGGTTTCTTTAAAGTATATGGATAAATAAATACCTTTGTTTAATAACCCTTCCGAGTCGATTCCCATATCATTCAAGTTGACGTGTTCTTAGTGGCTCATTCTTGAGTCCACTACACTTTAACACTTTGTCTAGTGATCAACCCGTCAAGAATCAATCGGTTTGAAAAACATAGATAACAACTTCCCTTGCTAGCAACCCTTCCAAGTATACTTCCCGTATCATTCAAACTGACGTGCTTATTCATGGCTTATTCCTAAGTCCATGGCACTTTAACACTTTAAGAAGTGATCAATCCGTCAAGAAGTGTCTTAGATTTTATAAAACTTAAAATGACATAGTGGAACAATGTTATTGAAGAACAAAGTCCTAGTTTTTGGTTTACAACCCCCTTTTTCGTCTCACACCCAAACTATAAAATTAGCTACTCATTACGTAATATAAATTGCAAGAAACGTAAATGACATAAAGTAAAGACATAATGTAAATGATGTAATATAAATGACAAAAATTAAATGACGGAAATGTAAAGTACATAATGTAAGACAAGCAATAAAGGAATGTAAAGACAAGCAATGCTATAGCAACTAATAGTGAAGAACAAAAATTCTAAAAGTTTAAAGACTTAATATTAAAAGTTCTAGAGAGAAAGAGAGTCACAAATCAGTTCTACCACTGATGGATTACATATCAAAACACAAAGCCATTAACTCCTATTTATACTAAAGAATGATGGCAATTCTTGTAAATAAAAAGCTTAAATAATAATAAAAGGTACACCAACTAAAGTGTTTCTCCATAAATATGTCCAAATGATGTCATCAACCTTCTTACTCCAGCTAACTATTCTTTCTACTATTATCAAAAAGATCTGGAGGGACCAAAGATCTGGATTGCAAAATTTATAAAAAATATCTTCATTGCTCCTTCCAGAAACAGCCCTGAATGTTGCAACATCAATTTGGCATCAACATAATAAACAAATTTTTAGTTGGTTTTCACAAAATAACAAAATATAGGCAAATCATAAACTTAGTTCCATGAATAAGAAAAAGTGAAAAATAAGATAAGAAAATGACTCAATTGTTGGGATAAAAAAGAAATTAAAATCCTAAAAGATAAGAAAAAGTGCACTATGCATTGAATTCTCAATGCATATCACAACCCCAAACTTAAAGTTTTGCTTGTCCTCAAGCGGCCACTAGTACAAAAATGACTTTTTGCCACGGTTTTGTAAATATAGGTTAGCCACTATCGGATTTAGAACCGTGGCTAAAAATTATAAATAATATTATAGTGTTGTTTTATCCATGGTTAAACTGAGTAACTGTGGCTATCGTCAAACATGTCCAAACATAAAGTCATGGTTTGGAAAAGAAAAAAAAACGTGACTAAATGGTTCCTTATGGCCACAATTTTTTTTAATGTAGCTAGTAATATTCAAAAATCATGGCCATAAACAAATAAGTAGTCACACTTTTCGTCTAAACTGTGACTTTATGTTGTGACGGTTATTTTCCGTGACCATAGACAAACATATGGCCACATGACGCCAATTTCCTGTGACCAAAATCAAAATATATATAACCATGAAAATCTTT
Source organism: Arctium lappa (assembly GCA_023525745.1). Taxonomy (NCBI): domain Eukaryota; kingdom Viridiplantae; phylum Streptophyta; class Magnoliopsida; order Asterales; family Asteraceae; genus Arctium; species Arctium lappa. The sequence continues at coordinate 44,638,673 of CM042063.1, forward strand.
TAAACATGGCCAAAAGCCTCCGGTGTTTATGGTCACAGTTTTACTTATTTTGTGTGACCAAAAGATAACCAATTGTCATAGTTTTAATAATTATGTATAACTATAGGTCATGATTTGGCAACGGTTAATATGACATTTGTTTGGCTATAAGTATACCTATGGACACAGTTAAAACAAATCAATGTGGCTAAAAGCTAGCCAATAACCACGTTTCTAACAATTCAGTTTGTGTAGCTAATAACTAGTTTATGGCCATGATTTTTATAATTTTACGTGACTAAAAGGTAACCAATAGCCACAGTTGTAAAATTCAAGCGTAACTATATGTCATGAACTGACCACGATCTTTTATTATTTTGTATGACCAAAAGATAACCGGGTAAGGGTAATTAAGGGGTAACCACATAAGTGATAAGTGTAACTATATGCCATGATTTAGTCAAGGTTAATATGGACTTTGTGTGGCCATAACTATGGTTAAGATCATTGTTAAAATAAATCCATGTGGCTAAAATGTACCATTGGTCACGATTTTAACAACTCTTTGTAGCTATTAAGTACTTAATGGCCATGTTTTTTAATTATTTTTGCGTGAACAAAGGATAATCCATAGTCATAATTCTAAAACTTAAAGAATAACAATGTCATCATTTGGCCAGACTTAGTGTGAAATATGTGTGGCTATAAGTATATTTAAGGCTGTGAATAAACTAAAATAATAAGTTAATGTGGTTAAAAGGTAACAGTCATGGTTTTAACTATTTTATAATCTCAAATCGATGATGGCAAAAGTCCATTTTATGTCAAAGCACATATAATTACTCACAAGGAAAAAAAAGAAACTAGTTTATTTCTGTGGGGGGGGGGGGAAATGAGAGAGAGCTGGAGAGAGAGTGTTAGGGCGAGTGGCCGGTCTCTGGCCGGAGAGTATGAGAACGATAGAGTCTGGGTAAGGGTAGGTAGAGTCGGGAGAGAGGGTCAGTCTAGTCGGGAGAGAACCGGGGTAGGCAGAAGCGAGAACTTTGTTAAAGCGATACCCAACTCTAGGCTTTGTCAAAGTAGGAACAATAGCCAGAATATGACATCGTATCTATTCTTTAACTTCCCAGATCAATGGAAGGTCCCCCATCTGTGGAGAGCCTTCAAACTCTACGGGAATGTCGGGGATGTTTACTTGGCAAGAAGTCGAACGAGAAGCGGGAAGCGTTTCGGCATTGTGCGCTTTAAAAATGTTAGTAATGCAAGGATGTTGGAAATGAAGCTTAATGAAATGTGGATAGGGACATATAAAATAAGGGCATTTTTAGCGTCAAACAATATTGGAAAAGAAGGAAAGGATGTTGCCATTAGCAAACCGAGAACGGGAGAGGGTGTTCACAAAAGAAGATTGAAAATAGAAGGTACGTTGGACCACAGATCTTACTGTGAAGTCGTAAAAGAGGAGGAGGTAGAAAGGAACAGAGAGGAAAGAGGAGATAAAACGGTCCTAAAGGAAAATCTTGGGTCGTGGCAGATCGAGAAAGAAGCAAGAGACCGGCTGGCATTTAGTGTAGTCGGGAAGGTATCAACGATCGAAAACATAGAAGCAGTACAACGGGTATGTAAGTCGGAGAACTTATCGGAGTGCTCGTTTAAACATCTAGGGGGAAGGAACATACTAATTAAGTTTGACAGTGAAAAAACCATGACAAATATATTAAGGAATAAGATGCATGGGTTACATTACTGGATAAACGACATGAGGCGATGGATGGAAGGCTTTTGCGCTTTGGAAAGGATCACATGGTTGAGGGTATTTTGGGTCCCGTTGCATGCATGGAAAAAAGGAAATTTTCTTCGATATCGCGAACAATTGGGGATACTCGATAAAGGGAGTAAATTGTGATTGGGGTGATAGTACTAGTATGGAGTACGCAAAGATCATGGTTGAGACGACAATACGGTCCAAAATAGACGAGCTCTGTAGTATAAAAGTGGGTAGCCTCTTCTATCGAGTGAGAGTGGTAGAGGAAGGAATTGGGACGGTGTTGATTCCGACATTGGCAGAGAACGAAAGCGATGATGACGTGATAGGAAGCTCCAACGAATCGGATAGGATGACGGAGGAAAGCGAAGAGGAAGATTGGGTAGTGGAAGAAAGTGTCCTTCAAAATCGGTTAGCGGGTGAGGAAGTCACGACGAAAAGGGGGGTTATAGAAAAGTCGAAGACAGATGAAATAGAAAGTATCGATAACGGAAAACGCAAGGAAGACTCTCCGGGGGGAATCAATACCGGAATAATCTCGCCGGCACCGGAAAAAATCCTTGGAGGAGGTGAGAAGACCACGTCTGAAAACAGACCAAGTCCCGAGGGAAAAAATGATGATATATGGAAGAAAGTAGAAAGCCTATGCAACAAAGAAGAGGTAAAATGGTGTGTGTTCAGCGATTTCAACGAAGTTAGGGGGAATCACGAGAGATTAAATTTGATCACAAATGATAAAGGGTCGGAGGAATTCAATAACTTCATAAGAAGAAGCAGACTGGTGGAAATTGGGATGGAAGGACAAAAATTTACGCGGGTTAGTGACGACGGGTCAAAATACAGTAAGCTGGACAGATTTCTCGTGTCTTACGAGTTTTGTGAGGCATGGAGGAATTTGGGGGTCAAGGCTTTGGAAAGGAAATGGTCGGATCATTGCCCAATTATGTTACGAGAAGCAAAATTTGACTACGGCCCGAAGCCGTTCAAGATATTCGATACTTGGCTTTGTGGGGAAGGGGTTGAGGATGAGGTTAGAAAGGAATGGATCAAGGAGGTTAACTCAAGTAAAATTGATTGTATCTTGAGAGATAAACTAAAAAACGTAAAAATCATGTTAAAAAGGAGAAGTGAGGAAAAATTCAAGAATCTAAATAAGACGTTGGAAGAAAATAAAGAGAAGGCTTTGAAGCTGGAAAGTGAAGCCGGGGTGAGATTCTTGGATGAAAGGGACCGGGAGAATTGGGTAGAAGCAAGACGAAAGTGGTTAGAGGCAGAAAAATCCAAAATAGAAATTGATAACCAAAAAGCTAAGATAAAATGGTTGGAAGAGGGAGATGAAAACTCTGATATTTTTCATGCGATAATAAGAAAGAGGGAAAGGAAAAATGGTATTCATGGAATGAGCATTAACGGGGAATGGTCGGAAGATCCAAAACAAGTAAAGGAATTCGTGTGGGAATTCTTTAAAAGAAAATTCTCCTCGTCGCAAAGGAAAGTTCCACAACTTCAAAGTAATAAACTAAAGAAAATATCGAGGGAGGAAGCGGATAGTATCGAGCAACCATTTAAGGAGGAAGAATTTTGGGGAGCGATTAAAGCGTGTGGAAGCTTCAAATCTCCGGGACCGGACGGAATGTCTTTCACCTTCATCAAAAAGTTTTGGAATATCATAAAAGTCGATCTTCTAAGAGCTCTAGACCATTTCTGGGAGGGAGAAAAAATAAGTGGAGGGTGTAACGCCTCTTTCATCACCCTTATTCCAAAGAATGACAATCCGTTGGGTCTAAACGAATATAGGTCGGTTGGCTTGATTGGGGCGTATTATAAAATTCTTGCAAAAGTGTTGACGGAAAGAATGAAGAGAATTATGGGCAAAATAGTCGAGGAATCTCAAGCAGCCTTTATAAAAGGTATAAATATTTTAGACGGAGTATTGGTGGCAAATGAAGTTGTGGAGTTCGTTAGAAAGTCAAAAAAGAAGGGTCTAATTTTTAAAGTGGATTTTGAGAAAGCATATGATAATGTGGAGTGGTCGTTTCTTCTCAAGACTATGTCCTCGATGGGTTTCGGAGAAAAATGGTGTAATTGGATCAAGTCATGCTTGGAGTCCGCAACGGTGTCGGTATTGGTAAATGGGTCTCCCACAAAAGAGTTCAAAATGGAGAAAAGGCTTAGACAAGGCGATCCACTTGCTCCGTTTCTATTCCTAGTGGTGGTCGAAGGTCTAAATGTGATGATGTTGGAAGCGAAAGAAAATGGTGTGTTTGAAGGATTGAAGATTGGTAAAGAGCAAATAGAGTTGACACACCTATAATATGCCGACGATGTTATTTTCTTCGGTAAATGGGATGCAAAGAATCTTAGAAATCTTACGAAAATTATTGAGTGTTTCCATGCGGTTTCGGGGTTAAAGATAAATATCGGAAAGAGCAAGCTCTTTGGTTTGGGAGTAGGTCTAGAGGAGATTCAAGATTGGTCAAGAGGTTTGGGATGCGGTTATGGTGAATTACCATTCTCCTATCTTGGTCTTCCGGTAGGTTGCAACATGAGCAAAATTGATAGTTGGAAGGTCGCGATAAAAAAGGTTCAAAATAAACTAGCTCATTGGAAGCTAAAATTGATCTCTTACGGCGGAAGACTTACGTTGGTAAAGTCGGTTTTGGGTAGTATCGCTTTATATTATTTCTCGCTTTTTAGAGCCCCAAGAGGTGTGATTAGTGAGCTAGAGAGGTTGAGAGCTCAATTCTTTTGGGGTGGGGGAAAGGGTCCAGGGACAAAGAGAGGGGTGGCTTGGGTGAAATGGGATCGAGTGGTGAGAAGTCTCGAGAGAGGTGGTCTAGGTGTAGGAAGTCTTCAATCGTGTAATTGGGGGATCTTGGGGAAATGGTGGTGGAGGTTCGGTGTGGAGAAGGAGGCATTATGGGTAAAGGTTATAAAGAGCATATATGCGAGGGAGGGGAGTTTAGGATTGGAGGGGAACAACATGGCGAGGGGAGGCCGATCGGTATGGAGCAACATAATCAAAGTTGGTCAAGATCTAGAAAAGATGGGTATAAACTTCGGTTCGTCGTTTGGGATAGATGTGGGAAGGGGGATGAAACGGGATTTTGGATGGATAGATGGGTTGGGGCCGAGAAGTTGGGTGAGAGATTTAAAAGACTTTTCCTTCTTGAATCAAATAAAGAAGGGACGATAGCCGATAAGGGGGAGTGGGTAGAAGGTAGATGGGTTTGGAAATGGAGTTGGAGAAGAGAGCCGAGGGGTAGAGAGAGGGGCGAATTGGAGAGCCTAAAGGAGATCATCCAAGGGTGGGAGCCGAAGAATGAAGTTCGGGATAAAATGAAATGGGTAGAGGGAGAGGGAGAGGATGGGGATTTTTCGGTACAAAGGTTGAAAGAGTTGATAGAGGAAAGGGTGGCGAGTATTGGGGGAAACTATGAGGAAACTACTTGGTCCAAAGTAGTACCAAAGAAGGTTTGTATCTTCACGTGGAAAGCTAAACAAGGGAGATTGCCATGTCGGGTAATCCTTGATAAAATGGGAGTGGACGTAGAATCGACGCTTTGTCCGAGATGTGGGTTAGAAGTGGAATCGGTTGATCATACACTTATTAAGTGTAGGGAGGTCATACCGATTTGGCAAAAGGTGTTTAGATGGTGGAATCACGTGGAAGAAAACATCAACTCGCTGCAGGATCTTTTGGACGTTAACTTTTCTGTGACAGGTTCGTTCTCGCAGCCTAAGTTTTGGTAGGAAACAATTTCGAGCATCCTCTATTTAGTATGGTCACATCGTAATCAAGTGGTTTATAAAAATGAGAAAATCAAGTTGGTGGATCGATTCTTTAAAGTGCAACGTCGATGTTTCGAATGGATCTCAAGCAAGATGAAAGGGCGTAAGATCGGTTGGTCGGAGTGGCTCTCCAATCCAAGTGAGGCGCTGTAATCAAGCTTCGGTGAACTGTCGAAGATTGGAGGCAGTTAAGGAGTGTGCAGATCGGCTCGAGCGCGGTGAATCGCCACAGGTACCGGGGTTGTCTTGTGGTTATGGTTGGATGTAGTATCTTCTGTTTCGAGAGGTTTCGGTTCGGACAAGTGCTGTGGGTTTTCTAATCTAAGAATGTTCGGTTCGTTAGGGGGTTGGGGCTGTGGATTATCGCTGATATGCAACTGGTTATGGAGTAGTTTGTTGTAATTTGGTTTCCTCTTGTTTTTGTGGGTTTTTGTACTGTACTGTTGTGTTTGAAAATGTGGTAGGCGACATGATGGTGCTTGGCAATGGGAGTGTTTGTTGCTTGTAAACAATTCTATTGGCCATTGTATTGTAAGTGTTGGGTTTATAAATATATAATTGCTTTTCAAAAGAAAAAGAATTGAGAAAAAAGAAGGGGCAAATAATGACACAATTTTATATTGAAAAATTTGCGGGATTTTCAATAAGTTTTTAACTTTTATTTTGTTTAATTATATTATTTACATATTATCATTAACTAGAAGCGTACTCGCGCAATGCAGTGAGATACATCACGATTTTAATGTTTATTTTTATTTTTTGTTTTTTATTGATTTACAGTACGATTTTGGATGATTTTTATATATAAATTTGTTTAATTTAGGCTTAACAATATAATGTTTTTTATATAAAAAAAATTAAGTAGTTTGTTAAAATTCATTAATTATCTTATATATTTTAAATTTTTTATATTTAAATTGAGATGTTTATCCTGTTTTGATTATGTTTATCAGAATTCAAATTTCATAATTTTAGGATTTGGGGATTAGAGATAAGGATTTTGGGGGATAAGGATGAAATTTATTAATTATGGTTAAAAGTATTACAGGTAGTACATTAGACTTTAGTAGTTATTTTTAAGAGATTTTAAGTAGATAGTTTTAAATTATAATACATAAAGCTTAGTGAGTTGTAATTAAGAGTTTTTTATGTCATCTTTATAATATAGTATAGATTATGGGTTTTTCCTCTTGTAGGTAATATGATTATAATATAATCTATATCTATACTATATTATAAAACACGGATAAAAAACTCTTAAATACAAATTATTAGGCACAAGGTACCATCATTTTATTCAAGATTTTAAAAATCTCTTAATTTACAAGTTTCAAAGCACAAGATACATATTACTACTACAGACTTCTAACACCCATCAATTTGGTATGTGCAGGACATTCCTTTTATGCATATCTTTCCATGTATCACTATTAATTAATATATTATATTACTATAAATTTGTTTTAAATATATTATTAAATATGTAATTGGTTATTTTTTCTAGATGTCATTAAAATATATAAGATAATTATTGAATTCTAACAAAATACTTAATTTTTTTTATATAAAAAACATTATATTATTAAGCCTGAATTAAACAAATTTATAAAAAAAACATTATCACTTTCTCAAAACCATCCAAGATCGTACTGTAAATCAACAAAAAAACAAAAAATAAAATGAAACATTAAAATCGTGATGTATCTCGCTGCATTGCGCGAGTACGCTTCTAGTTATATTATAAAAATGACATAAAAAAACTCTTAATTACAACATTTTAAGCACAAGGTACAACTAATTAAAGTCAATTATTTAATTTACAATTTCTTAATATTTTGGTATAATCTTTCCAAGCAAAGTTTATCACATAATCATCTATTTGTGGAATGGATACTCATTTATTAATATAAATATTTATTTTTTTGGTGAAAGATTTTATAAAGGGTAATTAATTAAAATAGCCATTTCAAAAAATTGGGTTTATCTTCTAGCCATTCTCTCCCTTAATTTATTAAAATAGCCACTATGTTCGTGAAAAGGAGTTCGTATATACGAACATCTCCTTTGAACTCATAAACTTGATGCATATTCGTAATATATGTTCGTATATACGAACATAATTTAAAAAGTCACAAAAAAGCATCACTTCGTAAAAAGGTTCGTGGAAAATTGAAAGAGTTAAAAAAAGTTACGTTTTTTGCCCCTGTTCGTGAAATGGTTCGTATCTACAAGCCTGAAAATTACTTTTTTAGCCCATGTTCGTGATCTCATTTAGGAAGACATTTTATGGAAAATTTAAAAAAGTTACAGTTTTGGCCCCTCATCTATGCAAAAGAATTAAAAATGTTACATATTTTGCCCTACTTCGTGACACCTTCGTGATATACGAACAAAATGAAAATTACAATTTTGGCCCCTGTTCTCTTATATAGATATCAATTGCATTTTCAAAAAATAAAAATATTACATTTCCAACACCTGAACTTTGAATTTTTCACAATTTCATCAACTATTCGTAAATACTCGAGCTTTTTTACATGTATCTTCGCAAATTTTCAAGATTTTGTATTTTTCACGTGTTTTTTCCATAATTATTTCGAATGTACACTGTTTTTTTTCAACGACACGAAGTGGGGAAAAATATGTAACATTTTTAATTCTTTTGCATAGATGAGGGGCCAAAATTATAACTTTTTTAAAATTTCCATAAAATGTCTTCCTAGATGAGATCACGAACATGGGCTAAAAAGGTAATTTTCAGGTTTGTATATACAAACCATTTCACGAACAGGGGGCCAAAAACGTAACTTTTTTTAACTCTTTCAATTTTCCACGAACCTTTTTACGAAGTGATGCTTTTTTGTGACTTTTTAAATTATGTTCGTATATACGAACATATATTACGAATATGCATCAAGTTTATGAGTTCAAAGGAGATGTTCGTATATACGAACTCCTTTTCACGAACATAGTGGCTATTTTAATAAATTAAGGGAGAGAATGGCTAGGAGATAAACCCAATTTTTTGAAATGGCTATTTTAATTAATTACCCTTTTATAAAATAGATTTTATATTAACATAATCTATTTTAAATATAGATTTTACATTTAAATCTATATTAATGAGATGTAATATAAAATCTTTTTTCTTCCGTATTTTTTTATATTACATCTCATAATGATTTTTCCATATTTTATTTTATAAAATCTTTTTTCATATTTTATTTTATAAAATCTTTTTAAATAATGAGATGTAATATAAACTATTTTTTCTTCGGTATTTTTTTTGCTAATATAAAATCTATTTTATTTTATAAAGTCTACGCGTATTTTATATTAGCATAATATAAAATCTACACGTATTTTTTTTGCTAATATAAAATCTACATGTATTTTTTTTCACAAGCATTAAAAAAAGAAAAAAAAGAAGGTTGATATGAATTGAAAATAAAAAATAACGAGATATAATAATAAATTATCGTATTCTTTAAAATAAAAATATTCCGCAATATTTTCCAAATTAACCAACTGTAAAGAAAATAAAATAGAAACGATGTAGATATAAAAATATTCTCACATATTTTTAATATATTTACATTTAAATGTAAAATCGAAAATGAAAATAAAAGATTTTAAAATATTCTCTACATTCAGTATAAATATATATAGCTTCTCTATGTATCATTCTAGTACAAGAAGAAGACGAACGGTCGGGTGTCAATGACGGAACCTGCAACTGAACAAAAGGTATTCCACTATATTTTTGTTTCTTTGAAAAACTATTTTTTTTATATTTTATTTTATTTACTGAGGATTTGTTTATATTTTTCAAAACCCACAATCATATTTTTCGAAGTAGGGGAATAAGATATATATACATATCTTTATTTTTATCGACTAATACTATGAGGTCTTGAAGTCAATAGTCAGATAAATTTTCAAGTGGTACTGAGTGAATTTGAATTTATAATTATTTCAATAATAGTGATATGTTGTGAGACATGTCGTTTGAGTTTTAAATAATATAATACAAAACTATTACCAATATTATTGCATAAACTCATAACAACAAACAATTAATAATATATGCAAGTTAACCACTTATGAAAATACATTCGTTTTTCACATTGTATTTCATTAACTGTTAACAGAGAAATTACGTTTCATTTTAACTCAGTTCAATATTCCAACAAAAAAATTATCCTCCCGTGCAATGCACGGACCCAACACTAGTAAACAATAAAATGCTTATATTTTATAATCCATTATTTTTTTTATTAAATTTGATGATATTGTCTAATTTTATATTAATAAGGTTTGAGACTTGTAACGGTTTTTAATATGCTTAGGACAAATCTAATCATTAAAAAAAACAACATTAAAAATGATAAGTTTTTTGAACACAAAAAAAAAAAACACTAAAAACATATTAAATATTATAATAATAATAAAATAATATTACTTAATGTATTAAACTATTAATCTATATATATAATTATAAAAGTTGAATAAAAAAATAATATTTAATTTTAGTGTTCTATTTTATTGACCTCTAAATATATATATATATATATATATATATATATATATATATATAGAGAGAGAGAGAGAGAGAGGCCCATTCATTTGCTAACCACGATATTTGTGTGCTAACCATGCTAACCAATCTCAACCGTAGATTGAGGAGATCAATGGTCCATAATTAATTGATTTTTAATTAAAATAAAATATTCAAAACGGTTTATAAGAATACATTGTATATATGCACAAGGGTATTATAGTAAAAATACAATCCCATTATTTTAGGGAAACACACGCCCTACCATATTAAAATCCCATTTAATTAGGGATTTCATTCTAGAATGAAGAGCAACAAAGAAGCTAAAGTTATTTTCCTCACCGGAGAAATCCACCAATTTCAGGATTCCGTCAAACTCACAGTCGTTGAATATCAACAGTTGTTTTTTGCCTCTCTCGGCCGATGAAGATCTGGAATCGTATATATTATGTTTCCGATGAGGAGGGTGAATTCGATGATCACGCCGGCGGATATGGCGGTTTTTTGGATGTCGGCGAATAGCGCACCGAAGAGGATTTTGGGGAAGATATATCCGGTGCAGGGTGGTGGTGGTGATGGGACGGAGCAGGCAAGGTTGGTGGTGAAGGTGGCGGAGTTTAGTTAGCGGTTTTCCGATTACGGAAGCCATTTCTGGATACCATAAAGGAGGAGCCGGTTCGTTTCAAGTAATGCGAATGAATGAATGTTTTGTTTGCTTCAAAGCGCAGATTAGTAATTTTGTATATATATGATTGATTGCACTAGGTTGAACAAATTAAAGATAATTTTTTTTTTAAAATGAAGTTGTGTTTTTGGTTTTGTTGTTCTATATTTTCGTTTCATATTGATTATTTTGGGATGAAATTATATGAGATTATTTTTATTATGCTCTCTTTTCTTTTTTTGAGAAATCAATCAATATTAAAAAAAACTATTGTTGTTTTCGATTTGGAGAAAACGATTTCAGGAAATCTGTTGTTTTCGATTTCAAGAAATTGTTCTACTCACCTCATCCATGGCGGCATCCAGTGTGAAGATGATGATGGAGGGCATCCACGGATGAGATCCAAGAAAACAAAAAATCGATTCAGATTATCAAACTCTGCTAATCAATAAAATACGAACACCTTTGTGCTTATTCATGTAATTCATGTCATTAATTTGCAATGAACTAATGATCTCTTTGATAGTGCATATGTGCACACTTGCATACAGTGCATATATGCATATGTTTGTTGAAATATTATATGCATATGTGTACATTGGTATCTAATATGCACATGTGCATATTGAGTATATGCATATGTGCATATTGAGCATATGCATATCTACACACTAATATCTAATATGCATATGTGCACATTGAGTATTGTGAATATGTACATGTTGTATATGTGCATATGTGCATATCAACTGATCTATTCTGCATTGGTTGATATACACATTGACATCTAGACATGCATATATGCACACTCAAAATATGGAAATACATTAAATATTAAATATTATATTTAATATTTAGATAACTACCATATTAATAACTTATTTGAAATATGGAAATGCATTAAATATTAAATATTATATTTAATATTTAGATAACTACCATATTAATAAATATTAAATATTATATTTAATATTTAGATAACTACCATATTAATAACTTTTTGAAATATGGAAATACATTAAATATTAAATATTATATTTAATATTTAGATAACTACCATATTAATAACTTTTTGAAATATGGAAATACATTAAATATGCATGAATTATGAAATGACCATATTACCCTTTGATGACATAAACTCTAGGATGATTCTGATTGGTTGAAAATTGGTTAGCACGGTTAGCACCAATGTCATGGTTAGCAAATGAAGGGGACCCTATATATATATATATATATATATATATATATATATATATATATATATATATATATATATATATATATATATATAGGGAGAGGTTCATTTGAGAAATGAGAAATGGTAAATATATGAGAAATAGAGAAGTAATCTTAGCCATTCATCTGGTCAACATTTGCGGCTTTGACCGCGAAATACCGAATAATTCCTTGTGTGGTCTATAGAAGGTAGAGGGGTAATTTCGTAAAATACACGGGATTAGTTCATATATGAATCTGTATGAATCACAAAGATTCGTATATGAATCTGTCAATTAGTTCAACTGATTCATATATGAATCTTTGTGATTCATACAAATTCATATATAAATCACAAAGGTTCATATATGAATTTGTTACTTAGTTCAACTGATTCATATATGAATCACAAAGGTTCATATATGAATCAGTTAAAAGAGTTCAGTTGTGAATTGTACTGGTTCATATATGAACATATAGTTCATATGTGAATTATACATGTTTATATATAAACACAGCCCGTGTGTTTTGTAAAATTTACGAAATTGTCCTTCTATTTTTGGGATAGCCACAACTTTTGACCGGTCAAAGTCGCAACTTTTGACCGGTCAAAGCCGTAATATTTGACTAGTCAAATCCAATCTTGACCATATGAATGGCTAGGATTACTTCTCTATTTCTCATATATTTACCATTTCTCAAATGAACCAAACACTATATATATATATATATATACACACACTTAAGTTCGCGTGAGACCAAACAGTTTCCGTGAGACCGGTGAGACCAAGCTTTAAAGTATGAAACTTCACACCAAAAAACTGTGAATGTAAAAAAAAGCGAACTTTTCATAGGGAAAACACCGTAAATGTTACGTTTACGGAGTTTTTCGCTGTGAATGTTCGTTTTTTTTACCTTCACAGGGTCTTCACTGTGAAGGTTTGGATATACCTCCACAGTCTTTTATCTGTGAAAGTTTGATTTTTTTAACTTGGTTTAGGTTTTTTTATCTTCATAGTGTGATTACATTATGAAGGTTCGAATATTTTTTTACCTTCACAGTGTTTCGGTGTGAAGTTTGATGTTTTAAGGCTTGGTCTCACGTGAACCTGACCCTATATATATAGGGGTGAGTTCAAATGAAAACTCATTTTTCATTGTGTACATGAGGACAAATATTAACCATTGGTCAAAACTTAGAAAACTAATCAATGGTTAATATATAATAAGGTTAATTAGGAAGTGATTAAGGACAAAATTGTAATTTTGAATAAACGTCTATCTTCTTTGACTTTTTATTTTTATTTTTAATTAAAAAAAAATTACCCCCTTAAACTTTAAAATAATTTATCTTAAAAATTACTAATATTTTAATCAAACAAGTTATATCAAAAAAACGAGAATTTCGTGCTCTTCGATATGACATCCATCTCGATATAGTTTTTTTTCTTTTCGTTTTAACCGTTTTTTACGTGAAATTCTATATACGTGTTATATTCATTATGAATATGCATGCACGTCTTCAGGTGTCCACATTCAGTATGAATAACAAAGGTGAACGTTCATTCACTATTCATGATGAATAATACCGTATGCAGGATGAATAATACAATAGTCAGAATTTTTTTCGTTTTAACCGTTTTTTACGTGAAATTCTATATATGTGTTATATTCATTATGAATATGCATGCACGTCCTCGGGTGTCCACATTCATGATGAATAACACATGAATGACTTGTAAATATTGGAGACGTGACACACTCTCTTTTGTTCCCCGATTCACAATAGAAATACTCGATAGGTTCTCGATTCGTCTTGATGGGTGTTAGGTTACGGTGCTGAAGAAACGTGATGCCTTACGACGTTGAAGAAAGTGGTGAAGAAGGTGATGTCAAGTTACATACTTACGGTGTTGAGGCGTTGTACAAACTTGAACGTACATAAATATAACACATATATAGCATTTCACGTAAAAACGGTTAAAACGACAAAAAAAAAAAAAACTATATCGAGATGGATGTCATATCGAAGAGCACGAAATTCTCGTTTTTTTGATGTAACTTGTTTGATTAAAATATTAGTAATTTTTAAGATAATTTATTTTAAACTTATTTGGGTAAATTTTTTTAAATTAAAAATGAAAATAAAAAGTCAATTATGGTAGGCGTGTATTTAAATTTTCTTCCAATTTTACCCCTAATCATTTTAAAATTAAAAACTCTATTTAATATGAATTGTTGGATCAAAAGAGATCGAGTGGCTGAGATTTGTCCTCACGTGCACAATGAAAAATGAGTTTTAATTTGAACTTTCCTCTCTCTCTCTCTCTCTCTCTCTATATATATATATATATATATATATATATATAGGGGCAGGTTCAAACGAGAAGCTAAACATTTTGCGAGAAGGTGAGAAGTGTTTAATCATATATTGTTGGGTTTTAATACAATTTTGTAACCGATAAAACGCAGCGGAAAATTAAAATAATTTTGGTTACAACTAATATAGAAAACTTTTCAGAATAAACCTTAAAACCCAATCAGATCCAATGATGCATTTAATTAAAATAAACCACGCCATAGGGGGTTTAGAGTATGTATCTTTCTAGATCTGACGGGATTAAAACTGAAGCACCAAGAAACCAAAGTAGGTTTCCTCTATCGGTAGTCCACACACGAACACGTTTCCCATTTCCACCGGGTGCTAGCCCAAGAACCCTAGATCTATATGTGTTTTACAGAAAAGAAAAAGTTTATTTTCTGTATTTAACTGAAAGGCTAATTCTAATTTAATCGTCTATCAAATGGTTTAGCCTAACCCCTTATTTATACCAGAAGAATTATAGTTAGACTATAATTCAATTAAGGATTAAATAAGATTTAGTAATTATCTATAATATTCAAATTCAAACTCAAATATATATATATATATATATATATATATATAATTATCCTTTTAAACTTTAAAATATAATTATATAAATATATATAATTATCCTTTTAAACTTTAAAATATAATTATATACTTACAGATAATTCCCCGTAATTAACATAATTACGTTTTCACCCTGTAAATATCATAATTACAGTTTAACACATATTTTCATAAAATTCGGGTTTCTACAAATGGAAACAAACGCATTCTTTGTGTGCGACCCTATAGGTTTACATACTCCTCAGCAGTATGTCTGTGTGACACGTGTCGTGGGCATATAATAACTTACATTCTCCCACTTGCACACGATACACAGTAACACAGACGATGGTAAGCGTCTAGCAACACGTCACCGTCCCCAAGGCTATGTAAATGTGCTTTTACCTTCGAGCAATTTGATTGATCTAATCAATCATATAGTAGAATCATTCATTATCCTTTTGCTTCACGATATTTTATTTTGAACTTAAGGCATAGATCTATCTCATCATTTATAGTTCAAAGATTGTGTTTCTCGATCCCAACATAGTTGATTATACAAGTGTCATTAGTCCAACTAATCCACTTGTTCATGCATGTAAATCATAATATGTAATCGAGGGGCCCAGAAATATCTCTCTCATCTTGAGAGGAGCAAATCCCATATTGCATGTACACGACTAACTACATAATTCATGTTATACCTAATATAGCCCTTATGATTACCCGGTCAAGGGTAACGTTAGACTATATCAAAGTATAACACTCCTTGTGCATTAGATCCCAATGCACATCTCAGGTCTGAGGATAAATAGTGTTATACTATTTCAAGACTCACCTTATGGCGCCGATCTATGAGGTAATCTTGACCGTGGGTCTTGTCCAACGCCTTGTGCTTCGACAAGCGCATGTGACTCTGGTTGCACCTAGTGCACTTCCAACTTGGACTATGGCCAGACTTCACAATAATCTTGATTTATTAGTTATTACTAGTCCCCTAGTAATAAGTAATCAAGGACAGTTTTAAATAATATGATCATCATATTCATTTAAGGATACTTAAACATGCTAATAAAGAACACAGAAATGTTTAATGTATATACCCATACCCAGTATGCTATATCAGATAAAAACATAATTGTTTTAATGTTCCAGAAAGTTTAAAGTTTTACTAAAATTATTATTCAATATAAAAATCCTTAAGCCTATAACATGAACATCATGTTTGTTTTGAGACATAGGCTTGACAAGTAGATTTGTATGTAAGCTCTTATAGCTCATAGTACATCCGTTCAATACATATATCCCTATTACAATTTAAGTCATTACGGCTGGTTTGGAAACTAGCATCTATGCATCCTCAAACACACAGATCTCTTTCCTAACCGCTGTATAGTAAGAACATATCTTTAGTTATCCTTAGATACCTCATAATGTTCTTCATTGTTATACAGTGATCATCACTTAGTTTGACTAATATCTGCTCGTCATACACAGGGTATACGAGACATCCGTTCTTAGTACATTAACATGGCATACATGTTTGAACAGTTGGCTGAAAACACAAGGAACACCCTTTATACGGTTCATGTCCTCTTTAGTGCTAGGACTCTGAGTTATAGTCAGATGTACACTATGTTCTATTGGCAAGTTTCCTTTCTTGGAACCCTTCATCTTGAAGTGTTTCAAGATCTTGTCAATGTATGTACTTTTGCTTAATCTAATTAAGCATTTTGATCTGCTATGAGAGGTATTTATACCAAGGACTTTGTCTCTTCTAGATCCTTCATCACGAAGTACTATCTTAATCCATGATTTTACACCTTCAAGTATTGGGATGTCGTATAGGATCTAGAATACTGTTATGCTCCCACTGACCTTCTTGTATACAAGATTTCAATTACGATATGATTGTTCTAGTCCATAAATGGACTTTTGCAACTTGCACTTTTAGGTTTGATGTTTTAAAGCCTTGTATACGTCCTCGCTCAAAATTCCTTTAAAGGAATGAGGCTTTTGACATCAGTCTTCATGGCATCTTGCCATTTATCAGTAATTCCGATCTTCGGATTATTTTTGTATCTCGTTTAATATATTTAACAGCTTGTTGAAGCTCAAGATCTTGTTAAGTGTCAGTGTCAACCATCGTCCCATCTTTGTGGTTCTTGAATTTCTTCAAGATCTACTGTGTCCCCATTTGAGATTCTTGACAGAAATTTGTTTCTTAAGAATTCATCAGGGTGCGTTAACAAAACTTTTGTTTTCGCTAGACCTGTAGAAATAATATCCAATTGGATATCACATAAAGATGTACTTTTCAGACCTTTGAATCATGCTTTCCAAAAGCTTTATGCTTAGCTTAAGCATTATAACCCCATATTCTCAAATATGATAACTTTGGGATCTTCCCAGTTCATATTAAGAGAGTGATTTTTATTGGTCCTTGTTGGTTGCTACATAAACTAGTATTTGGGCAACTGTTTCTAGGGCATAACCCTAGAAACATTTAGGCAGAGTGGTGAGACTCATCATAGAGTGAACCATGTTCAACATGGTTCTACTTCTCTTCTCGGATACCGTTGTGATGCAGTGTCCCATGAGGAGTTAACTGGGATACAATCCCAAAAATCTCTAGGATGATCTATTGGCTTAGATATTCATGACCTCGATCTAACCGAAGCATCGTTATCCTTTGCTAAGTATACTCACTACTTCTTTCTAAAACTCTTTGAATAATTTCAAAGCTTTTATATTTGCTGTATTAGGTAAACATACCTATGTCTACTGAAGTCATCAGTAGGATGTAAGGGAGTAGTGATGACCGTATCTTGTAACATGACTATAAGTCTAGCATACATCAGTATGGTTAACCCCTTTAAAGGTTTACCCTTTGAAGGCTCTTTTGTCATCTTGACTAACAAGATACACATATATCATATGCATCATCATATGATTCCAACTCTCTGTCCGCCTGGAGTTTGGCTATGTGTTTCTTGTTTAAATGTCACAAATAGATCAGTTTTAATCCTCGCTTAATTCGTTACAATGATTTATAATTACAACTATTAATTTCATAAAACATTTATCAAGATAAAACGAAAATTTATTTCTAAAACATAATATCGGTTTGTTGTAATATAGAAAATGAAACTAAATTCCTAGTAGCACTAGGTACATGAAGACACTTGCTAAGTGTTAATGTAAGACCATCTGGAAAGTTCATATCATATGTCCCTTTGAGCAACAACTATCTTAGCTTCATTTGGTCTGGTTTCATCTTCTCTTCACTTCTTATTTCCTGAAAAAGTAGTACTAATATGAGTATCATACTCAATATGTAACACTTAGTCAGAAGTGAATTAAATCAAAATGGTAAACATACCTGAAGGTCCGGCTCTGTTAGCCTTTTGCTTCTTGATTTCTGCCAATCAGGCTGGACAAGTTCTCATTTGGTGCCCATGGTGAAAACAATTATACCATACTGCAACCTCAGGAATTTCTCCTCTGCCCTTATTTATGCTGGAGCTTCCAACATGTGTTTTACCCTTGGTTATCTCCCCCTTTTTCTTGATTATCCCACTGTCAGGTTTGATCATCAAAGCCTGTTTTGGTTTGGTTAAACCCAACTTGGATTTCATATCCCTCTCAGTAGTTTTAAATAAGCTGTAAAGCTCTGTGAGAGTTTTATTCAAACCTTTCATATTATAGTCCTTAATGAACTGCTTATATGTTTTGGGTAGGGAGTTGAGAACCATATCGATTTCCAACTCTTGACCCAGTGGGGAACCAAGACGGGTCTGTTGATCAAAGTATCCTTTCATTTTCAAAATGTGGGTACTAACTGACGAACGTTCAGTCATTTTACAAGCAACCAATGCTTTAACTGTATTAAATCTCTCCTGCTTTATTTGTAACCGAAACATAGACTTCAGTGAAGATATCATATCCCAAGCAGTCATGTTTTTATGATCTCGTAATAATTCGGGAGTCATGGTGGAAAACATTAGGCAACCAACAATCAGAGAGTCATTTTGGTACTTATCATAAGCAGTTCTGACTTCTGTTGGAGCATTTCTGACAGGAGCATTTGGAGGGGGGGTTTCAAGAACGTAGAACTTCTTTTCATGCCTAAGGACTGCCCTTAGGAATCGAAACCATTCGATGAAGTTCGTTATGTCCAATTTTTCCTTATCTAGGATTGACCGTAGTGTGAATTGGGATAAGTTGTTTGAGTTTGAATATGAGGTAGACATCTACAAAAACATGATTTAATTTTAGTAACTTTAATGTCTCAAATAAATAGATTAACCTTTCAAAAATCATTTGATTTGAGCTAAGATCCATATTTCACCTACTTCCATAAATGGCCAAGCAACTGTCTATGGAATTAAGCTATTTAGGTAGGCATCATCCAATTATGTTCAACATAACCCTTAGATGTCGTGGGATCCTATTCAATATATCATATATTGAAATTGGCATGTTTAATCCCACTTCAACGCCTTGAAAATACTCATAAATGGCCAAGCAACTGTCTATGATATTCTCAAGTAAACAAACCATACTAAGGTATCGTGATCCCACCTAAATACTAGACTTAGGGTTTACTGGGACCAGTCGTCCAAAATACGACTATTTAAGTGAATGGCTAAGCAACTGTCCACTTAAATCTCGTTAATTTGGCTCCTTATCTTACACTACATTCAACCGGCATGTTTGGCTGAGCACTGACCATACCGGGATCCTGTATGCTTGACAAGTACCTTAAATGGGTGGCGTTTAGTATACGTTTTGTAAAAGGTTGAATTTTAGAAAACATTCTAATTCTCTTTTTAAAACGTTTGACTTTATCTGTAAAATATTGTTTTAAAAGTTTATGTTATTAAATCGGTTTGAATTTGATAAACATATCAATTATAAAATATCATATTTTATTTACCGATTTAAAATTTTGTTGTGATTGATTTTATTTTTGAAACGTTTGCAGTTGTCATAACAATAATAAAACAATAAATAAAAGCAAACACAAAATAAATAATCACAACAATAATATATGGATTTGCCCCTAATGTGATGTTGTGAGCCAACACAACAGCCACAGTCAATTCTAAGAACATCTTCAAGCTCCCACTAGCTTCGCCATCTTGGTGAACTCAAGAGACTCCGTCTCGATCTTTTGAAACTCCGTCTCGGTTTGATTTACAATTTTAAAATAGAAAGATAACATATCTATACTATTTACATTTGTCCCTATCTAGGAAATTTTAAAATTACAACCCTTGCAATTAATACATTTTAATTTTCCATATACAAAATAAATCAACCACAGGTCTTTGGGGCAAACCATATATTATCTTATTTTAAACATAAAATAAATAGAAATTTGGCCGAAATTAATTAACATAATTAAAAGGCCAAAATAATTGGAACAAATCATTATATGGCAAAATAAAGTTAATTGACCCATTTTAATTGTAGTTAACAAACCACAACCCAAAACCCCTTTCTGAACCTAAGCCCAAAACGAAAACGTAGGATAACAACCCAAAACAAATTGTTTAGAGAAATATTCAGAATAATATTTGGGCCTACTAGCCCGAGCCCAATTCCCAAACACACGGTACAAAACGTAACGACATTGGACCTTTAGAGCCGATAGTTTAAGGTATAAGTCTGATATGCATTGAGAAATCAATGCATTTTCACTCTTTTTCTCTCTTTTAGGATAGTTGTTTTATTTTCAAATCCCTAATTTGAGTCTTTTGTATATGTTATTTTCCATATTTCTTTATGAGGCTTAATGTGGTAGTGAAACTTATCTTTAGGTTAAATAGTAGCTCATTTTGTGTTTAAATGTTTAAATCTTGCAGCAGTTAGTCACAACATTCTCACAACATTGGATGGCAGCAGACTTTTGGATGGGCTTCATGGATCCAGCTGTCATGGTTGTTGGGCCAGACTTTTGTTAAAGATGTGGGCTACTGATTTTTGAAGAAATCATCAGATTTGCTTTCAGGAAAATGTCACAAACATTTTATTAATTCTAGTTTTGTCTTTTGTGAAATCTTGGGCCCCAAGTTGGTCTTTGCCCAATGGTTATTACCCAACTTCTTTTGCATAAATAGGTGGGTTTAGGTGTTTGTTTAGTAGGCAAGTAAGTAATCTCAAGTAGTGATTATTCTCTCAAACTTAGCAAGTACTCTAAAGTTCCAAGTAGCTAAAAGCTTTTAGCTCTCAAGACCCAATCGGTTTCATAAACCGATTGTTACATTTTCGTAATCATTTTAATATAAGTCTCGTATTTACTTTATTTCTTGCTTTCTTGTATTTATTTATTTATTTATTTACGCTTATCACATTTACATTCCGTAATTTATTATTGTCATTTACTTTACGCAATTTACTTTATGTCTTTAATTTCCGCTCTTTATATTTCTTGCAATTTAATTTCCGTCATGAGTAGCTAATTTCATTAGCTTGGGTGTGAGGCAAATGGTGAGTTTTTAAATCAAAAGAAAGTGGACATCGTTTCTCAATAACGATGTTCCACCATTTCATTCTAAGTTTTATAAATCCAAACGCACTTCTTGACGAATTGATCACTTTGAAAGTGGTAAAGTGTAGTGGACTCAGAGATGGGCCACATTAATTGTAACATCCCGCCTGCCTCGACAACAATATTGTCCGCTTTGCCCCTGGATTTAACCAACGTGTAGCACACGGATTTGTTTCTGGCGACCTGGTGAGAAACTTCCCAGGGGGTCACCCATCCTGGGACTACTCCCACCCAAGCACGCTTAACCTCAGAGTTCCCAGAACCTGACGTGTTTGTGGCCCCAAAACGCGTTGTTGTTAGGAAGGCTAAGATATTACTTATAACACCCAGCATCACTCCTGTCCACGGCCGATATGGGATATGCCTAAGGTGTTACATTAATACACGTTAATTCGAATGACATAGGAAGTATACTTGGAAAAGTTTCTTACCAAGAAATTTGGCAACTATGTTTTTCTAATCGATATATTCTCGACGAGTTGATCACGAGTCAAAGTGTTAAAGTGTAGTGGACTCAGAGATGAGTCAATTGGAACACGTCAACTTGAATGATATGGGAATTAACTCGAGAGAGTGATTTTTAATAAACTTGTTTATTTATCCATATACTTTGAGAGCATCGTTCGACACTATCACTGGTTCTAATACCGCACAGAGATGTGCCTGTTGAAGCTAAATCCAAGTGTTACGGCTGAATCCGAGAGGATCGTTCTTAAAGTAGGTGGTGGAACTAGTTGCTGAGAGACGCAATGCTGTAGCATCCCTACAGCATTGGTCCACAGAAACTTGTATTTGATACTCACCACAAGTCTTACACCCTTGCTATCTTTATTCTCTGTTATCTTAATTTAACTACAAACCAAACCAAACAAAGTCTTCAAATTCGCCATCTGAAATCATCTCTTTAATTACACTTTTATTGCACTTTTACAACAATCTCTGTGGGACGATATTCGGTATTTTACCACTTTATTACTTGAGAGACGATATTGGGTCTCATTGTATACTTGCTTTGAGATTCAATTAGCACACGTCTATAGGTGTATTCCACGCACTATCAAGTTTTTGGCCCCGTTGCCGGGGATTGGTTTTCTAAAAGTCTGTAAAAGTTTTTTCAAAGATTTGATTTTTCTAACACTGTTTGAATCACCTTCTCTTGGTGTATGCCAAGAATACCGCGTGGGGAGTTATTTGAGTTCGACCCGGACATAGAACGAACATTCCGTAATAGAAGAAGGACTCAGAGAATTGCATTGATCATAGAACCTTCAATCATGGAACCACCCCCGCCAGGTTTTGAGAATAGGATGCCTAGACTAGAAAATCCACCAAGACAACAACCGACTTTTCATGATGCACCACCCATTTTCGGAAATCCACCCGAAATCCCTTTTCAACAAATGCCAAATCAAGGGAACAATAATCATAACCATAACCGAAATCAACATCCTAATGATGACGATACAGAATCTAATGGTCACAATGACAATAGGGATGATGCTCCGAACATAATTAATCTTGCGAATTCCAAAAAGGGAAAGATTATGGACTATGCTATTCCCGATTTTGAGCAATTAAATTCAGGGATAGTTAGGCCCCATATTCAAGCCCTCCATTTTGAGCTAAAACCTATCATGTTCCACATGTTACAAACCAATGGACAATTTTCCGGAATGCCATCGGAGGATCCTCACTCTCTTTTAAAATCTTTTATGGAGATCACCGATGCATTCTTGATCCCTGGGGTATCTAACGATGCCATGAGACTCACGTTATTTCCATTCTCTCTAAGGGATCGGGCAAAGTCATGGTTTAATTCATTAGCACCTGGTTCTGTACCATCATGGAACAATATGGCTGAAAAGTTTTTGCGAAAGTATTTTCCACCTACCCGTAATGCTAAGTCCAGAGTCGAAATTTGCATGTTTAAACAAATGGACGATGAAGCAATTCCCGATGCTTGGGAAAGGTTTAAGGAGTTGTTAAGAAAATGCCCTCACCATGGCATTCCTTGTTGTATTCAACTCGAGACATTTTACAATGGGTTAACCCCCATGGAAAAACAAATGCTCGACGCGACATCAGGAGGGGCCTTTACAGCCAATACCTATAATGACGGGTATGAAATTCTTGAAAAGATTTTAACAAACAATGGACATTGGGCTGATCCACATGCTCAACCTCAAAAGAAAACTATTGGGATTCATGATGTCGATGCATATACTGCATTAACAACACAGCTTGCTTCCATGGCCACAATGCTTAAAAACTTATCTTCAAACCAAGGAATGCAACCAATTGCTGCTACATCTACTCAGTCAGTCCTTTCTGTACAATGTGTTTGTTGTGGTGGGGAACACTCTTATGAACATTGCCCTCAAAATTCTGAATCAGTGAATTATGTTCAAAATATATCTGCTCCCTACGGCAACACTTACAATGCAAGTTGGAGACAACAACCAAACTTTTCTTGGAACAGTCCATGTTTAACTCCGCCTGCACAAAAACCACAGGGAACTTCTAATTTTCAAACACAACATCACGCTAGTAGTTCTCAGCATCATCAAAACCAAGGTTCACAACATCATCAGAACCAAAGTTCACAGTATCATCAGAATCACAATTTTCAAAATAACCAACCGCCTTTTCAAAACAAACAACATGCACAAACTGAATCATCATCTTTCTTGGAAGCTATGATGAGGGGTTTCATGACCCAAACTCAGACTGCACTCCGGAACCTAGAGACTCAAGTCAGTCAAATTGCTCAGAATCAGAACAATAGGGCTGCAGGCACTTCACCCAGTAACACAGAGGTCCCAAAAGCCCCAGGAAAAGAACATGTGAAGGTTGTGACCCTTAGAAGTGGTAAAGAACTAACGAAAAAAGTGCTGCAAGAATTTGGACCAATGACCAAATCAGATTTTGAAAAAACCATAAGGTCAGAATACAAAGCCACGTCATTACCCCCTGTTGATGAAATACCAACCAAGCTTCTCGGAGACCAAGAGTCTAAGGAAACCAACCCTATCCCTCAAAGGTTTGACTACCTATTCCCAGAAGAAACTCTTAATAAAAAGACAGTGGAAAGTGATGTTCCAACCACAACACAAGAGAGTGCACCTAAAGGCATAAAGGACCCATCTTGCTCAACACATTCAAACAAAGTTGTCATAAAACCAGTTCCTCCCTATGTACCTTTTCCCCAAAGGTTAAGGAATCAAAAGGAAGATTTGCAATTTAAAAAATTCTTGGATGTGTTTAAAGAGTTGCATATCAACATACCTCTTGTTGAAGCAATTGAGCAGATGCCCAGTTATGCCAAATTTCTCAAAGACATCCTAAGTAAGAAAAAGAAGTTAACTGAATATGAGTCTGTTGCCCTTACTGAAGGATGTAGTGCCCTATTGACCAACAGAATACCCCCTAAGCTAAAAGACCCAGGGAGTTTCACCATTCCCTGTTCAATAGGTGGGAAGGAAGTTGGAAAAGCCTTGTGTGATTTAGGAGCCAGTATCAATCTCATGCCATTGTCTGTCTTTAATAATTTAGGAATAGGAGAAGCCAGACCCACCACAGTCACTCTCCAATTGGCTGATAAGACTATTGCCTACCCAAAGGGCAAAATTGAGGACGTCTTAGTTCAAGTTGACAAGTTCATCTTTCCGGCATATTTTATTATCTTGGAATTTGAGGATGATAAAGATATTCCCATTCTTTTGGGAAGACCCTTTCTAGCCACCGGAAGAACTTTGATAGACGTCCAAAAGGGAGAGTTGACCATGAGACTTCAAGACCAAAAAGTCACATTTAATGTTTTTAATTCCTTGAAGTACCCTGATGATGTAGAGGATGGTTCAACATTAAGTGTGATTGAATCAATGTGTCATAATGAGGGAGTGAGAAAAGCCTGTGAGTTAGAGGTAGAAAATGATGAAGACTTAGCCGTAGATGAAGAGATTGAGGTTGAGGAGTTTGACATAGAAAAAGAGGAAGTTGTCCCCGTGAAAGCTGTAACATTTGAACCATTGGAAATTAATGAGCAAAAACCTTTCACACCATCCACTGTTTCACCACCTGACCTGGAGTTAAAGCAACTCCCATCTCATCTTAAATATGCTTTTCTAGGAGAAGAAGGCAAATTGCCTGTCATAATCTCATCTACCCTAGAATTGCATCAAGAAAAGAAACTTGTGGATATGTTGAAGTTGCATACTAAAGCCATAGGATGGACCATTGCTGACCTTAAAGGGATTAGTCCCTCTATTTGTCAGCATAAAATCATTCTAGAAGACAAGAACTTCACATCCATAGAACCACAAAGGAGGTTGAACCCTGTCATGAAGGATGTAGTCAAAAAGGAAATTTTGAAATGGTTAGATGCAGGAATCATTTTACCAATTGCCAGTAGTTCTTGGGTTAGTCCAGTCCAGTGTGTCCCAAAAAAGGGAGGGTTTACTGTAGTTGCAAATGATAAAAATGAACTCATCCCCACTAGAGTAGTCTCCGGATGGAGAATTTGCATGGACTATCGTAGACTAAACAAGGCTACTCAAAAGGACCACTTCCCATTACCTTTTGTTGATCAAATGTTGGACAGGTTAGCCGGTAAGAAGTACTATTGCTTCTTGGATGGCTACTCAGGATATAATCAAATAGCCATCTCTCCCGAGGACCAAGAAAAGACAACCTTCACATGTCCTTATGGCACTTTTGCTTTTAAGAGAATGCCATTTGGACTGTGTAATGTTCCCGCCACCTTTCAGAGATGCATGATGGCCATATTCTCTTATATGCTTGAAAAATCCATAGAAATCTTTATGGATGATTTTTCAGTATATGGCTCATTTTTTGATAATTGTTTGCAAAATCTAAAAATGAGTCTTGAAAGGAGTGAAGAAACTGATTTGGTCCTTAACTGGGAAAAATGTCATTTCATGGTTAAAGAAGGAATTGTTCTTGGACACTTAATTTCAAAAAGAGGAGTTGAGGTAGACAAAGCTAAACTTGAAATAATTGAAAAACTACCTGAACCAACCACTATTAAAGGAATCAGAAGCTTTCTTGGTCATGCTGAATTTTATAGGAGATTCATTAAAGACTTTTCAAAAATCTCAAAACCTTTGTGTATACTATTACAGCATGACCAAAAATTTGATTTCAATGAAGAATGTAGAAATGCATTTCTCACCTTGAAGAAAGCTTTGGTGACTACACAAGTAATTGTAGCTCCAGACTGGAACAAACCTTTTGAAATCATGTGTGACGCCAGTGATTGGGCTGTAGGAGCAGTCTTAGGTCAAAGAAAAGAAAAAACATTTCATTCAATTTATTACACAAGTAAGACATTGAATGAAGCACAAATCAACTACACAACAACAGAGAAAGAATTGTTAGCCGTGGTTTTTGCCTTTGAGAGATTTAGATCATATTTGATGGGGACAAAAGTCATTGTACATACGGACCATGCCGCCATTAAATACTTGATCTCAAAAAAAGACGCTAAACCTAGATTGATTAGATGGGTCCTGTTGTTGCAAGAGTTTGACTTAGAGATTGTGGATAGAAAAGGAGTAGACAACCAAGTAGCGGATCATTTATCTAGACTTGAGAGGTCTAGTGAGGATAAAAAAGGAGGAGATATCAATGAGACCTTTCCTGACGAAAGAATTCTTATGGTACAATCTGACCAACCATGGTTTGCTGACATAACCATGGTTTGCTGACATAGCAAATTATCTGGCATGTGGTATAAAACCCCCCGATTACTCTGGCTAAATGTTCAAGAAATTTCTCCATGACACTAAATCTTATTTTTGGGATGATCCTTTTCTGTTTAAACTTGGTGCAGATCAAATCATAAGGAGATGCATTCCTGAAACTGAAGTGGCAGCAATCCTACAGCATTGCCACCAAGCAGCATATGGAGGACATTTTGGAGGCCAAAGAACAGCAGCAAAAGCTTTACAATCTGGTTTTTATTGGCCTAATCTCTTCAAAGATTCCCATAACTTTGCACAAAGATGCAATGAATGCCAAAGAAGTGGTTCCATTGTCCAAAGGAATTAAATGCCACTAAATGGGATCCTTGAGGTAGAGTTGTTTGATGTGTAGGGATTTGACTTTGTGGGTCCCTTTCCACCATCAAACCAATGCCAATACATTCTTGTTGTTGTTGACTATGTGTCAAAATGGGTTGAGGTAGTGACTTGTGTGTCTAATGATGCTAAAACTGTGATTAAGTTTCTCCAAAAACAAATTTTCACAAGGTTTGGTACCCCCCGTGCACTAATCAGTGATGAGGGTACCCACTTTGTGAATAATATGTTGCATGGAGTCCTTGAAAAATATAATGTCAAGCACAGAATTGCCACCGCATATCACCCACAAACCAATGGACTGGCCAAGCTCTCTAATAGAGAAATTAAAGGAATTTTGGAAAAGGTTGTAAAACCTAACAGAAAAGATTGGGCTTTCAAACTAGACGATGCTTTATGGGCATACAGAACTGCTTTTAAAATACCAATTGGTATGTCCCCATATAAGCTAGTCTTTGGAAAAAATTGCCACCTCCCTTTGGAATTGGAGCATAGAGCATATTGGGCCATTAAAAAGTTGAACATGTCTTTGGACCTTGCTGGAAATAAAAGAAAATTACAACTATGTGAAATGGAAGAGCACAGAAACAAGTCATATGAAAATGCTAAGCTCTATAAGGAGAAAACAAAGAAATGGCATGATAAAAGAATCCATCCCAGAGAGATTAGAGAAGGCCAACATGTTCTACTGTTTAATTCGAGGTTAAGACTGTTCGCAAGAAAGTTAAAGTCCCGTTGGCCGGACCTTTCCAAGTCCATAAAGTTCATCCATATGGAGCAATCGATTTTATTAACCCGGAAGATAGCAGTATTTTCAAAGTTAATGGTCAACGTGTGAAAGTGTACCATGAGCCTGTAGCATTGCCAGAGCAATGCTTGGCATAATCTGCTGCCCCTTGAGAAAGTCTCCATGTCTAAGCTTTTGTAAAAAAAAATGGTGTTTTCTTTATGCCTTATTTTTTTAGGATATATCTAATATTTAATTTATTTTTCAGCTTTTTGGAGGAAGCTTCTTGAGGAAGCCAAAATTTTGTTTCACACATGTTGTTGGCGACAGATTCAAAAGAAAAAGGACAAGGGAGATGATGTCATTTGATGACCTCATGCTAATAAGTACACCAGGGGCACATGGCTCATTTTTTTATCATCATTGCATGCCAAAAACATCTTGTCTCTCTAATTTCCAACGGGTATTACCCAATGCATCAGATCAAGATAGTTTTTTAAAAACCCTTTAGCTTCCTGATCTTTTTCACAAATCTTTCCATCTTCCAACACTTAATCTCTAAACCACTTTCTAAAAAACCCTTATCTCTGAAATCAAGACCTAATCTATGGCTCGTATGAAACAAATCGCTAAGAGACCTCCGATGAGAAGAAGTGGCCGACGGTAGGCCACTGCGGTCGACTCCGCTACCACCGCTGAACCCTCCGCCACAGAGCCCTCATCTGTCACCGAGGCCCCTTCGGTCATCGACACCACCATCGCCACAACCTCGACCGAAAACCCATCACCACCACCCAACAAAACCTCGACCACCACTACCACTGAGAAAACCCACCCATCTACCTCCAACGTACCCCCTCCGCTAACCCCCGAAACCCAAAAACCCCCTGTCGAAAAACCCTCTTCTGAACCCCATAGAGTCACCCAAACCACAACAACCACCACCGAAGCCGTCGTTGTGGAAACCCCAATCGACCCCCCTGTAGACACCACTGCAGCAACCTCTCTTGGGCTGAACTTGAATGAGTCGACGGTTGATACTGACGAGGACCAGACTACCACTCCCGTTGTGACTCAGGTAACTCCTCCTAGCCCTAGAACCACTCTTGAGGGCCATCTCACCTCCGAATCAGAAGAGGAGGAGGTTGATGAGGCTGAAAACAATACTGAAATATCTGAGGTTGTGGCTGTCGATACCCAAAAGGGCGCCAAGTCTGAAAAAAAAGGGGGTTGTGGGTGATGAGTCTTCTTCCAAAACCCCCGATGTTGAGGTTATTGGTAATTTGATGGACGACCTAGGCATACCAAGGACTGTAGAGCTTGGGGAGGGTGGTGATGTCGGTCCTAAGAAACCCTCTAAGGGTGGAAAATCCAAGTCCACCCTTTGTTCATCCCCAAGAAAAAAAATCAAGTTTGGGGAAGAGGGCTGCATCTACGGACTCCCACACTGAAGGGTCGTCCAAAAAGAGGGCTAAAAACGCCCCCAAGGGTAAAGGGAAGGCCAAGGCTGTTCTTACTAGGGCTTCCAAACGAACCAATTTGCAGGAGCCTTCTGTTGTTGCCACAGCATCGCCACAACATCCTAGGGCAGAAACTTCAAAGCTCTCCAGCGTGCCGAGACCAAAGCTCCCGAACGATGGTTTTAGCTCTCTTAAAGCTAAACAAGAATTTTCCAGGCAGAAGGATAAGATGGCCTTACCTGAAAGGGGATTTGATGAGCAAAGCATAGAGGATTACGGTTTCATTAAAACCGTTGTGGAAGCAAATGGATGGGAAAACTTCCGTAAGGTACAACAATCCTACAACCTTACCCTTGTTAAAGAATTTTATGCAGAAGTGAGTGTATGCATAGGCACCTCACTCATTGTACAAGGTGTTGAGTTCAATTTTCACTCGACCAAAATAAACGAGTTGCTAGGATTTTCACCCCCCCCCCCCCCGATACACTGATTTTGATAAACTTTTTCACCGATCCACTGAAGAAAAGTTTAATGAGATTGTGCACCTTCTTGGCAAACCCAACACAGCTTGGGAGCCTCATGGAAATTTTAGGCTCCGAACTTTCAAAGCCTCAAATCTCACATCAAATGCCAATGTGTGGATGCATTTTATTAAGCACTCTTTGTCTCCTACCACACACGATGGCACGATAGGAGTAGAAAGAATGTTGGTCCTGTATTGTGTAATGGAGGGTTTGACCATTGATGTGGGAGAAATGATCTTGAAGTGGATCAAGTATTGCTCCACAAGGAAGCAAGGGAAGTTGTTTTTCCCTATTTTGATAACTAATCTGTGTCGTTCGGTTGAAGTCCCCACTTATGATAAGGATGTGATAGTGAAGGAGGAAGAGGAGAATTGGGTCATTGATACTAAATTGGTGCATAGACTGAAAGAAACTGCATCAAAGCCCAGAAATTCTTCTGAAATGATGACAATGATTCATGAACTGATAACCCAAAACAGTTCACTAATGGATGCCTTATTCCAACAAAGGCACGAATATTTTGATAGGATTGACAGGTTGCAGACAGACCTGGCGGAAAGAATCAAAGAAAGCAGTGGCATACGGTGGCAGCCAGCAAATACAAGGAATTCCAAGAAGCTAACACACGCAGCAAGGTACGAATTCTGGGAGGGAAGCTGAAGAAGCTAAAGGAGGAAAACTCGAGGTTGGCTGAAGAGAATGCGCGATTGAGGGAAAAATACCGTAAGATCAAGGTTGGTGTTGTAGTTGCAAAGGTTGCAGCATCCGATGGCAGTTCTGAGGATTTGGAGCCTACTCCTTCGGAGTAGGGCAGGTTTCTTCTACTACTTTGAGCCTTATTTTTTTTATTGGGTCATGGGATAGTTTATAACTTTCAGGTTTGTTTTTATTCAAGATTGCATGTG
Organism: Arctium lappa; assembly: GCA_023525745.1. NCBI lineage: Eukaryota > Viridiplantae > Streptophyta > Magnoliopsida > Asterales > Asteraceae > Arctium > Arctium lappa. Next base: position 44,669,833 of record CM042063.1, read on the forward strand.
TTAGAATATTTTCAATTTTTGTGTCTATAGCCCAAATAATTCTTTGGTTTAATCACAGACTCACCTGGTAGTTGTTCTTGCTAGAACTAGCTGCGTATTTTTGGGACACATATGATCACACTTCACCACAGATTCTAAGGAATGAAATAGGCCATCACTTCCATTCTCATTTGTTGCCACTTGACACCTTCATACACTACATCCTTAGAAACACATCTAATGAGGACATTGGACATTCCAAGTTTGGGGATGTGAGGGTTACCCCTCCTTTACAAAAAGCAGAAACAAAAAGATCAAAACAAAAGAGCAAAGCTCTAATATGATACTTTGTTGAGAATATGTCAAGATGCACCCAAAATGTCCCATAGGGGCAAGGTGCACACTTTTAATTAAAAGAGCACAAAAGTGCCAAAATTTTGAACAAAGTTCAAAATGACAGCTATGTTGAGAGGAAAAGGCAAAGTGAGGAAAAGATGTGCCAAAAAGAGTGAACCTAAATGTTAAAGTCCTATTGACCTTAGAAGTGGTACGTGTTTGAGCAAACAAAGATAATGTGTAGCTAGCTTATGGTTCATACACTTCCAGGAAATGAGTTTATCACTAAAGATTTATGAAAGGCTATGGATTACATTTGTTGGTTGATTCTTCATGTGTGTGCACTTAATGCCACAATCTTGAAATTTTTTAAAATTGAGTCATTTTAGTTGTTTCTTTTAGTTGCTTGGGGACAAACAACATTTTAAGTTTGGGGATGTGATATGCATTGAGAAATCAATGCATTTTCACTCTTTTTCTCTCTTTTAGGATAGTTGTTTTATTTTCAAATCCCTAATTTGAGTCTTTTGTATATGTTATTTTCCATATTTCTTTATGAGGCTTAATGTGGTAGTGAAACTTATCTTTAGGTTAAATAGTAGCTCATTTTGTGTTTAAATGTTTAAATCTTGCCGCAGTTAGTCACAGCATTCCCACATCATTGGATGGCACCAGACTTTTGGATGGGCTTCATGGATCCAGCTGTCATGGTTATTGGGCCAGACTTTTGTTAAAGATGTGGGCTGCTGATTTTTGAGGAAATCATCAGATTTGCTTTCAGGAAAATGTCAAAAACACTTTATTAATTCTAGCTTTGTCTTTTGTGAAATCTTGGGCCCCAAGTTGGTCTTTGCCCAATGGTTATTACCCAACTTCTTTTGTATAAATAGTTGGGTTTAGGTGTTTGTTTAGTAGGCAAGTAAGTAATCTCAAGTAGTGATTATTCTCTCAAACTTCAAGTTAGCAAGTACTCTAAAGTTCCAAGTAGCTAAAAGCTTTTAGCTCTCAAGACCCAATCGGTTTCATAAACCGATTGTTACATTTTCGTAATCATTTTAATATAAGTCTCGTATTTACTTTATTTCTTGCTTTCTTGTATTTATTTATTTATTTACGCTCATCGCATTTACATTCCGTAATTTATTATTGTCATTACTTTACGCAATTTACTTTATGTCTTTAATTTCCGCTCTTTATATTTATTGCAATTTAATTTCCGTCATGAGTAGCTAATTTCATTAGCTTGGGTGTGAGGCGAATGGTGAGTTTTTAAATCAAAAGAAAGTGGACATCGTTTCTCAATAACGATGTTCCACCATTTCATTCTAAGTTTTATAAATCCAAACTGTAACACTCTAAATTTCAGAGTAAATTAAAACATTTAAAACCTGACAAATGACAAAGGTAAATCCATTAACTTCCCTTAAATGGGGTCAGTCTTTAAGACTATACAATTCAATACAAGGATTTCATCAAAAGAATGGGACTTAACAATGCCCAGCACCAATACTAAAACATCTCCAAAAAACCTCGAGACTCAAAACTCGTCTCTCCCAAAAACCCCGGCACCCATCGCTAATGGAAACCTGTTATACACATCATTTGAGAAAAAGTGTCAGACTATAAATCCTGGTGAGAACATACAGTTTATAAAGCTCAAAAGATATAAACATCAATATCATAAAGAAATCTTTTCATAAAGGTTTAGTTCGTAAAGATAACATTTCGCCACAACCGGGCCTCTTCGGTCCAAAACTCTTAAACGGTGATAAAAGGACCATTTTACCAAGGAGAGTGGTGTAACACAAAGTAGACCACAAATCCGAGTTATGAGCTAAACACTTAGAGTCCTCAGCAATGAACCCAGAGTCCGTGCTACGAGGTGAGATCGCGCTCCCAAGGGAAACCCGTGTATACTCCTTCACTAGGATCACCATGAACCATGGCTAGTAACCGGCCTCACATAACCGTACCATAAACTCATCATGGAACATGTGACCCATAGCTACAATTTGGGGAATATAGCCTCCCAACAAAACAGTCTACTCCAAAACCTAGGGATCCACTAGAAATGGTAAGGACTCGTCACAACCACATATGTGACCAACCATAAATAAACATATGGTTACAAGTACATTTTATAAACAAAATGCTACTTCCAGTTCAACTTCTGGTAAGAATGAAAATCATTAAAATGAGTTCATAAACATTCTTTTTACATAATCACGTAATGTGCAAGTAAAACATCATTTTACTTCAATAGGGTGGAACCCGTCATTTTGGTCAAAACTTACCGGGAACCCCGAGAATCACCAAAAACTTCATTTACAGCAAAATGTAGAGAACATAAAATCATACCGTAGAAATACTTTAGATTTCGAAAATAAGAGTTTTGACATGTATAAAGTTTGTAAAATGATAGTAGGAACTCACCGGTAGGTTTTCAGAATAAAACCCGGAAAACCAGATAATGACCACGACGTAGAGGTGAAGCTTAAAACACCGACCCCTTGCTAGAAACACCGGAAACTAGCAACTTAACTAGCCTTGAAGATCAAAAGAATAAAAAGGAGAAAAGAAGAGAGAGAGAACTGAGATTGATATTTTTTTTGAGAAATATCTCCTGAATCAAGATATTAAGGCAACTTCAAAAAGCATTCTGACAGCTCCATAAACTTCCTTTTTCTTTACATCTTCGCAAAACAACGAAATTCGGGGTGTTACAATCCTCCCCAACTTGGGAATGATTTCGTCCCCAAAATCCCAACTACACAAAAAGGTGAGGATATCTTCGATTCATATCCTCCTCGGCTTCCCACGTCACATTAGCTCCCCGGTGATGCTTCCACTGCACCTTGACCAAGGTGACTTCTTTATGACGCAACTTCTTAGACTTTCTCTCTAAGATGGCGTCAGGTTCTTCCACACAACGGTTACCTTCGTCAACCCTTAACTCTGAAAGGGGAATGACGTTGTCTTCCACCGCCAAACACTTCCGGAGGTAGCAAACATGAAACGTGTTGTGTATTCTACTCAACTCCGGTGGCAGTTCCAACTGGTAGACCTGCAAACCCACCCGTTTAAGTACTTTGAAAGGTCCGAGGAAACGGGGACTCAACTTCCCACGTTTTCCGAACCGTATAATGCCTTTCCACGGAGACACTTTAAGCATAACGCGGTCGCCCACTTGGAATTCCATCGGTCGCCTCTTCTTATCGGCATAACTCTTCTGACGATCTTGAGCCGCTTTCATTCTTTCACGAATGCACTTGACCTTATCGACAGTCTCTTGCACGATTTCAGGTCTGGCAAACTGCTTTTCTCCCGCTTCAAGCCAACACACGGGTGTCCGGCACTTTCGCCCATACAAAGCCTCAAAGGGTGCCATGCCGATACTCGAGTGGTAGCTGTTGTTGTAGGCAAATTCTACCAAAGGCAGGTGAGTGTCCCAGCTACCCCCGAAATCGATGACACAAGACCTCAACATGTCTTCCAAAGTTTGGATCGTTCGTTCGCTCTGCCCGTCGGTTTGCGGATGGTAAGTCGTACTCAACTTCACTCGAGTACCTAGCTCTTTCTGAAATCCATCCCAGAAGTTCGAAGTGAACCGACTGTCGCGATCCGACACGATCGACAATGGTATGTCGTGTCTCGAGACCACCTCATCGATATAAAGCTTTGCTAACTTATCCATCGGTAGAGTCTCGCGCATGGCCAAGAAATGAGCGCTCTTCGTTAATCTGTCAACTATCACCCAAATGGTATCGTGACCTCGAAGAGTTTTAGGCAACTTCGTCACGAAGTCCATGGTGATATGCTCCCATTTCCATTCGGGAATCTCTAAAGACTGAAGACTCCTGTACGGTCTCTGATGTTCGGCCTTAACTTGCGAACACGTCACACAACGCTCAACGTAACGTGCCACATCAAGCTTCATTACCGGCCACCAATAATGCAACTTCAAGTCCTTGTACATCTTTGTGCTTCCCGGATGTATGGAATACCTGGACTTGTGTGCATCTTCTAGTAACAGCTCACGGTTACCCCCTATCTTGGGCACCCACACACGACCGCTGAACAGTTTCACTCCACGGCTATCTTCCGTTAAGAGTAAACGCTGTTTTGTCATGACTTCTTCTTTGAGATTCTCCTCTAACAATGCTTCCACCTGTGATGCCTTGATTTTCTCAACAAGACTAGACACAAGTTCGATTCTTGAATGGGTAGCTCGAATGCTTCCGCTATAGTCCTTCCGACTTAGCGCATCGGCCACCACGTTCGCCTTACCGGGATGGTAAAGCAATTCACAGTCGTAATCTTTCAGCAACTCGAGCCACCTCCTTTGCCTCATATTCAGCTCTTTCTGATCAAAGACATACTTCAGGCTCTTGTGATCCGTATACAGAGTACATTTCATGCCGTAGAGGTAATGTCGCCAAAGCTTCAAAGCGAACACCACCGCTGCTAACTCCAGATCATGGGTTGGATAATTTTGCTCGTGTATTTTGAGCTGTCTCGAGGCATAAGCGATTACCTTGCCTCGTTGCATCAACACACAACCCAATCCCATCTTTGAAGCGTCGCTGTAAACCACGAAATCTTCCGACCCTTCAGGTAGTGTCAAGATCGGAGCTTCACACAACTTCTTTTGAAGGATCCGGAACGCTTTCTCTTGGGTTTCGGTCCATTCGAATTTCACATTCTTCCGAGTCAGAACTGTCAAGGAAGAAGCGATCTTGGAAAAGTCTTGAATGAATCTCCTGTAGTATCCTACCAGACCCAAGAAACTTCGGATCTCGGACGGACTCTTAGGAGGCTCCCAATTCATCATAGCTTCAATCTTGGAGGGATCTACTTTCACTCCTTCTCGAGTGACTACGTGCCCCAGAAATTGTACTTCTTTAAGCCAAAAGTCGCACTTGGAAAATTTGGCGTACAATCTTTCTCTTCTCAATACTTCCAGAACCTCACGTAGATGCTGTTCGTGTTCCGACTCACTCTTGGAGTACACTAGTATGTCATCGATGAATACAATGACCGACTTGTCGAGGAAAGGTCGGCACACTCTATTCATCAAGTCCATAAACACTGCTGGTGCGTTCGTCAGGCCAAAAGGCATTACAAGGAACTCGTAATGGCCGTAACGCGTTCTGAAAGCCGTCTTCGGAACATCTTCTTCTCTTACCTTAACTTGGTGATAACCTGATCGTAAGTCGATTTTGGAGAAACAACCCGCTCCTTGAAGTTGATCGAACAATTCGTCTATTCTCGGAAGCGGATACCTGTTCTTCACTGTAGCTTTGTTCAACTCACGATAGTCAATGCACATTCTCATTGTGCCATCCTTCTTCTTGACAAATAAGACCGGAGCTCCCCAAGGTGACGAACTCGGTCTTATGAATCCCTTCTCAAATAGCTCCTGGAGTTGTGCTACCATCTCTTGCATCTCCGATGGCGCTAAACGATAAGGTGCTTTAGCGATCGGTGCAGCGCCATGCACAAGATCAATTCGAAACTCTACCTGACGATCGGGTGGCAACCCGGGCAAGTCGTCCGGAAAGATATCTGGAAACTCACGCACGATCTTCACATCTTCCAGCTTTGATTTCTCTAACTTAGCATCGATCACATAGGCTAGGAAAGACGAACATCCCTTTATTAAACACTTGCGTGCTCTTGCCATTGTGATAACTGCCACTTCACCCTTCCTCTTTTCACCATAGATGACCACGACCTCTCCAGAGAGGTTGGGAAGTCGAATCATCTTCTTGGAGCACACGAACTCGGCCTGATAGTCTGACAACCAATCCATACCGATTACCACGTCAAAACCCCTGATTAACATCGGTAATAGATCGATCGAGAATTCTTTCCCTTCGATACCAAGAGTACACTGCCTCAGAACCTCGTGGATCAGAACTTGACTACCATCGGCTATTTCTACCACTAATGCATCCTCAAGACTAGTAGTGGGCATAACAATTTTCTGACGGAACAATTCAGATACGAAAGAGAAACTAGCACCCGTATCGAACAAAATACGAGCAGGTACAGAGTTTATAAGAAAAGTACCCGATACCACATCAGCGGATGCTCTAGCCTCTTCGGCCGTCATCTGAAATGCTCGACTCTGAACCTTAGGAGGGTTCTCCTTCCTTGTTGGCGTGCTACCCGACACGAGCTTCGGGCAATCCTTCCTCGAGTGTCCCGGTGTCTTGCACTCAAAACAGATGATCCCCCTGACCGGGCAATCTTTGACAGTATGACCAGGCTTCCCACACTTGAAGCAAGTTTGAGAATTGTTGTAACAGTTACCGTGATGCTTGGTTCGACACCTCGGGCACCACCTTGCTTCCTGATAACTACCGAAGTTGCGGTTCCCAACAAAAGGTCGGGTCCGCTTGGGAGGTACTGAACTGCTCTCCCACTTTCTCTTATCAGACACTATCACAGAATTCTCAGATTTGCTCTTCGCGAACATCTCTTCCATGAATTGAGCTTCCTCCACCATCTCTCGGAGGTTAGAAGCTTTGGAATTATGGACCATCGATTGCATGTCCGCAGGTAGGCCATTCAGATAGGCCTTCATCTTATCCTTCTCTGTTGGGGCAGCGTGCCCCACCAGACCAAGCTTCTCCATGAACTGACGGGTGTACTCCCTCACCGTCAAGCTTCCCTTCACCAAGGACCGGAACTCTTTCTCAATTCGGTCCATCGTTCTTTCGTTGCAAAACTCTTCTAGCAGCTTTTTCTTGAACTCGGCCCAAGACAACTAGGCCAACACTTCAGGAGATAGAGTGGATTGGATGATATTCCACCAGATGAGTGCAGTGTCCCTCAGCAATTGGGTACCGAACCGCACCCTCTGATCATCACCACATTCGGAAGAGCCAAAAACTTGCTCAACCGCTCGGATCCATTTCACACACAAGACCGGGTCGTCAGAACCAGAGAACTCTGGCGGTCCGCAACCCAAAAAGGATTTGTAGGAACAACTTTTCCTATCTCTCGGAGCACCAATAATCCTGTTCTCCTCAGCCCTGACCCCTGTACCAACGCCTCCAGAACCTGCTACGATGTTTTCCACAACCGTCTCACTTCTACGATTGTTCACATCACGGTCCTCAATCACTTTTAGCAGAAACTCTTGCTGCTTTGCCATCTCTTCCCTCATTGCCAACATCATGTTGGCCATCATCTCAGAAGGGGAACTAGCATCCCTGATTACTGGGTGGGACGAAGCCAGGTCCACACGCGGAATGACCTCTGGCCCCCCACCTAGTATTTGCTGAACTGGCGGACGCACGACAACCTCAACTCCTTCCGGCTGATCAGCTGTGGAGGCTGTCGCTTCCAGTCCGTCAACACGAGTACGCGGTCTACCACGCGTATTCACCATACTGAACTGTTTCACATAACAGAGACAAAGATAAGAGAGAGATTGGATAAACACAAAGGAAAACGTACTACCACATTACCAATTGTTATATCAACAGCAAATCAAGGACCCTTACGTACAATATCCTCATAATAACATTAGCTAAGTGAAATTATGAACATACAACACATATCGGTTCTTGTCACCACTATTACAACACCTGATAAATGTACTTTCCGTCAACTCTAAGACTAACCCATCTTAAGAGTTCTACCCAATTCTCGCGGATCAATTATTAGCATACGCAGTCTAAGTCTAGACATCTTACATTCATGCCTAGTTCGATTAAACTAGAGCTCTGATACCAACTTGTAACACTCTAAATTTCAGAGTAAATTAAAACATTTAAAACCTGACAAATGACAAAGGTAAATCCATTAACTTCCCTTAAATGGGGTCAGTCCTTAAGACTATACAATTCAATACAAGGATTTCATCAAAAGAATGGGACTTAACAATGCCCAACACCAATACTAAAACATCTCCAAAAAACCCCAAAAACCCCGGCACCCATCGCTAATGGAAACCTGTTATACACATCATTTGAGAAAAAGTGTCAGACTATAAAGTCTGGTGAGAACATACAGTTTATAAAGCTCAAAAGATATAAACATCAATATCATAAAGAAATCTTTTCATAAAGGTTTATTTCGTAAAGATAACATTTCGCCACAACCGGGCCTCTTCGGTCCAAAACTCTTAAACGGTGATAAAAGGACCATTTTACCAAGGAGAGTGGTGTAACACAAATTAGACCACAAATTCGAGTTATGAGCTAAACACTTAGAGTCCTCAGCAATGAACACAGAGTCCGTGCTACGAGGTGAGATCGCGCTCCCAAGGGAAACCAGTGTATACTCCTTCACTAGGATCACCATGAACCATGGCTAGTAACCGACCTCACATAACCGTACCATAAACTCATCATGGAACATGTGACCCATAGCTACAATTTGGGGAATATAGCCTCCCAACAAAACAGTCTACTCCAAAACCTAGGGATCCACTAGAAATGGTAAGGACTCGTCACAACCACATATGTGACCAACCATAAATAAACATATGGTTACAAGTACATTTTATAAACAAAATGCTACTTCCAGTTCAACTTCTGGTAAGAATGAAAATCATTAAAATGAGTTCATAAACATTCTTTTTACATAATCACGTAATGTGCAAGTAAAACATCATTTTACTTCAATAGGGTGGAACCCGTCATTTTGGTCAAAACTGACCGGGAACCCCGAGAATCACCAAAAACTTCATTTACAGCAAAATGTAGAGAACATAAAATCATACCGTAGAAATACTTTAGATTTCGCAAATAAGAGTTTTGACATGTATAAAGTTTGTAAAATGATAGTAGGAACTCACCGGTAGGTTTTCAGAATAAAACCCGGAAAACCAGATAATGACCACGACGTAGAGGTGAAGCTTAAAACACCGACCCCTTGCTAGAAACACCGGAAACTAGCAACTTAACTAGCCTTGAAGATCAAAAGAATAAAAAGGAGAAAAGAAGAGAGAGAGAACTAGATTGATATTTTTTTTGAGAAATATCTCCTGAATCAAGATATTAAGGCAACTTCAAAAAGCATTCTGACCGTGCGCCCTCAAAGAAGGAAATGCGCACGACCCGTGCGCTAGCACTATGCCTCGGCCCTGGATCCTACGCACGACCCGTGTGTTTTCTCTGAAGGAGGACGCACGACCCGTGCGTCCTATAGACAGCTCCATAAACTTCCTTTTTCTTTACATCTTCGCAAAACAACGAAATTCGGGGTGTTACACAAACGCACTTCTTGACGAATTGATCACTTTGAAAGTGGTAAAGTGTAGTGGACTCAGAGATGTGCCACATTAATACACGTCAATTCGAATGACATAAGAAGTATACTTGGAAAAGTTGCTTACCAAGAAATTTGGCAACTATGTTTTTCTAATCGATATATTCTCGACGAGTTGATCACGAGTCAAAGTGTTAAAGTGTAGTGGACTTAGATATGAGTCACTTGGAACACGTCAACTTGAATGATATGGGAATTAACTCGAGAGAGTGATTTTTAATAAACTTGTTTATTTATCCATATACTTTGAGAGCACCGTTCGACACTATCACTGGTTCTAATACTGCACAGATATGTGCCTGGTTGAATCTAAATCCAAGTGTTACGGCTGAATCCGAGAGGATCGTTCTTAAAGTAGGTGGTGGAACTAGTTGCTGAGAGACGCAATGCTGTAGCATCCCTACAGCATTGGTCCACAGAAACTTGTATTTGATACTCACCACAAGTCTTACACCCTTGCTATCTTTATTCTCTGTTATCTTAATTTAACAACAAACCAAACCAAACAAAGTCTTCAAATTCGCCATCTGAAATCATCTCTTTAATTACACTTTTATTGCACTTTTACAACAATCTCTGTGGGACGATATTCGGTATTTTACCACTTTATTACTTGAAAGCCGATATTGGATCTCATTGTATACTTGCTTTGAGATTCAATTAGCACACGTCTATAGGTGTATTCCACGCACTATCAAAGTCCGAAAGCAACTCGATTAAGGAAACATCCAAAATCAAACCATGGCCGAAGCCTATAAATAACTTGATCAGCAGAAGCCGAAACAAACAACAATTTTTATACCAAAAAGAGAACATGACGGCGGCTTAGGGTCGTAGCCCCGGCTGTTCAAGACATCACCAAAATAACCGCTCAACACGAGTCTACATCGGTGATTACAGAAAATATAGCCACATGGCATGCAGGCCAGCGATGACGACACTATCAATAGCTCGGTCGATAGGGAAAGACCAACATCAATACCCAAGACCCGAGTCGCATAGCACGGGTGCCGGCAACAACGTTTGAGACCGAAACCAACACCAAAATCTACTACTTGGTCTAGTGACCAGCGGTGGTGACCGGACAATAGACTAAAAACAATAGTAGTCAACACAAACGGTTGACAAAACTATTGAAACAGAAACCACAGCGGTGGTGACGAGACCATCCCCCATCAGAAACAACCAAAAACAAACCGGCATTGGCTAGGCGGATTCCGACGGCAATAACCGCCAGTCTATTGGGATGGTTGGCGGCGACGTAAACCCAAACCAACAACTCCAATCATAAAAGGGCGATGACCAAATTTATCAAATAAAACAAATCGACAGCGTCCGCACAGGGCGGCGACACCGGATCCATCACTGCCGAAGAGGTGACAACCAAGCCACGAGACCGTGGTCTAGCGACGGTCTGAGCACCATCTCCGGCGACGCCAGACACCCCACTATCGGTAAAAGGAAAAGACAACCGACGATTGACGGCAATGGAGGAAAAACATCCAAAAACGAAGACCCCCCCCCCTTTTTCTTTTCGATTTTAAGATGATCCGTGCAACTGTGGCCGCCAAGGCGCGCACACACTGATGGCCGGAGGCTTACCGGAAAACACTACCACAAACCGTGAACGGTGGCGACCTGGAAACCCCTTTTTCGCGACCGATTAGGACCTTCCTGTGGCATAACAGTAGCTTGGGAATATTCCTAAAAACCTAGTCAAGATCGAAGATCGAAGTTTTGAGAAACGACGTAGGTCGGCGACGATTGGCTGGTAGAAGTCGCCAGAAAAAGAGATGATCGACTGCAGGGGAGGCGATAGATGGGAAGCCAGTCGGCGGTGGCGGCAACAGCCGCAGGTGGTCAGTGGCGGTAATGAAGTCACATGGACTTGACTTTTAAGAGGAAGGAGATGATAGATTATAATGTTCTAAAACCCTATTCATCTTCAGCTAAAGCCTTTTGGGATTTTTTTTTTTAAATTAGTTATGGCTTAAAAAAATCCTTTTAGGCTTTCTCAACATGAGGCATAATTAGAATTTTTAATTCAATTTTGAGATTTAGGGTTCAATTAAATTTGCCATATAATATCTTGTTTCCCTTTTCAATTAAACGACATCAAAGTGGCTCTGATACCACTGTTGGGTTTTAATACAATTTTGTAACCGATAAAACGCAGCGGAAAATTAAAATAATTTTGGTTACAACTAATGATGCATTTAATTAAAATAAACCACGCCATAGGGGGTTTAGAATATGTACTTTTCTAGATCTGACGGGATTAAAACTGAAGCACCAAGAAACCAAAGTAGGTTTCCTCTATCGGTAGTCCACACACGAACACGTTTCCCGTTTCCACCGGGTGCTAGCCCAAGAACCCTAGATCTATATGTGTTTTACAGAAAAGAAAAGGTTTCTTTTCTATATTTAACTGAAAGACTAATTCTAATTCAATCGTCTATCAAATGGTTTAGTCTAACCCCTTATTTATACCAGAAGAATTATAGTTAGACTATAATTCAATTAAGGATTAAATAAGATTTAGTAATTATCTATAATATTCAAATTCAAATTCAAATATATATATATATATATATATATATATATATATATAATTATCCTTTTAAAATTTAAAATATAATTATATAAATATATATAATTATTCTTTTAAACTTTAAAATATAATTATATAATTAAAGATAATTCCCCGTAATTAACATAATTACGTTTTCACCCTGTAAATATCATAATTACAGTTTAACACATATTTTCATAAAATTCGGGTTTCTACAAATGGAAACAAACGCATTCTTTGTGTGCGACCCTATAGGTTTACATACTCCTCAGCAGTATGTTTGTGTGACACGTGTCGTGGGCATATAATAACTTACATATATGATACACAAGCTTAATCATATATGATTAAACACGTGTTATTTTGACAATACATAGATGTTTAATCATACATGATTAAACACATTTACAAGTCGTGTAATCATATATGATTAAACACTTCTCGCCTTCTCGCAAAATGTTTAACTTCTCGCATGATTCTCCCTCTATATATATGTGTGTGTGTGTGTGTGTGTCTACTTTATTAACCACCATTTTTTCGTGTTTTAGGGTTGGGTTGGATATGAAAAAATTACCATTTTTATGTTTTTAGTGTTGGGTTGAATATGGTCTTAGGGCATCTCCAACCCAACTACTAAAAAAACAACACGAAAAACACTATAAATAGTGGTCCCTTGAACACTAAAAAACTCAACTCCAACCACACAATAAAATAAAAACACTAAAACATCTTTCATAATATAATGATAATAATAATAAAATAATATTACTTGATGTATCGAACTATTAATCTATATGTATAAAACTATTTATGTGGATTAATTTGTCATTATAGATTAAAAAGTTTTTTGTTTAGTTTTTTTTCCCATAGACAAAAGGAACGTGTTTTTTAATTGAAAATGTCAGGTTTGCAAAAATCTTGATTTTCTATATAAAGCTCATTCTAGAAGCTTAATGAATAATGTAACAACCCAAAAACAAGCTAAACATAAGCTCAATAATACAATCCAAAACGAATCCCATTACAAACGCAAAAGACTAAAAACAAGGTCTTCGTAACTTGAAAACGAGAACTTCTTATCACAGTCGAGACGTCTATAGCCAACCGCAACACAACCGCACTCTAGTCCAGCCATAAGCGACTCCTAGCCTTCACACTTTCTTTTCCCCCTTGGGAACCGCCGGATCCCTTACCTGAAAACGGTTTTAGGTTTTGAAAATGTGGGTTAGACCATAAGGCCTAGTGAATTCCCTTTACGACGGGCGTTGGAACAATATTTAGTATCAACTTCATAGTTTAAAATTCTAATAAATTTAAAAGACAGTTAATATAACCGTAACCAGTTTCCCATAAAGGAAAATCCCACCAAGAATCAATCCACATCACCTCTGTGATATCCACACTCGGGGCCCCCAGTAGATCCTCATTTCGGTCCCCCAATATGAGCTTGAATAATAATCAAATGGTTTTTGAAAGGATTTTATAGGTGTGGCGTTTGTGACCACTTTGCACAACTTCCGAATAAACGGTAGTGGATTTTACACGTATGATTAATTGTTATAATGATCTTGCGTTTGAAAGTCTTATAAAATTTCAAATTTGAAATATTAGTTTGAAAAACCTTGAACTCATTAAAGCTATAGATTTAAACCCTATTGAGAAAGAATTGTGATAAGGGACTAGAGACGCTCTTGGGAATTGAAAACGGCGAATGATCCAAATTGTGGTCATGTTTGAATTTTGGGGAATTGAGCTTCATGAAGTCCGTTCACGTATGAATAACTAAGGCAATAAATTCATGTTATCATTCCCGTCATGTAAGTGGTGATATTTCCCTCTTGGGAAAATTTCGGGTTAAAGCCTTGTGTGGTTGCCTGCTTATGGTTGGATTTGAATTGATGGATTATTGTCAGACAACATGTTATGTTTTTGTGGTGTTGTAACACCCGTAATTTTAGGTAAGTAATTATCACCCGGATGTTTCTACGACTTGTAAACAGTGGGGTTTTGTTGGGAAATGTTTTGTTTAAAGTCCCTTGGAGTATCGGGAGTATTGGCAGTGAGAAAGTCGAGTTTCAGGGCTCTAAAAACGTCCCGCGACAATGCCCGGCGACTATGACGAGTCACAGTCGTATTGTCACAATCGCATGGAGTGTACCGTGCGTTGGTACATACCAGCGACTATGACTAGCGACATTGCCCAGGGCAATGTCGCAGGTCAATGTCGCACAAAAGGGACAGGTTACTGTTAAGACGGGATTTTCAGTCTTTTTCTCATTTCCTCTCATCCATACTTCTCATATTCTCTCCCAAATCGTTTTCCTTCTTTCCCTTTCAAACCCTAACTTATCTTTGGCTCAAACCCTTGTATTTTATGAAGATGGAACACCATTAAGTGGTAAAATGGAAAGCTTTGATCAAGGATTCACCATCTCCATCTTCTTCTTCAACCTCAAGCTCATTGTTGGGTTTTCTAGGTTTTCGTCAAACCTAAGTGGTAAGTGTATGTCTTCCATTTCTAAACCTTAAAATAAGTCATAAATGCTCCATTTATGGTTTCCTAGTGTTTGATTTCCCTATTTTCGGTTTGGAAGATTTTGGAGAAATTTGGGTCAAAAATTAGGGTTTTGGCCAAATGGAGGTTTTGATGTAAAGTGTTTGGGGATCAATTCTAAATAGTTGAATATGTTTATTAATGGGTGGAAACTTGTGAATATAGGTTTTTGGAAGTTTTGGACCCGGAGATTCAAGTTTTTTCAAAGGAGCTCAAAGTGGGGGTAAAATCTAGATTTAGCCTAAACCTAGCAAGGTGAGTTCAAGTTGATTTGTGAAAACGGTGTGCATGCTAAAATGATTATTTTAAAGTGTTTGTGTTTTACATTAAAATGTTAACTGCTGATAAGTTTGATTATTTGGAAGTGTTTAACTTTGTAAACTTATAAAACACCCATCTTGGGGATTTTTTAGTATGTTGTTAAATGCATCGAAATGAAAATGATTTGATGACTCGTTTACCTAAATGGAAAGTATTGGGTAAGAATGCATTTTTATTATTGTTGGTATTACGTGCATTTTGTATCGGAAAATATTTTAAAAATACCACCGTGTGAGTCATGGACGCTTGGTTATTTCCAACCTTACAAACGTTTATGAACTTATGAACCTTGGGTTTTGGGAAAAGATGTAACTCAAGTATTTTATTGAGTAAACCAGTGATATTGGTATTTAAATGATTTATCGTATGGGTATAAACCTCTTGAGTAGTTGTCATTTAAATGTGAGTCATGGGACGTTTTGGAAAGAGTAAATGAGATTATAAACTTGCTTGGAAAATGTTTTATGTTGGAGTTTATTCATGTAGTTGAAGCATGCGTTTGCATAGATGTGGTCGTTGCATTTTGCGGATTTTAGCATATGGTTGTTTGATTGGTTGAGCTTAAGGCTCGGTTTTCGGATTTGTCGGGTAATGGGTACTTTTGTCCGGTTTTAATAACTTGTGTCATTCAATTGGAGTCATGTATTTTAGACTGTAATGCATTGGATCCATAGGCATGTAAGTCGGTCGTATTTAATGGTGAGGACTCTTGGGATTCTCACTTTGGGAAATAATGTCGTGTTGGCATTGGTGTCGTCCCGGTTGTTTGGCGAAGAGGAACCTTTATGGGTTGTACTTCGGGGCCATGAGTCTTGTATTGGATGTATAATTCTTGTGCACGAGGTTAGACATCGGGATTTATCAAGTAAAGAATTGAGGCTCCTATCTTGAATGTTAGGGAGTAGGCACTAGGGGTCGAATGAGTACCATGAGGATGAAACTCCGCTAGAGACCGAACATGCAATAAGATCGTGTATCCTTGAGGTGTAGCTCGGCGGAGTAGGCAAAAGGGGATACGGTGTTTGGGACTTGAAATACAGTCCGACTGGAGGTGTAGCTCGACGGAGCAGGCAATACAGTAATGACTGGAGGTGTATCTCGGTAGAGCAGGCAATACAATCACGATCTAAGGTGTAGTTCGACAACATGGTTATGTGGCTTAACTTTGTGTTCCGCCACGTACAATAGAATCGGGTCTCCCCCGTCACCGAAAGGTGTTAATTGGGTATTAAAGAGTATTATTTTATTAACCATATTTTCGGTGTCGTGTTACATATACGGGTTTGTGTACTCAAGATCTATGGGTTGTGTTTATACCCGCCCACGTTTGGGGTGCTTCGAGAAGTAAAATCTTGTTTCGTATTATTATAAATTGGGAGTTTTGCTTACTATTCACATCTTGGGTGAGTTTGGGATTAAAGTGGTTTTACGAAAGAAGGTTCATGTTGGGTTCCTTGTTTTAAAGGTGTACTTTCGGAAAATAGTGTCGTTTGTTATTTAAAGTAAACCTTTCTGAAGGTCTGTGATTTAAACTACTTTCTCTCCCTTTAGTAAATGTATCTATTTCATGTTGTAAACTCTTGAACTCACTAGGCGTTAGCCTAACCTTTTTATTTGTCGTCATGTGCATCAGGTTCCGGTTGGGGGAAGAGGTTATAGCGTCTTGGTGAAGTGTTGAGTGCTAGGAGTATGTGCATGGGTGAGTGGCTTGATGAAGTCTTCCGCTTAGTCGTTGAGAAGAGCAACTGTTTCTTTTAGGTTTTAGTAACACCCGACCTTGATTAGTCTTTATACGAGACTTGACCTATTATTTGTTGAAGTTAAAGCTAGTGTTTTATTGGAAGTGACTCAAGTGATGAATTGTAGAATAGATTTTATCCTTATTGGATGTTTAATTTAAAGTTTTTAAATTAGTTTCTCTTTCCGAATTGAGGGTGTTACAGGTATACCATCTTAGTGAATCTTCGTGAATAAGGGAGACATTGTGATTCATTTGTTAAGCAGTAAGATTTCGGATTTTATTTCCGTGTTAGGTGTAACTTAAGTCTTTATTAAGCAATGACTTATTCTTTCGAGGTCAATGATCTTTGGAATGTTTGGAAGTACCCCCGTTGAATCATAAGGAGTGTAGTGGTGGAACTTTAAGCATATTAAATGTTGGTAGTTAAGTATTGATGAGGAAGATTTTCTTGATATTGTAAAGATCTTATCGACTGAATGATTGGTGTTTGGATATAGCTTGGAGTTGCGCAATAGTCTAAGTTGAATAAACCAACTTCCTGGAGAGCATATTGGCATGTCCTTGGGAGGAAGGATTTGCCAATAACAAGGGTAAATTAGTAAGGAATTTTCAGAATTCTTTGGGGTTTGATGTCGATTATTGGTTTTCAGATTGAGAATCACGTTGAACTGCGATGAATTAGTCAATGAGTAGTTAAGATCACAAGCTACCTTCGAGGTAGTACGTGTCACCTAAGGTTGGGAGGCAACCAAGATCATGTGGTTAGAAATTGCTACAGTAAGATTCGGTGTTCACTCTGGTGAGCGTAATGTATCAGGGTGGATATTGGATGTGAAAGTCTTAACGGAAATCAGTATGGCGGTTGCATCAGGAAGTCATCGAGTTTTAGCTCAAAGACGAAATGGGTTAGAGACAATCCCTTGGAAAGGGAGACAGTCATTTTATGAGGATAACGCCATTGAGGTCTATGATTAGTTGGTTCTTTTTTTGGGACGGAGGAAACCCAATGAGTGCTGAGATTAGTAGTGAAATGCCTTGTGTGAGAAATAGATTTCAAGGAAGAAAACATTCTAAGGTTGGGAGGATTGTAACACCCGTGATTTTGGTGAATCCTTAATTTGCACCTCTCTGTTAACCCGTAATTATAAATCTCAACTGGGTTGTGCTTATGGACTTTGGGTTTTGAATCGAGAGCAAGTCAGGTTGAAAAGTCAGATTTTTTAACCTTCGGCACACCCTGGGCGACTGTGCCTGCGATTGTGACAGGAGGTCACTCTCGCAGGGCACAATCGCAGCCCCTGTACCGAGAGTAGGGGTGTACGCGGGTTAGGTTGGGCGGTTTGGGACATTTTTACAACCCAACCCAATTATGGCGGTTTGGAAAAACTCAACTCAACCCAACCCAACCCATTCAAAAGTATAACCCAACCCAACCCTTGCGGGTTATGGCGGGTTGGGCGGGTTAGGCGGTTTAGTAGTTTACATAAAATTGTAAAATGAAGTAAAATAAATAGTACTAAGAATATACTAACGTTTAGCAAACCAAGAGGTTATTTGGTTAGCATTTAGCAGTGTTAGGGCTATAAATGAACCAAACGTTTGGCGAACCGTTCAGGAGAATTTCGTTTATATTCGTTTATTTAAGAATTAATCGAACATGAATACATTTTTTTGTTCATTTAGTTAAATGAACGAACATGAACAATGAGCTCGTTCGTTCGTTAATGTCTGTTTATTTATGTTTGTTTACGTTTGTTATATATATATATATATATATATATATATATATATATATATTATGATATTAATATGTAAAATTATTAATTATATTAAAATTTAAGAATTCCTTTTTTATTATTCATAAATTTATCCGATTTTTCATTTTGTTATGTTATTTCGGAACGAAATGATGATTAATGATGTTTTTTGTTCATTTGTGTTCGTTCGTTTATGTTCGCCTGTTTACATTCATTTAGCATCTTAACGAACAAACGTAAATGAACATGAACAAACACATTTTTTAACGAACGAACATGAACACAAAAAATTACGTTCTTTTACCGTTCGTGTTCATTCATTTGTTTGGTTAAGTTTAATGAACGAACACGAACAAGCCTCCATTAGTTTGTTCGGTTAAGTAAATTGTATTATATATATAATGTATATAATATAGTTTGGGCTATAAATTTGCTTAAATAGACTAGTTGCTTTTTATTATTGTATTATATATATATATATATATATTATATTAGCGGCGGGTTGGCGGGTTAGGCGGGTTGAACAAATCGTAATCCAATTTCAACCCTCTTAATTTGCGGGTTGGCGGTTTGGCAGGTGGACGAGTTGGGTTTAATTGGGTTGTTAGTAGTTTGGGTTGGGCGGGTTTCGCGGGTTGAAGGTTTTTTGTACACCCCTAACCGAGAGGGGTGTGGCTGGATGACTATGCCCGCGATTGTGACAGGATGTCATTCTCGCGGGGCATTGTCGCGAGACATATACCATGGGCAGGGGAAGTCGGGCGATTGTGCCCGCGATTGTGACAAAGTGTCACTCTCACCGGGCACTATCGCCGACGAGTGGCAGAGTTGTATAAGTTGCAATTTTCAGCCTTTTCTCTCATTCTCACCTCTCATACTCTTCCCTTTCTCTCCCAAACCGACCCTCGACCCTCTCATATGAACCCTAACTCATTTTTGGGGTTTTTCTCCTAAAACCAAGTGATTCTTCATCATCTAGCAAAGTTTTGGAAGCTAGAACTAAGATCATTTCATCTTCATCATCTTCACCAAATTTTCTAGGGTTTCACCCAACCCTTTTCACCATTTTGAAGATCGGGAGTTTGTGGCTCATTTTGGTGACCTAGAAGTGTATTATTGAAGGGTTCAAGTTATGGTTAAGGTAACCTTCTCTTTTCTTCATATATGGAAATTAGGGTTTTCGAATATGTTGAGATATTCATGTAAAATGTTTGGGGAACGATTCTAAATGTAACAACCCAACTCTCAATACAAGAGACATAATGAACTTTATTAAATAATGAAACCAAACGGCACAATACAACACCCAAAATACGAGATTTGCGGAAAGACAACCTAGTAAACAACTGAGAATACACTGACAAGAAAATCTACAATGGGGGTCCTCTAAATCAGCTCCAGCTCGCGACTTCTCTTAGAACAGAACCGCTCCATCTAAAGCCACTTTTTACCTGAAAAGAGTTTTAGATTTGAAAAGAGCGAGGGTTAGACCGAAAGGTCTAGTGAGTCCCCTCTTATAACATTTTTTAACTCATCAAACAAACAATCAACGATTTATCATAAAATAAACCATTTTCAGCTTCAAGGAAAAACCTTTATCTTTCGGCAACTTCTTCGCTCACACTACCGCCACCCTAAGGTGACAGCGTGTATGTGACTCACACTGCCTTTGTTGGGACACACCCCCAACGACATAAACAGAACAGACCCCCCGGTATGAGCACAGGCGGGCCACACCCCCCGACTTTGAGCCTTCTCACTTAGGACCATGTATGCATACATTTCCACTTTGTCAACAATAAGAAAAATCATCTTTAACATTTAAATAAAACTCGCAAGTAAGTACTAAAGCCACATCATTCCAAAACTTGCATATAATTTTCATAATACCCATGTCATCATAAATAAATCAAAGTTTAAAATTAAAATTTCACATGCTTTCGTTAACAAAAGGGTTTAGTTCAGAAAAATTCACCTGACGTCCTTAGCTTGAATCCTGCGTCTACTCCTACAATTCGGTCTGAAACCTATAAAGGAAACAGTAACCGATAAACTCCCAAATCCATCTACTTTATAATGACCTTTACCCATAAATCCCACTTCGCTTCCCTAAAACTTAACCCACTAAAATCGATTAAAACGGGATACCTTAAGGTAGTAAAGAGTGGGCCTGACTTAATTCTCAAATCCAAATACTAAATAATTGAATTTAGGTTGGGCTTCGGCCTCAACTGCTAAGGCCCAACAATTAAATTGAAATTAACATAGGAAAGCTGGGCTTCGACCCAATTGAAGAAACCGAGGACCGGGGCCTCACGTGGCCGCCCGGTGCAGCCCACGACCGGGGTCACCCCCTCTCATAGCCGACCGGGGTCTCCCCCTTAAGTCGACCGGAGTCTGCAACAAACCTCGACCGGGGCGTAAATGACCGGACCCTTCCTTACCTACCGGTGTGAACCTGAATCCCCCGGTGACCGAAGTGCCACAAACGACCGGAGTCAAAATTTCGGAAACCAATATGAATAGCGACCGGGGTTTAAACCCCCGGTGACCGATAATCCTACATTAGTTATTATCGACCGGTGCCCTATTCGAACAAACAATCTCAGCCATGGCTAGATTCGATGAATACAACAGGGTCACTTTGTTTTTTTGAACGGCAGCAACAGGGTCACTTTGATTTCAGAAATTTATAACTATTCAATCCCTTAATCAATACTCAAATGCAAGACCCAAATAAACGAAATCCCAAATTACATTTATCCAACATCGACTCTTAAATATCTCGAATCCATAACTCAACCTTCAGGTTCA
The DNA here is from genome assembly GCA_023525745.1 of Arctium lappa. Classification (NCBI taxonomy): domain Eukaryota; kingdom Viridiplantae; phylum Streptophyta; class Magnoliopsida; order Asterales; family Asteraceae; genus Arctium; species Arctium lappa. The sequence continues at coordinate 44,691,192 of CM042063.1, forward strand.
ATACAGACTCCCAACTCAAACACCATGATTAAATCCTTTATAAACTGAAGAGTTTTAAACATAAGAAAATTTACCTTCGACGAATTCGATCCAAAGCTTGGTGATCTTGAAGAATCTCCTCTTCCTCGGTCTCTCTCACTGAAATCGCCAAAGAGCTCTCCTCAAGACTAGCCGCCACACACACACACACAACCCTGATACCTCTAGGGTTAAAACCCTCTTTCCCTAATTTTTTTTTTACAATAGGTCTCTCCTTAAAATTACCTTTCTACTTTCTTACCCAACATTTAATTTTTATTTGCTTTTAACCTGGTTATTACACTAAATGGTTGGTTATGAATATTTACGATTGGAAACTTGTGGATATTGGTTTTTGGAAGATTTGGCTTGAGGATTCAAATTTCTTCAAAGGATCTCAAGTTGGGAAAAATCTAGATTTAGCCTAAATCTAGCAAGGTGAGTTCAAGTTGCTTTGTGAAAACTATGTACATGCCAAAAATGTTTATTTTGATGCATTGAAATGTTTTCTTAACATTTATCAAATGTGATTATTATATGTTGAGGTTTGCATTTGGTACCATGGGTTTATCAATCTTGAGAAATGCCTGTACTTGGGATTTTTAGACATTTTGATAACTAAATCATATTTATGAATTCTTTGGATGATTTATCTTATAAATGAAGATTATTTTGGTGTTAATGCATTTTGGTGTATTTGGGTTGAAAATGCATATTTTTATGATTGAGACATTTTGGAAATGTAAACGATATGATTTATATTGGAAAATGGTTTGTCCCAACCAATAATGGGTTTTTTTAAGTTGATCATGTTTTAGAGCATGTGTTTTGTATGAACGTTGGTTATGTAACACCCCGTTTTCATTATTATAATAATGACAAAATTACGTTCATTTAACTATCTTAAATCTTTAAGATAAGTGTTAAATATGATGATATATAATCGATAATTTAAGTTATATTTTTTGATAAAGAAAATATTTACATCGGATACAAATCTAAAGTTAAGGTGCTAATATCAAATTATTGATATCATTGATAATATGATAATTTAAAGATTTAGAAAATATCTTTGATGAAAATAAATAAAAGAGAATTATATCTGATTAATAATTACGGAGATGAAAATATATAAATCTAAATATATATACATATTTAAACATTTAAACAATTGAATAATGTATATATATATATATATATATATATATATATATATATATAGGGTGCGTTTCTTTTGCAACCCAAGCAATTTGTACAAACTATGCAAACCACTATATTAGGAAACAATAGATATATTTATGAATAATGATTATGATTCATTAATAATGATTGTGATATATATGGAAAATGTTAAGTTTATTCATTATAATCATGATTTTAAATTAGGAAACATAATAAAATCATATATTCATTAGACTTGATGAATGACTAAGATTGGTTTGCATAGTTTGTACAAATTGTTTGGGTTGCAAAAGAAACGCACCCTATATATATATAATGAAAATTCTAAAACGGTTATTGTACAAACTATTGTACAATTACATTTACCATTCTTAATCTTTTGTACAATAACATTTACTACCCTTATAATGTTACATTTACCACCCTTACAATTACTTATTTAATTTATTTTATATCCCTTGCTTTTTCATTTTACATTTTACACCGTTATCATATTAACACAAATAATCGTATATGAACAAAAATGCAATGAAAAAATACGTTCTTTTTTTTACAAATTATACCATTATAATCGTCTCGTCAATACCTTCAAAACGAGCCCAATATTAAATATTTTTTAATTTAACCATACTATTAAATATCAGAATATATACGAATTATCTATACTTTTAAAACGGTTATTGTACAATCTTTTGTACAACAACATTTACCACCCTTACAATGTTACATTTACCATCCTTACAATTACTTATTTAATTTACTTTATATCCTTACTTTTTCATTTTTCATTTTACACCATTATCATATTAACACAAATAATCGTATATGAACAAAAATGCAATGAAAAATACGTTCATTTTTCTACAAATTATACCATTATAATCGTCTCGTCTGACCTTCAAAACGAGCCCAATATTGAATATTTTTTAATTTAATCGTACTATTAAATATCATGAATATCTACAAATTAATTTGTTTTCTATCCATACGTTTTATTTATTTTTCCACCATTAGCACATTAAAAATACATAATCGTAAAATACGTTTCATTCTTATTATAAATTATATCATTATAACTTTTTTCGTCAATAATTATAATATAAATTAATTATTGAATATCTTTATAGGTTTAGGGTTTTATAAATTGTGATTCTTAGGTTATGATTGATTGTTGATGACATATCTATAAGAAAGTAACATTAATTGTTCGTTCTTTACTTACATTCCGCTGCATTGTGCGGGTATATGTCTAGCTATATAATGAAAATTCTAAAACGGTTATACGGTTATTGTACAATCTTTTGTACAATAACATTTACCACCCTTAATCTTTTGTACAATAACATTTACTATCCTTACAATGTTACATTTACCACCCTTACAATTACTTATTTAATTTACTTTATATCCATTACTTTTTCATTTTACACCGTTATCATATTAACACAAATAATCGTATATGAACAAAAATGCAATGAAAAAATACGTTCATTTTTTTATAAATTATACCATTATAATCGTCTCGTCAATACCTTCAAAACGAGCCCAATATTGAATATTTTTTAATTTAACCGTACTATTAAATATAAGAATTTATACTATATAATGAAAAAACTAAAACGGTTATTGTACAAACTTTTGTACAATTACATTTACCACCTTACAATTTTACATTTATCACCCTTATAATTACTTATTTAATTTACTTTATATCCCTTATTTTTTTCATTTTTCATTTTACACCATTATCATATTAACACAAATAATTATATATTAACAAAAATGCAATGAAAAAATACGTTCATTTTTCTACAAATTATATAATTATAAGCGTCTCCTTAATATCTTCAAAACGAACCCAATATTGAATATTTTTTAATTTAACCGTACTATTAAATATCATGAATATCTACGAAATAATTTGTTTTTCTATCCATACGTTTTATTTTATTTTTCCACCGTTAGCACGTTAAAAATACATAATCGTAAAATACGTTTCATTCTTATTATAAATAATATCATTATAAATTTTTTCGTCAATAATTGTAATATAAACTAATTATTGAATATCTTTATGGGTTTAGGTTTCATAAGTTGTGATTCTTAGGTCATGGTTGATTATTGATGAAATGTATATAAAGAAATAGCATTAATTGTTCGTTCTTTACTTACATTCCGCTGCATCGTGCGGGTATATGCCTAGTATATATACGAATAGTGTGTATATATATATATATATATTATCAATAATAAAATATTTTTATATTATTTATATTTAAAAGGTTTTGTCGTTTTACTCAAAATAGCTAGTCGTATGGATTTTTATGAAATGCGACTAACATATTTTTGTGACCAGCGATTTATGACGGTCACGATGAAACTTTCAGATTTGAAAACTGACAAAGTTTTATTTATAGGACTGATTCGATATTAAATATATCGTTTTTTATTAATTTTATTGCTCAAATGGATTTAAAAGTTATATAATGTATATATATATTCGGACTCAGCAATTTACATAAATCATAGTGACGCTTTCAGATTCGAAAAAGAATAAAGTTTTTATTTTAGGGTCACTTGAGCAAAACGATAGAAATGTGTCATTTATGGATAATAGAAATATCATATTTATACCAAATTTCATATTTAAATACGTTGGAAAATCTAGATACCGTAAATGTCAAAAAGATCAAAATATTACTACGGAAATTTGTACAACTCAGAAAAAGATATAGCAATAGCATGTCTATGGATAGGTACTATTGCATAGGTTCTAAATATATGTTAAATTGAGGTTTGGGGTTATGTATATAAAATTATACTCAATAAAGATAATAATGTATATAATAAATAAAATAATTATTTTTAATATATGAGTGTGTACGTTAAGAAACGTATGGACGAAGCAAAATGAAGTTTTCGAAATTTTATGAATTTCAAATCCGTGGTCTTAATCTGCCGCCTCCTTCAAATTCGTTTGACTATAAACTAGTGTTGGGTATATGCATTGTACGAGATTGGTTAAATTTTTTGTTAGAATATTGAATCGAATTAAAATGAAATGTAATTTCTTTGTTAACAGTTAATGAAATACAACGTGAAAAATGAATGTATTTTCATAAGTGGTTAACTTGTATATATTCTTAATCGTTTGTTGTTATAAGTTTGTGCAATAATATTGGTAATAGTTTTATATTATATTATTTAAAAATCAAACAACATTTCTCACAACATATTTATCTGACTATTGACTTCAAGACCTCATAGTATTAATCGATAAAAATAAAGATATGTATATATATATATATCTTATTCCCCTACTTCGAAAAATATGATTGTGGGTTTTGAAAAATATAAACAAATCCTCAGTAAATAAAATAAAATATAAAAAAATAGTTTTTCAAAGAAACAAAAATATAGTGGAATACCTTTTGTTCAGTTGCAGGTTCCGCCATTGACACCCGATCGTTCGTCTTTTTCTTGTACTCGGATGATACATAGAGAATCTATATATATTTATAGTGAATGTAGATAATATTTTAAAATCTTTTATTTTCATTTTCGATTTTACATTTAAATGTAAATATATTAAAAATATGGAAGAATATTTTTATATCTATATCATTTCTATTTTATTTTCTTTACACTTGGTTAATTTAGAAAGTATTGCGGAATATTTTTATTTTAAAGAATACGACAATTTATTAGTGTATCTCGTTATTTTTTATTTTTAATTCATATCAACTTTCTTTTTTTCTTCTTTTAATGCTCGTGAAAAAAAATATGTGTAGATTTTATATTATCAAAAAAAATACGTGTAGATTTTATATTATGCTAATGTAAAATACGTGTAGATTTTATATTAGCAAAAAAAACGGAACAAAAAAGAGTTTATATTATATTACATCTCATTATGTAAAAAGATTTTATAAAATAAAATTTGAAAAAAGATTTTATAAAATAAAATATGAAAAAATCATTATGAGATGTAATATAAAAAATTACGGAAGAAAAAAGATTTTATATTACATCTTATTAATATAGATTTAAATGTAAAATCTATATTTAAAATAGATTATTTATAAAATCCTCCACAAAAAAAAACAAATAGTTATATTAATAAATGAGTATTCATTCCACAAATAGATGATTATGTGAGATAATGTGCTTGGAAAGGTTGTACCAAAGCATTAAGAAATTGTAAATTAAGTAATTGGCTTTAATTAGTTGTAACTTGTGCTTAAAATGTTGTAATTAAGAGCTTTTTATGTCGTTTTTATAATATAGTATAGATACATACACACGGTTTATTTTATGAAACACATTCAACATAACAAAAATAAATTAGGAAGTGGCATCCACTTTTAAGTAGTAAATCAAGTATTGCGGTTAAGCAATCAAGGTGAGTACATTATGAGATTTTATTGGGATACGTATATGTTATATAAATACTTTTATGCATGATTAATATTTGAAATGATGTTTTGACATGCTAGCCTTACATGAGATAAGGTTATGCTTATAATGCATTTTATGAGAAAGACATGTATTTTATATATGGCATATGAAATGTTTTGTGCATGTGAAAGTATGGTCGTGTTAAATACCCGACGGGGTATAAGAAATGAGGACGTCTTGCAAACGGGCCTTAAGGAGAAGATCATTCGCGGAACCCCAGGGATCTAGGATTCTGTTGAGAATGTTTGGCATACTTACACATATGAGATCTCGCACTAAAAGAAGATGATGTTTTTATAGAAATGGTTTTATGCATCAATGTTATTATGCATAATTATGAAAAGTGTATTGAATTGTTATTCTATGCACTAAAACCATATATTTTATGAAAGATGATTTCTTCATGAAACCATAACTGCTCACTAAGCTTAAAGCTTACATATTCCATATATGTATCTCAGGTAAGATCAGGATAAGACATGAAGGGATCGCATGAAGAGTTATAGTTCTTAAAATAGCCATTATAAATGTTAGGCTATTGAAATGTTGCAAGAACGCTTTCGCATGTGTAAAGGTTATGATGTTATGGAAAGAAAAAAAAACGGGGAGTCACAGGTTAAATACGTTTTTTATCGCTTATGATGACTTTTATTGAATAGTCATTGAGTTGTTGAGTTTTTGGTTGGTTTCAACCCTGTTGGGTCTTGGGGACATTTGTCCGGTTTTGATAGCTCGATGTGGAGCTTTGGGTATGATTTGCATTTATTGCTTTCTATTTGAGAATTACATGTTTTGAGTGTGTACGTCATTCAATTTGGAGTCATGTAATTTAGACTACAATGCAATGGATCCATAGGCATAGAAGTCGGCCTTATTGTGTAAATGTGGGATAAGATTCCCAAGTTGTAATTTGGAAATAGGCATTGGTTACATGATGTATTTTCTAAAAGAACAAGCTTGTCTTGGATGATGAGATCCCAAGGTAAAGACCCGGATAAGGTTGAACTAGGTGATCATTTGAGTAAAAGACTTGGACAGAGTTGAGTTCATTAATGTATGGGACTAAAGACCTGGATAGGGTTGATGTCCACAATGACTAAAGACCTGGATAGGGTTGATGTCCATAATGACTAAAGACATGGGTAGGGTTGATGTCCACAATGACTAAAGACCTAGATAGACTTGATGTCCGTGATGACTAAAGACCTAGATAGGGTTGATGTCCATAATGACTAAAGACCTGGATAGGGTTGATGTCTGTAATGACTAAAGACCTGGGTAAGGTTGATGTCAATGGTTGTCCATCTTTGAAATATGCTTATAATATAGATATGTGGCGTATTTTGTATTCTCACCACGTTCAATGGAAACGGGTCTCCCCCATTACCGAATTTTGTTGTTTGGGTATTGAGTATTATCCATGTTTTCGGTGACATTTTGAGTACGGATTTGCTATCCATGATTTGTGGTTTTAATTATTAAACCTTATCCATGTTTTTGGATATTTTGGATAATAGAGTTTGTCCAGTTTTTCAGTATTTGAATATAAATCTTTATTTGTGTTTTGGGTGAATATTGGGTTTCGAAGTCATCTTTGAATGAATGTTTGGCATTGGTATTTTCATCACGAAAATGGTGGCCTTTGAGAAAGATGTTGACTTTATACTTTTATACATATCACTTTATAAATCATGATTTAAATTCAGTTTAACGACTTATATGCTTATGATGGAAACTTTTGAACTCACTAGGTGTTAGTCTAACTTTTTTATTTGTCGGCATGTGTATCAGGTTCTAGCTGGGGATTAGTACTAGCGACACTATGGAGAGATGAGTGGTAGTTGTGTGCTCAAGAAGTGAATAGCTTGGTGAAGTCTTTCGCATTATTTTGGGATTAACAACTTGTATTTGGGTTAAGTAACACCCGACTTTGGTTTAGTCCTTGTAGGAGTCTAGAGTATATAATTGATGAGGCTAAATATAGCATTTTATTTTGGAGGGATATCAAGTTTTGATTTATAGGAAGAAGATCTATCTTTTACTTGATGTAATATCGAGATTTTTTTTAATTAGTTGCTCTTTTCAAATTTGAGGGTGTTACATGGATATCATGTTTCTAGAATGGTAATGAATCTTACATCGGTAATGTTATCCTTACATGTTCATGATCAGATTGTGATACTTGAAGTTTATCTCCTTGTGCATGAGGATTTAGATCGTATGTTATATGTGGCTATATTTGTTGGCCACATAGGTCACTAGTGAGTAGGAAATGGGGGACTTAATAGTCTTTGAGGTGTAACTCGTCTAGATTGAATAGGCAATAATGTCTCGTAAGTCCTTGAGGTGTAACTCGACGGAGTAGGCAATAAAGGCATATAATGGTTTGAGGTTGTGATATCTTCATGGCATGGGAACTAGAACCGGAACATGAGGTGTAATCCAATAACATCATGGGTGACTCCACTCACGTGTTCTCGTCACCCCGATGGAAACGGGTCTCCCCGTATTTCAAGAGGTATCTCTTGTATGTTCATATTCAGGTATGGAATATCGTTGCAAAGTTGAGTGTTGGCATTTGTTCAACCCTTGTGGATACCCATAACATTTAATTAAGTTGTTAATATATTATTCGTGAACCGTTTAATCTTTATGATCTCACTAGACTTTTAGTCTGACACTTGTCATGGTGTTTTGTTGGTTCACATGTCCCAATAGCGGTGCGCATAAGGCAACTTGACTCGCCCACCGTGCACCTAGGATCACAGTTTGTCCACATTTCTGTGTCACTTGCCACACTTATTACTCTTCAGTTTAACCACTTAATCCGACATATTATTTTCACCCCCTACACGCTTGCATGGATCACAGCTTGTCCAACATTACTTACTCCATTTTTCGACCATCCCAAATGTGTCGATATCACAATTACATGTTTATGCCTAACCAACGATTTCACCACAATTCTCACTCGATAAATCCTACTACGTCACCCCGAAATAGCACCAGTGTTCGAAACAACCATGCACTTCTGTTTTCCCCAAATTGTTGCCTTCTCAAAAAATTCCTTCGTACCCAAGGAATAATTCGCCTTCTTCGAAGATCATGTATCTACTACACCACATCGTAAACTAACCAATCCAACACCTTCATCAATCTTTCAATGATCCCGAAATAAACTCACTCAATACTAACGCAACCCAAAAAGTACATGTTTCCTCTTTTGGGTAACCACCATCTACTGCTCCATCCTTCCATTCTGAAAAAATAGCCCTAACATAACACCAACTTACAGTCCAAGCATTCCAACGACATGTTTAACACTTTATATAAATTCATCTGAAACCTCCAAAAAAGGGCTTCCAATTATGTTTATCATCCTTTAAGAACACATTACCATAGCGCTAACTTGCACGTCTATCTTGGCAAAGACGCCACTAACTTATCCATAGAATCTCCACCCACAACATTACACCACAGACCAGGTTCTCATGATCAATTTTTCATACATAAACAATCCTTCCTTCATATTCACCTGCATTCATATATAACTAAGTTTATCTCACAACTTTGTCTCTTCCCAAATCTAGATGAACCACAACTCAAGATTTCCCAATTTTACTCAAAATATTCGTTCCTTGTCGATTCATTGCAATATCCAAGAAACCATCCCAACGATAAGGCACATTCCCTTACTGGTCGATATAACCAATGCACTTACTTCGGTTGTACTAATTACTTCATCCTTTTTACGAACTGCCAAAACCTCGTAGGGAAACACTCATCCAAGTAGCAATCTTCCAATATCATAACGCCCCCGCAAGGTGGTCCGACATCAAACAAGAATACATCTTTTCTGAATGACCTCCCACGTCTACACACGCCAAGGTGAATTCTTAAATTCCAAACTCCTAACAATGCCTTTAACCTTGCACATCTTAAACAGTTATTGACTTCAATCATAGAAAAACGACATGATGATGCTTCCATAATATCCCCGACAACAGGGATTTCTAACAGATCCTACTTCTCCCAACATATCGTATTTATCTTTGCACCTCACCGTCCTCACTTGAAAGAGGTTCAAGGCTTACTTGGTGCGAGGTCTAACTTGCAAGACCACCCCAAAACTCAAGCTCGATTCCTTTAACATTTCATTCCTGCCTCTCAACGCTACACATACGAGCTACTAATATCAATACCGCGACGACTTCAAGTCTTGTAACGCCCGGAATTTCAAGTAAGTAACCTACCTTGATCTTCCGTTGATTTCAACGTTATCCCTTTCGATAAGTATTCAATTTGATCATTATCTCTATTGTTTCGCTTGCTCGATGTCACGTAGGGAACGTTTTACCTTGATTTAAATCTTTCGGAGTTAAACCGAGTTGAAATAGGAAAAAAAATAGGCAAAGGGGGGCTCTGGGCGAGAATGCCCAACGGTGTCATAATCGCGGAGGCCCAAGTGGTCTCGGTACGTTCTAGGTGAGAATGCCCAACAAGAGTGCCAAGGGAATTCTCACGGTGTCACTGTCGCCGAGACCAAGTGAGTCTCAGTACGTTTTGGGCAAGTATGCCAAGGGCATACTCGCGTGTCACTATCGTCGTCGAGCATTTTGGCCTAAAAAACTCAGATCTTATAAAAGGGACTTTGGAGGGTCATTTAAGAAAAACACCAAATACGTTTTTCTCTCATCTTAAAAGATCTAAGTGAATTTATTGCATTCCTAGGGCTCCACCACCATTTATTACAAGATTCCAAAGTGTTAGGAGCTCAACTTTTCATCTCTTTTCACAAGGGTTTTAGGGTTTCACTAACAACCCTATTAGGTGAGTCATTCTCACTTTCTTGAGTACTTATTTGATATCATCACTATGTTTAGAACATATACACTTCTATTTCACCCCTTTACTCACATTATGGTTCAAAGTTTATTTGGAAGAGATGTTAGGGTTTTCACCATTTTTGGGTGAATATGAGCAAGGAATGAAGGTAGATAAATGATTTCATATACTTATGGCTCTATGGTGTTTGTTGTTCTTTTCATGGTTATGGACTTGACATTTTAGGTTGAGATGAGGTATTGGGAATTCTTGCTTATTTATGAAATACACATGGAAATACTTGGTCATTTATTTATGATTATCAATTCCTAATGTTTGTAGTCGTCTCAAAGGGAATGAATGTACACCATAACTTTATGGTTGGCATGAGACTAGCTCTCTTGAATGAGCTCTTGGGAAATATTGAGGGGAACTATCCCAGAATTGTGGTCGGTGAGAAAGACTAAAGACCCGATTTAGGTTGACGTTTATTTGGCTAATGACTCGGTTTGGGTTGATGCTCATGAGGACTAAAGACTCGGTTTGGGTTGATGTCCGTTGAAACTAAAGACCCGGTTTGGGTTGATGTCCGTTGATACTAAAGACCCGGTTTGGGTTGACGTCCGTAAAGACTAAAGACTCGGTTTGAGTTGACGTCTCTTTCAACTAAAGATCCAGTTTGGGTTGATGTCCCATATGGCTAATGGCTCAAATTATGTTGTTATCTCATGTTGGAGTAGGTCCCAATGGGGACCATGTAATTTTGTATTACGTATATGTGGAATATCACTAAATTATATGTTGCCTTTCAAGAAGTTAAATTACTATTATTTGTCTACGATATCACTAGGCAATGTCCTAACATTCTTTCTTGAAATGTCATGTAACCAGGTTCTCTTAGCGACGGTGTTCGCAAAGGTTGAGAGTGAGCGTGTTGGCTGTTAGCGGCATCTTTTGGAAATCATGTTGATTGGGAACTTTTGGCGTACATATTTGAATAGAAGTCTTTTTGCGAAATTGGATGACAATTGTATTAATCTAGACTTTGATGGTTTAGATTAGTGTATTGTCTTTATTAATTTCCATGTATAGAATTGTAAACGCTATTTACTTTTCCCTGATTTTGGGTATTGTTATTTATAGAAATGTCTAGTTTACGACATTTCCTAGGTTTAAATTTCCCCTGTTTTTAGGGCGTTACAAGTTGGTATCAGAGACCTAGTTTAAGTGAACTAGGTTTGAATGAAAGATGTCTGGACTTAAACTGAGATAGTTAAGCTATGACTGGTGAGATTGGGTAGAACTCCTAAGATAGGATGATCTTAGAGTTGACGGAAATTACGTGAATCAAGAGTTGTGGTAATGGTAACTAGAATTCTTACGTATCATATGCTCATAATTTCAATTAGCTAACGTTATTATGAGAATGTTTTACGTGAGCATGCTTGATCTACTATTGTTATGACAATTGATGAATGTAGTAGTATGTTTCTTGTGTTAATTTCTTATAGCCTATTTCTCACCCCTATTCTCGCATATGTGTGGCAGACTGAAACTGTTAATACCCGCAATAGACCGGACGACCTCGACGCAATGGCATCCACGACCGACCAACCATGGGTGACCTGGCGGAAGAACCTTCATGTCTGAACAAGGTGTTGGGTGGGAGGACTGAGCAAATTCCCCAACGTAACCTCGAGGTATCGGAGCCTATTATGGAAGAAGTGACGGCGGAAACCAAGATGATGGACCGGATGATGATGGCCATGAATAAGGCCATGGCCCAACAACAAGAGTTGTTCTTAAAGTTTCTTGAGGACAGGGACACTAACAACCGTAGGCATGAAACTGTTGCCGAAAATGTTATTGTGGCGGGATCCGGTGGTACCAGAAATGATGCCCCCACTGATGGTACCGTGACTCTAGACACGAGACAAGAAGGAAAGACTTGCTCCTTCAAAGCCTTTCTCTGTTGCTAACCGCCCGAGTTCAAAGGGGCGAACGATCCGGTTATTTGCATGAACTAGATTCGAGAGATGGAGCAGGCCTTCAGATCTAGCGATTGTGGAGAGGGCCAAAAGGCAACCTTTGGTTCTCAAATGCTAAGAAGGGCGACCCTCACTTGGTGGAACATCTACTCTACCTCTCTAGAGGCCTCGGTGTTGGCCAAGTTGAGCTGGACGACTTTTAAGAAAAAATTAATGGAAGAGTATTGCAATGAAAGGGCAATGGATCGTATAGAGGAAGAATTCCGAAATTTGAAGAAGGGGGATACGTCGGTGAAGGAATACAACCGACAGTTTATGGACAAGCTAGGGTTGGTGGGACATCTGGTCCTAACCGAAAGAGAGAAGATCAACGCTTATATCAAGGGTCTACCGTCATATATGAGGAACATGGTCCATGTGTCTAAGGCCATCAATCTCCGTGAAGCAATAGAAGAAGCTCGGTTGATAGAGGATACCTACAAGCAAGCCAAGGAGAAGGGGGGTTTTGAAAATAGAAAATGGGAGGGAATATCTACACCCTCGAAGAAGCCAAGGCCTTTCAACAACTATCAGGGAGTCGACCCAAGGCACGAAGCTAGGTGGTGCCCTAAATGTTGTAGCAAGCATCACGGCCCGTGTAACTCCATCGGGACGAATTGTTTCAAATGCGGAAAGTCGGGTCACTTGCGTAGCGACTGCCCGGTAAAGGGAATCACATGCTTCGAGTGCAAGGAGTCGGGCCATATCCGTAGCGGGAGCCCCAAGCTAAAATCTGGAGGAAGTGGGGGAAAGAAGGTAGATCCCCCTAGGGCAACGGGTCGAGCTTTTCAGATGTCGACTGAGGAGGCTAGAGCATCATCGGACGTGGTATCGGGTACGTTTCTCCTAAACTTCGTACCTGCACATGTGTTGTTTGATTCTGGTGCCAGTTTCTCCTTCGTGTAGAGTCTTTTTCGTCAAAAACTTTCCATGACCACTAGTAGCTTAAATGACGAATTAGTAGTAGAAATTGCTAATGGTGACCAAGTGCTAGTACGTGAGGTGTTGAAGGGTTGCACCCTCGTGATCGAAGGGAAGGGATTTTAAGTTTATTTGATGCCAATGGAAATTGGAAGCTTTGACGTGGTAATCGGAATAGATTGGCTCTCAGTAAATCAAGCCGAGAACGTGTGCTCAAAGAATTTAATCTGAATCCCAACTTTGGACGGTAATATGGTGATCGCTTATGGCGATGGGAAGAAAGGTGATGTCACGATCATCACCATGGCCAAGGCATGAAGATGCCTAGTAAAAGGATGCTTGTCCTTCTTGGCATATGTGATTGACGCTAAGCTCGAGAAGAGAATACTCGAGGACGTAGAATTGGTGCGTGAATTCCCAGATGTGTTTCCTGATGATCTACCCGGGTTGCCACCCGTTCGCCAAGTGGAATTTTGGATTGATTTGGTACCAGTAGCAACTCCGATCGATAGAGCTCCCTATCGGTTAGCTCCCTCTGAGATGCAAGAAATGATGACTCAACTTCAAGACCTTCTTGAGAAGGTTTTCGTAAGACCGAGCTCGTCGCCTTGGGGAGATCCGGTCTAGTTCGTTAATAAGAAAGACGTCACGATGCGGATGTGTATCGACTATAGGGAGTTAAATAAGGTGACGGTGAAGACTAAGTATCCACTTCCAAGAATTGACGACTTGTTCGACCAACTAGAAGGAGCAGGTTGCTTCTCAAAGATCGACCTACATTATGGCTATCATCAGGTGAGAGTGAAAGAGGATGACATACCGAATACGGCATTTAGGATGCGATACGGTCAATACGAGTTCCTAGTAATGTCGTTCGGCCTAACCAATGATCCGGCGGTATTCATGGACCTGATGAACCGGGTGTGCCGACTTTTTCTCGAAAAGTCGGTAATAGTGTTCATCGATGACATTCTTGTATACTCCAAGGACGAGGCGGACCATGAGCAACATCTCCGAGAAGTTTTGGAAGTGGTCAGGCGAGAAAAGCTCTACGTGAAATTTTTGAAGTGTGACTTTTGGCTTCAGGAAGTGCAATTTTTGGGTCATATAGTCACCAAGGAAGGGGTTAAGGTGGATCCCACGAAGATCAAGGCCATGACGAACTGGGAGTCTCCCAAGAGTCCGTCAGAAATCCGAAGTTTCCTAGGATTGGCGGGATACTACCGAAGGTTTATCCAAGACTTTTCTAATATAGCTTCTCCGTTGACGACCCTGAACCGAAAGAACGTGAAGTTCGTATGGACCGATAGTCAAGAGAAGGCATTCCGAACCCTACAAAGGAAGCTTTATGAAGCTCCAATCTTATCCTTGCCCAAAGGATTGGAAGATTTTGTGGTGTATAGTGATGCTTCGAAGATGGGGTTGGGTTGCGTTTTAATGCAAAGGGGCAAGGTGATCACCTATGCTTCAAGGCAACTCAAGGTGCATGAAAAGAACTGCCCTACCCATGACTTGGAGTTAACGGCGATGGTGTTCGCGTTGAAGTTATGGCGACACTACCTCTATGGCACAAAATGTACGCTCTATACGGACCATAAGAGCTTGAAGTATTTGTTTGATCAGAAAGAGTTAAACATGAGGCAAAGAAGGTGGTTAAAGCTACTTAAGGACTATGATTTTGAGGTGCTCTACCATCTGGGTAAGGCAAACGTTGTGGCTGATGCCTTGAGCCGGAAGGAATATAGTGGAAAATCCGAGCCAAGCTCTCGCGAATTGAGTTGGTGTCAATCCTTATGGACCGCATTAAAGGGGCTCAGACCGAAGCCTTATTGGAAGAAAACCTCAAGGAAGAAGTGATGACCAAACAAAGACTACTCTTGACTGAGGATAGTCGTGGGATTAAATGTCTCAATGGATGTGTATGGGTGCCTAAACTAGGAGGTAATGGGGAGCTACTCTTGGAAGATGCGCACAATTCCAAGTACTCCATCCACCCGGGAAGCACCAAGATGTACCGAGATCTAAAATTACACTATTGGTGGCCAGTCATGAAGTTGGATGTGGCACACTATGTGGAGAAGTGCGTAACTTGTTCCCAAGTAAAATCCGAGCACCAACGACCTTATGGTAGCTTGCAATCTTTGGAGGTACCCTAATGGAAATGGGATAAGATCACCATGGATTTTGTGACCAAACTACCGCAGACTTCGAGAGGTAATGACACTATTTGGGTGATAGTGGACCATCTGACTAAAAGCGCTCATTTCCTAGCTATGCGGGAAACCTTGCCAATGGATAAGTTGGCAAAATTATTCATTGATGAGGTTGTTTCTAGGCATGGAATACCTCTATCCATAGTGTCATATTGTGACAGTCGGTTTACGTCAAAATTTTGGCAAGCGTTTCATGAAGAATTGGGTATGTGAGTAAATCTGAGTACAACATACCACCCGCAAACAGACGGCCAAAGTGAAAGGACGATTCAAACCTTGGAAGACATGCTAAGATCTTTCTTGATCTATTTTGGTGGCAATTAGGACACCCACTTACCCTTGGTGGAATTCGCTTACAACAATAACTACCATTCTAGTTTGGGCACGACACCGTTCGAAGCCTTGTATGGAAGGAAATGTAGGACTCATGTGTGTTGGTTTGAAGCGGAAGAGAAGTAGTTTGCGGGGCCTGAAATCGTGCAAGAGATGGCAGATAAAGTGAAGGCAATACGAGAACGGCTGAAAGCAGTGCAAGACCGGCAAAAGAGTTATGCCGATAAGAAGAGACGACCTATAGAGTTTCAAGTGGGAGAACGAGTTATGTTAAAGGTATCCCCTTGGAAAGGATTGATTCATTTTGGAAAGCACGGGAAGTTGAGCCCCCGTTTTCTTGGACCTTTCACTATCATTGAACGTGTTGGGTTGCAAGCCTATCAGTTAGACTTACCACCGGAAATGGATGGTATTCACCCTACGTTCCATGTGTACTACCTACGAAAGTGTTTGGTGGAAGAGGAAAGTATCATAGCATTATCAGAGATAAGAGTGGACAACAACCGATGTATCGAAGAGCCCGAAACCATTTTAGACAGAGAGACCAAGACACTTCGTCACAAGGAGGTCACGATGGTCAAAGTTCAATGGAAACACCACCGGGGTGCAAATGTGACTTGGGAGGCAGAGGAGGTCATGAAACGTCGATACCCACATTTGTTTTAATAGATTGGGATTTCGGGGACGAAACAATTCTCAAGTTGGGGAGGATTGTAACACCCAGAATTTCAAGTAAGTAACCTACCTAGATCTTCCGTTGATTTCAACGTTATCCCTTTCGATAAGGATTCAATTTGATCGTTATCCCTATTGTTTTGCTTGCTCGATGTCACGTAGGGAACGTTTTACCTTGAGTTAAATCTTTCGGAGTTGAACCAAGTTGAAATAGGAAAAAAATAGGCAAAGGGGGGCTCTGGGCAAGAATGCCCAGCGGTGTCATAATCGCGGAAGCCCAAGTGGTCTCGGTACGTTCTGGGCGAGAATGCCCGGCAAGAGTGCCAAAGGCATTCTCGCGGTGTCATTGTCGCCGAGACCAAGTGAGTCTCAGTACGTTTTGGGCGAGTATGCCCTTGGCAAACTCGCTTGTCGCTATCGTCGTCGAGCATTTTGGCCTAAAAAACTCAGATCTTATAAAAGGGACTTTGGAGGGTCATTTAAGAAAAACACAAAATACGTTTTTCTCTCATCCTTGAGGGAGATTTCAGTTCCTTTTTGCTCTCTCCCCTCATTGATTGCAAAACCTAAAGATCCAAGTGAGTTTATTGCATTCCTAGCGCTCCACCACCATTTATTACAAGATTCCAAAGTGTTAGGAGCTCAACTTTTCATCTCTTCTTCACAAGGGTTTTAGGGTTTCACTAACAACCCTATTGGGTGAGCCATTCTCACTTTCTTGAGTACTTATTTGATATTATCATTATGTTTAGAACATATACACTTCTATTTCACCCCTTTACTCACATTATGGTTCAAAGTTTATTTGGAAGAGATGTTAGGGTTTTCACCATTTTTGGGTGAATATGAGCAAGGAATGAAGGTAGAGAAATGATTTCATATACTTATGGCTCTATGGTGTTTGTTGTTATTTTCATGGTTATGGACTAGACATTTTTGGTCGGGATGAGGTATTGGGAATTCTTGCTTATTTATGAAATACACATGGAAATACTTGGTCATTTATTTATGATTATCAATTCCTAATGTTTGTAGTCGTCTCAAAGGGAATAAATGTACACCATAACTTTATGGTTGGCATGAGACTAGCTCTCTTGAATGAGCTCTTGGGAAATATTGAGGGGAACTATCCCAGAATTGTGGTCGGTGAGAAAGACTAAAGACCCGATTTAGGTTGACGTTTATTTGGCTAATGACTCGGTTTGGGTTGATGCTCATGAGGACTAAAGACTCGGTTTGGGTTGATGTCCGTTGAAACTAAAGACCCGGTTTGGGTTGATGTCCGTTGATACTAAAGACCCGGTTTGGGTTGACGTCCGTAAAGACTAAAGACTCGGTTTGAGTTGACGTCCCTTTTGACTAAAGACCCGGTTTGGGTTGTAATAACCCGGTTAAAATTTAAGAAATGGAAGTTTGGGGTAAAAGATTTGAAAGACTCAGATGATGGGGTCTAAAGTGTAAAAGTTGAAAAAAAGGGGCTTTTAACCCTAGAAGGGAAGAAATCAATATTGTTGGCGGCTAGAGAGTTTTGGAGCAGGGAGCATATACCAAAGGTGATTCAATCAAAGAGTGAACAGGAAGCAGTGATATGGGTGTTCTTCAAAATCTCAAGGTAAATTCTAACTCTTCTTCCTAATAGTAGGAATTATGTATGCTTTTCTATCGGTCTGTTAAGGGGGGGGGTCTGAATCATCAAGGCTCTGGGGAAATGGAAAGTTTCTAGGTGAAATTGATTGAATCTATTATAGATGTAAATGTGTAATAATTGGATAGCTAGTTGGAATCGATTTCTATGCGTGATTTTTGGATTATTGGGATCGATTTGTTTCTGATTTTGAGGCTATCTGCGTACGAGTTATGGGGTTTGTTCGAGACCTGTCCGAGAGACCCCGGTCACCGGATTGGTCGACCCCAGTTGAAATGTTAGAACATCGGGCGACTCTATCGGTCGAGTGTTCTCCCGGTCGCGATGTCCTATCGGTCGAGTGTTCTCCTGGTCGCGATGTCCTATCGGTCGAGTGTTCTCCCGGCCGAGATGTCCTATCGGTCGAGTGTTCTTCCGATCGAGTGTTCTTCCGGTCGAGGTGTTATACCGGTCGGTGATTTTGGAATGTCCCGGTCGCCCTGTAATGTGTTATACCGGTCGATGGTTCGAGCAAGGTGGGCCGAAGCCCACGTGAGGATAAATCTAAACCGGTCCAAGTAATGTTTAGGTTGGTTGTTGGGTTGGGCCCCATTTCTTTCGGCCCAAATCCTTAGATAGTTAAGTATTTATTTACTTAAATAATTTATATATCTATTTAAGGAGATAGATTTTTCGTTCCAAAGTAGATTTAGCGAAGTAAGTTCGATCAAAGGATAGATGACGTTGGGATGGGGGTGTTAAGGCTAATTGTTGGCTAATTAGAAAGTATCGTTAATTCATCGGGCGATGCCTCATTTTATAGGTTCAAATCAGATCATTCAAGTAGAAGAAAGCTTTTAGCGGTGGAATTCAGGTGAGTTTTCTAAACTAAATCTTTTGATGATGAAAGCATGTGAAGTTTATTTTAAACTTTGATTTATTCATGATGGCATGATTTTAATAAATTGTTCAAGTGTGTTATAAATTGTTGTTGTTAAATGTATGCATACATTATTTGTGGGTACGTGACCTAAGTCGGGGAGTGTGGCCCGCCTACTCATGTCGGGGAGTGTGGCCCATTCATGTCGTTGGGGGCGTGTCCCAACATTAAGGCAGCGCGAGTTATACACATCGTCTTTGACGGTCATGTGGTCCGTAGCGTGTTTTATTTATGTGTCATTATTATATGTTGTTTCAAATTCTGGAAAGCATATGTTGTTGCTTAACTGTTAGAGGGAACTCACTAGACCTATGGTCTAACCCTCGCTATTTTCAAAACTAAAAATCTTTTCAGGCCGTCGTGAGTTAGACAGGGCAGCTAAGGGCAAAGAGAAGGCTTAGAGGGGCAGATAGAAGACCATTGCTTAGTTATTCTTATTGATCTCAGTTGTGTATAGGTTGTTTACAACAAACCTTGATTTAACTATTGTAAGTTTGGGACCGTTATGGCATGGATTATCGTTTGATTATTGGGATTTTATTTTACGAAGTGATTCGCTGGTTTATACTTTTGGTTGGGTTGTTATATGGGTTGATGTCCCATATGGCTAATGGCTCAAATTATGTTGTTATCTCATGTTGGAGTAGGTCCCAATGGGGACCATGTAATTGTGTATTACGTATATGTGGAATATCACCAAGTTACATGTTGCCTTTCAAGAACTTAAATTACTATTATTTGTCTGACGATTTCACTAGGCAATGTCCTAACATTCTTTCTTGAAATGTCATGTAACCAAGTTCTCTTAGCGACGGTGTTCGCAAAGGTTGAGAGTGAGCGTGTTGGCCGTTAGCGGCATCTTTTGGAGATCATGTTGATTGGGAACTTTTGGCGTATAGATTTAAATAGAAGTCTTTTTGGGAAATTGGATGACAATTGTATTAATCTAGACTTAGATGGTTTAGATTAGTGTATTGTCTTTATAAATTTCCAAGTATAGAATTGTAAAAGCTATTTACTTTTCCCTACTTTTGGGTATTTCTATTTATAGAAATGTCAAGTTTACGACATTTCCCAGGTTTAAATTTCCCTTGTTTTTAGGGCGTTATAAGTCTTTTGCTCCGGACACAACCGTTCACTGGCAACAACATTTCAAGTTAACGAACAAGAGTTCAAACCACAATAATGCTATAAATGCCAAAATCCATTATTGACATTTCCACTATTCACCTCTCTTTCTTATTAAGAATACCGGAATCATAAATCATCCACCATTAGCTTGACTGACAATCCCCACTCTCGAAACCCTTCCTTATCTTCAAATCCAATAGTTTTCACGAAGTAAAACAGTCGGCTCCCGCACTCATCTATTAGATATCAACATGTCAATACTCATTTTGGTTATACAAGCTTAGAGTCAAATGTTTTCATGATTTTTGCAACGAAGTTTATCTCAACATGAAAAAGGGTGATATAGTTTGCAAATCACTAAGTTACAAAATTTTTATTATGCAATGAAAATATATATGTCTTTCTTCTTTAAACACACGCTTGCACGCGTCAAATTATTTCCAAAACATGAAATTCGTTATGTACGCATCTACTTATAATCTTGAAAGAGCTCTTGTAATACCCTTAAAGACACAATGCATGAAACTCAACTTGCAATTGAAGGCTATTCACTCAATCTAGGTCAACCGTTGCACCCACACAGTTATCATTGGCCCCTACTTTTGACTAACGGTCGCTTTCTCATCCTAGCAACAACTTGTTGCATAGATATTTCACTGCCTACCTGATTGATCACCCCACAAAGTTCATGTCTTAAGCAAAGATTTGCAATTCATACGATTTCAATCCTTGACCCCTATAGATCGATAATCCACCAAATTTTCTTCACATTCTGCTCCTCCAATAATCCAATTCAATCCCGACATCTTCTCTCCAACAACCTTGCCACTCTATCGTTGATTGGAGAGTCGTAGGCTCACTTCTTTTACCCGACCTTGAGTTAAATCTTTCAAAATCCTAACCCAGTCCTCTCCTCCTGTCCGAAATGATCGGCACACCAACTCCCAACATGGGGACTCACTAGAAACTAAGAGTTTACCCTTAATCGGTCTTTCACCCATTTCGAACTCATGAAGTTCTACCTTTGGTCAGTCTATCATTGTCCTGAACAATACTCCTTCTAGGGTTGTCATTAATTATACCACGAGCTACCTCACGCATCCCAACAAAATCACTGCTAACGCCGCAAAGTTAGAATCTTACTCCATTCCACCACCCCTCCATCGACTGCCTCGACAATAACAACCTTTCGGTCATGACGAAAACTAAACTAACCTCATATAACCAACATTCTATTGACAGTTACGCATAGTAAGGCAATTTGAGCACATACATGTACTTGTAAATTCGGAATTATACTGTACAGGTGTAATGTAAATTTACCTTAAATGACAATCCTCACTACCTTATCTTTAGTGCACATAGAGTGATCTTCCTAAAGCCATCCTACATCTCAGCTGTGTCCCCCTCTACTCCACAGTTTAAGTTTAGGCCCATCTGGTCACCTAAATCCCTTAAACTATGGCTCTGATACCAATTGTAACGACCCAAAAATAAGCAAATCATAAGCTCAATAATATAATCCAAAACGAATCC
Organism: Arctium lappa; assembly: GCA_023525745.1. Classification (NCBI taxonomy): domain Eukaryota; kingdom Viridiplantae; phylum Streptophyta; class Magnoliopsida; order Asterales; family Asteraceae; genus Arctium; species Arctium lappa. The sequence goes on from CM042063.1 coordinate 44,713,074, forward strand.
CATTACAAACGCAAAAGACTAAGAACAAGGTCTTCATAACTTGAAAAGGAGAACTTCCTATCACAGTCGTGACGAGTGTTGAGTCCGGCAAATAATAAGATTTATAAATGTATCCTATTACCGCTAAACCACAACAAATTGTGACAATGGTAACTAGGGTCGTCTCCTCAGGGACTCAGTGTTAACCGTGAATCCAAGACGTAAATACGTGCAAATTTATCGAAAAACATTATAAAGGGAGGGGGTTGGATGATTAATAGTTAGTTTAAGCATACGAGAATAATCGAGAACTTTAAACAATAATAAAGGAGACTAGCAATGAGCATCAATCGATTAATCGTTTAGATTATGTATCATCGACTCGTTCAAATCATTCTCTCAAAAGACTTCAAATCGGCTTGGACACCAACACGGATCAATGTTCCATTTGTTATAAAAACGTGACTAGTGCAAGACGCCAAACAACTAGTCTCTAACCAACTAATTTAACCCAGACACGGATTTGGAATTCAATTGTTGATCACATTAAGATTAAACAAACACCGAAAATAACCAATAATCGGACGCCGATTATTTAAGTTAGATTATGATATCCTACAATACACACAATTGACACATTTATCAATCGGGTATTGCTTGCTACCGAAAGAGATTCAAGAACAATTACGGATTCACAAATCACTTTAGCAATTCGAATTTAAGCAAGACAAAGTAAGGGATCCGACTCACAAAATCGAACTTAAATTGAAGAACAAAAATCACAAGGATTGCACAATCGAAATAAAATGATTATAGAACCAAATCAAGTCATCAACATAATCAAATTCATAGTCAATTAACTACCCATTACTAGAAATTAAAGTTTAGCTACTCATAATAAACCTAGAACTTACAATTTACTTGAAGAATTGATGAAGAACCCTAATTAAAGAACTCCAAAATCGATCCACAAATCTGGAAATTGGTCTCCTCGATGTGTTCTTTGATAAATCGACCTATTCTTCAGAAAATCATCCCCTTTGAACAAAAATTGAACCCCCCTTATATCTCCCCGAAGTAAACCGCTCGAAAAGGAGTTACAACCGACGTTCTGGTCGCCCGCGGTTTGGGGCGCGACTTCGGCCGCGTGAGAAAGTTGCTCGATTCTTGATTTTGGTCGACAACAGTGGCCATCGCCGGTTGGAAAGCGGCTTTGGCGACGTGAGAAGCCGCGCGGTTCTTGAAACGTCGAAAAACAATGGCCAACGCGGGAAGGGAAGCGACTTTGGCCGCTGCTGAAGCCGCCTGATGTCGAGAACGATGGATCTGTTGGATTATCGCTTTTCTTTTCTTCTTTTTTTCCACATTTGGGCTAGGCTGTGATTTGCCAACATAAACAAACAAGATAATTAGCCATATTTTTTTCTTTTTTTTCTAACTTTCCTTCATGTGATTACAGCCAACAACAAACATAATTAAGACTTTTTTTCTATTGAGACATCATTTTATTTCTATGCTCAATCCAAGTTTCATCTCAAAAATATACCCAATCGTATAATTACTTAAATATATGCTCTTTTTATATTTAAATCCATCTTTTTGCATCTATCAATAACCAAGATTAATGAGCAATATTAGCTATTAAATTATGATGAAATGCAAGGAATTTGATATATAAAAATGAGTTCAAATATGATTTTATCAAGCCGAGACGTCTATCGCCAACCGCAACACAACCGCACTCTAGGCTAGCCACAAGCGACTCCTAGCCTTCACACTTTCTCTTCCCCTTAGGAAGCGGTACCATCGGATCCCTTACCTGAAAACGGTTTTAGAATTTGAAAACGTGGGTTAGACCATAAGGCCTAGTGAATTCCCTTTACGACGGGCGTTGGAACAATATTTAGTATCAACTTCATAGTTTAAAATTTTAATAAGTTTAAAAGACAATTAATATAATTGTAACCAGTTTCCCATAAAGGAAAATCCCACCAAGAATCAATCCACATCACCTATGTGATATCCACACTCGGGACCCCCAGTAGATCCCCATTTTGGCCCCCCAGTAGATGTCATATCCGGGTGCACGAGAAACGAATTCAAGGCACCCGGCTCACCCAAAGCCTTAAGACTTATCCACAATTTGAGACATTCAGTTCCATGACAAACAACAATTCATAACGACTAATATGACATTATCAAGGCCCATTCATCAAATAAACAATCACATGTTCTAAAGTTCAAAGCTTAAAAGCATTATTCATGAGTGTAGAAAATGTGCAAAGAGAACTCACTTGTCCGGTGGGAACACGACACACACACATAGAAATTAACTTCTGAAGAATCGAAGCCTACAAATTTGGTTAAATCACGATTAAAAATTGACTAACCCTCAAAGACTCTGGTTGGAGATTCCCCCGACCCCCCCCCCTCGACACCCATTTCCTTCCCCTCGGATTAACTCCCGGTTCCAACCTCCCGGTCCCTTGCCCAATCCGGGTTGACTCCAGGTCCCTTGCCCAATCCGGGTTGACTCCCGATTCTTGTCCAGTCAGGGTTGTTTCCTGGTGCCCCTCGGCTTACCCGGGTTGCTCCCGGTGCCAGCGGCTCTCCCGGGTTACTTCCTGGTAACACATCATCTGGGTCCCGGTCTTCATGCCGGTCCGGGCAAACTGGGCGATGGGCGATTACGATATGTGACCAACGTGGGGTTTCGATTTTTTCTTAGAAATCAACAGAGTGTCCTCCCTCCCTTAACCAATTAATAATAAAATCATCGAAACATCAAAATATGACAAAATAACTCAACTCAAACCTTGATTTCCCACACCACTTGGGTAGTTCTAATTTCTTCACAAGTTCCCACAAATCCCCAAATTTTCTACAATCTTAAACTCTTAACCCGATGAGAACGAAGGAGTGAAATTACCTCTTAAGATAGATTCCCAAGTTGCTTTGCTCTGCTTCTCTCTTTCTTTTCTAATGCAAAATCCCAATGACCTCCTCTTCTCCTTCTCCCTCTCAATAGCCGCCTCTGTTAAAAAAATGAAGAGAATTGAGAGAAGTAGGGGTTTTCACCCTTACACACAAACCATTTTAGATGAACCCCAAAATGGCCCATAACTTCTCCTTACTACATATATGGCCCTTTAACTTTTAATATCCTTGTCATTAATACAAAACGGTTATTACAAATAAGTTACTTTTTATATTAATAAACCACTACTAAACAATTATGTATAATTAAACGAATAAGTTGTGAATCTTATTAAACTTGTTAAGCTGCTAACAAATATTATCTAAACTTCGTATATTTCGTAGTTTAAAAGTCCAACTTTTTTGGGCTGGCAAAAGTCCGTTAAAAGGCCCAGAAATCGTTTCTAAACGATTCGGCTACATAAAACTGTCACATTGAAACCCTAATCCATTTGAAGAACAGAAGGAACGAATCAAGAAGAATAGCCGAAAATGGACAAAAGTATGCTCGGAGATTTGGGAACTCTTCCGCCGGAAGATCAGGCTCGAATGTCCACCATGATTGACCAGCTCCAAATCCGTGACAGGTTCTCTTTTCTCTATCTTTTTATATGATGTCTCCTGTAATACTTTCAATTTGGCTTGTTCGTAGTTAAGATCAGTCTTTGTTGGAATTACGGCAATGAATCTAGTTTCTGAAATACGTTTTGTGTTCTTATATGATCTCGTTTGATCCATTGACTGTATCATTTGTGTAATATTATGTATGTCGTTCCTCCGATCCCAAAAATCAAATGGTTTGTTTCAGATCTCAAGTTATTGCAGATATTCATTGCTGTTTTTTGGTAGCTTCATTAGAGTTCAGAACCATTAGTCGCTCAATTCTCGTTCTCATCCGTAGATTTTGCTGTTCAAAATTGTGTTAGTCAAATCTATAGTTATTGTATATTATTTTCATTTATAAGGGTAGTTTCCTTTGGAAACCAACTTAATTTTGAAAACCATGGAAACCGTAGATTTCGTAATGAAATTGTTTTATGAATTTGTAAAATTTGATAAATTGTTTTATATAATTCTTTTCTTGATAAAATTATTTCATATATTTTTGTTTTTTTTATGTAAAACTGAAAAAGTTTCACTCAGATGAAACAATTTCATTTTTACATGAAAAAAACACACAAATATATGAAACAATTTCACTAACAAAAGAATTATATGACATAATTTCATCAAATTAAATAATTTCATGAACCAATTTCATTAACTTAACCAATGAAATCAACGGTTTCTACGGTTCGCAAAATTAGAGTGGTTTCCATTTGATCCCTTCCCTTCGTCTATAACACCAAAACTTTATTATAATTCTTCACTTTTTGACGTACACGTATTGGTTTCCCCTGGAAGCTAAATATATGCATACCAGCTTTGAATTATTTTGTTTGATATTATATTATATGATAAATAATAAAAACAAGAATAAATACTATGGAGTGAGAACTGAGAAGTGTTGGTGGCAATTAGCAACAATGCCTATATCAAAATGTTGATGATCATCAGATTAGACAAAAAATTGTTCTTTTGAGGGGAGAGGGTGGAAAGAGTATGAGAGGGCGTTTGGTTCACATAATGGAATTTGATGGAATTGGAGTCCATCGAAGGAATTTGAATTTGAAGGAATTTGAATGGAATTTGAATGGAATTTGACAACGCATTTGGTTGGTGGGAAGTCAATTCCTTCACTTGAGCCAAGGAATGATGGCCTTAAGATGTGGAATTCAATGGAATTGGAAAGATTCCATTGTTTTCATAATGTGAACCAAACATGCTCTTGGAATTTGGTCAATGGAGTTGGCCATTTCAGTTCCTTCAAATTCCTTCCAAATCCGTGAACCAAACAGCCCCTGAGAGTCCTGCAACGTGGACTATGTTCTTGGAATTCATGGAAAATGATTGTGGGTTTCTTGATCGGGTTATAGATGTGGATTTTCAACCTTGAATTCTTGAAAACGATAAGTGAAAAAACGGTATTCATGTGATTGCTTTGTTTTGTTTGATGTGATTATGTAAACCTGATTGGTTTGCCATATAACTTTTGCAAAACAATAAGGTCTTCGTACATTTTACCCTCCGCACCCTACTTTCGTGTGGGTTTGTTTTGTTTAAGACAACATTCTACAATGCTTAGAACTTATAGTTCTTATTCAAATGAATAGTATACACGTAGTGGATGAAACGCCATGTCTACTTTGTCCCAAATTTCATCGTGTCTTGTTTATGGGATCAGAGGATAGTTTTAGGAAATCTTTAGCTTAGGGCTTGTTTGTTAGTAGCTTAAAGCGCTTAATGGGACTCGTAGCTTATTTGGTCAGCTATGTATGATTGTTTGGTAGTGGTGATATACAAAATGGCTTATTCAGTATGATTCTAAGGGGGAGCTTTATGCAGAAAGCCGAGGCAAGTTTTTTTCCAAACATGTCCCTCCCAATTAAAAAACACGATGAAAAAGTCTCAAACAAAAACCTTCCAAATCTATAAAGACAAATTAAGCCACATAGACAGTTTTATTGAAAAACCAACCGGCGAGTCCCTTGGTCTTTTATGCGGTTTTGTTCTTCTTCTTGTTCTTTTAATCAAGATATATATCTGACACGGTTTTTAGTATGATCTTAAGACTTCATTTCTTATCGGGATATATTACAATTTCTGTTGTGATCATACATCATCTCTTCTCCATTGCAGCCTGAGGATGTATAACACGCTTGTGGAGCGATGCTTTACAGATTGTGTGGACACATTCAGACGCAAAACATTAGACAAGCAAGAGGAGACGTGTGTCCGGAGATGTGCTGAAAAGTTCTTGAAGCATTCAATGCGCGTTGGATTGAGATTTGCTGAACTCAACCAAGGAGCCGCTACTCCAGACTAAACCAGCGTTTCCTAATATGCTGGCCGGCCTCTTTTGCTTTGAGGTAGTTCGTATAATAGAGTTGCTGATGCTTTTAGTCTTCAAGTAAAACACCATAAAGATGTGTAGATTGTCAAGCGATATATGTGCTTGCCGGGTTTTTTCATAAACGTCTTTTCGTTAACGATTGCACGCATCTCTCGCTTCTCCGCCTTTTTGTAGCTCGACACAAGCACTTGACTTCACTGGTTTATTTATATATGTGTTCTTGTTCTTTTTCAGACTTGTAAGATGTGGGTGTTTGAAGAAGTGCCATTCACTTTATTTTGTGTATATTATCACCGTGCTGTGTTCTTTGAGCCTTTTTTACGAACGAAAAGGAAGGGAGAAAAAAATTAATGTTCCGAGTTTTTTAGGAGGGAAAGGAAGGGAAAACGGAAGAAAATAATGTTTTAGATTTTTCTTCCAAAACTTTCCTCTTGAATGTCGATTTTTCCAGTGATCATCCTCCTAATTGGCTCACATTTACTTTGTTGCCGTCTTAGGGGCTGTTTGGTGGTTGTTGAATGGTTTGGTACAAAATGATTAAGAGACTCTTATGATATAGTGTAAAATGAAATATGGTTGTTTGGTAATTTTGTTCATAATGAAATTAGGGTCCTAAGATACAAAAATCATTCAAAGGGTTTTAGAATCATTAAGATGTAGACTTTTTTTTACCAAATAAGATTCACTTTTTAGCGATTTAGATGTTACCTCTCAATGGAACTATTAATAGAGAGGCAGGTAAACGAGCCCCGGTATCCACAATTATAGGTTTTTCATTCAAGGGTTCTTACAAGTTTTTTGACACATCAAGGCAACTCGGTAACTAAATTACCTAAACATATGTCGACTATATCAAAAACCTCTTTCAACTTTGAAATTGTCACGATTTTAATTTTTAATCATTTATATTCTAATTCATAAATTAATATATTAAAATGTATACAAATATATATTTAGTTATTTTGAAAAAATATTATTACTTTAATTATGTATTTATTTTAGATAAAAAATTATTTATATATGTTAATACAATATATTATATATAAATTTCTTATAAAATATACCAACCGCTTAAATTAAAAATATATACAAATTATCAAGAAATTTGAAGAATTTGTATAAAAAACATAAAAAAAGTGAATTTATAAAAATTGGATTTTCAATTCAAAGAATCTGTAAACATTGTATAAAAATATGCACAAAACTATTTTTTATATTATATATATATAGGGTGCGTTTCTTTTGCAATATATATATAGAGAGAGAGAGACAGAGGTTCAAGGGAAAATCTTAAATAAATGAAAAACTAAAACACTTTATCAACTGTTAGATTAGATGATCTGATGGATGTGATCAAATAGGCGGTTACAACAATATTTTTTGAATTAAAAAACTCTAGCCTTCTATTTTTTTTATTCGAAAAAAGAGAAAAAATAAACAAAATTCGAACGAAATAAATTACACAAAAAAAACAATCATATTATTCTCTTTAATTTGACATCTATATTGATATACCTTTTCATCCATTTTTTCGAGGTTTTCTATTAACATATATTTACTTTAATTAAATTATGGAATCATACGAGCCAAAATGATTCAAACCTTTTAAATATGGAACTTGTATAAAATTCTATAAGATTAAATACAACCTCGACTAAGAACTTATTTTAAAAAACCTCAAATACATGATAAGAACAAGAAATGAGAACTTGAAAACAAGAAAGTTTGGTGCATTGATGATGAATGAACAATCAAGTTAAGAAGTGAAATGAGAGAAATCAGATATATCGAAGAAAGAAAGTCTCTTGACTTCAACGATTACATAAAGTAGCAACTTTAGATGGTTAACTATTTATGCTTTCAGGAAAAGAAATATATTTTAATCACCAATAATGTTTTTTACATGCTCTACTAGTTATGTTTCCATAGAGTCATGGCACAAATCTGAAAACAAGCCATGGGTACCATTTTCACAATCACAAATGAAGATGCTTACAGCACTCTACTGCACAAATTTTCTTTGACCCAAACTCATATTTTAACATTTAGCTATGAAACAAATAGGCTAAGACCATACTCCGCGTTCAAAGAGAACATCGAGTTTCTTTGTTATTAGGGAACAGGTAAATAAAAACACCAATGGAGAGAGGAAAGAAGGACCAGAAGGAAGAGACAATATACTCAAAGAATGTAAGATATGCGAAAAAACTGAGTCATCAAACACAAAAGAAGTCAAGGAGAAATTAAAAAAAACGCGCAACGTGGTTACGATATTCGGACAGAACTAAACAAACAATGCCACATCAGATAGAACTTGTGCCAAAATGGAAATGCCTGTATAGATTAAAGGATACCAAAAGATCAAATTCTGCAACTAAAGAACGCCAAGAAAACGAGCAATACCTTTCCGAAAGAGAACACTCTATTTCCTGCTCCTCCTCTCGGGCCTTCTTTTGTCCCTGCCAACGCGTGAATCCTCAGAGCTGCTGGCATCCGAATCAGAAGACAAAGCCGACCTCTTGCTCTTGCTCTTCCTCTTATGCCTTCTAATCGAGTCTTCAGACGTGTCCGAATCATCCGAATGCCGATGGCTTCTCCTTCTCCTCTTCTCCTTCCTACTCTTCCTCCGATGCGATCGACGTTCTCGATCCTCATCCGATGACTCATCTTTTCTCCTCCTTTTTTCTTTCCTCCTCTTCCTCCCAACCTTATCATCGTCACTATCACTGGTACTCCTTTTCACACTTCTCTTCTTTGACCTACCCCTTTTTTTCCTCTCCTTAGAATCTGACTCATCGGAATCAGAATCATCATCTTTCTTCTTTCTCAAAGACTTCGATTTACTACTCAAACTCTTCCCATATTTCTGAGCAATAGCCCTTTCAATCTCTGAATCGTAATCAGAGTCTGAACTCTCACTATCCTCTTCATCACTCTCATCCGAGCTCTCATTTGCAGTTCTCTTGCCGTTCCCTTTCAGTTTCTCTAACCCCGACAAAACAGCAGCTTGAATAGCCTCCGGATCCTTATCCTTATCTTCCTTGATGCTCAAGAAGTTTCTACACTGGAAAGTCAAATGGCCAACACGACCACACTTCTTGCAGGATCCACGAGCCTCGTCAGCATTGGATCCAGTAATCCGGGCAAGTGCAAGCAACCCCTGGAAACTAGCATAAGCATTTTCGCCCTCAGGCTCTGCATTGGAAGATTGAGGCTGTGCAGATTTCTTATTATCTTCCTTGTTGGGTGCATAAGGGTCGTATCCGATTGCACTCTGCCATATACCGTGGGTTTGCAATGCGGCACTACTGTGCACCCGATTGTTGGCTGGCATACGAACCCTGCCCGCTGTGGCCGGCATCTTGAGAACTCAAAGAGATATCGATCTGTAAATTAAGAAGCAGTAGATGATTAGAAAACAAATTCAAATTCAAGCACAGTCGATTGTAGGAAACCAAAAAGACAACTAACAACATAAGTTTCATAATCTGGTCATAGTTCAAACTTTGTATGAAATAATAAAGGAATATGTTAAAAGACACAGACTTGAAAACTACTATTTGTTCCTCGATTGACATGAACCTTTTCCAATTTCCAACACCAAAATTTTATCTGTAGTGCCTTTAATGTAGCTAATGGTGTGATCAACTTTCTATTGCAAATTAAACAGCTTCACAACATCTTGAAGCTGAAACGTACTTGCTTTGACTCGAAGTCAAACGTCCACTTGCAATTTATAAACATGATTACGTTACAGCCAGCCACCCACAAAAAAAGATGATTTATACACTGTTTTACCCTCTTGCATGCAAATGTGGATCTATATATTTGCTATACAAATATAATGAAACGATAGCAAGACAATACCAGTGAAGCAGTGACATATTACAAGCATACAACAATGAAAAGAACTTTGATCGCTGAACCTTGAGGGCCAGCTCAACTGTCAAATAAAGGTTAGGCCTTGGGGCTCCCCGTAGGTCGCCAGTTCAATTCTCCTCGTGGCCACTAGAGATTTTCCAGGCTGTTATGTTCAAGCCCCCATGGGATTAGTTGAGGTGTGCGGAAGCTGGCCCGGACATCCACGGTTACCCAAAAAAAACTTTATCATCTTCATAAGTTATAATCACCACGCTATCTTTTTTTGCGGACTTTGAATTCAAATGAAAGATCACCCAACTTTCCCACTGATGCTTACCCTCTCTCAACAGTCAACACACACACACACAGAGACAACAACAATCTCCTATAACATCTTGTATGTTGCATGCCCTATCAAATTAACCAGAATATATTGAAATGTTTGTGATTATGTGATGACAAAGAATTCATTAAAAAAGAGAAAATACATGTGGTGGTATAAAAGAAAAGCAGTGCAAAAGCAAAATCACAATCAAGAAGGCTAAATGCCGGGGGAATGCCACCTACAATCAGCCAAGCAACCGCAGAGCCAAAAGATTAAGATAAAAGGGTCTGGCCAGCCATTGTCTTACTTTGTTATAAAATAACAACTATAAAGAAAATTCTTTTAAAATAGAAAGACAGACCGGATTTTCAAGACAGGACGTCGGCCGAAAGCCTCTCGAATCAACCACGATTCTAGTGAATATTGGTGAACAAGATGTCCATTATTTTAAGGAAAAAGATAGATAACTGTCACACAGGATCTGTCCCCCACTTGACTCGTGAGATGGGTGATGAGCTACCAAGTCAAGATACAGAAGACCAGATTTTAAAAACTGAAAATAAGAGTTTGGTTCATCCCCCACCATCATATGCAAGTTTCAACACCAACATCATCATCAACACCTCCCAAGTTTCTCTCACTGACTAATATCTTGATTGATCAATCCTCCTAATCGACAGGTGAGATGGATAACAAATAACAAGTACCTACCACATAGGTGAAACAGGCTATTCAGAGAACAATCCTCCTGATAGTTTTATCTCCTACTACTCTAACCCCTCTCAAGATCAAGATAATTCCTGGTGCACAATCTTAAGGACTTAAAATTCTTTAAACCCATCTTGCCGAGTCGTAGAAGCTCGGACAATTACACAATGCACAAGTGACTTCAGAGATAGATACTGGTTGTAGTCTTAATACATACCATGATATCCTAAATTACAATATCCCAACAATAACATCAATACATGAACATTCAACTTAACTAGGGTTAGTCTACACAGTTCCATATATAAAGTTTTGTTGGATTCAAATGAATCTAGAAACTTAGTCATCAAGGAAAACTGAATTCCACCGTGTCAAAAATATCAAAAACTATAACCTAAAATTGGCAGTGGATTTCTTCAAAACCCTTCACCACAAAGATCACACAATCAGAGGGGGTGTTCTAAGCTACAAATATACCATTACAAATAACAAATTAACAGAAAGCTGTGTTCAATGAAATAAACCACTCCTTATCGTTATTCCTTAAATTAGAAAGATGTAAATAACAGAACAAGTAATTTCTCAGACCACTGTCTAAGCGCCAACGACCAGACAGGGTTTAGAAATCTTGGATTCGACGCTCAGTGCAGAAAAACAACTTAAACACTACGGTCGATAATCCAGCTTTCAAATCCCATTGAAATAAGAAACCAACAAAAAATCAAGAAAAACAAACCAGCAATCAAGCAATTACGATATCAAAACGTAGTCAGATCTCCGAATACGATCAAAACCACATAAAGAACACAAGCAATTTAACAATTAGGGTTTCAATAAAAACACATAAATCAACCAATTAACCATCCATCAATTCGAAAGATTGAAAACGTACCTGCAATTAGGTTTTACTGAACCCTAAACAAACGAATATTTCGGATTATCACCGTTCGTCGACGACTCCGATTAATCGAAAATTGAGGGATTAAAATTCTGGAAGATGAATTGGGAAAGCAAAATGAAGCACGGAAGTTTCCTCTCGCCTTTTTGCACATTAAACGGTTATTTGTTCAAAAGGGTTTATTTGTTAACGGTTTAGTGTACGAATATTACATTTACGAATCTGAGGTGTTCGTTTGTTTTTTTTAAGAGGTCTAAAGTCTGAAGTCTTATTTTAGTTATGATTAATAAGAGGTAGTGTATAAAAATGTCTGAACGATTCAGACTTAAGAGTTATTAAGAGGTTTTTTTTTTAAAAAAAAAACCCTTACTCTTATTTATTTAATTTATTTTATTTCCCTTATTTTTTTTATTTTTCATTTTACACCATTATCATATTAATACAAATAATCGTATATAAACAAAAATGCAATAAAAAATAGGTTTTTTTTTTACAAATTATACCATTATAATCGTCTCGTCAATACCTTCAAAACAAGCCCAATATTGAACATTTTTTTAATTTAACCGTACTATTAAATATCATGAATATTTACGAATTAATTTTTTTTTATCCATACGTTTTATTTTTTTCCACCATTAGCACATTATAAGTAATAACATTTACCAGGAAGTGAACTTTGAGTTATTTACAGATTTGGTCCTTGAGCTTCTTTTTTTTTCCTATGTTTGTAGAGTTACAGATTTAGTCTCTATCGTTTTATTTTCCTCTTGGATTTAGTCCCCATTATTTGTTGATTCCAAAATAGACTTTCGATTTTGCATTTGCGTAACGTTTTGGTTCTCGAAACTAAAAGTTGTTAGCTCCTGACCGTTAAGTAAATGACATTTCGATCATTTATAACTTTTCATTTTCTAATTTAAATAAATAAAAGTTATATTATAAAAATTATTTTTATTATATAAACATAAAATAAAGATCTCTTAACATGCATCGCATCTCAATGACCGTGTCTTCTCCAATCCAAAACCTATGTAAAATTTGTTTAATTCATATTTTTATTATAATTTAATTTAGTCCCCATAATTTGTTGATTCCAAAATAGACTTTCAATTTTGCATTTGTGTAACGTTTTGGTCCTCGAAACTAAAAGTTGTTACCTCCTGACCGTTAAGTAAATGACATTTCGATCATTTATAACTTTTTCATTTTCTAATTTAAATAAATAAAAGTTATATTATAAAAATTATTTTTATTATATAAGCATAAAATAAAGATCTCTTAACATGCATCGCGTCTCAATGATTGTGTCTTCTCCAACCCAAAACCTATGTAAAATTTGTTTAATTCATATTTTTATTATAATTTAATTTAGGTTTAATAACAATGTAACTTTTTTTAAGTTTAATGATGTAATGTACCATTTGCCAATTTATTTTCGCTTCCTATCATACACACACATCATCCTCATAGGGCATTTTGTAAATTATAGTGATGCTGCTAACAGACACAAAATGTTTTGTTCTCATAATTGGTGATGCTCAAATTTATGATCTTAATATTTATTTCCATCCGCAGCAACGCGCGGGCATTAATCCCACCTCGTTAAAAATACATAATCGTAATATTAAAAATGCGTTTTATTCTTATTATTAATTATAGTATTATAATTTTTTTCGTCAATAATTGTAATATAAACTAATTATTGAATATCTTTATGAATTTAGAGTTTCATAAGTTATAATTCTTAGGTCATGGTTATTTTTTATGACATGTATATAAGGAAGTACCATTAATTGTTCGTTATTTACTAACATTTCGCTGCATCACGTGGGTATGACTAGTATAAATATATGAAAATTAAATTTGGGCTAAACCAAAAAGTTATATGATTGGGCTTCCAACCCATCTTAATGGGCTTTTGGGCTTTTCACCTATTTAAACTTTTATGTGTTTTTAAATTTGAAATAAAATAGGTAACTTGTTAAGTTTTACATTATATTTTTGTGTTCGAGTTAGAGATGCACAAAAAAGGCTGATGAGGCGAACATTTTTGACCCAAGTGTGGCTTGCAAGAGCTCGGTCTGGGCCGATGAGGCGAACATTTTTGGGGCAACTCTGGGCCGAGGCCCTAACCGGTACAAAAAAAAAACAAAAAACAAAAAAAAAATTGTTGTTTCAATATTGACCAATCTTTTATTTTCCGGTTTCAATATATCTAAAATTTATTGAACAACAACATCATTTTTTTTTCTTTTTATAACATCAAGAACCACGTTATTAATTACGAGTCTTTGTCTGATGTTGATCAACAAGTTGTGTAGTTATACTAAAGAGTCAATGGCCTAGTGGTATTCGGTTTACTGAAGATCCCAACTTTCTTATAGATTAATTGTTTAAACCTAAGCAAAGGTGATGACTGGTGAGTACGTATGAGTTATGTCGTATATAGATATTATTTACTTCACAAAAAAATCGAGTTTAGGTAAACCCCTTTAGTTAACATCCCTCTTCCTGATGTGTTTATCTGAAGTGTTTGCAATATGGTTTTAATTTATTCAATTTAACTGGTTTATTTTAGAATAGTCTAAGGAGCTAGTCCATGAATTTGACTTAATACCATGAAGAGCCAAACAGAGACATGTATTATACTTGGTATGTTTGCAATTATGGTTTACTGTTTAATAGTCATCATTTAAAACCAGTAATTTTGATTTATAGGTCATTTACCAAATGCTTATATGGTAAACGTTTACTGGCAAAATATATCATCTTTATTTACTTTATCGTGCAACATTATCAATCATTAAAATAGATCGTTGGTAAATGTCTTAAACCCGGTAAGTACTTATCATGTAAGAGTCGTTTCTTCACTTATCGGATAAGACGCTCAGTCTTTATCAAGTCTCTTACCAGGTAAGATTATCAATACTTGTCATACTTAATTAATAAAGTCACCACCATTCAGTCAACATATTTCATTTACAAAAGAAAATGGATGTTTAATCAATTTGCATTCAACTATATATCATTATATCAAACAAAAAGTTTGTAAATTTTAAAAAAAATGTTTGTAAAAGTCAATGTTGGAAGCATTAGAAAAGTCGTAGGGTTGACCAGTTTGACCGGAGTCCGTGGCCAAAGTGTCAGTCCGACCCACGGGCCATATGTTGGGTGTGTAGATAAAGGTTGTCTTTATTTTAACTTTTGAGACTACAAATGCAAAAAAGTCAAACATAATTGGTTACTTTTAATTATACATCATTAATATTTTTTTAATATTAATATTTATTTTTGTTACGAGTATTTAAAAATAAGATTATTGATTTAAATTTAGATCATTCTATACATATGTTTTATTGTGATTTTCTAAGTTAAATAAATAGATGTGTTTTACAATTTTAAAACACAAATTAAACTAATTACTAAACTTAACAATATAATAATAATAATAATAATAAATATTACTACAATATAAATATATGTGTGAATTATAATTTTTAACAACTATACTAGATGTAGTTCCATTTGTAAGACTATACATTTGTTTCTCAGTAATTTAATTTTTTTTTATTAAAAACTAATGGTTTACATTACTGTTAACTTTAGAGTTTAAGTAAGACTACTAATAGTTTACACTATTCTTAACTTCAGAGTTTAGAGTCTAAGGTGACGTTTGTTTTTTAAGATGTTTGAAGGTTGAAGTCTTGTTTCACTTCTGATTAATAAGATGTGTTGTTGATATTTGAAATCTAAATCAATAAGAATGTTTGTTTTTGTAATGTTGGAGACGTTTTGAGATAAAGGAGAGCATATGAAATGAGACGACAATAAGAGATTTTAAGAAGTTAGGTCACCACTTTTCTTATTTCAGATGTAATTAAGATTGAGATTCTGAAAACTGGAAAAAAACAAACAGTCAAAATGTCAAAAGGTCTGAACGATTCAAACTTAAGAGTCATTAAGAGGTATTTAAAAAAAAAAAAAAACATAAGTAAACTAGTTGAGATGTGACTGCCTAATCCAGATGTCCATATTTATAGAAAATGGAAGGTTTTTACTCACACTTGCCATTTTGGTGATTATTTGGGCTCCTAATGCTATGTAGAGTTTTCAACTAAAAGATCTAAAGTGTTAATATTATGGTATAAAATTACCTAATGCATAAAAATTAATTGTGTTTACGTACTAATAAATTAGTTTAATATATTAATTAATTATAAAATCAAAAATAAATATAAAAGTCAATTTAATCCGTTTTGAATCATCCTAAAAGTAACAAAAGCATAAAATAAAACCTTCAAAATTCATATAGTCACATATTCATTTATTGAAATAAAATATCTTTTTGTTAATTAAAAATAAAAAGAGATTGACCAAAATAGCCAATCTGTAAATAATCACTAAAACGAAACCAAATTTTAAAATATCTTCATCTATGTTCAAAAGCCATTTTAAAACAAAACCAATTTCAAAACGATACACAAATTGATGCAAACATACAAAAATCATTTTGGAAATTCCATTCATATAAATCGATCTTTTTTCTCAAGTTTAAACCGGTGACTTGATATCATTTTGGCTTCTCACGTCCACACATTTATGGATAGATTTTGACGGGTTTTCCTTCTTTTGGATTTATTTTATTGAAGATGAAGTAACATCATCATATCTTTTAGAAAGAATTTTATATATAATAACGACAATAGAGATATAAAATACTATAAAACCATATCTTTAATTTGTATTTTCAATTAATTTTTTAGGACACGTGTTTCATTTAAAAAGAAAAAGGGAAAGTGTTTAGATATGTTTGTTTGGATTTTAACAAGGTAAATCCTATCTATACGACCATACCCCCTCCTATAGGGGGTACGTGAGGGAGAATGAGGTAGGAATAACAATGCCCTTTATTGAACTATTTATATGATAAAAATAGTCAAAAATAACACTTTTTGTCCATGTGTTTTCCAAATTACAAGATAGCCATCGTGGTTTGTAAAAAAATCGGGTTTGATCCTTTCCCTGAATAGCCGTTAAAAGTTCCGTTAAATGAATAACATTTTTGTTGTTTTATTGATTTTTTTTGTCTTTTACTCGATCAAAATCAATTTTATGATTTTGATCCATGTGGTTTTTTATTGGTTAAAGACAAAAAATGAATGAAATAACAAAAATACCTCATATTTAACGAAATATTTTAACGATGGTTAAAAGGAGGGACTAAATCCAAACTTTTTGCAAAACATGATAACCATCTTGTAATTTTGAAACTACATAAACATAAAATATTATTTTTAACAAACCATATGAACCAAAATTATAATTCGAGTAAATTATGGATTTGGTCCCTCATGTTTGACGATTGTTACAGAATTGGTCCTTTATCTTCAGAAATTACATGATAACCCTCCAGGTATGCATTTTGTTATGGAATTGATCCCTCGAGCTAACGAACGTCTAATTTATCTGCTAAGCACGAGGGTATTATGGTCACTTTAACCTTTTTAATTTATTTTACCAATTTTTAATTAATTATAATTATTTTTGTTGAATATTCATCTTCTACATGAAAAACATCATGAACACCAAGAACATGAACCTAGATCTAGAAACTTAAATCAAATCTATATTTAAAACCTAAACCTAAATCAAACTCATATCCAATAAACGAATCAAAATACTTGTAGCATATAGCAGTCAACTACATATGCCAGTGATTACTTGCCTGTAAATTATGCACAAATGATACCCAACTCCAAGAAAAATCCATTTGGTATTCGTAATCAAACAATCAAATAGGTATATGATCTTTGTGGGTATTTACACATTCATGGGTAAACAAACATAGGGGTGAGATGATTTGAGAGATAGAAGAGAAGGGATAGAGATATGAGAGAAGAGAGAGAGATCGAGGGAACAGATCTGAGAGAAAAGAGAGAGAGAGAGCATATATGAGAGAAGAGAGAGAGAACAGAGAACAAATCTGAGAGAAGAGAGAGACATATCGAGAGAACAGATCTGTAACACCCCGAATTTCGTTTGGTCTTTTGCGAGGAAGAATAAAGGAAAAAGGGGTTGCCTGCGCTGGTCTACACACGGGTCGTGCGTTTCTCCTTCAGAAATTACGCACGGGTCGTGCGCAAGGTCAGGGACAACGTCAGTGAGTTTCGCACGGGTCGTGCGTTTCTCCTTCAGAAATTACGCACGGGTTGTGCATCATGTCAGGGGCCACATTTACTTGGGTTTAATGTTATATTTCCCAAATCTCATTCATATCTCATTTATCTCTTCCTTTCCAAGTTTCCTCTTTCTCTTTCTCTTTCTTCATTACTTTCCTAAGGGTTTGGTTCAACCTCAAGCTTTCCATTTATTGCTAGTATAAGAACTCCTTCCGAGGTTTCGGTATTGGATTCTCCACCTCCGTTGTCATCTTCTCCAAAGTTCAAGGTCTAGATTTTAGGTTTTCTCCTAAAACCTACTTGGTGAGTTCCTACTATCATTTTACAAACTTTATACATATCAAAGCTTAAATTTTGAACTCCTACATATCTTCTTAGGTTTGGATTTAAATTTTATTGCATTTTGACCTAACTTGAGTTTTGGGAGATTTTTAGGGTTCCTAATCGTTTTATGAAATGTAATGAGGTTTCATCTTAGTTGAAGGAAAATGAAGTTTTACTTGTACATTTACATGGGTTATTTGAAAGAATGTATATGAACTCATTTTATGATTTTCATTCTTATCAGCAGTTAAACTTGAAAAGACATTTTGGTTATAAATGTTTTTGGAAGCTATATGTTTAGCTTTGGTTGGTCACACATGTTATTGTGACAAGTTTAGACTATTACTAGTGGATCCCTAGGTTTTGAGTCGACTTATATTATTGGGATGTCTTTTCCCCTTTTTGTAGCTATGGATGCACTTGATCCTCGGGAGCATTTGGTACGGTTATGTGAGACCGGTTACTAGCTATGGGTCAAGTGTAGTCCTAGTGAACGAGTATGACTTGGTTTCCTCGGGGGCCCTCCCTCACATCTTAGTACGGACCGAAGTGTTTGTGGCCATGGATTCCAATTATTTAGATCACAACTCGGGTCGTGGCCTACTTTTGTGTTCCACCACCATCCTTGGTAAATCGGGTATCCCCCGTCATCGCTAGATGAACTTTTGGATCGTTTGTCCTTTCTTGATAAAGATCTGCATGTGTAAACTAAAATTCTTGAAAAGATTTACTTATGTTACAATTGTTTATATCCTTTGAAACCTATAAACTGTATGTTCTCACTAGGCTTTAAGCCTAACACTTTTTCTCAAATGACATGTATAACAGGTTCCCTTAGCGGTGAGATGCCATGGTCGTGAGTGACGAGCATGTAACACCCTAGAAACTGCGGAAATAAAATTTTGAAGAAACAATTCGGCAATAGACTAAGTTGCGGAATAAGGTGTGACAATTTTCATTACACAATCAACCCAACGGGTATAGAGTAGCCAATATTGAGGTAGATAACTGAAGTATAAAACAACATCCTATTAATCTATAAAATATCTAGATTAGGGACGGGTGTCGCTATACTTCCAAAATGAATCTTCAAAAGAATCCCTCACGACCCCAAGGTCGCTCCCTCAGTCCCGACGAGCCCCACTGCTAAGATAACCTGCCAACATGACAACCAAGAGCAAGCGTTAGGCTAACGCCTAGTGAGAACAAGCCAAATAAAAGAGAGTACTAAACCCAATTGGTGCCACGCGGTAGTATAGCCATGAGCTAAGTCAAGAAATCCAATAAACCATTAGTGATTAAACATGGTATAAGTAATACCCACATATCACATAACGAGCTCAACCCCTCTAGATCTGTTGCTCAAAACATTCAAGTCAACCCCTCTGGATCTATCCTTGAGAGTTCCCAAAACAGGGGGAACTCAAGCACATAATGGGATTTCACCTTACTGCACCATGAGACGCTGCCCGACCGTATAGGCCCACACCTTACTTATCATGGCAACCCGATGCCTATCCCGTGCTAAAACGTGAACCAAATGCCCAAAACAGGGGACATAGGAACACAGTGCCTATGGATCCATTGCACTAAGACTCAAAGCCAAAGCATGTCATTTCCGAGCATACCCACATTAAATCAGTTATACAGACAATTCATATGAACAACGGTTCAATTCTATAAATCGTGATTCTTGAAAATGTGAGATCTTTAGAATGCAATTTCCAACGATAATACGTCACTTTGAAACCAGATTTTCCACATTTCAAATAATACATTTATCACATAGCATTCGTAATACAGACCGATTTAGCTTAAGGACTCACCTCAGATTTCTTCCTGATTAAAGAATGCTTCTTACGATTGCTACCTATGACAACACCGATAAGTCGGTAAGTCGAAACACAGATAACTTTCTCACATAAAACTTAAAGACAATAGAGCCTAACAATTACCAGGAACTAGTCCGGTCGAAATGACAACACCGGTCGAACCCTGACCTCGGTCGAACCCGACACCGGTCGAACCCTGACCTCGGTCGAACAGGACCTCGGTCGAACGGGACCTCGGTCGAACAGGACCTTCGGTCGAACGGGACCTTCGGTCGAACGGGACCTTCGGTCGAACCTAAGTCCGGTCAAAGGACACATCGGTCGAACGACCAATCGGTCGAACGGCCAACCGGTCGAAGGACCATCGGTCAAATGACCATCGTCTTGTTTCATCAAGAACACCATAAACAGATCGATGCAGAACCTAGATCCAAAATGAGAAATACTCAGATCTCACAATGGAACGGTTTAAAACCTTCACAACAAGATTATACGCGGCTAAAAGCATTCAGATCAAAGCATTAGGCTAGATTCGTACCTTGATTTGGAGAAAACCCGAAGAACCACTTCACTGCTTCTTTTCTCTTTCTCTCTCTGATTTCTCAAAAACTGATATTTGTGATATTTCCAAAATATCTAAAATCTGATTTATATTTATATAACACAAGTTACATTTTACCCCCTTGGACTTTGGGTAATAGTCAACTTTTCACCCAACCCCAAAATAGCGGGTGTTACAATCCTCCCCAACTTAGAGAAGATTTCGTCCTCGAAATCTCGGCTATGGGAAGAGGTGAGGATACCTCCGCCTCAAGTCCTCTTCCGCTTCCCAAGTCACATTGGCACCTCGATGGTGCTTCCACTGAACCTTGATCATTGTGACTTCCCGGTGACGAAGCTTCTTCGTCTTCCTTTCTAAAATCGCCTCAGGTTCTTCAACGCAACGATTCCCTTCATCTACTCTGATCTCGGATAGTGGAATGACACTCTCCTCCTTTGCTAGACACTTCCGTAGATAGCACACGTGAAACGTGTTATGAATTCCCTTCATTTCTGGAGGAAGTTCCAGCTGATAAGCTTGGAGTCCTACCTGTTTAGTCACAGTGAACGGTCCAAGGAAACGGGGGCTCAACTTCCCACGCTTCCCAAATCTAATAATTCCCTTCCAAGGGGACACCTTCAACATAACTCGATCTCCCACTTGGAATTCCATTGGCCGTCTTTTCTTATCGGCGTAGCTTTTCTGTCGATCCTGGGCCGCCTTCAAACGTTCGCGGATGCCCTTGACCTTGTCCGCCGTTTCTTGTACAACTTTCGGTCCGGCGAACTGCTTTTCCCCAGCCTCGAGCCAACATACGGGAGTTCGACACTTGCGACCGTATAACGCTTCAAATGGTGCCATCCCTATGCTTGAGTGGTAGCTATTATTGTATGCGAACTCTACCAAAGGCAGGTGCGCATCCCAACTACCCCCAAAGTCGATTACACACGATCTTAACATATCTTCTAGCGTCTGGATTGTCCTCTCGCTTTGTCCGTCGGTTTGAGGATGGTAGGCCGTGCTCAACTTCACACGTGTACCTAATTCCTTTTGTAAGCCATCCCAAAAATACGACGTGAACCGACTATCCCGATCAGAGACTATAGATAGCGGCACGCCGTGCCGGGAAATTACTTCATCGATGTACAACTTCGCCAATTTTTCCATTGGTAACGTCTCCCGCATGGCCAAGAAGTGAGCGCTTTTGGTCAAGCGGTCAACTATAACCCAGATGGAGTCGTGACCTTTCAAGGTCTTTGGTAGCTTCGTCACGAAATCCATCGTGATGTGTTCCCATTTCCATTCCGGAATTTCCAAGGATTGCAAACTGCCGTAGGGTTTTTGGTGCTCAGCCTTCACTTGCAAGCAAGTCACACACTGTTCCACATAGCGCGCCACATCGAGCTTCATGACTGGCCACCAATAAAGCAATTTCAAATCTCTATACATTTTCGCGCTTCCCGGGTGGATGGAGTATTTTGACTTGTGGGCATCTTCGAGAAGAAGTTCTCTATCACCCCCAATCTTGGGCACCCAGACTCGCCCATTGAAAAGCTTCACCCCTCGACTGTCTTCGGTCAACAAAAGATGTTGTTTCGCCATGACTTCTCCTTTGAGATTTTCCTCTAGCAGGGCTTCGGCTTGCGATTCCTTGATTCTATCAATAAGCGTTGAAGTTACTTCAATCCGTGCAAAGGTAGCACGAGAATTTCCTCCGCAGACCTTCCGACTCAAGGCGTCGGCAACCACGTTTGCCTTACCCGGATGGTAGAGCAACTCGCAGTCATAATCCTTCAACAACTCCAACCATCTTCGCTGCCTCATGTTTAGCTCTTTCTGATTAAAGATATGCTTCAGACTCTTGTGATCCGTATAAAGAGTGCACTTCGTACCGTAAAGGTAGTGCCGCCACAACTTCAGTGCAAATACCACAGCTGCCAATTCCAAGTCATGAGTAGGGTAGTTGACTTCATGCACTTTAAGTTGTCTTGATGCGTAAGCGATCACCTTCCCTCTTTGCATCAGGACACAACCCAAACCCATCTTCGACGCATCGCTGTACACCACAAAATCTTCCGTCCCGTCTGGTAAGGATAGGATAGGAGCTTCACAAAGCTTCTTCTGTAAGGTGCGGAACGCCTCTTCTTGCTTCTCGGTCCACACAAATTTCACGTTCTTCCGGGTCAAGATAGTCAACGACGAGGCTATCTTCGAGAAATCTTGAATAAATCTCCGGTAGTATCCTGCCAAACCTAGGAAGCTTCGGATTTCAGATGGATTATTGGGAGGTTCCCAATTCGTCATTGCCTCGATCTTTGCGGGATCCACTTTGACTCCTTCCTTTGAAACTATATGTCCCAAAAATTGAACTTCTGGAAGCCAAAAGTCGCACTTTGAAAACTTTGCGTAGAGTCTTTCTCGCCTTAACACCTCTAACACTTCACGGAGATGTTGCTCATGCTCTTCTTCATTCTTGGAGTAAACTAAGATGTCATCGATGAATACAATTATCGACTTGTCGAGGAACGGTCGACACACTCGGTTCATCAAGTCCATAAATATTGCCGGTGCGTTGGTTAGGCCGAATGGCATCACCAGAAACTCGTAGTGCCCATAGCGAGTTCTAAATGCCGTCTTCGGAATGTCGCTCTTTGCTACCTTCACTTGGTGATACCCCGATCGAAGATCAATCTTTGAGAAGCATCCCGCTCCTTGAAGCTGATCGAACAGGTCGTCGATTCTTGGAAGTGGATACCTGTTCTTCACCGTCACTTTGTTCAGTTCCCTGTAGTCGATACACATTCTCATTGCACCGTCCTTTTTCTTGACAAATAGAACCGGAGCTCCCCACGGGGACGAGCTCGGTCTGACGAAACCTTTCTCGAGAAGGTCTCGAAGTTGAACCACCATCTCTTGCATTTCGGTAGGAGCCAAACGATAAGGAGCTCGAGCAATCGGAGCCGCTCCAGGAATGAGGTCAATACGAAAGTCCACAACACGATCGGGCGGCAACCCGGGCAAGTCCTCCGGAAACACATCGGGAAACTCGCGCACCACCCTAACATCTTCCAATTTCCGTTGGTCGAGTTTGGTATCGATGGCATACGCCAAGAAAGATACGTATCCTTTCGCCAAACACTTCCTAGCTTTGATTACTGAAATAATCGCCACATCGCTTTTCCTTCCTTCGCCGTAGATTATAGTTGCTTCCCCGTTTGCCATCGGTAAGCGGATCATTTTCTTGGAACATACAATTTCGGCCTGGTTCTTAGATAACCAGTCCATACCTACCACTACGTCGAATCCGCCAATTTGTATTGGTAATAGGTTAATGGGAAATTTCTTCCCCTTAAGCTCTAAGATGCAATCCTTAAGGATACTACGAATTAGAACCTGACCTCCATTTGCTATTTCTACCACAACCGCATTCTCTAACATACTCATAGACATAGCAAGCCTTTGACATAACAATTCGGATATAAACGAGTAGCTAGCACCAGAATCAAATAACACACGTGTAGGTACGGAATTTAGAGAGAACGTACCCGACACCACATCGGTCGATGCTTTCGCTTCCTCGGACGACATCTGGAAAGCCCTTCCAGTCGACCGCGGAGTTTCCAACTTCTTCCCGCCAGATCCTCCGGTCTTCAGCTTCGGGCATTCCGCCCTTACGTGCCCCGGTTCCCTACACTCAAAACATACCTGTCCCTTGAGAGGGCAATCTCGGAACATGTGACCCGTCTTCCCACATTTGTAGCACGTCCCGGGAACAAAGTTGCAAGGGCCGAAATGCTTGCTTCGGCACTTGGAACACCACCTAGCATCACGTCTAGGATCAGCTCCTCGCTGAGTGCTGCTGTTGGCATAAAAGGGTTTCTTTGAGGGCATTGAACTCCCCTCCCACTTCCTCTTCTCGACTTGGCGACCACCCTGATCCCTGCCGAGACTGTAAGCATCCTCCATGAGTTGAGCTTCTTCTATTGCCTCCCGAAGGGTGGAGGTCTTTGTCACACGAACCATCGACATCATGTCCGATGGAAGACCCTTGATGTAAGCCTTGATCTTATCTTTCTCTGTCGGGACCAGATGTCCCACAAAGCCTAGCTTGTCCATGAAGAGACGACTGTATTCCCTCACAGACATACCTCCCTTCTTCAAATTCTGGAATTCATCCTTGATTCGGTCCAACGACCGCTCGTCACAGTACTCCTCTAGCAGTTTCTCCTTGAAGGTAGACCAAGACAATTGGTCTAGAACAGTGGGCTCCAGCGAAGCAGAGTACACATCCCACCAGGTAAGAGCTATTCCCCGCAGCATTCGGGAACCAAATATCACCCTCTGTTCTTCCCCACATTCGCTTGAGCGAAAAGCTTGGTCCATCTCTCGAACCCAGGCCATACAATCTAAGGGATTGTCCGAGCCTTTAAATTCTGGTGGTCGGCAACCCAGAAAAGCCTTAAACGTGCAAGTCCGTGTCGTTCGATTGACGCCTAGGGTTGCAGTCACCACGGGGAAATTACGGGTCCGGTACCCCCGGATCCAGCAACAATCACATTCTCGCCAACCGTTTCGGGCCTACGGTTGTTAGTGTCTCGGTCCTCGAGGAGTTTCAAGAACACTTCCTGTTGTTGTGCCATGGCCCTATTCATGGCCAACATCATACGATCCATCATTCTCGATTCGGCCGTCACTTCTTCTATAATAGGCTCATTAGCCTCCAAATTTCGTCGAGGAATATGCTCGGGTCCTCCTCCCAGCACATTACTCACACGTACAGTTTCCCCCACTACGGTCGCCAGCGGATGGTCGACCGTAGGTATGTCGGCCTCCTGGCCTTCCGGATGACTCCTGGTATTAACCATGGTTCTGCTGAACGCAATCATGCAAAAGAACGGAACAAGGATTACGGAAAACACAGAGAACGTACTTCTACACTTATCAATCGTTATAACAACAGTAATTTAAGTATGCTCACGTAAGACATTTTCATAATAACGTTAGCTAAGTGAAATTATGAACGTATAATACGCAAGAGTGCTTATTACCATCGTTACAACTTTCAACTTGTGCAATTTTCCGTTGACTCTAAAACCATCCTATCTTACAAGATCTACCCCATCTCACGAGTCGTAACTTAATAGTCTCAGCTTAAGTCTAGGCATCTCACAGTCATACCTAGTTCACTTAAACCAAGGCTCTGATACCAACTTGTAACACCCTAGAAACTGCGGAAATAAAATTTTGAAGAAACAATTCGGCAATAGACTAAGTTGCGGAATAAGGTGTGACAATTTTCATTACACAATCAACCCAACGGGTATAGAGTAGCCAATATTGAGGTAGATAACTGAAGTATAAAACAACATCCTATTAATCTATAAAATATCTAGATTAGGGACGGGTGTCGCTATACTTCCAAAATGAATCTTCAAAAGAATCCCTCACGACCCCAAGGTCGCTCCCTCAGTCCCGACGAGCCCCACTGCTAAGATAACCTGCCAACATGACAACCAAGAGCAAGCGTTAGGCTAACGCCTAGTGAGAACAAGCCAAATAAAAGAGAGTACTAAACCCAATTGGTGCCACGCGGTAGTATAGCCATGAGCTAAGTCAAGAAATCCAATAAACCATTAGTGATTAAACATGGTATAAGTAATACCCACATATCACATAACGAGCTCAACCCCTCTAGATCTGTTGCTCAAAACATTCAAGTCAACCCCTCTGGATCTATCCTTGAGAGTTCCCAAAACAGGGGGAACTCAAGCACATAATGGGATTTCACCTTACTGCACCATGAGACGCTGCCCGACCGTATAGGCCCACACCTTACTTATCATGGCAACCCGATGCCTATCCCGTGCTAAAACGTGAACCAAATGCCCAAAACAGGGGACATAGGAACACAGTGCCTATGGATCCATTGCACTAAGACTCAAAGCCAAAGCATGTCATTTCCGAGCATACCCACATTAAATCAGTTATACAGACAATTCATATGAACAACGGTTCAATTCTATAAATCGTGATTCTTGAAAATGTGAGATCTTTAGAATGCAATTTCCAACGATAATACGTCACTTTGAAACCAGATTTTCCACATTTCAAATAATACATTTATCACATAGCATTCGTAATACAGACCGATTTAGCTTAAGGACTCACCTCAGATTTCTTCCTGATTAAAGAATGCTTCTTACGATTGCTACCTATGACAACACCGATAAGTCGGTAAGTCGAAACACAGATAACTTTCTCACATAAAACTTAAAGACAATAGAGCCTAACAATTACCAGGAACTAGTCCGGTCGAAATGACAACACCGGTCGAACCCTGACCTCGGTCGAACCCGACACCGGTCGAACCCTGACCTCGGTCGAACGGGACCTCGGTCGAACAGGACCTTCGGTCGAACGGGACCTTCGGTCGAACGGGACCTTCGGTCGAACCTAAGTCCGGTCAAAGGACACATCGGTCGAACGACCAATCGGTCGAACGGCCAACCGGTCGAAGGACCATCGGTCAAATGACCATCGTCTTGTTTCATCAAGAACACCATAAACAGATCGATGCAGAACCCAGATCCAAAATGAGAAATACTCAGATCTCACAATGGAACGGTTTAAAACCTTCACAACAAGATTATACGCGGCTAAAAGCATTCAGATCAAAGCATTAGGCTAGATTCGTACCTTGATTTGGAGAAAACCCGAAAAACCACTTCACTGCTTCTTTTCTCTTTCTCTCTCTGATTTCTCAAAAACTGATATTTGTGATATTTCCAAAATATCTAAAATCTGATTTATATTTATATAACACAAGTTACATTTTACCCCCTTGGACTTTGGGTAATAGTCAACTTTTCACCCAACCCCAAAATAGCGGGTGTTACAGAGCATGTCTTAGAGACAATTTTTGAGATGACAAGTAGTCGTTGTTGGCCATTGTTTAAGTCCCATATTTTGGTGATTTTGGGTCGACAACCGATGTAATCTAGATAGATGTATTTAGATTAGTTTGTTGTTGATTTCCATATCCATTCTCAGGTTTTGTAAAGGTACAGTACTTTCCCCCTTTTTGGGAGGTTTATACCAAGTGCGACCGTCATTTTGCCTACCTTCCGAAGTTTTAATTTACTCTGATTTTTAGGATGTTATAAGTTGGTATCAGAGCTCTAGTTTAAGTGAACTAGGCATGAATGTAAGATGTCTAGACTTAGACTGAGTATGTTAAACATTGATTCGTGAGTTTGGGTAGAACTTCTAAGATGGGTTAGTCTTAGAGTCGACGGAAGTTATGTTCATCAAGCGTTATGACAATGGTAACGAGAACCCTTATGTGCTATATGTTCATAATCTCACTTAGCTAATGTTATTATGAGGATATTTTACGTAAGTGTACTTAGTTTGCTAATGTTATGACAATTGGTAGATATAGTAGTACGTTTCTTTTGTGTTTGATCCGTTAACCTTTCTCTTACCTCTTTCTCGTGCTTGGGTGGCAGCCATTTCTCAATTATGGTGAACACACGAAGTCGTCAGTTAGACGTCGAAGACCTTCGCGATGATACTTCGCCAGAGCGGAACCCGGTGGTCAGAGTACCGGCGGTCGTTCCTCCCGGTATGCCACCGATATTTACTGGGGAAGTGGAACAGGTGCCTCGGGTAGAGTTGGCATCCACCAACCCAGTTGTGCTTTTGGCAAACCCTCAAACCGACATGATGGCCAACATCATGCAGATGGTATCGACGGCTATGGAGAAGCAGCAAGAGGCATTCATGAAGGTGTTAGAGGACCGCGATGCTAGTCTCAAGAGAAATGAGACGATCGCGGAGAATGTGGTTGTTCTTGGTTCGGGCGGCGCAGACAATGGGGTTAGAACTGAAGAACACAGAGTGGTTGGTGCTCCAAGAGGTGGGAAGAGTTGCTCGTACAAATCCTTTATGGGATGCGGGTCGCCGGAATTCTCCGGTTCTAACGACCCCGTTATGTGCGTAAAGTGGATTAGAGTCGTCGAACAAGCTTTCGGCTCCGCCGAATGTGGAGACGATCAGCGGGTGTGGTTTGGCACTCAGTTGTTGAGGGATGCGGCACTCACTTTGTGGGATGTTACTCAATCCACTCTCTCTTCTACCGTTTTGGCTCAGTTGTCTTGGGTCGAGTTCAAAAGAAAGCTTATGGAGGAATTCTGCAGCGAAAGATCGATGGACCGCATCGAAAAAAAGTTTCGGTCCCTAGTGAAGGGAAACTTGACGGTGAGGGAGTACACCCGTCAGTTTATGGAGAAGCTGAGGTTGGTGGGGCATTTGGCCCCAACGGAGAAAGATAAGATGAAGGCTTATCTCAATGGCCTACTAGCGGACCTGTTGTCCATGGTCCACAATTCTAAAGCTTCTAATCTCCGGGAGATGGTTGAGGAAGCTCAATTTATGGAGGATCTGTTCGCGAGAAGCAAGGCTGAGAAAGTTGTGGTGGTGCCTGAAAAGAGAAAATGAGAGAGCAATTTCGCTCCCCCTAAGAGGACTCGACCTATTGTCGGGAACCGAAGCTTCAACAACTTCAACCAAGAAGCTAAGTAGTACCAGAGTTGTCGGTTCAAGCATAGTGGTAACTGTAACTCCACTCCGCGATTTTGCGGCAAGTGTGGTAAGAATGATCACGTTGCCCGCGACTTCTCGATCACGGGGATGGTCTGCTTCGAGTGCAAGGCATCGAGGCACGTGAAGAGAGATTGCCCGAAGCTCAAGTCGGGTAACGCACCGGAGAAAAGAGAGAACCCATCTAGGGTTCCGGGTCGAGCGTTTCAGATGACGGCCGATGAGACCAAGGCATCCGCTGATGTGGTGTCGGGTACGTTTCTTCTAAACTCCGTACCTGCTCGTGTGTTGTTTGATTCGGGTGCCAGATTCTCTTTTATATATGATTTGTTTCGTCAAAAGCTTGCTATGCCCACTAATAGTCTTGAGGATGCGTTAGTGGTAGAAATAGCAAGTGGTAGTCAAGTGCTGATTCGTGATGTTTTGAGGAAGTGTACTCTCGGTATCGAAGGGAGAGAATTCCCGATTGATTTGATGTCGATGACTATCGGGGGTTTTGATGTGGTGGTCGGCATGGATTGGTTAGCGAACAATCATGCCGAGATTGTATGTTCCAAGAAGTTAATTCGACTTCCCAATCAAAGTGGTGAAGTCGTTGTCATATATGGTGAGAAGAGGAAAGGTGAAGTGGCGACAATCACTATGGCAAAGGCACGCAAGTGCTTGGTAAAAGGGTGCTCGTCCTTCCTAGCCTACGTGATTGATGCCAAGTTCGATAAGTCAAAGCTTGAAGATGTGAAGATCGTACGGGAGTATCCCGATGTCTTTCCGGACGACTTGCCCGGGTTAGCACCCGACCGTCAAGTGGAGTTTCGGATTGATCTGGTACCGGGAGCGGCTCCTATTGCTAGAGCTCCTTACCGTTTGGCGCCATCGGAGATGCAAGAGATGATGGTACAACTCCAAGAGCTTTTGGAGAAGGGTTTCATAAGACCGAGTTCGTCGCCTTGGGGAGCTCCGGTCTTGTTTGTCAAGAAGAAGGATGGCACGATGAGGATGTGCATCGATTACCGTGAGTTGAACAAAGCAACGGTGAAGAACAAGTACCCGCTTCCAAGGATAGACGACTTGTTCGATCAACTCCAAGGAGCGGGGTGTTTTTCCAAGATCGATTTACGTTCGGGTTATCATCAGGTGAAAGTGAGAGAAGAAGACGTTCCGAAGACCACTTTCAGAACGCGTTATGGCCATTACGAGTTCCTCGTGATGCCATTTGGTCTAAGTAACGCACCGGCGGTGTTTATGGACTTAATGAACAGGGTATGCCGACCTTTTCTTGACAAGTCGGTCATTGTGTTCATTGATGATATACTCGTGTATTCCAAGAGCGAGACAGAGCACGATCAACACCTACGCGAGGTTCTCGAAGTGTTGCGGAAAGAAAGATTGTACGCCAAGTTTTCCAAGTGTGATTTTTGGCTTGAAGAAGTGCAATTCTTGGGTCACGTGGTCACTCGAGATGGAGTGAAAGTGGACCCCTCCAAGATAGAAGCCATGTTGAATTGGGAGCCTCCCAAGAGTCCGTCCGAGATTCGAAGTTTCTTGGGTCTGGCGGGTTATTACCGAAGATTTATTCAAGACTTTTCGAAAATCGCTTCTTCCTTGACGACTTTAACGCGGAAGAATGTGAAATTCGAGTGGACCGCAACGCAAGAGATGGCGTTCCGGGTTCTTCAAAAGAAGTTGTGCGAAGCTCCAATTTTGTCATTACCCGAAGGGTCGGAGGACTTCGTGGTCTATAGCGACGCTTCAAATATGGGTTTAGGTTGTGTGTTGATGCAAAGGGGCAAGGTAATTGCTTACGCATCGAGACAACTCAAGATTCATGAGAAGAATTACCCTTACCCATGATCTAGAGTTAGCAGCGGTGGTGTTCGCCTTGAAGCTTTGGCGACACTACCTCTATGGCACGAAATGTACTCTCTTCACGGATCATAAGAGCCTAAAGTATGTCTTTGATAAAAAAGAATTGAATATGAGGCAAAGGTGGTGGCTCGAGTTGCTCAAGGATTACGATTGTGAATTGCTTTACCATCCCGGTAAGGCGAACGTGGTGGCCGATGTGTTAAGTCGGAAGGACTATAGCGGAAGTATTCGGGCTACCCATTCAAGAATCGAGTTAGTGTCTAGTCTAGTTGAAAAGATCAAGACGTCGCAGTTAGAAGCAGTGTTGGAAGAAAATCTCAAAGAGGAGGTCATGATAAAGCAACGTGTGCTCTTAACGGAGGATAGCCGTAGGGTAAAATTGTTCAATGGTCGTGTGTGGGTGCCCAAAGTTGGGGGTAACCGTGAACTACTTCTGGAAGATGCCCACAAGTCCAAATATTCCATTCATCCGGGAAGTACAAAGATGTGTCGGGATTTGAAGTTGCATTATTGGTGGCCGGTGATGAAGCTCGATGTGGAGCGTTACGTGGAGCGATGTGTGACGTGTTTACAAGTGAAGGTCGAACACCAACGACCGTATGGGAGTCTTCAGTCCTTAGAGATTCCCGAGTGGAAGTGGGAACATATTACCATGGACTTCGTCGATAGACTGACTAAGAGCGCTCACTTTCTAGCGATGCGCGAGACATTACCGATGGACAAGTTAGCAAAACTGTACATTGATGAAGTGGTCTCGAGGCATGGAGTACCTTTATCGATCGTATCGGACCGCGCCAGTCGGTTCACCTCTAATTTTTGGGATGGTTTTCAGAAAGAGCTAGGTACGCGAGTGAAGTTGAGTACAACTTACCATCCACAAACCGACGGGCAAAGCGAGAGAACGATCCAAACATTGGAAGACATGTTGAGGTCTTGTGTCATCGATTTCGGGGGTAGTTGGGACTCTCACCTACCTTTAGTGGAGTTTGCGTACAACAATAGCTACCACTCGAGTATTGGGATGGCACCGTTTGAGGCGTTGTATGGGCGAAAGTGTCGAACTCCCGTGTGTTGGCTTGAAGCGGGAGAGAAGCAATTTTCCAGACCTGAAATCGTGCAAGAGACAGCTGATAAGGTCAAGGGCATTCGTGAAAGATTAAAAGGGGCTCAAGATTGGCAAAAGAGCTATGCCGATAAGAAGAGGCGGCCGATGGAGTTCCAAGTGGGCGACCGTGTGATGCTTAAGGTGTCGCCATGGAAGGGCATTATCAGGTTCGGAAAGCATGGGAAGTTGAGTCCCCGTTTCCTCAGACCTTTTAAGGTGCTTAAGCGGGTGGGTTTGCAAGCCTACCAATTGGAACTACCGCCGGAGTTGAGCAGAATCCACAACAAGTTTCATAT
Source organism: Arctium lappa (assembly GCA_023525745.1). Classification (NCBI taxonomy): domain Eukaryota; kingdom Viridiplantae; phylum Streptophyta; class Magnoliopsida; order Asterales; family Asteraceae; genus Arctium; species Arctium lappa. Next base: position 44,745,521 of record CM042063.1, read on the forward strand.
TTGTTACCTTCGAAAGTGCTTGGCGGTTGAAGAAAGCGTCATTCCCCTCTCCGAGTTGAGAGTGGACGAGGGTAATCGATGTGTAGAGGAACCCGACGCGATCTTAGAGAGAAAGTCTAATAAATTGCGTCACAAGGAAGTCACTATGGTCAAAGTGCAGTGGAAGCATCATCGGGGAGCCAATGTGACGTGGGAAGCCGAGGAGGATATGAAGCGAAGATATCCTCATCTCTTCGAGTAGTTGGGATTTCGGGGACGAAATCATTCCCAAGTTGGGGAGGATTGTAACACCCCGAATTTCGTTTGGTCTTTTGCGAGGAAGAATAAAGGAAAAAGGGGTTGCCTGCGCTGGTCTACAGGGCGCACGGGTGGTGCGCCCTCCTTCAGAAATTACGCACGGGTTGTGTGCAAGGTCAGGGGCAACGTCAGTGAGTTTTGCACGGGTCGTGCGTTTCTCCTTCAGAAATTACGCATGGGTCGTGCGTCGTGTCAGGGACCACATTTACTTGGGTTTAATGTTATATTTCCCAAATCTCATTCATATCTCATTTCTCTCTTCTTTTCCAAGTTTCCTCTTTCTCTCTCTCTTTCTTCATTACTTTCCTAGGTGTTTGGTTCGCGGAATTGGATGGAATTCAATGGAATTGGAATGTCCAAATCCATTGACCAAATTCCAAAGTCTTGTTTGGTTCACATAATTAAAACTAAGGAATCCTGCGGATTCCATCAAATTCCTTCAAACACGGATTTCACAATTCCACGGGGTATCCTATGGAATTCATTTTCTTTCCAACATATTCCAATTCCAATTCCATCCAACCAAACGCGACCAAAATGCGTGGTCAAATTCCATCAAATTCCAATTCCAATTCATTCAAAGTCAAATTCCTTGATGAATTCCAATTCCATCGAATTCCATTCCACGAACCAAACGCCACCTAAGGGTTTGGTTCAACCTCAAGCTTGCCATTTATTGCTAGTATAAGAACTCCTTCCGAGGTTTCGGTATTGGATTCTCCACCTCCATTGTCATCTTCTCCAAAGTTCAAGGTCTAGATTTTAGGTTTTCTCCTAAAACCTACTTGGTGAGTTCCTACTATCATTTTACAAACTTTATACATATCAAAGCTTACATTTTGAACTCCTACATATCTCCTTGGGTTTGGATTTAAGTTTATTGCATTTTGACCTAACTTGAGTTTTAGGAGATTTTTAGGGTTCTTAACCGTTTTATGAAATGTAATGAGGTTTCATCTTAGTTGGAGGAAAATGAAGTTTTACTTGTACATTTACATGGGTTATTTATGTTATCCCAGTTTGATCTAGTTGGTAAAACAATTATCACAGAACACAATAATATCAAGAGATATAAAGATTAATAATAACATAACAATCCCTTGAATAAACAGTTAAACCCTTGAGTGTTCTTGATACCCTTGAATCTAGGATTACAGAGAAAATACTTTTACCTCACTATAATCTCTAAACAATAATTATCAAAGGTTCTAACCCTAAAACTAAACTAATTAACACTTTAAATACCTAAGCCTTATGGACTTTAATCATAATGGGCTTTCTAACAGGCTTTAGGCCCATAAGCTAATGACTATTAACTTATTATAGAATAAACCCTCTAATTAACTTTATCATAATTACACTTTAAACCCTTAACTTTAACTTTAATCTTGAATACAATTATTTGATCCAATAATCTCCCCCTTTGGATTCAAGATTAAATTTTTTTTGAAATTGTCTTCGGGTCTTCACTTGTCTTCACTTTTCTTCAGATATCTTCAGATATGACATTGATAACTTCAAACCTTCAAAACTTGATATCTTTAAATAATCTTCAATTCTTTAAAATCTTTGAAAATTTGAAAATCTTCAGATCTTCAGATTGTATTCTCCCTTTTTGTATCTTCTCCCCTTTTTGATGAGTGGTGAGAATCATCATCATCAGAACATTGCAAAACAATCTCCCCCTTTTCAAGACAATCTCCCCCATTGTGTATGATCACGTAAGCACAGTCTTCATCATGTAACGAGCCCTGTATGGAAATAAGAGCAGTCTTCCCAGATGGAAAGAGTGATTATTTCAATATTTTCAGATAAAAATAGTCAATTGTAACCGTTTAAATCTTTGCAAATTCAAACAGTTTAAGAGTTGTAACCCTGAATCAATAAATGACTCAGTTAAAATGTCTGTCAGCAACACAAAGTTACTGAGTAACACAAAGTTACTATATAAGGAGTTGGTTTGATGTAGACTCCCCAGGACTTCCATTCAATCATCGAATAACACATGGTTATCTATGAACGTTCTGACAGAAAACAAATTTATGTGTGCTCGTGCATGTGTATGAAAGAATTAAGCATAGATGATTGCTTTTCAGTATAGGCTCAAAGTATGTAAACTTGTTGAGACAGCAACAAATTATACAAAGACTCAATGTGCATGAGAAAGGGTTCGAAGGTGGGGCAACTTTCCTTCTTTTTCAATATTAGTATCTTCCAAATGAAGAACCAATAACATATGTGTTGCGTCCCCAAAAAATGTGAAACATTCTCTTTTTGAGAAAAGAATGAGTAGCTGGTGAGGTTGTATGCAAGAGATGGCATGGGCTAGTTGCCTATTTCAATGATGGTCACCAAAGAATGTGATCCAATCAGATTATGTGGCTGCCCGACTCAGAAAGAAGTTTGGTGCAGAGTTTAATATTCTTTTACTCTGTTCTCTCACCCTCTTTCTTTTAATGCTCACGTCTAACCAATCTCTCCTTTTCATTTTACCTCTTCACACACCATCACTCAATTTTTTTGACCCCTCTCCCCTCAATCACTCAGGGAATACTTCCTGGGTAGGAAACACTGGTTATCGTGAATCCATGGAAGTTCTGTTAAGTTCTCACACTGAATCCCATGTATTTTCCTAAAAAGATCATGTTGTTCAACAGACTATTGTACATGTAAGCACAAATACCACTTGTTACATGAAGAATAAAATATGGAGAAGTCAAAACAGTTGTGTTTGACGATGCAATTCTCCCCCTCAAACTAAAAGAGTTTGACAATTAAGCTCATATTATTTTATCATGAAGAATAATATGCTGGAGAATCAAAACCGAATGTTGTTTATATGAACAATATATAAACATATTTTCAATGAAAGCACATGAAATGACGTTTGATTCAATCAACAGTGAATACAAAGAACGTGAGTATTACCATAGAAAGATTTAACTTTTGATACATGGTAATAACAAAGTCAAATAGAATGTTCTGAACCGTTATGTGTATGAATACTTGACAAAGTATATTGACAAGATAAAACACAAGTATTTATCTTTAAGAACACACGGTCAGATAAGCATTTAAGATCACAGATATTCTCCCCCTTAACTAAAAGATTTTTTTTAAATAATAAAGCAGAAAAAAAAATAAAGCACTGAAGTGCGGGTCCTAATCTGATGTAATTAGAAGCCATTGTCACTTGACCAAACCTGCATAAATAAAAGAAATAAGGGTACTCATTTATGAAAATGATTCCTCTCTCGTTAGCAACAGTTTAAAAATAACACACAAGATAAAAACATATAATACTCCCCCTAGAATCATGAGTAAGGTCTAAGACATGTTCAACATACCAAGTTTGCTGATGAGAAATTGAAATCGCTTTTCATCCAATGGCTTGGTGAAAAGATCAGCTAACTGGAAGTCAGTTTGAACAAAGTGCATTTCAATATTACCTTTTTCTACATGATCCTTAATGAAGTGATTACCACTTGTTATCCCAGTTTGATCTAGTTGGTAAAACAATTATCACAGAACACAATAATATCAAGAAATATAAAGATTAATAATAACGTACCAATCCATTGAATAAACAGTTAAACCCTTGAGTGTTCTTGATACCCTTGAATCTAGGATTACAGAGAAAATACTTTTACCTCACTATAATCTCTAAACAATAATTATCAAAGGTTCTAACCCTAAAACTAAACTAATTAACACTTTAAATACCTAAGCCTTATGAACTTTAATCATAATGGGCTTTCTAACAGGCTTTAGGCCCATAAGCTAATGACTATTAACTTATTATAGAATAAACCCTCTAATTAACTTTAGCATAATTACACTTTAAACCCTTAACTTTAACTTTAATCTTGAATACAATTATTTGATCCAACAAGACTTAAATAACCACATAACCACGTTGTAGATACAATAACACCAAGAGTGTATTCCGAATGGAAATCATTATGTTATACCAAACATATATTCCATAATCATGTCAAATACCCATTGTGGGCACACATAATGTAAATCCCCAATTAATTACACAACATAGAGTAAATCATGGGATGATACTTCATATACACATATCTCACATAATCTCATGGAAATACCATCAAATACATAAACTCGTAAAGATGACCATTTTGAGCAAATATGTGATACTAACAACAATTAAGCAAATATGATGTGTATCCAGTTTTAACAAAAGTTTAGTAAACTCACCTTGCTAGATTTAGACTAAATCTAGATTTTACCCACTTAGAACTTTCCTTGAAGAACTTGATTCTTCAAACCAAATCTTCCAAAACCTAGATCCATAAGGTTCCAACCATAAATATACATAATCAACCACAAAGAATCGTTTCCCCAACCTTCTACATGAATACCTCCATTGATATCGAAATCCTAACTTCCATAAATGAAGAGAATAGAAGATTAACTTAATCCAAACTTAAATCCTCCAATCAAAACACCTCTAGTTCACCAAAATGGTCACAAACCTTCAATCTATGAAAAGGGAGAACAAAGGGTGGATGAAACCCTAGAAAACTTTAGGGTAGAAGATGAATAGGGAGAGATGATAATCTTACCACTACAAAATGCTCTAGTATAATTCAATAGACTTCCAATCTCTTGCTAGATCCTTGAAGAGCTCTAAAAAACGAAACCGTAACAACTTGAATCACCCAAATCGGAGTTAGGATGAAGGAGATATGAAGGAATGAAGTTTGGGTGCTGAAAATGGGTTTTAAGCTCGTCCAGGGGGCTTCGCGACTTGTCTCGCGACCTTGGGTCGCGGCATAAGTCGCCCGCTTCCCCTGGTTTTCTTCTCGATACTGTTTTGGCCATAACTTGTTCGTTATAGCTCCGTTTTTGCTCCGGAAAGAACCGTTGGACTCATAATTGAATCATTTATCCATCAAGACTATAAAATCTAGGATTCAAGTCCAAAATCAAATATCTTATTTTTCCTTAATATATCGGTTTCAGTATAAACTTGAAATGATACCTTTCGAAAATCGGGGTGTTACAGGTTACTAGTTGTGGGTCAAGTGTAGTCCTAGTGAACGAGTATGACTTGGTTTCCTCGGGGGCCCTCCCTCACATCTTAGTACGGACCGAAGTTTTCGTGGCCATGGATTCCAAGTATTTAGCTCACAACTCGGGTCGTGGCCTACTTTTGTGTTCCGCCACCATCCTTGATAAATCGGGTATCCCCCGTCATCGCTAGATGAACTTTTGGACCGTTTGTCCTTTCTTGATAAAGATCTGCATGTGTAAACTAAAATTCTTGAAAAGATTTACTTATGTTACAATTGTTTATATCCTTTGAAATCTATAAATTGTATGTTCTCACTAGGCTTTAAGCTTAAAACTTTTTCTCAAATGATATGTATAATAGGTTCCCTTAGCGGTGGGGTGCCATGGTCGTGAGTGACGAGCTTGTCTTAGAGGCAATTTTTGAGATGACAAGTAGTCGTTGTTGGGCATTGTTTAAGTCCCATATTTTGGTGATTTTGGGTCGACAACCGATGTAATCTAGATAGATGTATTTAGATTAGTTTGTTGTTGATTTCCTTATCCATTCTCAGGTTTTGTAAAGGTACAATACTTTTCCCCTTTTTGGGAGGTTTATACAAAGTGCGACCGTCATTTTGCCTACCTTCTGAAGTTTTAATTTACTCGGATTTTTAGGATGTTATAAGATCTGAGAGAAGAGAGAGACAAATCGAGAGAAGAGAGAGAGAGAGAGAGACCGTTGAACACAGGGACGAAAACCGTTGAACCCTTGGCCGACGAGTTCGTCTTCTCTGACGACTTCTTCTCTGTGTTACAGATGAACCATCGTCTCTCTCTCTATATCTCAGATCTCTCTCTCCCTCTCTTCTCTTTTAAGTGGGCTTGATTAGGTTTAAATCTGAGATTTATTTAGGTTTTTTATTTTTAAATCCAGGTTTTATTTAGGTTTTTTAAATTTGGGTTTGATTTAGGTTTTTTTTGTTTTTGAATATGGGTTTGATTTAGGTTTTTAGTTTTTTTAATATGAGTTTGATTTGGGTTTGTTCTTGGTGTTCATGATGTTCATCATGTAGAAGATGAATATTCAACAAAAATAATTATAATTAATTAAAAAATGGTAAAATAAACTAAAAAGAGTAAAATGACCATAATACCGTCATGCTTAAAGGAGAAATTAGATGTTCGTTAGTGCAAGGGACCAATTCCGTAACAAAATGCATACCTAGAGGGTTATCATATAATTTTTAAAAATAAAGGATCAATTTCGTAACAATCATCAAACATGAGGGACCAAATCCGTAATTTACTCTTATAATTCACTCTAAAATATACTAATAATTAAAGGCGAAAATGCCACACGTTTCCTTTATCTTTTGGTCCCTATCGTAATTCGTAACAAATAAATATTGGTTTTATGGTCATGGGTGTGGTTTGTACTTTTAGAGGATCTCCAATCATTTTTCTATAATTTCTTTAAAATAGAGAACTAAAAGTAAAAATCTCTAAAAAAAATATTAATTTCAACTCTAACATATTTGATGTTATAGAGATTTTAAAACAACTTATATTATTATATTATCTAATTTATCATTCCAATACACTTTAAAAAAAACTTAATGTAAAATGATAATAATTAAATCTCATTGGTGGGATTGAATAAAATAATCATTTTTCTCTCCTATTATCAAGTTTTAGAAAATTCTCTAAATTTGGAAAAATTTAAATTTTTTTCTATTAAAACAAACAAAATAGCAAAACTGTTGTAGAAGTTTAGAGAACAAAAACTTACTTTTTTCTGTTTTAGAAATGCTATTGGATATGCTCTTACTTATCTACCCTTATTGGTTACCGTGCCATCAACCAAATAGACTAGTGGTGCCAAAGGTTGGACCATTTGCAAATTGAAGGGTAATGTGGTAATCGTCACTTATTTATTTATTTTTGAGTAACTTACAAATTTCATCCTTGTGGTTATATGAAAATTTAAATTGGATCCTACAAATGAAATAATTATATGTATGACGTTTCACTTTTGTTATGGATTGGATCTCTTTTCCTAACTCTCTTACTTTTGTTTCATCAACTCATGGGCAGTTTAGCTTTTTATCTATTTTTTTGTTAAAAACTAATATATTTTAGAGTTTTATATGTGGTGCACATGTCCCACCCTCAAAAAACCCAACCTATCGCGACTTTTTCTTCCCTTTTCACGAATCCGTACGCGACGACTCGTCCCAACCAAGAAACCCCCAATCTTATCTGTGAACCTTCCTCATCTCCATATTTCTGGCGAAGGAACCCCCCCCCCCCACAATTCACATATCATCATGGTCGTGAAATCCTCCCCCTTCAGTGAACCTTCCCACATCTCCAAATTATGGCGAACATCTTTCCCCTTCCCCCACTTCAATTTTCCAGCAAAATTGCCCCTTACACTGCAACTACGGTGATTCCACCTCCCTCGACACCTGCAACTCCAGTGATTTCGTCCCATACATACATCTAGGTTCGATTTCTTAATCCCTCCCCCTAAAAAAATTCTTGCCCCGTCGATAAACCTTCGAACGTCTCCAAATTTCGTCGAACAAGACCCCAAACTCCAAAAAGGAGAAACAAGAGGATCGAACCTTTTGCAAATTGAATCTTCCTTCTTTGGGTTTTCAAGTAATGTGCAAAGTTGAGTCATAAGTCAAGATTGGGGATGATTGGTTCGTTTAAGAACTGACAGAGATTGAAGCATAAATTGAGTTTTCCGCTCTATTCCATATTTGGTTTTTTATTGAACCAGGTTTGGTTTTTGAGTTTTCAGCTCGATTCCATATGCAAAGTTGAATTAGGTTTTTAATTTACATTACATATTTGTTTTTTTTATTTAGATTACAGATTTGTGTAACAAATTTTCAAGAATTTTTTTTATTGAATATTTGGTCTAAAGATTGTTTTACAGATTCATTTGCATTTCTGTTTTCATTTATGTGGATTGGCTGGAGATGTGACTGAGCTAGCGAGGGAAGAAGAAAAGGGAAGGGAAGGGTGAGGTGGGGGTGGGGGTGGAGGGTTACATGTTTTTTTAATTCCTTCCTTAAAAGGAATGAAATAAAACATTAAAATGACCAAAATACCCTTTTTAACTGTGTTAAAGTTAGCAGAGTTATGACAAGGGACCTAATCCGTAACAAAAATGAAACCACAATGATCGTACTTATAATTATTTTGTTTGCAGGACTCAATCCAAAATTTTCAAATAACCATAGGGACGATATATGTAACTAAAGTTGATACTACAATGACATAGCAACTATATTTGTGGTATCAACTACAGATGAATAAAAAACCCAAAGCCCGACTCGAAAAATTATGGGTCTAGCAAACCCTGAAGATCAAGTCACGTCCACCAGCCTAAGTTTTATTCAAAAGCTCGATAAAATATGAGCTTCTGTAACACTCTCGAATCTGGAAATAACAACTAAATTAAAATTTTCTAAATACATCGATAACTGAATCATCTACAACGATAAATTAAGGTTTAACTTCAATAAACACCATTTAATTCCTATGCACGATCTATAATAGGTACATATGTTACTACAACTCCATAACAATCACTATCTCTAACTGCGGAAGACTTCATCAAACAACTTACCCTCGTGTAAATCTAGAGTTCATCTCCTCAAAGCACTGCTAGAACCAAACCCCAACTGGAACCTGATGCACATGCCGACAAATAAAAAGGGTTAGGCTAACGCCTAGTGAGTTCAAGAGTTTTCGATATGAATAAATATATCGTTAAAAGGAAAGAATGCAGTTTACACCATTATCTTTCAAAATGATTTCCCTTAACTACGAAAACGACTCGTTTTCCAATAACATGCATTTTTAAGGCCGAACGTCCCAATAAAAAACATTATTTATAAAATGATGTCTCCCAAAACTCACTCAATCGTGAATAGAAAACGGACTCCCAATTATAAAAACGCAAATACAACTTTATATCCCGAAACACCCAAAACACGGGTGGGACATAATACTCAACTCATAAATAATGGAAAACAATCCTTATAAATATAATATGTCATCGAAAACATGGAACTGAAATTCAATACTCACGTGACCATAAAATGGAATGAAATCCAAATATTAAAGCATGGACAATTAAATATCCAAAATACTGCTGGCCGACAACGGGGGAGACCCGTATACATTAAGAGTGGAGGAATACAAAAGTATGTCACTCATACAACGTTAGTCGTATGACACTTCACGACATGAAAGCCCAAGTGTCCCTACGACCCCCTACAAGCTACACCAAAAGAGGCAACTGACCTTAGTGAATATTACCATGAATACCACCAAAGGCCCGACAACATCCGAGGACTATAACCATGGCATTACCCCGAATGGCGGAGGTCCCAAACGCCCATCATGAAACGCCCATCATCATAATAGCACAACCGGACTCAACCCTCCTAGTGTACACTTGAAAGGTCAATGTCATAAAACATGGGTCCCGGAGTCCAACCCCGTAATACCCAGTTGACCATCAAATAAAGACTGACTTACGTGCCTATGGATCCAATGCAACACAGTCTAACATTACATGACTACACATGAATGACCAACGTACTCGAGCATGTAATTATCATAAATATGCAATAAAATGCATTAAGATGTATATCGAACATGGGCTCTTCAAAGAGCCATTAAACTGGGACAAATGTCCACGAGACTCTTTTAAGTCAAAACCGAGTTTAAAATGCTCAAAATCCATTTGACCAACAAATAACGGTCCCCCAAATAATGAAATGCATTTAAACGGTGTTTATACAGACACATACCTCAAAGATGTGATTAACCCAAAACTCATCACATATTGGGACCAAAGATTTTCCAAATGATTTATGAACTCAAATACACCAAAATGCGTATATCATGAATTAGACTTCATTTCTACAAAAATCACCAAAAATGCATAAATCATGCTAATACTTATCAAGATATCCAAATCCCAAATATGGGCATTTTGTGAGACTAAAATAACCCAAATTTATCAAATATGAAAACTTATCAAAATACCCAACACATTGACAAATACCAAGTAAAACATATTTTTATTTCAAAATACTCATTTTGGCATGTACATAATTTTCACAAAGCAACTTGAACTCACCTTGCTAGATTTAGGCTAAATCTAGATTTTACCCCAACTTGAGTTTCCTTGAAGAAACTTAAATCCACAAGCACAATCCTTCCAAAACCTAGATCCACACATTTCCAACCATAAATAATCATATTCAATTGTTTAGAACCATTCCCCAAATATCTTATATCAAAATTCTCATTTTGGCCAAAAACCCTTATTTGACCTAACTTTTCTCAAAATCTTCCAAACCGAAATTTCAGAAACATAAACACTAGGAAGTCATAAATATAAAATTTATGACTCATAATAAAGTTTACAAACTAGGAGGATCAACTCACCACATAGGTTTTGGTGAAAACTTAGAAAATCCCAAATTTCTTGAAGATGGAGGTGATGATGATGAACTCTTGACCTTTGATTCCAATCCACCACCAAATAATCTTGGATATTCCTAGAACTAACAATCTAACCTTGAAAATCTCCCAAAAACGAAACTATATCAACTTGAATCATCAAAACCGGAGTTGAGATGCAAAAGTTATGAAGAAATGAAGTTATAGGGCTGAAAATCGGGTTTTATGCTAGACCAGAGCGTTTCGCGACTTACCACGCGGCCTTAAGTCGAGGCATAAGTTGCGGCACAAGTCGCGTAGTGCACTGTCCGTCCGGTTTTCTTCTCGTTCACTGTTTTGGCCGTAACTTCTTCGTTATAGCTCCGATTTTGCTCCAGAAAGAACCGTTGGACTCGTAATTGAATCCTTCATCCACCAAGACTATAAAATCTAGGATTCAAGTCCAAAATCCTATATCTTATTTTCCCCTTAAAATTACGATTTCTGTATTTACTTGAAACGATACTTTTCGAAATCGGGGTGTTACAGCTTCGAAAAACTCGATCATAACTATTTTCAATCCCATGGGCCTGAAAGAATCCGTACAATTTTTTCGTTTACTGAAAACAGGACCACATTCCAATAACCGCCCATTTTCGTCGTAACCACCAAATTTCTATCGTTGGTGGCAGCTATACGCGTAACACATCAAGTTGTCTTATGAATTTGAATCATAGGCCCTACACATGGGTCCTAAGATATCAACTTGTAATCTTATAAAGAAAACTTTCTTTGTAGTCGACCTCCCTATGACTACAAAATCCACCATCATGTTGTCATTATTAGTCCTTATCACAATTACCCGACCATTTATCCTACAAATTTGTATAATAATTGATATCTATATTTATACTTTTTAATACCCATAATAGAAAATCATATGAAAAGTATATAGTTTTTCAAGAGAAACCAATAAGATTGAATTATTAGTTAAATAACTATTCTAAAATAACAATCCTTCGTCACATGAAAAAACACACACACTGAAATGTTTAAAAAGCAAACCAACAAATATTTATATCGGACATATATAGTCAAGTGACCGAAATACGACATCAAGTTTTGGGGTTTTATTGAATTAAACTATGAACATTTTCTTATCACAATATAAAAATATTAGAACCAGAAGTGCTACAACCAACGGCGGGAGGAATACTAAGTGGGTGTTTGGTTCGCAGAATGTTTTTGGATGAAATGTAATTTGTCAAGAGAATTTGACTTTGAAGGAATTGGAATGGAATGTTGTCAGGTTTGACCACCTGTTTGGTTGACAGAATTGGAATGAAATATGTTAAATGAATTGAAAATTTTCTGTTTGGTTCACAAATTGTAGCTTTGGAATTGAAATGGAATTTTGGTAAATGACCAAAATGCCCTTTTTGATTATTTTATTTTTTTAAATAAAAATTACTTTAATGAAATAACCATTAAATAGTTTAATTTTTAACTAAAATTGCTATGATTATTTTAGCACACGAATGATGCACAGAGAGAGGAGAGAGAGGGAGAGAAGGGGGGGGGGGAGAGAAAGGACAGAGAGAGAGGGGAGAGAGAGGAGAGAGATAGAGGAGAGAGGGGCGAGATAGAGGATAGAGAGAGGAAAGAGAGAGGAGAGAGAGAGAGAGTTGGTGTCTGCTGATAATCAATATCAGTAGGGTTTAGTTTGGGGTAAAGGGTAACTTTGGAATTATCAAAATATGAGATTCTATTCCATTGAAATCCTTGAGTTTTATGATGGAATGTTCAAATCCTATATCTATGAAATTTATTGGAATTCAAAGATTCCATTCATTGAAAAACTTGAACTAAACAAGGGAATAAAATCTAGTCAAAAGAATTCAACATTCCAATTCCACCAGATTACATCACATTCTGCGAATCAAACGCCCCTAAGACTAAGAATAATCGTTAAGAGAGACTAAAGTAGAAAACAAAATGCTCATATTTCAATACCTATAAATTAGGGGATATTTTATTAGAGGTATTAAACAATCATTAATATGATTGAATATGATAGAAACTGTTTGATTTTATATAATATAACGAGTCCATTTCCCAGAAGCCTAAACTTTGGTTTCAGGTGATAAAAATTCATCCATATTTTTATTTATCTATTTGAACCAAACAGTTCCTTATTCTTAGGGTGCGTTTGATATGCGGGAATTGATTGAATTTCAAGTAAGTATTTGGATTTGGAGGGATTTGAAATCCCGGCTCATTGCAAAGGAATTCCAAATCCATCAAGTTAAGGATTTTAAAAAAGGTCAAATGATTTCAAATTTATAATGGAATTGGAACTGGATTTGAAATTCAAATCCCTCCAAATCCATTCCAATCCCGCAAACTAAACACGCATTTAGAGAATTTATAATGGTGGATTTTTTATAAAAAAAATCATGAAGACAAGATTTTTGCAAGATTTGTAACTAAAAAAAAGTTATTTTCCCCCTCTTTTCTTTTTCATAAATTTTCCAAAAAACGTACTCCAAAAACTTGGCGGTGGGTGCTCTTATTTTTATAAAAAAGATTTTAAAATCCTTATTCATTAATGAATATCATAATTTTTAACGAAATAAGTAATAATTATCAATTTATTATTAATGTTTGCAAGAAACCATCTCCATCAATGTAATGGGGAAATCTTGGCAGCTCTAAAGAAAGCTCCTTTATCCCCATCTCTCACAAACAAAAACACAAACAGTTGGAAGCTTATGAATATGAAACCATTTCACCATTAATGCCATCTCTCCCCAACCTTCATCCACCCCCCTCTCTCTCTCTCTTCAATCACTAATTTGTCCTGTTCAAAACACCTATATACTCAACACCCACCACCACCCTTTTCTATCTACTCACAAACTTTAGGTTTTTTGAACAAATTTTGGTACAAATTCATTCTGGGTTTGTTTGATTTAAGTTGGTTTAGTATGATTCATAACCAAAAATACAATCTTTATTTCAAGAAATCCACACCCAGATCTGCTTTTGATGTTGTTAGCTATGTAGTGAATTAACCCTTATTGTTTCTTTAAGGTATTCAATTCAAGAAATTTGGTGAAATAAGGGACACCCAGAAACAAGAACTTCAATGGGTGTTTGTTTCAGTGCTCAATTCAAAGATAAGAGTCCATTTCACACAGGTTTGATTTTAATGCAACTTTAGAGGTTTCCCTTTCTGGGAAATTTGTGTGTGTGTGTGTGTGTGTGTTTTTTTTTTAATTTTTTTTAAGTTTATTGAGAAAAATTATGTGTAATTTGAGGTGGGGTTTATGTGTTTGCTATTCTTGGACCCAAATTAGGCCTTAAAAGTTCTGAAAAATCTTGATATCGTTTCGGTGATTTTAGTGTCATTAAACATTTTGGTGTTAGATTGACTTAAGATAGACAAAGATTTAAGGTTGAATATTAAGATAAGTTTAGTGGTGTGGGGTGGGGTGCACGCTTGTATATATACGGTGTTGAACCTTGTAGTACCATATTAGGGGTGGGGGTGGGGCGCTGAAAAGGGGTTGTGCCTTAGTTGGTTCCAAGGGGCAGAACCCCTGGTGGGCGGGATGCAGGGGAGTGCCCCGCCCTGAAACGGTATGCACTAAGTAACAATTCGTAACCATTTTGATACGATCCGTTGGAAGTTATTCGATAACTGTTATTATCTTTAAATAACTACTTAACTATCCTAAATTAACCGTTTTAATAACCACCTATAAAAGGTACTTTATGTCTCATTTTAAACCAACAATCTTTGCGTTGAATACTCGAGTTTTGGCCTTAGAACGAGGGTGAGATTTTAGATTATCCCAATACAGATTTCGTGTAACCCAATGCTTGAAGGTCGAAATGTTGTATCCAAGATTCGATCAAGTGATTGTTACCAAAAACCCATAGTTTCTAACAAATTGTTTAAAGAAATCTTGGATATTTGGATGGGATTGAATCTATTTGTTTTATTTGAAACACTTTTAGTACATAAACTTGGATGTAATTGTGAATGATTTCAGGAGTAAATTCAAAGAATGTTAATGATCTTAGCACTTCAAGTAGCAGCAAGGTTTCGTCTGTGCCGCCAACTCCCCGTAGCGAAGGCGAGATTTTGCAGTCACCCAATCTAAAAAGCTTTACTTTTTCCGATCTAAAGATGGCCACCAGAAACTTCCGGCCCGATAGCGTGCTCGGTGAAGGCGGTTTTGGTTCGGTTTTCAAGGGTTGGATCGACGAGCAATCGTTCACGGCTACTAAGCCCGGAACCGGCGTTGTTATTGCTGTCAAAAAGCTTAATCAAGAAAGCTTTCAAGGTCACAGAGAATGGCTGGTGAGAGGCCTTCTATTTCAAATTTGAATAAAAATTTCAAGATTTCTTGATTCTCCGACTTATTCGTGTTTTTGGGTTCGGTTTTTTTTAGGCGGAAGTGAATTATCTTGGGCAATTTTCGCATCCGAATCTCGTGGAACTGATCGGGTATTGTTTGGAGGACGAACAACGGCTTTTAGTGTACGAATTCATGCCTCGTGGAAGCTTGGAAAATCACTTATTCAGGAGTGAGTTCGGTTTGTTTCCTAGTTTTGTAAATTTATATAAACGGAAACAACGTCTCTACCCTTTGGGGTCGAGAAAGAGGCAAGATCTGCGTACATCATACCCTCAGACTTTATACAGATATACCGAGTTTGTTTGGTTTATTAAGATTTTGTTTTTTTGCGTGATTGATCGATAGGAGGATCTTATTTTCAACCATTATCGTGGAGTCTTCGATTGAAGGCTGCACTTGGAGCTGCTAAAGGCCTCGCTTTTCTTCACAATGCGAAAACTAAAGTGATTTATCGTGATTTCAAGACTTCTAACGTGTTGCTAGATTCGGTATGTTGTTTCGTTTCGTGTTTTTTGTTGCCTTTCACACTTTTCACAAGGGTCTTCACGGAAACAATTGCCCCTAGGACCCTCCCCGCCTATAGGTAGGGCTGTAAATGAACACGAACGGAGGTTTTGTTTGTGTTCGTTCGTTTAACTTAACCGAACGAACACGAACGGTAAACGAACGAAATTTTTTGAATTCATGTTCGTACGTTAAGAAAATATGTTTGTTCGTGTTCGTTCATTAAGATCTAAACGAATGAACATAAATGAACGAACACAAATGTACAAAAAACAACCACCGTTACTCATCATTTCCTTCGGCAAAAATAACATAATAAAATGAAAAATCGGGCAAACTTAAGGTATAAAAATGAATTCTAAAAAATCAGTTATATATATATATATATATAGGGGTAGTTTAGTTTGCAACCCACGTAAATCTTACAACCCATGCAACCCACATCTTAACCGTTGAATTCATGATCGACGGTTATAATAAATGTGGGCCCAATATTTTCAATTAAAAAAACATAAAAAATAAAAATAAAATAACCGCTTATCACTAATCCAACGGTTAAGATGTGGGTTGCATAGGTTGTAAGATTTACGTGGGTTGCAAATTATCCTTGTCATATATATATATATATATATATATAAACAAACATAAATGACCGAATACAAACGAACGTAAATGAACGAACGAGACCATTGTTCATGTTCGTTCATTTAACTAAACGAACAAAAAAATGTGTTCATGAACTTCCCACCAAACGGTTCACTCATTTACAGCCCTACCTATAGGTGGGATATATTGGGTTTGTTTGGTTTGACGAGCCGGGGGTCTTCGCAGTAACCGCCGCTCTACTCATTCGGTAGAGGACTGGTATGCGTACATCCTATCCCTGGACACCCTAACTCCGGGTGAAATATACTGGGTTTGTTTGGTTTGGTTTAATGTTTGTCTAGCTACCAACGATAATGTTTTGTTCTTACAGAACTACAATGCCAAGCTCTCGGATTTTGGGCTAGCCAAGGATGGGCCCATTGGCGATAAGAGCCATGTTTCGACTAGAATCATGGGGACCTATGGATACGCGGCTCCCGAGTATCTAGCCACCGGTATGCAAATGGGTTTCGAGTCATAAGTCCACAACTTCATTTCGAAGTATATATAATCTTTTACTTTTGGTGAAACTTGAACCATTAACAGGATCTACCTAATGTTTTTTCACTTATGATTTATTTTTCGGTCTTTTCTCGCATTTTAGGTCATTTGACGTCTAGGAGTGATGTCTATAGTTTCGGGGTCGTTCTTCTTGAAATGTTGTCGGGTCGAAGAGCGGTAGACAAGAACCGGCCGTCTGGCGAACACAATTTGGTCGAGTGGGCCAAACCCTACCTGGCCCACAAACGTAAACTGTTTCGTGTTATCGACAACCGTCTCGAAGGTCAGTACACGCTCGATGGAGCCCATGCGGTCGCAAACGTATCGTTACGGTGCTTATCGGTCGACCCGAGGTTCAGGCCCAGCATGGTGGAAGTGGTCAAAGAACTCGAGCAGCTTCAGGATCCAAAGGGAGCACGGCCACGAAGACACTCGAGTCACGGGAGTCATGGCCGGAAATCGAGCTCCGGTGAACGTAACGCCGCCGATGTCGGTGGGCCCACCGGTTATCCTAGGCCTCAGACTCAAGCTTCTATATGAAGAAAGTGAATGTGGAAAAAAAGACTAATTGGGCCAAATGATTGTAATTGTTATTTGGGCTAACTAATTGGGCCAATTTGTATTTGAGTTTGTTTTTAAATTCAAGTAAATTACAAAACTCACCCTCAACTTATTTTATTTACAGTTTTTGGTTATTTTACTGCTACTTTTGCAATTTTGGCATAGTTAAACGTAGTGTAGTCCAATTTGACCAATTTTTTTTTTTTTTTTGTCAATTGTAATATTTTTTAATTTTTATGTGGACCTTAAACAATGTGTAAAACTGAAAATCCTGAAACTTCAGCATTTGACGAGAGTGATTATATATTTTTTTGTTTTAAAGTAAAGTTAAGTCCCATTGGGTTTGCAGGATTGAATTGGATTCGTAATTGAATTTCATTTCAATCCTATATTTGGATCGAAGGATTTCCTGGATTTGAAATCTAGGTATTTTGGTGAAATCCTATAAACATAGGATTTTGAAATCTCACGAGAGTGGTAAGTATTTCATGGAATTTCGTAGTATTTATATATAATTATATTTTAAAATATGTTAAAAACATTTGTTTTATAATAATCAGTAAATAAAAAGATCATTTAATTATTTTTATAATTGTTTATAATTTGTTTTTATAAAGTAGTTATAATGAACACTTCAATTCTATTTCAAATCCTATAAATCAAATACAACAAAGATTATATATATATATATATTGGAAGGATATTTTGTAACCCTTAAAAATGTTGCAACTCTTGCAACCCACATCTTAACCGTTGGATTCATGATCGACGGTTATTTTATTTTTATTTTTCTCTTTTTTTAATTAAAAATATTGGGCTCCATATCTTTTATAACCGCCGATCATGAATCCGACGGTTAAGATGTGGGTTGCAAGAGTTGCAACCTTTTTAAGGGTTGCAAATTAAACAAACCCTATATATATATATATATAAATGTTGTGTTTGGTTTGTAAATATGAATTCTTTATATTTAAAGTTATGAAAGGAACAAAAATTATATATTTTTAAAAAAATTATATATTTTTATTATTCCTCTTTAAAATTCTCGATACTTTATTTGGTATGCTCACTTTTTTTTTATAAGTTATGAATATTTATATGGGGTTGGATTCCGGTGAAAATGAAAGTTGTAGTGAGAAAGGTAAGAAGATATCTCTATTATTGGATACACATGAGGATGAGATGCACCTAGAAACACTAGATCAATCCCCGTATCAAGCGCGATTCATAGGTTGGTTTAAGATTAAAAGTGATCAAGGGTCAATATCTCTTATTACTTCTCACCTTAACTCTTCTTTCTACATGGTCTATTTACATAAACATACATTTTAATCCTTATCATAGAGATTAGATTACATACATTTTAGTTCATATGTGATTTAATGTGATTGGTTAGCTTGGTTTAGAATGACTCAAAGTTTTAGAATGTTGTAAAGTTGGGGCAAAATTCAAGGATTTGTCTCGACACCAAAGATACTTTTTTAGTTTTGTTTCCTATGAATAAATCTAAATATGGTATAATTCTCAAGTTTTGAACTAAAATAAAAGGATTCTTTAAGAGAGACTTGCATATGTTTCCATACTCATCGTCATATTTTTATACACCGTCATTTTAAAAATAAGTGTTCACTTTCTATACAAGTGTTTAAGTTTATAGTTTAAGGGTCGTTTTCTTGATGTTTACCCAGTAAGTACTTACCGGTAAATATCTAACTTGACTTAATTTATCAGATAAGGTTTTAGTCCATTGTATGTAATATTTTTATCCGGTAAGCGTTTACCGGGTAAGAGTAGTCACTTTTAGGGGTTGTTTGTTTACCTCTTAATGGTTCCATTAAGAGGCAACATCTGAATCGTTAAGAGGTGAATCCTATTTGGTAGAAAAAAATGTTGCCTCTTAATGGTTCCAAAACCCTCTGAATCATTTTGTATCCTGAGTCTCCCTTAACCATTAAGCGCCCTGATTTCATTCTGAACAATTACCAAACAACCATATTTCATATTGCACTATATCATATAACTTATAAGCCTCTTAATCATTCAGCAAATACCAAACAACCCCTTACTTACCGAATAAGACTCTCGGTTCTTGTTTTCACTATTACCGGGTGAGATTCTCAATCTTTGACTGTAAAATTGTTTTTTAATTGATTAAAAAGTGTAATAATTACACATTACTAAAACAACGGTGAGCCTGTGAGCCTTTTTCGTTATGGACACTTATTTTAAGACAGAAGATTTAATGGAGCAAGTATTATTTTCTTGTAACAAAACTTGTTGATATAGATGGTTGGGGTTTAGACAACTTAGGTTAGATTACAAATCAATATGTTGAGTTGACGATTAATTTCATAAATAAGAAATATATAAAATATGTTTGCAAAACAATTGTTTAAAATAATGATCTATTTTTGGATAAACGTATTTCAAATGACTTTTAAGCCATTTGACTAGCTTCTTTTTCAGCTAGTTGGTTTCATTTTACCCTTTCGAACTATTTTCAAATAGGTGAAATAAAAATGCCAAACTCAACATGTAATCAAGCAATTAAGTAATCAAACCACATCAGCCTAATATATTCCATTCAGATGTGGAGTCTAGAGAATTGGGATGTATGCATCTCACAGTCTTCTATCCTAAGAAATAAAGCAGTTGTTTCCTTGAAGGCTCCTGGACTATGAGAAGTGTGAGAGATAGAAAACTTGCCCAAAAAGTATGAAGAGTTTGAAAAAAAGACCAAGAAACCGAAAGTGGTTAACTCATGACAAAGACAAGAAAGGAAAAAGTCCGAAATTTGAAAAGAAAAAAGAAAAACTAGTTAAAAGTAACACCATAAAACAAAAGTAAGTACAATGAAACAGGACAAAAAGTCAGAAAAAAAACTACGCAATCCCCAATCGATCTTAGTACCCCATCAAAACCTATTTAAGTGGTAAGTACCATGCCGTTTAGATGAATTCCCCCTTTTTCTTTTCCTATTTGTTTGCGAGAAGTTACACCCTCTTTCCTAAAAAGGAACTCATCTGTCGGCTACCTAACCCTACCCCCCCCCCTTTTCTAACTCCCTTCTTTTGTTTTTGTAACCGTGGGTTTTCGGGCCAGCTTACGTGTACCGACTAATCCCTGGACGACCACGAATGGCCCGGAGTTATCACAGGTGAACCTCCATGGCCACATGAGCTTTGGCAACACCTGGATTTGAACCCTGGATAGATGAGATCTTCCACTACATCCCCAAAAGTTTTACCAGTGCGCCACAACCCAGGTGGTTCCTTCTAACTCCCTTAGGGGTTGTTTGGTTGGTTTTCCATTAAGTTATGTATGGATAAAGTTGTGTGTGTGTGGATTAATCTGTCTGTATAGATTTAGAAGGTTTTTATTTGAGAGTTTTTTCATAAATGGAAGGAACGTGTTTTTTAATGGGAGGGACTGGTTTGGAAAAACATGGCTTTTTGCATAAAGCTCCCCCTTGAAATCTTACTGAATAAGCCACTTTCTATATCATTAAGCCACTACCAAGCAGTCATATATAGTTGACTGAATAAGCTGTAAGTCTCATTAAGCTCATTAAGTTGCTAACAAACAACCCTTATTCTCGTCTATGCTAGCTAGGAATCTGCTACCCTAATCCTACTTATCCGATAAAATATATCATCAAGCAAATGAATACTTAATGAAATTCAACTTCTAGATTGGTCCCTTTTTAGGAAGTGGACCAAGACATTTAAGTGCCATAAGGACCACAAGCCTATTGAACCATCAAACAAAGAGGAGACTTATGGACAAGTCTATCTTGTCCAAACCCACAAAAATGGCATAAATCTAAACCAATCAGATCCAATATATCTCATTCAGATGTAGGATCTAGAAAGGATAACATGTACATAATAAACCCAAATCAAACAAATCTAGTAGATCTCATTGCACGGTAGGTTCTACAAGGGGTAACAAGTACACAGACCCATATCAAACAAACACAGTATATCTCAACCGTAGGTAGGGTCTACGAGGGGTAACAAGTATGTAGATCTTACCTCTGTCTCGGGAGAGCCACAAAAATAAAATATGAAACACAAATATTCGTCAACGAAATACAAGAAAAACAGTTGATTGACAATCAAAGATGTTGTTTTCCTACATTTCTTTTGGCAAATTATGCAATATTTTCTTTCACATGTTAACAGGCAAGATTGTGTGTATACCAACTTACATTCACTACTACTACTATTAATATTGCTTGCTATTGAAGTTTAGAAGAAAATAAAGCATTTGAACCATTAATTTTGTTGCATAACCAAGAATCCATCAGCATGATGGATTCTTGGCATCTTCTTATGGTTGAGAAATTTTTTAAAAATGCATTTTGATTACATGAGATTTCAAGTCGAGAAAAGAACCTGCGTGTTTCCTCTTTTCGTATGTACAAAATCTGTAGCGGATACGATGATGAACATACAACGAGCTTCGATATCAAGCGCTGTGTCGAACCATTCCCGGTGGCCAATGTCGCCATTCCAATCGCCCAATCGATCTGTTCCTCAAACTAACCAATTCCTTAAAATCAAAAACCTTCTTCATGTAATTAGCACTCACCTCTTGTTTTCTTGAATCAATTTCCACTGCAGCTTCTTCGGGTTCTTCGGTTGTAACGAGTTGGGATTCGGCTTCGGGTTGTGGTGGTGATGTATCGTTGATGATTTTTCCGAGCATCTCGACCACTTCGCTCATTTTGGGTCGGGATTTTGGGTTCTTTGTGAGGCATTTGTTGGCTAGAGAAGAAAGTTTATGGGCTGATTTGAGGGAATAATCTCCTTCGAGACGTGGGTCTAACAAAAGATGGAACTTTTTTGAATCTGAGATGTAAGGTTTCACCCATTCCAAGAGTTTCTGTTCGTTTCGTGGCAAGTTCCGCTCTACTGCTCGCCTGCCCGTGATAAGCTCATAGAGGACCACCCCAAAGCTCCAAACGTCGCTTTTTGATGTTAGTCTACCGGTGTGAAGATACTCCGGAGCTGCATAACCTATCGTCCCAACCACCTTTCAGAAATAAAAGACAAGGAGAGAAATCAAATATCAGAAATGGTGTTATTAGTTAGGGACATATTGCGTGAAAATGCAACGTACTTTGGTCTGATTCCTATTTTGTGTAATTTACTTTCAAAACCGTCGTTTTTGGTACCTCAAATGTGATACCACGAACATTTTGATCAAAGTACGTTACACATAATAGAAATTGGACCAAAGTGTGTTGCATTTTTATGCATTATTAGGTGTAAACTTGGTACCTAAATGTTTAAGATGTCACATCCGAGCTACCAAAATGTTTAAGATGTCACATCCGAGCTACCAAAATGTTTAAGATGTCACATCCAAGCTACCAAAAATAAAGGTTTTGAAAGTACATTACACAAAGCATGAATCAGACCAAAGTTACTTGCATTTTCATGCAATTTGCCCTATTAGTTATTAGTTATGGACCATAGTCCATCATCATGCATTTGCCCTATTAGTTATTAGTTATGGACCATAGTCCATCATCATGCTTTCCCAGAGGTTACACAAAAACCAGAAATATTGACTTTTGCATGATGATGGTTTATGATTGTCATCTAAAAGCTCTCTTATACTTGTTTAATATCTCTTTTATATAAGGGCCATTTAACTCAATGATCCTTTTATATGATCATCCCTGAACAACTAGTGTGCTTGTTTTCAAAAGATTGAGAAGAGAGGAGCATACAACTGTTGAAACATGGCTCAATCCAGCAGCTGGACCCTGTCTAGCAAGTCCAAAGTCCGAGAGTTTTGGGTTGAAGTCTTCATCTAGAAGAATGTTCGAAGTTTTGAAATCACGAAAGATTAGCTGCACCAAATAAAAAAAGATATAGAATGTTTGAGTTCACTACATGATTCGTAAAAGTGTCTGAAACTCGGTGTATATACAACAAAGAAGATACTATGCGTAAACCAAACGAGCCCAGTAAATCTCACTCATAGGTCGGTTCTGGGGGCATTGGATGCACGCAAACCTGTCGTATGCCCAAAGAATAGAGCAGTTGTTTCCATTACAGAAGATAATATATGTGTGCACACAATGATTTAAGTACCTGGAAATCCATTTCTTCGTGTAGATAAGCCAAACCACGAGCTGCTCCTTGAGCAATTTGTAAACGTACCATCCATGAAAGAGGAGACTCTCCACGACCCAATAGATGGTCTTCCAAGCTTTTATTGCGCATAAGCTCATACACTAAAAGCCGTTGAATCCCTCTTTCATCGTCTTCTGCACAATATCCCACCAACTTCACAAGGTTTGGATGGTTGACTACCCCCAAAAAGTTCACTTCATTAATCCATTCCTTATGCCCCTGAATACTAGAACATGAAATTTCAAGCAAAATCCATAAGATAACAATACTATGACCATGTTTGGCAAAAAGCAACCATAAGCTAGCTTATTTATTGAGCTTATTGAAAAAGCCTCGTTTGGTTAGCCATAAGCTAGCTTTTTAATAACTTACTTCAAGTAGTGTTTAATAAGTTCCATGGATTTTTTTCCAATATTTTCCAATTATACCCCTTATAATTTTTCAATATGTCCTTTTACGTCATTTTGCATCGTCATCTAGTTTATCAACTAGTTTTTACCAAACGTGACTAATTTATTAGCTAACAGCCAACCTATTAGCCAACAAATAGCTTATCAGCTAACAACTAGTTTTGCGACTAGTTTGCCAACCATAGCCCATGGAATGGTCCAACAGTTTCACATAAAAGTCTCAAGCCATCCCCACGTAACATAATGACATAACATCATCAAAACATCTATATCAAGTTAACCACAAGATTACACAGTTAACAAATGCTAAGCCTGCAGTCTGATGTACTGTTGATACATCCAACTTGAATCTACCAATTGCAACAAATGTTTGTAGGGCTAGAAAGAAAGGCTAGATGTTAACATTCGGTAAGGAGGTCAGTAGGAAAAGAGTATCCAATGCCTATGTTGCTTGAGACTGGTCCGGTGATGTACAAGACTATAATGGGAAAACAATAATTTTCTGCAAGTACTGGTCCACATTGAAGGACAAGCATAAGATTTCAAAACTTACCAAATTGAACAAATTGCTATCTAAAGACGCATACGCAATTCAATACAGAAAATTAGCCTGTTAACAAATTGAAATTATTTCCATGTCCATCCAACAGTCTAATGCATTTTTTTATGTCCACCATATCATTCTGAAAAACAAAATTGAATGCAGAAAATTAGCAATCGACAAAGAATCACTATGCTTCTCATGTGGAGTTTCAAGCTAACAGTTAATAACCTGTTAAGGTGTTATGAAAATTGTCACGGTCATTAATAAAGTTTGTTACCATTTATCATCGAAAATTTCTTGTTTAATAAGAATTCTTATCTTACAATCCTGTTTCATGTAGAAAAGTCATAGGCGGCCCGTGCTTTACAGAAATTAAATCCATATATACAACCTCTGAACCATTAAGAGACAACATCTGAATCGTTAAGATTTACGTAAATCTTGTTTGGCAAAAAAAAAAAAAAAGTGTTCGCCTCTTAATGGTCCCAAAATCCTTTTTGTATCCTATCCTCCCTTAACCATTAAGAGCCCTGATTTCATTATGAACAATTAGTAAACAACCATATTTCATTTTCCCTATATCATAAAAACCTTATTTTCATTCAGACCCCTTAATCTTTCAGCAACTTCCAAACAACCTTTAATATAGTTTTTTCAGATAATTTTCATAATTAACAGTGCTTGTGGTTGCAAACCCATGGAATCGAGAGCTCTCCAGCAAAAACACTCCGACGGCAGAAATTTAATCAAAAAAATCTAATAAACAAATAGAATAAAACGAACGAGGAAAAGGTAAAAATCCATGCCTGGAATCCATTACGACTCAATTGCTTGATAGCAACATCTAAACACCGATCACCATCGCTACTACCTTCATCGGAGACAGCGGCTTTAACAACTCCTCTGTAAACGCAACCAAATCCTCCCTCACCAATCACAAGCGATCGATTGAAACCCTTGGTCGCAGCCTTCAACTCCGCGAACTTGAAAACTCGCAGATCGTTCGCACGGCGCTGAGATAAGAGCTCAGAGAACGCTTCGGTGTCACCGAGGTCCTTAGAGTTACTGTTCACATCAAATTCCGATCGCCGAGTTGTGTCGAAGCTGGTGGATGCAACGCTGAGCGAACGAGCCCATGATACTCTGGTAGATGACCTCGAAAGAACGCCGTCGTCATCGTCGGCTCTCCGATCACCAGTACTGAAGTGAAAACACTTCATTTAGCGGCAATTATGAATATAAGAAGGTTATTTGAACGGCGGCGACGGGAAACTCGCCGGAATTTAATCGCTCCGATAAGAAGAGAGAGAAAGGGGAAGGAGAAGACTTCAACCGAGCAAGCAGAATGTTCGAACGTTGAATTTTTTTTGTTTGTTTATATTCGATTTATTTATATTTAGAGTAAACTACGATTTTTGTCCCTATGGTTTGATGTTTATAACGGTTTTAGTCCCTGTTATTTTAAAACTTCTTTTTTCATCCCTATGGTTTTTATTTTGCTTCCATTATAGTCCCTCCATCCAACTTTGTTAAAACTAGGGTTAAATCTTCCAAAAAATGATTGAGAAAATTACATATTTGGTCCTTGTGGTATAACAATTTTTACATTTCTATCCTTAAATTTCATAGTTTACATTTTTGATTTTTTACTTTTTCTTTATTTATTGTATTTCATCAAGACATTTATTTTTCTATTAATTATATTGTATATTTTCAATATTATTATAAATTTAATTATAAGAATAATTAAATAACTTCATTAAAAATATAGATAAATATATGATATTTTTTTCAAAGCTTTATATTTAAATCTCCTAAAATTTATATTTTTACTATTGATTTATTAAAACTTTTTATTTATTTTAAATTAGCATTGAAATTTTTTTAATAAAATTCGAAAAAAATTAGTTTATTTTTCAACAACCAGTTGTTGTTTTTGTTAAATGCATTTTACTCCCACTATCATATTTTCATTTAAACTTTATTTTTATTAATTAATCAAATTTATTTAATATTTAAATTAAACATACACACACATATATATATAAATCTTTGTTTATATAATAAGACTATTTTTCTAGAAAACAAAGGTTTATATGTGTTTGTGTGTATGTTTAATTTAAATATCAAGGTTCTAAATGATGTGAGTCGTGGTGTGACGACGAAGTCAAACCTCAAGCCTTACGGCAAGGTCACCGCGTTTTTCAAGGCGTGCCTTAAGGCGACATATATATACATACACGCACACTCTCAGACTTTTGTATGTTAGTGTTTTTTAATAATATCATAAAGCAAATTAAATTCATATAAAGTAATAAAACTAAAAATTAAATAACCATTGATACCAAATATATTGAGCTTATGAAAAATGATATCAATAGTATAAAATCGGGATTAAATCTCTCGAATCTCTATTCACTGCATTCAAAAAATTTCAAAGAATTCGTGTTCGACTCTTCATGTACGAGAATGGAATTAAAGTATTTACCTATCAAAGGTTTTAGTCTTTTAAGTGTCATTTTTTTATTTAATTAAGATTTAAGTCTCATACATTATTATCATTTATCCCTCAAAGTATATATTAAAAGTAACGTGTCATAATGCATTACAATGCAAGTCAAGCCTTTAGAGTGGAGCCACAGGGGTTAACGTGGCGGCGAACCCAAACCTTGCCGCCATAACACGTCATAATGAGGCCATAACGAGTTATTTAGAACAATGCTAAATATTAAACAGAATTGATTAATTGATAAAAATATGAAATAATTGGAGTAAAATGTATTTAACAAAACACACAACCAATTGTTATAAAATAAGACAATTTTTTATCGAATTTTATAAAACTTTTTCCAATTGTAATTTAAAATAAATAAAAAACTTTAATAATCATTAGATAAAAAATATTAATTTTAGAGATTTAAACCTAAAGTTTTGAAAACAAAGATATCATGTATTTATCAATATTTTTAATGATGTTATTTGATTATTTTTATAATTAAAGTTATAATAACTTTAAAAATATATAATATAATTAATAGAAAAATAAATGTTTTGATGAAATACAATAAATAAAGAAAAAGTAAAAAAAAAAAATGTAAACTATGTAATTTAAAATTAAAAATGTAAAAATTGATTTACCACAAGGACCAAATATGTAATTTTCTCAATTACCTTTTTGGAAGATTTAACCCTAAGTTTAATAAAGTTAGATGGAGGGACTATAATGGAAGCAAAAGAGAAACCATATGGACGAAAAAAGCAATTTTAAAACACCAAGGACTAAAACCGTTATAAACATTAAACCACAGGGACGAAAATCATAGTTTACTCTTATATTTATATTAAAAGGTCAAGAAAAGATTGCCGCTTTTGATATATTTATTAGAAGCGAACTCGACAATGCAGCGAGATAAATCACGATTTTAATATTTCATTTTTTTTATTTTTTATTGATTTATAGTACGATTTTGGATTGGTTTTGAAAAATTGATAATTTTTTTTATAAATTTGTTTAATTTAGGCTTGATAATATAATGTCTTTTATATAAAAAAAATATTTTGTTAGAATTCAATGATTATTTTATAAATTTTAATGACATCTAGAAAAAATAACCAATTACATATTTAATAATATAATTAAAACAAATTTATAGTAATATAATATATTAATTAATAGTGATACATGGAAAGATCCGTATAAAAAGAATGTCCTGCACATACCAAATTGATAGGTGTTAGAAGTCTTCAGTAGTAATATATATATATATTGTGCTTTGATACTTGTAAATTATGAGATTTTTAAAATCTTACATAAAATGATGATATCTTGTGCCTAATAATTTGTGTTTAAGAGATTTTTATCCGTGCTTTATAATATAATATAGATTATGTGAAAAAAAATTATTGTTTTAAAAATAATTTATTAACTGTATAGTTAATTAATGTATAATATAATTTTATAAATTTAGATTGAAGATTTATTATTATTTACTTGCAATTTCTTTTAAAAGGATAAATACGTTCAAGGTTCAGTATAATCACTAGTATTATATAAAGGGAAATTAATTAAAATACCCGTATTTCGATCCCGTATTACTAATATGCCCCAAATCTCTCTCATTTTGCCGAAATACCCATTTTTTTCGGGATGCTTACCAATCCCGGGGTTACATTCAAAGACGACGTGAATAGTGAAATCCCGACGTTAGGCCGGGATGAATAGTGAAATCCCGGCGTTAGTCCGCGATATGGGCCGGGATGTGGGCCGGGATGGGGGCCGGGATTAGGTAATTTAGGGTTAGGGTTTGAAAAAAAGAGGGTTCCTTTGGTCGTATGATTTCATGTGATTTCAATAATTCATACAATAATTATATTTGGGTCTACTGTTTACGTTGACTTAGTTTACTGTTTTTTCCACTTTGTCATTCAATAATTCATCTTCGGCTATAAATTTTGCGTTTAAAGATCAGTATAATGCAAGGCATTCATCAGATCCATTGCATTTTTCTTTCTTTCTCTCAACTTTCATTGTTTGAATTGCTTTATTTTTCATACAATTGGAAAGATGAGTTCACCTGTTGTAAAAGCTAAGCTCTATTTATGTTTCGATGGTCAGTGGGTTCAAAACAACAATGAGTGGGATTATATTGGGTACACAAAGCGTGATGTACAAATTCCAGTAATCTATACATATAAGAGGTTTCTTTGTTACGCCATGGGAAAATGTGGAATCGAAGATTCTGCTACTTGCAAGTTGGTGTTCAAACGTGAAGATCGCTCACTAGTGGAGCTAAACAGCGATGAACTAATCCTTGGTTTTATGCAAATTGCAGCCGATTTAGAAACACCTCCAAAAGTCTTTGTGTATGAGGCAACATTGATGTGCGACGAAGGTGATGACGAAGATGATGCCGGAGGTGATGACGAAATCCATCTCGGTGGTAGTCAACAGGAGCCTGATTCTCAATTTCAGGCATCCTATGACACCACACTTTATTCTGATCATTCATATCGTCCTTACGACTCTTATCCCGATGTTGTTCCGGAGACACAACTAGAAGAAGAACAATAAGCGGAGGAAGAAGAAGAAGAAGAAGACGAAGAAAGACGGTTTGCTGGAATTGCTCATGACGAAACCCATGTTTTCACAACGGGTATATCTGATCTGGACAGATCAAATACCGATACCGATGAGGACGAAGAAGAAAAAACATATACCCCTAGCAATAAATCACATGGTGAGTATAACGATTATTTTGATATGCCTCTTTCCCTTCCAAACCCGGAGACTAATATACCACCCTACCAACCCGTACCTTACAATCGCGGTACAAGCATACATGAAGGACAACTATTTGATACTAAGGAGGAAATGGCCATACAGCTCGGAATTAAGTTCTTGGAAGAGGGTTTTGTGTTTAGAACAGATAAATCCGACAATAGCAGATACGTGGCTGTCTGTGAGCAAGAAAATTGTAAGTGGCGTATGTCGGCGAAGTTCGTGGGCCCAAAAGGAGGGATGTTTGTCGTTAGGAAACTGAACGACGTGCACACTTGTTCCAGGACGCAACTGAATTCCAGACACCGACAGGGCAACAGAAGGACTTTGGGCCACATTTTGAAAGGGAAGTTTATTGACGCTAGCAGGTCATTTCGGCCGAATGACATCGTTGACGATATCAACCAGCAGTACGGGCTCAATATTGGTTACCACCAAGGATGGCGTGCGCGATGCAAGGCCCTGCTAATGGTGAGAGGCACTCCCGAGGAGTCGTACGAACGATTCCCTATGTACTTATATAATTTGGAGTTGAAGAATCCGGGTACACACCAGAATAAAGACAGATTCGCACGGACGTTTTGAGTTTTGTTTCGCTGCTCTTGGATGTACGGTACGTATATCAACACGCCATATCTTTACATATTATAAATTATAACATTTACAAAGTTGCTCCACGTATATGTACAATAATTGTATGTTATTTGCAGATCCGTACGTTTTTGGCAAACCTGCGTCCTGTCATCGTAATATACGCTGCCCATTTAAAGGGACCTTACCTAGGTATGATGTTCTTGGCGGTTGCCATGGACAGAAATAACAACATCGTGCCCTTGGCTTTCGGAGTAGGTAAGTCCGAGACGGGGGATGAGTGGGGTTGGTTTCTGTCCAGGTTGAGAGAATGTATCGGAGTCCCAGAAGGGCTGGTGTTTATGTCTGACAGGTCTCCTTCAATAAGTGCCACAATTTCTTCCGTGTACCCATCGACCCCTCATGCCCTATGTTGTCGACATTTGGAGATGAACGTGAAAAGCGCGGACAGGCGTATTACTACAAACCGCCCGACCTACTGGAAGGCATGCAAAGCATATACGGTTACGGAGTTTGACCGGTACATGGATGCACTACGATATGAAGTAGATCGTGGAGCACAAGTTATGGATAATGCTGGGAAGGAGAGGTGGTCAAGGGCCCATTTTCCTGCACATCGATATAACATAATGACCTCTAATAGTGCAGAGTCGGTGAATGCACTGTCCCGTTTTGCTCGTAGGTTACCGATTGTCGGGCTTATGGAGTACGTCCGATCTTTTCAACAAGAGTGGTACCTACTTCGACGACAAAAGGGAGGTTGATAAACTTTGAAATCTTGAAATTATATGTTATTTTCTCTTCTTGTGTTATTTATAATTCGTACCATAGTTAACACACACACATGTTTGTAGGTGAAATACGTAATCATCTCACTCCAATGGCGGAGGCGAAGATTCTCAAAAGGGCGGGAAAGTCTGCACAATGGAGGGTAAGAGGGATTGGATATGATAAGTTCGATGTTCGGGATACCCGTGGACACGCGATTGTCGATATGCTCAACCGTGTTTGTGAATGTAAACAATGGCAATATTCTGGGTTACCATGTGGTCATGCCATCATAGCTGCAAGGTCTATGAACCGTAGAGATTGCAACGATCTAGCTCTAGGTTACTTCACGTCCCATACTTACCGGTCAACATATCATGAAGTAATCAATCCAGTTGGACCCCCTCAATCATGGGTTTTGCCACACGTCCCCCTTCCGCCATGCTATCCACCGTTAATAACAAAGAGACGTGCGGGGAGGCCAAGAAAGAACGATCGGCGTCCATCCCGGGGTGAGGATCCGATACAGAGAACTTGTACTAGGTGTGGAGCAGTAGGACATACTCGTGGTGAATGTCCAACTCCTTCCCCTTCAACCGTGCCCAGGAGTAGAGCTTCAAGTAGCCAAAGATTTCGCTCTCAGGGGCCATCGAACTTAGAACCATATGGAACCCTAAGGCATGATAGCATTGACCTTAACATTGACTTCCCTTGATTGTAACGACCTCATCTTGTATGCGAAGTGATATGATATTTATGTTCATTGAGAAAAACATCGTATATCTTTTTCTTATTCATTGTCTTTCCTCTACAGATATTTATGTGAATTTTTAATATCAGTTTCTAAGTTTCGAAACCTATCAGTTTCTAAGAAAACAATATTAATATATATAAACATTGTATTACATTCATAAAAGAACAACAAAAACAATCTACTCGGTTAACCGAAAAGACAACGCATATAAGGTCTTCGCCATGTAACGTCGCCATTCCTTGGCCACAGATTCAGTTGCATCTGGTGCAACTGCTGGGTGCATTTCTTCAACAAACTTGGATAAAGTACGACACACCCAGACACCGCAATCCCCAACCGCCCCTGCCTGTTGTGGTGCATCATTTTCATACTGATGCTTTAATTTCTTGCTGGCATTTATACGACCCGGTGTGTCGCGGATCTTCTTTAACAACTTTGGCAATTGTTTTTTGAAGATCTTACATAGTAACGAATAAAAGACAACGACTTTTGGTTATAGTTAATATTTCTGTTTTTTTGCAAAGTTAAGGAGACCTACGTTTTGTTGATTTCGTCTATTTATTAAGTTTAGAAAAGAAACCACTCAATCTATTGGACTTCCAGGTAGTAGGGGAATCACATGGATTGCTTAAATCCCTACAAACCTTAGGGTTATTTACACCCGTTTGACAAAATCCAAATCGATATGTTGCGATTAAAAGGTTTATGATTATAGTTATTTAAAAAAACACAACACTTGGAGATGAACGCAATCTCTCTAAAATTAACGCAACACTCTAAAATTAACGCAACACTCTAAAATATTTAAAATTAACGCAACACTCTAAAATTAACGCAATCTCTAAAATATTTAAAATTAAAGCAACACTCTAAAATTAACGCAACACTCTAAAATTAAAGCAACACTCTAAAATTAACACAACACTCTAAAATATTTAAAATTAACGCAACACTCTAAAATTAACGCAACACTCTAAAATTAAAGCAACACTCTAAAATTAACGCAACACTCTAAAATTAACGCAATCTCTAAAAACTCTAAAATTAACGCAACACTCTAAAATTAAAGCAACACTCTAAAACTAACGCAACACTCTAAAATTAACGGAATCTCTAAAATATTTAAAATTAACGCAACACTCTAAAATTAACGCAACACTCTAAAATATTTAAAATTAACGCAACACTCTAAAATTAAAGCAAAACTCTAAAATTAACGCAACACTCTAAAATTAACGCAATCTCTAAAATATTTAAAATTAAAGCAACACTCTAAAATTAACGCAACACTCTAAAATTAAAGCAACACTCTAAAATTAAAGCAACACTCTAAAATTAACGCAACACACTCTAAAATTAACGCAACCTCTATATATTAAACTTTGTCTACACTTTCCAAAAATATTTATTTTAATTTGGGTTTAAAAACTGTATCATTATTTCTTATTTATTTTAGATAAAAATCGATATTTATTTACGTTTCTTAATAAAAAAAATGTATCACTTTTAGATATTTCATTTAATTACATGTTTTTGGAAATATGTACCAAATAAAAAACTTTATGTAACAACCCAATCAACGAATAGCAAGATAACAATTTAATCTTGTTATAATAATGCCAAAATGGTCCCAAACATACAATATAATATCAAGCTACACTCTAAAATTAACGCAACACTCTAAATGAAACGCAACACTCTAAAACTAACGTAATCTCTCTAAAATTAAAGCAACACTCTAAAATTAACACAATCTCTAAAATTCGCAAAATATTTAAAATTAAAGCAACACTCTAAAATTAAAGCAACACTCTAAAATTAACGCAATCTCTCTAAAATTAACGCAATCTCTCTAAAATTAACGCAACCCTCTAAAATTAACGCAACACTTTAAAATATTTAAAAGTAAAACAACACTCTAAAATTAACGCAACACTCTAAAATTAACGCAAAATATTTAAAATTAAAGCAACGCTCTAAAATTAACGCAACACTCTAAAATTAACGCAATCTCTCTAAAATTAACGCAACACTCTAAAATTAACGAAACACTCTAAAATTAACGCAACCTCTAAAATTAACGAAACACTCTAAAATTAACGCAACACTCTAAAATTAACGCAATCTCTCTCAAATTAACGCAACACTCTAAAATTAAAGTAACACTCTAAAATTAACGCAACCTCTAAAATTAACGAAACACTCTAAAATTAACGCAATCTCAAAAATTATCGCAACCTCTAAAATTAACGTAACACTCTAAAATTAACGTAACACTCTAAAAACACGAAATACTCTAGCATATTAACAACTAGAGGTGATCATTTACGGGCTTGGGCGGGCCACGGGCCGGGCCTAACATGTTTTTTTTGTCCAACGGGCCTAATATAGTAAACCCAAGCCCGTTTTTACGGGCTTGAAAACTTGTCCATACCCGTCCTATAAACGGGTCGGGCTTACCAATGGGCTAACGGGCCTGAAAATACATTTAAAAAACTTATATAAAATAGTAAGTTGTGTAAAATTATTCAAAATACATAATTTTTTTTCAACTAAACAAACGTAAATATACTAATGTATACAACATAAGAAAAAAAGTATGAATTTTTTCTCTACAAAGATTATCACCTTCGAAGTTCGGATTCCTAAATAACAAAATATTTAACCACCTAATATTTCAAGATCGAGATCCTAAATGTACTATTTGACATATCACATATAGCATATATATTTAGAAGGTAGTTGTACTTAGTAGAGGAAGTCCAACCCAAAACCACTTATAAACTTTTTTAATACAATATTAATTATATAATTTTTTTAATTGGTTATAATAATATAACGGGCCGGGTGGGCCTGTCCAAATTTTCTTTTTCATTGCCCGAGCCCGCCCGTTAATTTGAACGGCCCCGTCCAAGCCCGTCCATATTTTCTAAAATGGTTATCCAAGCCCGCTCTTCTAACGGGCTGGACGAACCGGGTCTAGCGGGTCGTATCGCCCATTAGTGATGGCCATCTCGGCCCGACCCGACCCGGCCCGATCGGTTAACCGAGCCCGGCCCGCCTGAAAGCCCGGCCCGGTGGAAAACCGGTTTGGAGCCCGAAAACATGAACCGGTTCATGTTTTTGGAGGATTTGGCGGCCCGGCCCGGCTCGGCCCGAGCCCGGTTCATGGCCCGGCCCGGCCCGAATCGTATTTAAAAAAAAAAAGAGCCGCTATGTTACCGTTTATATACGTTTTTTTGACTTTTTTTGTATTTTTTACCTCCCCAGACCCCTATAAATACTTGTATTGTAAGTTTGTAACTTAAAATTATATATAAAACGTATTTTTAAAGTGTATTTTAGTGATTTATTATAAATAAAACGCATTTTTAAAGTGTATTTTAGTGATTCAATCCGTTTTTTATTTTTTAAAGCTTAGTAATTAATTATTATATAAAGAAATTATTATTTTTGAAAAAAATACGAAAAAATGCTCGGCCCGATCACGGTCCGGTTTGGGCCCGGCCCGGCCCGGTTTTCCTATAACCGGTTTTTTCCAACATTAAACGGGCCACACATATTCGGGTGAAGCCCGGCCCGGCCCGGCCCGGCCCGGCCCGAAGCCCGATTGGCCCGGTTTTTGGATTTACTATTTGGGCCCGAAGCCCGTTTTGGCCCGGCCCGGGCCCAATTTTTGGCCATCACTACCGCCCATGAACAACTCTATTAACAACATAAACATAACACATAATCTTTAAAATAAACGCATAATCAAACACATAGTCTAAATAACATACAACAAATATTTTATAAAATATAAAACTACAATGGGGTTAAAAGAAAACTTACCAAAGTAAGTAGACGAGACATTGAATATTGCTAAAACTCCAATAACTCGAGTCGAAATCCGAGCGTGATATACACGAGATAGAATAGAGGAAGTGGTTGTGTGGGGTGGGGTTTGAATTGGGACCATTTGATTTTATAATAGAGGGGAACACATCTTGCCCTAATTTAATTAAATCCCAACCGTCGATGCCTCTAAGATCAACACATCGCTTCATCCCGGACTAATGCCGGGATTCCCTTATTCATCCCGGCTTAACGCCGGCAAAAACACTATTCACGTCGCCGATGATGCTAACCCCGGGATGGGTGTCAATCCCGGCCACGATCCCGGCCAAAAGGGGTATTTCGGTAACTATTCATGCCGCCGATGAAGGTAACCCCGGGATGGAACATTAAAATCGTGATATATCTCGCTGCATTGCGCGAATACGCTTCCAGTTATATGAAAATTTGTCACAAAACACAAATTAATCTTTTCAAGTCACCCCCAAATACTTGGAACAATTTTAAACCAAAACTTTGGACTGTGTTTTATAATCATGAAGTTTACTTCATTTTCTATTGTTTCACGTCAAATAATTCTTAACAAAATATATCTTTTATTCTTTTAATACATTAATGAATTATATTTAACTTTCATTTTATATTTTGTCGATTTACAGTACGATTTTGGATGGTTTTAAGAAAGTGATAATTTTTTTTATAAATTTGTTTAATTTAGGCTTAATAATATAATGTTTTTTATATAAAAAAAATTAAGTATTTTGTTAAAATTTAATGATTATCTTATATATTCTAATGACATCAAGAAAATAACTAATTACATATTTAATAATATAATTAAAACAAAATTATAGTAATATAATATATTAATTAATAGTGATACATTGAAATGTCTGCATAAAAGGAAGACCCTGCACATACCAAATTGGTGGGTGTTAGAAGCCAGCAGTAGTAATATGTATCTTGTGCTTTGATACTTGTAAATTAAGAGATTTTTAAAATCTTGCATAAAATGATGGTATATTGTGTCTAATAATTTGTATTTAAGAGTTTTTTATCCCTGTTTTATAATATAGTATAGATAATAATATAATTAAAACAAAATTATAGTAATATAATATATTAATTAATAGTGATACATTGAAATGTCTGCATAAAAGAAAGACCTTGCACATACCAAATTGGTGGGTGTTAGAAGCCAGCAGTAGTAATATGTATCTTGTGCT